>CM066032.1:952698292-953898292 GCA_033557465.1 Ichthyophis bannanicus
GGGAAATAAGAATTGCTGAATTGAAACTTCCCTTGAGCTCAGATTTGGAAAAAGTGAATAAATGAATCTTACATCCAATTTTATTTTGACATGTTACTATGTTATGTTACTTGATTTTATATGTATTATTTATATTATCTTATTGTTGTACTGCATTATTAGGCACATTTCACAAACAATAGTGCCTTTTGCTATGAGCCTGTTAGTCTATCTGTATTCATATATATTGCTAGTGGAAAGGAGAGAGGGAGAGGGAGCACAAGGGAGAGGGACAAGGGTGAAATGGTGAAAGCAATGGGAGAGGGGTGAGAGCAGAAGTGAGGGGGATGAGGGGAGGAGAGAGTAAAGGGAGAATATGGACAATCTGTGCCCCTTATATCCCTCAATACATACCAACCCATGCTGTGCCTAGAGACACCCCACCCACTTATGTGTGCAAACACCCTGCATATAAATGCACATATTAAAAACCCACCCTTTATACCCCATAAAGTAACAAGTGCATACATAGTGACCTACCACACATGCAAACACCTGTATTTGGGATCATATTGAGCGTCCAGTGTATGCAAATGTATAGCATGCATATTAAGAACATAAGAACATAAGATATGCCATACTGGGTCAGACCAAGGTCCATCAAGCCCAGTATCCTGTTTCCAACAGTGGCCAATCTAGTCATACGTACCTAGCAGTTTCCCCAAAAGACACAGGTTCCACAATGCTTGTACTGGGTCAAGCATTGATATCCTGGGTCCCTTCTTAATAATGGCTTATGGACATTTCCTCCAGGAACTTGTCTAAACCTTTTTTAAACCCAGCTACACTAACAGCCTTTACTACATCCTCCGGTAACAAATTCCAGAGTTTGATTACACGTTGAGTGAAAAAATACTTTCTTTTATTAGTCTTAAATAGTTTACCCTGTAGCTTCATTGCATGTCCCCTAGTTTTTCTATATTCTGATAACGTAAACAATCGATCTACTTTTACCCATTCAACTCTGTTCATTAATTTATAGACTTCTATCATATCTCCCCTCAGCCGTCTCTTTTCCAGGTTAAAGAGCCCTAACCTTTTTAGCCTTTCTTCATAGGAGTATCCTTCCATCCCCTTTACCATTTTGGTGGCTCTTTTCTGAACCTTTTCTAATATCGCTATATCCTTTTTAAGATACGGTGACCAGAATTGCACACAATATTCAAAATGCGGTCTCACCATGGAACAATATTGAGGCATTATAATATCTTTTGTTTTATTTTCCTTTCCTTTCCTTATGATACCTAGCATTCTATTTGCTCTCTTGGCCGCCGCTGCACACTGGGCCGAGGGTTTTAACATGTTATCCACAATGACGCCTAAATCTTTTTCCTGGGTGGTTGTTCCAGTTTGGGTTGTTCTTCCCTAGGTGCATAACTTTGCACTTGTCCACATTAAATTTTATCTGCCATTTTGATGCCCAGTCTTCCAATTTATCAAGATCCTCTTGCAATTTTCCACAATCCTCTTGGGTTTGAACAACTTTAAATAGTTTTGTGTCATCTGCAAATTTGATAACCTCATTCATTATTCCACTTTCTGGGTCATTTATGAATATGTCAAAAAGCAGAGGACCCAGCACAGATCCCTGGGGTACACCACTATACACCTTTCTCCATTGGGAAAATTGGCCATTTAGCCCTACCCTCTGCTTTCTATCTTTTAACCAGTTCCTGATCCACAGTAGTACACTGCCTCCTATCCCATGACTCTTTAGTTTTGCCAAAAGTCTCTGATGAGGGACCTTGTCAAAGGCTTTCTGAAAGTCCAGATACACTATATCAACTGACTCACCTTTGTCCACCTGTTTATTCACACCTTCAAAAAAACATAACAGATTAGTAAGGCAAAATCTTCCTTGTCTCCCATTAGGCCATGACTATCTATATGCTGAGTAATTTTATTCTTTATGATGGTTTCTACCATTTTTCCCAGTACTGACGTCAGACTCACCGGTCTGTAGTTTCCCGGATCACCCCTGGAACCCTTTTTAAAAATTGGTGTTACATTGGCGATCCTCCAATCTTCAGGTATTAGAGATGATTTTAATGATAGTTCACAGATTACTAATAGCAGGTCTGCAATCTCATATTTCAGTTCATTCAAAACCCTTGGATGTATACCATCTGGCCAGGTTATTTGCTACTCTTCAGTTTATCTAGTAGTTGTAATACATCTTCCCGATGTATTGATATTTCCTTCAATTCTTCCCACCTTTAAATATCACTTCAGTCATGGGTAACATCCCTACATCTTCCTCAGTAAATACCAAAGCAAAGAATTCATTTAGTCTCTCCGCTATCGCCTTGTCGCTTTTAGTGCCCCTTTAACCTCTCTATCATCTAATGGACCAACTGACTCTCTCACAGGTTTTTTGCTACAAATGTACTTGAAAAAGTCTTTATTTCGCATTTTTGCTTCCACAGCAAGCTTCTTCTCAAATTCTCCCTTTGCCTGCCTTATCAATTCCTTGCATTTGACTTGCCAGTGCTTGTGCTGTTTCCAGGTTTCGTCGTTTGGCTTTTTTTTCCATTTCCTGAAAGATGCTTTTTTGGCAACAACAGCCTCTCTGACCTCACCTTTAATCCATGCTGGCAGTTTTATGGACTTCTTTCCACTTTTCTTGAAGCATGGAATACAGCTGGCCTGGGCTTCCAAGATAGTATTTTTCAACAACACCCAAGCTTGATGTAAGTCTTTATCCTTAGCAGCTGCTCCTTTTAGTTTTTTCTTAACTTTTTTCCTCATTTTATCATAGTCTCCCTTTCGAAAGTTAAAAGGTAGTACTGTGGATTTCCTTACTATCCCTCCTCCACTAATTAAATCAAAGGCAATCATGCTATGATCACTATTGCCAAGTGGCCCCAACACCCTTATCTCTTGCACTAGATCTGGTGTTCTACTAAGGACTAGGTCTAATATGGCTTCCCGTCTGGTCGATTCATGAACAAGCTGCTCCAAGAAGCAGTCATTTATTTCATCTAGAAACTTTATCTCCCTAGCATGTCCTGACGTGACACTGACCCAGTCGATACCAGGGTAATTGAAATCACCCATTATTATTACTGTGCTGTAGCATTTCATCATCCATTTGTTCATTCTGGCCAGGCGGTCGATAGTACACCCCCACTGCATCGCCTTCCCCTTTTTACATGGAATTTCAATCCATAGAGATTCTACAGCAAATTTTGTTTCCTGCAAAACTTTAATCCTTTCTGTCTCAATGCCCTCTCTAACATAGAGCGCAACCCCTCCACCAATTTGATTACGATATAGTTTGTACCCAGGTATCACAGTGTCCCACTGGTTGTCCTCCTTCCACCATGTCTCTGATATTCCAATCATATCTAACCTCTCATTTAGTGCTATATATTCTAACTCTTCCATCTTATTTTTTAGACTTCTAGCATTTGCATTCAAGCATTTTAGAGACTGTATTTTATTCATATTAATTTGGCTATTTGTAGACATGGGTAATTTGGGATCTTTAAGCTCTGTCTGATCCATACTCGAGGGCATTTGGGCTACTTTACTCTTTTTTGGAACCTCTCTGCTTTTGGTAGTATCCTTCAAGAATACATTCTTCCGAACCATCCGCTCTTGGGTGACTGTCGGCTTTCCCCTATTATCTAGTTTAAAAGCTGCTGGCTTGATTGTGGATATATTGAGAATCCAAATGGCTGTGGGGTCCCCAGTAGAGGTTTGAGAAGTCCTTTCCTACTGAGACATCTCACTACACCTGTCCCAGTGAGGATATCACACAGATGAGCCTGAGTCCACCAGTGGTAGAAGGGGAAACATGTCATTGTGTCTCACTATAAGTGTGCACTTTCCAACTTCTACTGCAGATGTAGCTGTTTGATGTATGTTGTTGAGAACTGCTCTTGCTGAATTGAGTGATTAAAAAAACATAAGTAAATAAGTGGGGAAAGCATCCAGAGCATGTCTCATGGAATTCTTTCTAACCCATCTGTGTGTGTATATGCATGCATACACCCTTCTGTACGGCCCTGTTTCGTACAAAAATAGACCACCACCTAATTATTATTATTACCTGAAATGATCAGATCCGAAAAGTCAGTACAGGTGCAATCAGAGTCTCTGTTTATTAGATAACTGATGACCAAATACAGGCAGCGAAGTGGGGAAGAGAGTTCTATCGGGCACTAGGCACCTCAAGAATGCAACTCTCCCCATTAGAATATAGAAAGCATATTACAATTTATACCTTTTTCTCTTCCGCATTTTTACATACAGTCCAGTCCCCAGAGCTATTCCTTTGTGCTCTCTCCCCCTCCCCTACCTTATTTCCTATTATTACCCTTTACTCCCCTTAGTTCCTGTTGCAAAATCCCCCTGGCCCCCCTCTTCCCATACTCACCATGATCCAGCTAATCTGCTTTCTTCAGAGCCGGGCCCAGCATATATGTTGGTAGCTTTGTGGTTTCCTGTGTATGCATTTCTTGACACATAGACCTTATAGGCCTATATCTGATATCCCCTTGCAGGTCCTAGTCTAGACTCTCCAGCCCAAACTGGCACCTCACAAGGCTCATGATATCTCCTTATATGGTTCTTTCCGGTGCTGGATCTCTTCTTGCTAAGGCCTGTATTCTTGGCTCACATGTTATAGCAGAATGACTGTGCTTTAACTATTTTGTGAGATTCAGGGCAGCCAGTAAGTGATTATGAATCAGGAACATTATTAATCCTTAGCACTTAAAAATTAAAAGCAAATCTATCATACTAAATCCCAAATGTATCATACTTAACCTCTACCTCTACAAGTACTTAAACCCTACAACTCCCCCATTTTTTATTTATTTATTTTTTATTCGGCTGGGGAATGGGAGAAATCCAGGTCTGAATAGTCTGACATGGGGACGGCTGCATAAGAAACATTGACAAGAGTAGGGCTAGTCTGAACAGGCAAAAAAGAGGTAGATACTTTGGTGCAATTTTTCTTACAGCAGGATATAAACATAGAAACAAACAACAGAAGAGTAAAGCAATGATTAAAATAAAGCCAGCAGAAATCAATAAACCTTTCAAGCCAGAGCCAAGGGAGTGGAACCAGGAGGAGAGAGATGAAAACCAATCTCCAATCTGGAAACCACCCTTAAAATCATCAATATGTAGTTCTGACAAGTGACGTATTTTATCCATAGCATTAAGCACAAACACTGAATGATTCGCTATGACTATACAACAGATAGTGGCATTAATAAAAGAACAAAAGGCCTCATTCAGAAGCAAGGAGCAAATCTAGGGCTTGTCTATTTTGCAGAGTCATTTGTGTATTCTGCTCTAGGGACTCTGACAACTTAGTTATAGAATCAATAACAGCTTTCATTTGAACATACAGTAAGCATTGTAGACGGCAGATAGCCATACCAAGTCCAGCAGTTATGGCAGGGGTCTAGAAAGATATCAAGGAAGTCCAGCATCTAACCTACGTGTAATAGCAATGGAGCAAAAAGTTCAACAGACTGTCCCGATTTCAGTTCAAGGCAGGGGGTGATTGAGAACCTCTTTGGAGATGTGGGTTGTACTGTGAACTCGCAGAAGTAAAACTAATTGTCCATCAGGATGAAGGAAACAGATGGTGTCCCAAGGAGCAGGTTTGGCAGCAATTATCTTGGTCAGCAACAGTTCATACAGGAAGGAAGTAGATCAAGCAGAGGTGACAGTTGAAGAAACCTTCAAGAGTCCAAGTGTCAGTATCATTCAAGTGGGCAACAAAGGGGGAAGTAACGGTGACAATGGTGAGCTGGATCACATATTCAAAAGTAGCCCTAAAGAGGTAAGCTTAAAGCATGGCTTAGAAAAGAGCAGAAATACAGCCTGATACACTAGCTTCCAGGCATAAAAAGGATTAAGTACAACAGCAGTGAAACTTTGATACATGACAGCATTTAAAACACAATGCAGCAAACACTTGACATTCTTCAGAGAGAGCAGAAGGAGATAACACACCATACTGTTTATACCATTATACCATTCTATATAAATTTCAATCAAGCTTGAACCAGTTCAAAAGGTCACACAAAAGTCAGCATTATGTAGTTGCAGTAGGGGTCGCTGTTGTCCACAGGTGTGCTGCATTAGATCTGAAATAACATCTTATCAGAATGTCTGTCACTCGCTCCACCAATTCAGTTGCCTGAAATTCTACAGGTACAAACAAAAGAGAGAATGCTGTTTCCCCTCCCCCTTTCCTCTTCTTGGATTGCTTTCTGGGATTGCTGCTCGCACACAACAGCTAATCCTGCTTCTAAAACAATTGTTAAAAGTCAAACAAATGGGAGGCAGAAAATATAAATTTAGATTGTTAAACAGTGTCTCAGTCCCACTAACTTAATTGGTGTAGTTTTGAATGGATATATGTGCTCATTCTAAACAGCAACTAAAGACAGAACTCCTGGAACTGAAATTCAAAAGACTTACACAGTAATTCTTACAGTTCGGGGAAGCGAAACTGATACTCTTTTCATGAAAAGACTGGTGGACATCTAGAATGCAAACACTTCCCTTTTTTTAAGTTATTTCAATCACTGAGAGTTACAGCTAACCTCGACCTTGCCACAATATATAAAATCCCTGTTTAACTTTTAATTTTGCTTAATACAATCAGAACAAAATCCAAACATGGTTAACATTTTATTCATTCAGGATTTAAATCATTCTCAAGTTGCAATCTGCTCAGAATACCACATAATCCTGCAGGGATCTTAATCTCTACTTTGAAGGTCAAATGGAAAAAGGAAACAGTTTTCTTCTGTTGCACCAGTAGCAAAGAATTCTAAGCAGTTCAATTTCAGAGATCATAAAATCTAATTAAGAAAGCGTTGATTGCGTGAGTGTTATACAGAACTTCCAGAAGGGAAACGGCTGCACTGGTAATTTTTGCTTCAAAAGCAAAGTAACTTTTGAATCACACTCTGCAGATATCATAGCTGTTATTGTTCCTCTATTACTAATTTTGTTTCCAGAATATACCACAAAACAATAATCATATATCAAAGCATGGAAGATCTTCCCATTCATTCACAACAATTATAACTATCACACATAGAACAGAATCAGGTCCCTAAGTTTTTCTAAAAACAGTTGGGTTTTTTTTCAGTGTCATTTCCGTACCTAGAAAGCTAGCAAGCTAATTACAGAGGAAAAAATACTTCACCGAGTTCTGAACTTCAACTCCTGTCACACTGAATAAATCCTTTATTTAAACAAACAAGAAAGACTGCTCAATCGAGAGTTTCCTCTAGGTAATGCGTCCATCACCAGAAGAAAATCCCCCAGCAGTCCCCCTCCCTCTTTCTAGCTAAAAACAGGCAACCATCTTATCCTGCTGCAGGCAATTAGCTATCTTTCATCAGACGACATATAGGAGCAATTATTCATTAAACACAACCAAGCACTGGCCAGGTACTGGCAATGTTCAAAGAATAAACCTCAAAGTTCAGAACTCCATAATTACAATTGATGTGTATCTTGTTTACATTGTTATGTAACTAGACTGATTCTTTCAATTGATCTAATTGTCACCCTCTCTGGTCTGATCCCAGATAAGGAGATTTTTTCCATTGTTTTCTTTTAGAACAATCTTTTATTCTCCTTCACTGTCCCTCAGCCTATAAATCAGTAAACCTGTTGTTTTCACTGTGTGGGGGTGAAAATAGACAAAAACTTTCTCTATTTCCTTTCCTAATAAGGGATTATCTCTCATCATCCGTTCGACCGGAGTCATTGGGGAAACCTGATTTATCATTATTCCCTGATTGTCATCTTTCTCTCTCCTAAACAGAGACATGATTCCTACGTGCAACCTTTTATTTAAGGGTCTCAATACCCACCCTCTTTATTTACAGAGGAAGGAAGTGCACAAAATGTCCAGGACACCTTTCAAACAAGAATTCGCTTCGTTCAAGCCCAGCCAATCTCCTCACGGAGGTATGGAACCGTGAGCAAGAACACACACACGCTTCGTGTCAGACGACACGTACTGTCTCAATCACTTATCATTCAGTCCCAGTTTATAACAGCAAATTATTCTTACACTTTATGCATATAACAACAACAAAAATTAAACAACACATACCAAGCTTGGTTAAAAATATACTCACGACGCCATCATTACAGGCCGCCGTCATCCTAGGGAATCAATCACTCACTTCTTCTCCGGTCTTCACTCAGCACCGGGAACACACCTCCCTCAACCTTTTGAGGGGAATCCAAATCTTTACGTACCTCCCTCTTTTTCTTGAGGGGAATCCAAATCTTTAAATTTATATCTTGGCCATAAAGACCCACCCGTAGGCCAATCCCGGGCGTTTGGCACCAATTTTGTACGGCCCTGTTTCGTACAAAAATAGACCACCACCTAATTATTATTATTACCTGAAATGATCAGATCCGAAAAGTCAGTACAGGTGCAATCAGAGTCTCTGTTTATTAGATAACTGATGACCAAATACAGGCAGCGAAGTGGGGAAGAGAGTTCTATCGGGCACTAGGCACCTCAAGAATGCAACTCTCCCCATTAGAATATAGAAAGCATATTACAATTTATACCTTTTTCTCTTCCGCATTTTTACATACAGTCCAGTCCCCAGAGCTATTCCTTTGTGTTCTCTCCCCCTCCCCTACCTTATTTCCTATTATTACCCTTTACTCCCCTTAGTTCCTGTTGCAAAATCCCCCTGGCCCCCCTCTTCCCATACTCACCATGATCCAGCTAATCTGCTTTCTTCAGAGCCGGGCCCAGCATATATGTTGGTAGCTTTGTGGTTTCCTGTGTATGCATTTCTTGACACATAGACCTTATAGGCCTATATCTGATATCCCCTTGCAGGTCCTAGTCTAGACTCTCCAGCCCAAACTGGCACCTCACAAGGCTCATGATATCTCCTTATATGGTTCTTTCCGGTGCTGGATCTCTTCTTGCTAAGGCCTGTATTCTTGGCTCACATGTTATAGCAGAATGACTGTGCTTTAACTATTTTGTGAGATTCAGGGCAGCCAGTAAGTGATTATGAATCAGGAACATTATTAATCCTTAGCACTTAAAAATTAAAAGCAAATCTATCATACTAAATCCCAAATGTATCATACTTAACCTCTACCTCTACAAGTACTTAAACCCTACACTTCTCTTTGTATCTACATTGCCTGTATATGTGTGTATTTTGTAAGTATTGCGTCTGCATGTGTGTACGTGTATGCATATTTCTGTTTTGAATGTTTATTTACTATGTTTGTGTATGTGCATGTATTTCTATTTTGTGTGTATGTATTTTTGTGGGTGGTATGTGTGCTTGCATGTGTGTCTGTATATATTTGTATGTCTGTGCACGGATGCTTGCATGCACGTGTGTACCTGTTAGTTACATGAATGTGAGTATGTAGCTGTGTTGTTTCTCTATGGAATATGTCTACTAAAGTGCATTAAGAATCCCAGCTGTAACGCAGGATTAATGTGGCAATGTCCGCATTAAGGCCCTCGGTCACATTAATGGGAGGGACAGGGAGGAGAAGTTGCTGTGTAAAGGGTGCTAGTGGCCGGTTAGCACGTGGCAATCGACAGCACTCATTATTAGGGGCTAGTGTGGTTTAACACATGGTCGCTGCAACGCGGGATAAGGGAGCCTATCTGGAAGTCTGATCTAAGGTGCTGGATGGCTGCCAAGGGAATAGGTGATGGACATGTCACATTCAGATGTCCCATTAATATTACATAGTGAGTGTGAGGATAATGCGGGAGGCAGTTAGACTGTATCAGTGAAGGTTGCTCATGTAATACACTGTGATGTCAATGAGTGCCATGGAAGTGGATATGATTGTGTCACGGAGGAGTGACCGTGGCCATGATGTTGCCATAGCAAAAATGACTGGATGTCAGCATTGACCTGCGCATTAGCTGATGGTGATATGAGAATCCTACCCCCTGAAAAGCAAAGTGCAACAGTGTGGGCCAGGGTGTAGCAGCTGCCAGGAGAATAGTCAACACCACAATATAAAACCCCAAAAGGGGAAAAAGCAGTCCACCTACCTATGTACAACACTTTCTACCACCACCGTCATATTGGCACAAATATCTGAAAGCATTTTATTTGTTTATTTATTTATTTATGACCATTTTTATACCACATTTTCCAATAGATCAAATGCAGTTTACAATGAACAAATTTATGAATAGCACATTGAACAGTACATATTCAATTACATTGAACAATAAGAACTATGTACATTTGTATACTTATTTGCAATCAACTAGAGATCAACTAACAATAACAGAAGAACTATTTACATGTTAGGGTATGAGACAGTACTCGGGTCGTTTATGGAGGAGACTTTGAGGGTATGCAGTTTGTAAAGCATGTACTAGCACGAGTTTGTGTTGGGGGGGGGGAATGTATCGGCAGAGTCTAGGTCATTTGGTTTTCCAAAATGTAATATAAAGAGATGAGTTTTGAGATTTTGTGGAAAGTAGTTAGGTCGTTTGCCTCTCTTAGACTATCAGGGAGATTGTTTCAGAGGGTAGGGGCCAGGTGTGAGAAGGCTATGTTGTTTCTTTTCTAAATTTTCTAAAGTCTGGTGGGGTTGTGAGTTTGTTTTTGTTATAGTCGCGTTGTATGCGGGAGTGAACTTCTTTAGTATTGAGGGTGGAGAGGTATGAAGGGGCAATAATTTAATTTAGTTTTAATAATTTGAATATAGTTACAAGTATCTTGAAATGTATGTAACTTTGGATCGGGAGACAGCATAAATTGTATAGTATAGGGGTGATATGTTCTGTTAGATTGGTATTTGAGGTTATCCTTGCTGCTAAATGCTGTGCTATTTGCAGCTGTCTTAAAGTTTGTTTAGATAGGCCTTGGACGATGGTGTTGCTGAAGTCTAAGTGGGGTGTGATGATAGCATTAATGACTGCTCAGAAATCATTGGAATGGAGTAATGGGAGGAGCTGTTTTAGCATTCTGAGTTTGTTTTATACTGTATGTGCAGTCATGCTGAGTGTGCGGTCTAGAATGACCCTGAGGTGTTTTACCTCGTTTCTGACGGGAATGTTTGAGACCTGAATAGCTATTGAGCTTGGAGGAGTGAAACATTGGCCCCTTATTATTTAAAGAGTCTCAGTTTTACTAAAATTGATCTTTAGGTTGTGGGATGATAACCATTCAGCTACTTCTGTAAAACAGTCCGTAATTTGTTGCGTTTTGGGGTTGGCAGTGTTAAATGGGAGATATAACATTATATCATCTGCATATATGTGATAGAATATGCAGTATTTTCTGAAAATTGCGCAGATGGGTTGGAGATAAATGTTAAATAAGAGGGTGGAGAGTACAGATCTTTGAGGCAGGCCTTGTTCTTGTTTATAAGGGTCTGATGTTTGTTGTCCCTAGTTTCTCCCTCGCTGCTCTGTTAAGCCCGCGGGGGCTGATCAGCCCCCGCGGGCTTAACAGAGCCGCGAAAGGGAAACTAGTCCCTTTGCGCTCTGAAAGCCGGCGCGTGTGACTGCAGCTACGAAGAGAGGTGATACGGGGGAGGGCAGGCTCTGCTGGGCAGGGGGGGCCCTGCGGCACACTCGATTCTGCCGCGGCGGCCCCGGCAGCAGGAGAAGACAGCTTTTTTAAAAAAACTTTTCTCTGGGCTGGGCTGGGCTGGGGGGGTTAGGAGTGGTGATGGGCTATGGGGGGGGTAGGAGTGGTGATGGGCTATGGGGGGGTAGGAGTGGTGATTAGCTATGGGGGGTAGGAGTGGTGATGGGCTATGGGGGGGCTATGGGGGGGTTAGGAGTGTTGATGGGCTATGGGGGAGCTAAGTCTTTATATGGGCTGATGGGATTAGGACTGGAAGTGGGTTGATGGGGGGTTAGGACTGGTAATGGGCTATGGGGGGCTAAAACAAAAAAAAGGGTGATGGGGGATTAGGACTGGAAATGGGCTGGTGGGATTAGGACTGGGAGTGGGCTGATGGGGAGGTTAGGACTGGTAATGGGGTATGGGGGGGCTTAAACTGAAAATTGGGTGATGGGGATTAGGACTGGGAGTGGGCTATGGGGGGCTAGGACTGGTAATGGGTTGGGGGGGTTGCTAGGACTGGAAATGGGCTGGGGGGTTTAAGACTGGAGGTGAGCTGATGGGGTTAGGACTGGTAATGGGCTGTGGGCTGTTGGGGGGGGGGGTTAGGACTGGTAATGGGCTATGGGGGGGTTAGGACTGGAAATGTGCTGAGGTGGGGGTTAACACTGGAGGTTGTCTGAGGGGGTTAGGACTGATAATGGGCTATAGGGGGGCTAGGACAGGAAAGGGGCTGATGGGGAGGGGTTAGGACTTGAGGTGGGCTGATGGGGTTAGGACTGGTAATGGGCTGTGGGCTGATGGGGGGGTTAGGACTGGCAATGGGCTATGGGGGGCTGACTGGAAGTGGGCTGATGGGGGGTTAGGACTGGAAGTGGGTTGATGGGGGGGCTAGGACTGGTATTGGGTTGGGGGGTTGCTAGGACTGGAAATGGGCTGATGGGGGGCTAGGACTGGAAATGGGCTGATGCAGGGACTAGAAGGGAATGGATACTGGGTGAGGCTGGAACTAGAAGGGAGCTGATGTTGGGGGAGGATTAGAATGGGATGGGGCTGGGAGAGTAAAATGGAGAGGGGAAAAATATTTTGTGTGGGAGGGATAAAAAATCTACAATTGGCCGGGTATTGGGAGAGTAAGTGGGGATTGAGGATGGAGGGGTAAAATTTGAGTGGATGAAATAGGAATGAGGAAAGAGCAAAAGGAGAAAGATTAGTATGTTAAAGCAGATGTAGAGAGAGAGAATGGAAAAAAAAAACTAGAAGAGAGAAGAAAGGACAAATGGACAGCAGATGATGTAGAGTTAGCAGAAAACATGAAGAAACCAGAAGAAAGTGGCTGGAGCAATTGCAACTGAAAAAAAATGCACAAAAGGTAGAAAGATATCTCTTTATTTTGAATTTATTACCTGGAATATGAAAGCTCTGGGAAATGTGCATCATTGACGTCTGCGCTTTCTTTGGTGCAAGAGGAAATTAATTTATAGTTTTATTTCTACAGTGTTGTTGTACATTCCAAGTTTGGCTTTTGGGGTTCCCAGTTTAATTATTGCCTTCCTGTTTCTAAATTGTGATTCCTTGTTTGGTGATGGTCTATGTTCTGCATGAGTAACTGAGCTGAGGTATTCTGTTTATGTAATTCCTATTAGACATTGCCACTTGTTCTCTTTCCCCAGTAGGTCATGTATTGTTCTCTGAAATGTATTGGTTTAATATTTGCAGTGTTGCCTTTTGATAGGTAGGGTATGGTGCTTTGTGAGTCCTGGTAGTGCTGTTAGGATACGGCGGGTTTGCTATGGGTTCTAAATGGGCAGTGTTTGTAGTAGTTCCTAATGTGCCTGGCGGTTGGCACTGGATTATAGTAATGTAGAAATCTTTTAGTCTGTCTTTATCCATACACTCATTAAGAGACATGTTTACTAAAAGTTAGTGTATGTTAGCATTATGCAAATATTTATGCAAATAAGGCCACTTATGCAAATGAGGCCCCGCACCGAGTCTCCGCACATGGCCCCGCACCCCCCTTGGGCCGCCCCTTGGTTAGACCATGGTACGAGTTGAACTTTTAATGTATTTGGGTTGTAATTGCTATGAATAGGGTCTAGTAGGAATATTAGGTCGTGTATTCCCTTTGGCATGGGTTTGGGTGTCAATTATTTGATGGTAATTCATGTCGTTTATGGATGTTAGGAAAGCTGAGGCATGGGTTTGTGATAAAGATGCTAGGTTGAAATCCCCTCATAGTATCAATGGGTGTTTATTTGAAGAGGAGCATAGGATCTCAGTTAATACTTCCAGATTGTCGGCTTGTGAGTTTGGGGGTCTGTAGGCTAAACAAACATATAGAGATTTGGTTTTTATGGTAAATATATGTATATTCTCTATATTGTTTGAGGTGGTTAGTGATGCTTTCAATTCTTCTTTTATGATTATGGTGACTCCGCCACCTCTCCCTGTGGATCTATGGGAGTGAAATATGTCATAGCCTGGAGCTTTCAATTGGTTAATTAAAACAGAATCTGATTCTGAGAGCCATGTCTCAGTTATGCAGCGAAGGTCGGAGTATTGTCAGTTAGTATTTCTTGGAAAAGAGGGATTTTATTTCTTAGTGACCTTGCATTAATGAGAAAGCATTTGAGGTTTTTGAATTGTGGTGAAGTTAAGTTAGGAAATGTTTGTGTATTGGTTCTTAGTTGGATGTTGATAAATCTATTGAAGGTTGGTTTGGTTGTGTCTGTCTGTCTGATGTATGGGTGTGTAGAGAGGTACCTGTTAGGATTATATATGGTGGAAATGAGCTGGAGGTGTGTTGGCTTGAGTGTCTTTTGTAGGATAGATGTCAGAGGGGTTCGGGGGGGGGGGGGGTGAGGAGCAGGGTGAATAATGACCTGGTGAGGTCAGAAGGAAGGCACATTAAAGAGAGGGGGAGGGATTCTGTTAAAGGTAGCGCATATGAAAGCACTTAGTGGAAGTACTGTTAAGAGGGGAATGTAAGTGATGTTTAGTTAGGAGACATAATTCAGCAAACACCCTCAAGATAAGGCAGGTGGAATAATACTAACCTACCATCCAGGGGGGATGCTAAGAAGCTGAAGGTGTGTTTCGGGGGCTGAAAAAATTGGAGATGAATGGTGGAAGAATTGCTACTAATTATTTGGCAGCATGGTGCTCTGAGTGCAATTGGAGCAGCTACTTAGCACAAGCATGCTTGGGGAACCAATTGTGGTCATTAAGTAAATAAGAGGTGAACAATGCTGTTTGATCGGTGTGACTATAATACAATGTAGCAACTGTGATACAATTTAGCAATGCAGTGTGATTGTGATACAGTGTAGTAATGCAGAGTTAAAGATAATATAAGATTCAGGCATTTAAACATTGATGATGTGATACAATTATACAAAGGTTGGTTAACTGAAAACAGTTCAGGGAGTCTAAGTGGTGTTTTGTACATGTTCAGAGCTGATTCCGGGAGTATACAGTTGTGTTGTTGGTGAGACTTACATATTTGAAGTGCTGCTTTTATGTACTGGTCCTACAGTTCAATCCTGCCTTTGAGGGTGCAGTGGGAGGGGCTTGCAGCTCCCGCTTCTACCCCCATCGCTGGAGATTGCTTTGAATACTTCTTTCTCCTCTTCCACTTGGTCCCACAGCAGTAGTTAAGGAACGTTGGTTTTGTTGAGCCTAATTTCCATGCCTAAGGGCCATGCCAAAGGGCCCTCTGGTGAGGCCCTCAGGCGTAGGCCCGCCAGGCATGGGCATGCCCACCGGTGTCCAGGAATTTAAATCTGTAGTAGAGCCCCAATTGGGCATTGGTGGGAAGAGAGGGAGGGCAAGCAACTCCCGCTTCCTCCCCCGATGTCCGATCGGTGAGCTGAGTCCGGAGCAGAGAATTCTGAGGTGCTGGTGTGCAGGAATTTAAATCTGTAGCAGAGCCCCGATTGGGCCTTGGTGGGGGGAGTGGGAGGGGCAAGTAGGTCCCGCTTCCTCCCCTGATGTCCAATTAGCGAGCTGAGTCTGAAGCAGAGGATTCGGAGGTGCTGATGTGCATGAATTTAAATCTGTAGCAGAGCTCCAATTGGGCCTTGGTGGGGGGGAACAGGAGGGACCGATGATGTTGTACTGAGATAGCAGATTGATTTTGGCTCTAGTATAGAGGTCTTTTTCCTTCTCAGTCAGATACTTTTGATGCTTTAAAGTATTGGTGCAAATCCAGTAGGGGTCCGTAGTACGTAGGTAGGAGGATCATAGCTGAGTCATCACAATGGATATAGGGAGAGGGATGGAGTGAAGGACTGAAGGAAATAGATGAGAGTACAGTACAGCCCTGCTGCCAGAAATTACCCCTGCAGAAATTCAGCACACAATAATGCAAATATAAAACCTTTTGCGATATTTGTAGTTTTCTCATGTATTTTAACACTAGGAGCCCCAAAAGGAATTTTACCTAGAAACCCCAAAGTGCGTCAATTGACGCATTATCACGACGACTGCGTTTAGCATGAAATGCAGATGTGAATTAATATGAAGTTACTTATTTGTTAAATACGCGCAGTACGTGATGTCATTACATGATGTCATTGTGTGTTTATTGTTTGTAATGTCGGAGTAAACCTGTAAACAGTGATTGAGATGCACCACCTAGTGGGAACATGAATTTATACCTAGAAGCCCCAAAGTATGTCAATTGACGCATCCAAGACAATTGAGTGCTTCAATTGATGTACTTCGGGGTTTCTAGGTATAAATTCATTTTCCCGCTAAGTGGTGCATCTGTCATTAATTTTCGATGCAGATATTTGAACATCTTGACCTTGCTAACAAAGTCATGGATCATGACTGACATGGTTCTAGCAGTGGCGCTGGTATACAAATTCGAAGATGCATTTGTGTCAATTGACACACTTTGGGGCTTCTAGTGTTAATAAAGCATCATTCAAAACCAATATGCTGTGTTCCAGTGACAAACAAAGCATGCAGGATAATGCATCATTCAGTGCTCTGACACAGAAGTTTGATTTTTGTGTGCAGAATTTCAGCAGGAGTAGGAAATGGAGAATGTGACAATAATTCTCTGCTCATGAGTTCAGAAGGGATGAACAGTAGGCATGGCCTCACAGAAGCAGCAGACCTAGATAGAAAGTGCAGAGGTATATTTGTATAGTTGGCAGGTCTGTGAACGAGTTGGTGGCTACACTGGCACTGATGTGCATGTCAGCAAGTGTGGGTCACAAATAATTGTAAGCCAAAAACATGTTGGGGAGCTGGAGCAGCATCACTATGGACTGCAGTAGTAGCATAATGCCCTGAAAAGTAGCATGATTATACCAATGGTGACATTTTAAATCCCACAGGAATTCTTGGTTGACCCATACAGGTAAAATAAGCAGATGTATCTGTTATAACAGACTAGGGTGCAGAAGTACTAAGTACTACAACCACTTTTTATGCCATGGCCAGGCCTAGACTGAGGGTGGGCAGAGAATCAGCAGTTCCTATTTGGATCAGTGCCATACACAAACAGGGTGAGATGCCAGCATTAGGGGAGGAACCACAGAGAAGGATTGTATGGAATGTGAACACTGTATCAGACGAACATCATCAACATCTCCAAAATAGACAAGGTGCTGTATGCCACCGGCCCAGTTTGGGAAGGGCACACTCTAGAGGCCGTATGCTAGTTCACTTGCAAAGTGCTGCATAAGAGACTATGTTGATATCCCAGACTGTCACATATGTGCAGCTGTAGGAAAATCCTGCTACAATGCACTAAGCATTATCGCCATAGAGCTGACCCATCCTCAAGAACGCAAGGCTAAGCTCCTCCAACCCGATATCTTACCGCCCCATCTCAAGCCTCCCATTTATATCAAAGATCATCAAAAAGCAGTACAGAGACAACTGCAGGATCACATTGATCTACGTGCCCCATTAGACCCCCATCAACATGGCTTCAAGCCACAACACAATGTGGAGGCCCTGCTCACATCACTCTGACAACCTTCTGAAGGGCTTAGACAATATAAGAAAAGGATTCATGCTAGTTTTCATAGACATCTCAGCGGCTTTCGACACGATGTCCCACTCCATAATGCTAAACCACCTGTGGGAGATCGGGCTGTGCAACAATACTATAAAATGGTTCACCTCCTACCTAAGCAATAGAACACAGCAAGTCAAATGCGACCAAAGGAAATCAACACAGTTCACCATCACCCAGGGGATACCCCAAGGATCAGCACTATCATCCATCCTATTCAATATATACATCCAACCCACGTGTAACATTGTCCAATGCCACGGAATACATTATCACCTATATACTGACGACATCATGGTGTATGCCCCAGTAGACACACTGGCACCCGATACGACCCAGATGACCCAGTGCCTTGAGGATATGAACAACTGGCTTGCTGACAATAACCTGAAAATTAACTTTGACAAAATGGAGGCAACGTTCATTTCCAGGAATACTGCTTTCAACCCACTTCAAGTCATCAGTGTCTTAAACAAAACAATATCAACAAGAGACGAAGTGAAATACCTAGGCATCATACTGGACAAGAATCTGAAATTACAATCGCATATAAACAAAACTGCTGCAAAGGCATACCACTGTTTAAAGATCATCAGGAGGCTCTGACCAATCCTCAATCATCCCATTACTTTACAACTCTGCACCGTTTGCCAGGACAACCTCTGCACCGTTTGCCAGGTGGTAATCACCCCAATACTGAACTATGGAAACTCTTTATATCAAGGTCTGCCCAAGCAATCCACCCACCCACTCCAAATGGTGCAAAACTCTGCAGCACACATCATTACAAGCACAGTCAAACACGAACACATTCACACCTGTACTGCAGCAACTGTACTGGCTACCGATAATTGCACAGGCAAGATTCAAAACAACTTTAAACATATTCAAAATCATACATCAATGCTCAGTAAATGTCCCACACAACACATTAACCAGAGAAATAACCAGCAGACCTAGATGACCTAATGGCAATAACAGACTCCACATACCCACAGGATACCAGAAGACAAAACAGGCTACCTCCAACAGAGCTATCTCACTCTCAGCACCAGCTCTTTGGAACTCCCTCCTGGATGAACTAAGAGCCCTAAATGACATCAACGACTTCCACAAATCCCTCAAAACCCTCCTGTTCACAGAATATTATGAACAAGTAACATAGAGAACCTACACCTACCGACACACATAAAGGAGAACTAGGAACCAATTGTCTAAAGTCTATATGTAAGTCTTGTCACTCTCCCCCTCTCATTCAATGTAGACCCACTGTGTTGTCAACCACTTTGATTGAAGGATAAAGTGGTATACAAAACTAGTAAAATAAATAAATCCCATAGGAATGGCTGCTGTGGCTACATGCCATGAACCCTGTTCTGTTATAGATGAGTATGTTAGTAATCAGAAAGCAGGTATCTACATGTTGTAGCTTGGCTCCAACAATCTGCCATTGTTCAACCTCTATGATGTTCAATGTAGACACATGAGGCACTGGCCATGCAAGCTGTAAGGTTGCCATGCCTCCACTGCCAATGCTGCATCTGTAAATATGTCACTCATGTATTTTGCTATTTCACAATTTGTGCATCCTCACTCTGCACATTGTAATAATATGGGTCACACTATCCTGCAACAACAAGGCACATGCCATGTAAAGTGTGTGCCTTGCCCTCACATCAGCACTTGAATGCTCAATCAATGACTGATTGCAGTAGCAACACACCACAAGAGTTGACATATTCACTGGCAAAGTGGGAAGATCAGCTGAAGATCACGATCCTGATCAGACATAGCTCATAGGAAGTTATGCCAGTACAGTGATGGTAACCGTCCAGTATACCAAAGGCTAAGCATTGAAGAACTGCCACTGTCTATATCAGTTGTAAAGTAATGGGATGATCCCTAGTATTATGGACCTGAACCATTATCACTCCCTCATGTTTAGTGGGGACAGAGACCGACAGTATTTTTCATGCTAACTCCCCTAATGCAGTCTCCATACTTCAGGAAGGATATAAAAATAGCCGCTTATCTTGAAGAAAAATAGTGATGAGCACAACAAATTGAATATAATCTGCTGGATGTATATAAAGAAGTCTGAGTATATAGGTTGTTGTATGCATCTGAGGCCAAAGGCAGCTATGTTCCTTTGCTAACCTATGGATGTAATGAATGATACTGACACTGGCCATTTGGAAATGGAGAGGGGGGGGGGGGGAGTTTGCAGACAAGGGAGGTCTGGCCCCTCCCAGCCCATCTCTGCCCTGGCCAGATGTCCAGGATTTGCTCTCTAAAATGCAGCTAACATCAGTTGTATAGCTTCTGATAAATTGTTGCAGTGCTGCAGGAAACTTCTAATAACATCTGTCTCTGTTTCACAACTCTCCCATTTGCTCACATCACGCTATGATCTTCCTGACACATATGCATATAAACAGTGGACAAGTAACTTGTCTATGATCAAAGGGCATCACAATCAAACCTCCCTTCAGGCTGCATGCTACCACATAGTACACTGCTCCAGATATGGCTATGGGCATATTAGGGATGTTCTCCTGACATGTTTCTATGCAGATAGTACACTGCAGCAGGGGCTTCCCATGATATGACACACCCATCGCCACTCATTTATCTGAAATGAGATGTGTCTCGGATTGCTCAATGGAACAAGGAAGGAAGTTTACTGTCCTGCGCAGGCGGTCAGCCCAGGAGTGTGGCTTCAGGTCATGTAATGCATATTATGTGTGAATCACCTACATATGTGCTCTGAAGATTAGCATTAAAAACTCTGGTCAGTTATTACCCATATGTCATGGAAATGCTGGTTTCAGTTGTAGCACACAGGCTGATGTGGACAGCAGAGCAAACAAAGTTATGCTCTCAGACAGGCCTCAGAGCTATGTGTACAGACCTAACATCCAATCATAACATTTCATGTTGATCCATATGTGTCACTGTGTGGTGGATATCCAAGGTGCCACAATGGTATACAGATGCAGCCATGCCTGTATGGGTGTCAGGGTCACTGGCTTCCTCAAACCTAGGCTTCTGTGGCACACATATCCATGTCATGTGGCTCACATAAATGCTAAGGGGGGGGGGGGTTCCCCAGTGTTACTGAACTCCCCCCTCTCTCTCCCACAGATCCCTTGCACACATATGAATATATTGTTTACCTTTCTTTGTTCAACAGGCCAGCTGCTGTGAGAACATACATAGCTGTTATGACATGTACAGTCAGGCTGTGATAGCATGTAACTCCAACACCTGTGGAATGCATATGGGCAGGACATCAGCTATGTGTGCCCCTAATATGTCAAGGCAATACAATGTGCTTGACATATAGCTTTCGTAGTTGGAGTTGCCATGTCATGGTGATTGCAATGCGCAACCCAAAAAATGGCTGTTGCCATTATGCTGTGGTAATGTTATCATTTCAACTCAGTGATTTGCCAATCCCAAAGAAGGAGTCAAAACCTATAGGCTAGGTTCAGATTGGGCCAAGGAGGCGGATGGAGCAGTTAGTCATCAAAGGGAAGTTTAGTGCTGATGAAACACAGCTGGAGTGTAACTGTGTTTACACAGATGCAGATATATGGAAACATGATAGAGGAGGATTTAGTGCCCCTGGTATGCTAGAATTAGTGACTGCCTGCCCTTATGCACGATGTGGTGGAGCCAGGAGAGGCACGAGGGTGATGTGGGGCCATATGCGGAGATTCAGTTTGAGGCCTCATTTGCATAAATATTTACAAATCCATCAGGCCTCATTTGCATACATTTTATTCACTTTATTTTACAATGTAAATGCCATCAATCTAAAATCCTAGGTGTCTTCCAAACATATGTACACAAAAAAATAAAGATAATAACAATCATTAATGAAATTTGACTTAAAACCACACACCTACAAACAACCATTGTAGATGTATTTATTTAACTGTTCTTTTATACCATTTTCATTGGGGCAAAGCGGTGTACATTGTAACCAACAAGACATTAGAGTAAACAGTGGGAATTTATATACATGAACTATCAACATGAAACTTATGTACATCTGCATCTTACAGGGAGAATATTATACACGAGGTGGCAAGTCCTAAGGACTGGGAATAGGAAGGGAGGAAGGGGTTATGAGGAGGAGTTGGCAGGAGATTGAGGGGTAGTCAGTGGGATGGAAAGGGATTCATAGGAGGGGAGATCACTAGGGTAAAAGGGTTCAAGAGGGAATGGGAAGAGTTGATG
The DNA here is from genome assembly GCA_033557465.1 of Ichthyophis bannanicus. NCBI lineage: Eukaryota > Metazoa > Chordata > Amphibia > Gymnophiona > Ichthyophiidae > Ichthyophis > Ichthyophis bannanicus. Next base: position 952,720,202 of record CM066032.1, read on the forward strand.
TGGTGGGACCGAAGTGCTCCGAGAATAGAAAGATATTGAGATGTTTCTGAAAATAGTCAGGTCGTTAATGTTTCTGAGTTTTTCAGGTAGAGAGTTCCAGTGGCTTGGTGCATATTGCTCAAATGCTCTTGTACAGGTGTTTTTTCTGCTTTTGATTTTCTCATGGGGTATATTTAGAATGCTTTTTTGTGCTTTGTCTCTTTGTCTTGCTGGATTTGGTGGTGCTTAGTAGAGTTTGGATGTAGTGAGAGAATAGGTTGGTGATAATTTTGAAAGTTAGTAATAGTATTTTGTATCTGACACGGCTTAGTAGTGGAAGCCAGTGGAGTTGTCTCAGTATGGGTGCTACATGATCTTATCTTGAGGCCCCTTGAATGATGCATGAAGCTGTGTGTAATGCAGTGTGCAGTGGGAGCAGAGTGGATCTTGGTAAGCCCTGGTAGATTGAATTGCAATACTGAAAGTGCGGTGAGATAATGGCCTGGAATGTGAGTGGAAGTAGGATGGTTCTCCATGGATTAGCAGGATGTGTCAGACACACCTGATGACATCATCCGACGGTGCCATGGATGGACTGCTCTCCTATAGCTAAGAAAGGTAAACCTTTCTGAGCATATGTCTTGTAGGCCCTACTTCCCGGCCCGCTCCTACCTGGCTCAGTCTCGTTTCACCTGCCCAGCCTGCTGGATGTAATTCTGCTCTCTACTCACTATTCAATATGGATAAAGAAAAAAGAATAAAAAAAAGAACAAACCTGGCTTCAAGAAGTGCTCAGATTGCTCCAGGAAGATGAATGCAGAGGATTCCCACGATTGATGCATCCGGAGCTTAGGAAAAGCGCACCATGTAGAGGAATGCCCCCACTGCACCTGCATGTCTCCATGGGCACGGCACTCCAGCAGTCATACCTTGAAGGAATTCCTCAACGAGTCCAACAGACCCAGAACGAACTTCCCTACTAAACAATGCGAGGAGGAGAAAAGAAGGAAAAAAGAGCAGCGTCCAGAGGGCAAAGGAAAGGCATCAGGAGGCAGTGTAGCTGCCGGCAAAATGGCCACTCTCAGGTATCCCCCGGGCTCTCTGACCCCTGCTTCACTGACTAGGGAAGCCCCAGAAACAGCACCGATATCCTCTGGAACAAAGCAGCCCTCCGGTCACAAGCAGACGCCCCACCACCGGACCAGACGCCATCCCCAATCGGGGGACTGAACCGGCTGAAGCCAGCTCCAATGAGCAGGACCCGGCCTCCTCCTGCTGCTGCTCTGCCCAATCAGGGCAGGCAGCCAACAACTGAAAGGGAAAGCGACATCCGGCGCTTCAGCAGACGCCCCACCACCGGACCCGACACCATCCCCACTCGGGGGACTGAGCCGGCTGAAGCCAGCTCCAACGAGCAGGACCCGGCCTCCTCCTGCTGCTGCTCTGCCCAATCGGGGCAGGGTGCCAACAATTGAAAAGGAAAGCGCCATCCGGCACTTCAGCAGATGCCCCACCACCGGACCCGACGCCATCCCCAATCGGGGGACTGAGCCAGCTGAAGCCAGCTCCAACGAGCAGGACCCGGCCTCCTCCTGCTGCTGCTCTGCCCAATCAGGGCAGGCAGCCAACAATTGAAAAGGAAAGAGCCATCCGGCACTTCAGCAGACGTCCCACCACCGGACCCGATGCCATCCCCAATCGGGGGACTGAGCCGGCTGAAGCCAGCTCCAATGAGCAGGACCCAGCCGCCTCCTGCTGCTGCTCTGCCCAATCGGGGCAGGCAGCCAACAATTGAAAAGGAAAGCGCCATCCGGCGCTTCAGCAGATGCCCCACCACCGGACCCGACGCCATCCCCAATCGGGGGACTGAGCCTGCTGAAGCCAGCTCTAACGAGCAGGACCCGGCCTCCTCCTGCTGCTGCTCTGCCTAATCGGGGCAGGCAGCCAACAATTGAAAAGGAAAGCAGGGAACAGGAAGAAGGGAGACCACCAGGGAAACAGAGGATGAGGAGATCACGAGGGAACCAGAAGGAAAGGAATCTTTCAGGGAAGCTGAAAGAGAGAGGTGCTCCAAAGACAGCCTCAGAAGGGATTCCCATTGCAGCCAAAACACAGGAAACTACAGCCCTGAAGGAAGCCTGTGTTGTAGAGGAATTACAGCTGGCCCTGGATACAGGAGCATTTGGCCTGAGGAAGCTGCAGAGCCTGTGGGGAGAGTTTCACTTCTGGAAAGGCCTGTGAAAAGACCTGTTGCTAGAAAGAAGGTGAACCCATTAGAAGCCTTGAACAGATTATTGAAAGATAAGGATCTCCGTAGCCCATCAAAAACCCCTGAACCTAGAGAGAGGTCTCGCTGGGAAAAGGTTTTAAAATTGTTAGAAGAAATTAAGCCTACATTCCCACAAGCTGATTCCAGTCAGGAGACAACAGATCCTGATTATGAGGGCATGCAGATAGATAATTATGATTCTGATAATGCCTCTACAGAATCTCAAATGGATTGCTCTTTTTGTATAAAGACAAAGTGAAGGGTTTAAACATGGAAAGACCCAGAAGCTGTTATACTAGTATGTCTTGTGCCTAGAGTGCTGATAATGTTTGAAATGAAGTTGCTGGGGTTTTAAAGCAGCCAGAAAGTATTCAAAGGTATGATTTGAATGTTTAAGAAAGAACTATCTAAGTGGGCAGCAGCCAGAAGTAAAAGAAGCTTTAATTTGAATATTGCACAGTTTGGAAAAGCAGTTGTTTAAGCCAGAAGTAAAGGAACTATCAAGCTGCATTATGTAACAGCTGAAGAAGCAATTGCAACTTTTGTCACTGTGAAGTTCTGGATCTGGAAATTCTCTTTTCTTTTGTGGGAGAAGTATCCTAATTTCGTTATGTGTTTTTGGTGCAAAGGAAGAGAAAAATAAAATTTTCCTGTGTTTTGCCTTCAACCCTCGGCCTACTCATCATTTCACACAACTACAAGCCCCAGAAGCCTCGGCTCTGGGAACCCATACTAAAAAGGGACATTAGGAGGTATGCCCCATGCCTATAGGCAACCGCCTAGGCAAGTGGGGGCGCCACACTACCTACCTGCCTCATCCCTAAATATGTTTGTCTCCTAGTTATGATTGTCCCTATTGCATTCCTAGTTTTGTTTGTCCCTATTGCATGCCTCGATATAATATTGTCTCTACTATAAATCGGCCGACCACAACTGCATACACTAGCGAAGAGGCACCTGTGCTGTAGATTACTGCAACTTTCATTACTTATTAAGGGCAGGATACCGTAACATTGTTTCCATTCCAAATTTGATAACTGCAGACTATCGCATACATTTGTACTTATTATAGGCATGATACTGTAACATTGTTCCATTTCAAATCTGATAACTGCAGTCTACTGCAACATTGTTACTTATTGTAGGTTGGATGTGTAGCATTGCGTACCGCTACATTTGTTACTTATTGTAGGTAGGATACTGTAACATTGCCTCCATCTCAAATTGGATATCTAAAAGTGATCATGCTAACAATTTGCCTCCTGCTCCACCCATAGCACAATCCCAAATCTCATTCTTGCCTCTGACGCACATCTAATTTGCCTGACGTCAAAGGTTCCATCCCACCCTGCCCCCGGTGCAATATCCTGAATTAGAGCAACCCTCCAGCTACCCGCACCCAAGGCCCCTACACGAAGGGCAATTCTACCACAAAATGGCTCGCACCATCACGGCAATAATTTATGGATACCTCCTCTTAGAGCTGATTAGCAGCACTCTGGCCCTAACCAACACTCACAAACACATACCTATCCTACACAGCGGCGGAGGGAGATGGTCAAGAAACCCTCCCCTCAAGGCACCAAGTGATATGCTACCATCCTATCAGCACCTGCTTCACGTAGCAACACAACGCAACTGCAAAAAAAGCTATCCTACAGCCCCAATATTTAAAGGCCGCCCTCATAAATGCGCGTTCAATACGCAAGAAGTGGCCTGTCATCACTGACCTGATAGTCAGGCACAACCTGGATATGCTTCTGGTCACAGAGACATGGTTATCAAATGAAGACACTGTACTCATTAACCACCTTCTACCTCCCAACTTTACAGTCCATAGCTGCCATAGAAGCAACAAAAGGGGAGGAGGAGTTTTCATACTCACAAAAACAGACCTCAATTTCCACCTCATCAATAGCACCAACTCAACAAACCTTGACATAGTAGTCATAACTAATAATCACTGCTCCATCAATCTGATATACAGAGCCCCGACATCTTCCTCTGACGACCTAGCCACGATAATCGAGCTAGCCTGCAATACTCCAAGTTTGCGTGCCCCAAACTGGATACTAGAAGACCTCAACCTGCCAATGCTACAAGATTCCCAAGCCTCTGCATTTCTAGACGCACTCAAAGACCTAGGTTATCAGCAGCTAATCAGTGAACCAACCCACACTAAGGGAAACATATTGGACTTGATCTTTGCCCCACTATCTACCTGTAACACTGCCAACTTCACCTCACCAACCTACACCGAAGTACCGTAGTCAGACCATAAGTTAATCCTTTTCCAAATTCCTATGGATAACAAGTCCATGAAACCTCCTGAGAGTAAGATACCCAACGAGACTGACCTCGCGAAGCTTCCAACCATTCAACAAGGAGTCCATCTTAAACCACACACAACCCCTCCTAAGCTTGACAACAACAGATCCCGACAGGCTAGTCTCCAGCTGGAATGACAGTCTCAGTACTATCGCGCAATGCACAGTACACAACAAAGCCCCAAGGAAAAGACCCACTGCGCCCTGGTTCTCCAATGAACTGCGGACCTCTCTTCTTAAACTTAGGAGACTCGAAAGGCGATGGAGGTGCTCACGATCCTCCGAAGATCAGGAAGCTTACAACCTACAACTCACAATTCACCGAACCGCGATATCTGAGAAAATGAGGCAAGCACACACTAACACGCTAATGCGATCGCTAAATAAACCACACAACCTATTCACCCTCGTCAAAAACCTAACGAAGGAACCAGGACCGGAGCAAAAAACAGAGATTCACGCCCAAGACTATGCCGACTTCCTTCAATCAAAATTATAGCAAACCGACAAGACCGACCTTACCTGCACCAATAAACCAACATGCAAAACAACGCTAACAACCTTCACCACCCCCTCCACTAAGCAAATCATAGACTTAATCTCAACAATCAACACGACCACTGCCAAGACTGACCCCTCTCCGGTTTTTGGGATAAAAGAACTACGGACAGAGTTTAGCCCCTTCATAGCTAAACTCATTAACACATCATTCTCTTCAGGCTCATTCCCCCTAAGTCTCAAACACACATCCATTAGACCTCTGCTAAAAAACTCCAAGCTCGACTCCCAGAAAGTGGAATCATATAGGCCTATTGCCAGCATTCCACTACTGGCCAAGATGATCGAAAAGGAGGTCCAAGGTCAGCTCCAACAACACATCGACAACACTGCACCACTTGGCCACTGCCAACACGGCTTTAGAGAAGCTCATGGTGTGGAGACTCTACTTACCACCCTTTTCAACAACATACTCACCAAAATAGATAACATCCATCGGGGAGTTGCCCTGATATTCCTAGACATAGCCGCAACATTCGACTCAGTATGTCACCAAACCCTCCTGAAACGACTCGAAGAGAAGGGCATCTGCGGCTTAGCACTAACTTGGTGCAAGTCATACCTAGCCGATAGATTGCAGCATGTGCGAACCGAAACCTCCACATCCAAACCATTCCATCAGAAACAAGGTGTACCACAGGGATCCTCCCTTTCAGCCCTAATGTTTAATATCTGCATGCAACCCGTCTGTGACCTCGTTCGCTCATTCGACATTGAATGCATGATATATGCAGACGACGTCCTGCTCTACATGCTGTTCAAGATTGACCAAATTGACCTCTCACTCCTAACGGAATGTTTCAACGCAGTAGAAAGGCGGCTACAAAATCAGAATCTTCGGATATAGCACAAAAAGACTGAAGTGCTGTTCATCACCAGAAACTCTAACTTCTCCCCACCAACCCACTTAAAGGTCGGTGAAGTAGAGCTGCAAACCAAGCCCACAATCCGTTACCTGGGTGTTACTCTAGACCAGAGACTTGACATGAAGACACACATTGGCAACATGGTCAAATCAACATATCACAAAATCAGGACACTCAAATATCTACGCCCCCTTCTACAACCAGACGACTTCAGAACTATCTTCTAGGCTCTAACCATTCCACACCTTGACTACGCCAACGCGATCCTCCAAGGGCTCCCAAAATCAACCCTGAGCCTGCTCCAGCTTGCCATGAACACTGCAGCCAGAGTTCTGAATGGGGCCTCGAGGCAAGACCATATAACACCCATCCTCAAAAGTCTCCACTGGCTCCCTATCCACTGCAGGATCGTCTTCAAAACATTACTACTAACGTTCAAGGCCATAAATGGGCTCTCCCCCCTGTCACTCGCTTGCCTCACACACATAACTCCCCCCAATAGGGCCAGAAGAACTACAGCAATAAACACCTTGGTAATCCCCAAAACATTGACCCAGTGTACACAGGCAACAGCAAGCAGGGCCTTTAGTATCAGCGCGCCCAGATACTGGAATGCCCTGCCTCCCAACATACGAGCAATCCCGGAACTAACTAAATTCAGAAGAGCATTGAAGCACCACCTTTTCCTCGAATGTTACCCAAATGAAGGTGCATCATCTCGACCCACCCGCAAATAAGCTCCATGTCCACTGTAATCATCCCTCAAATGTTGTATAATATGTAAATACTACTATGTGTTCAAATATGTGTAAATAGTTAATTATGGTTATCCAAGTCGAGCTACCTCTTATCTGTAATTTACGATGTAACCCACACACAGAGGCACCCCAGTCCCATACCATACACACCCCAGTCCCATACCATACACACACACCGTAAAACCTAAATGTTCCATGTAAACCACGCTGATGTTAAAGAGTGCGGTATATAAGAGAAATAAATAAATAAATAAGCAGGCAGCATCCTCCAGTTCCAGCTCCACTCGCACAGCTCCTCCCAACACAAACAGAACCACGCGGCAGAAAGCCCCACCTCTCTTTGGCATGATTGGATAGCCGGTTGATGAGGTAAGCCATCTCTGTGCCAACGAGGGAAGCCCTCACCTCCACCACTCCAGAGGATGCAGCCCCTCCCCAGCAAACTCCGGCGCCATTGGGGATTCCTGCCACAGACTGTGCCGATGGAGAAACAGCGCTTCCAGCTCCTGCAGCACCAACAGCCGCTCAGGGAAAGGCAGGAAATGCCAGCACAGCCCAAAACCATACAAAAGGCACAGGAGTCCTGTCTCTCGCTCCTCGGGGTCATCACAGATTTACTCTGTTTCACATTCCTGGAGGCCACCCTCGCAACAAAGTGGAGTGCAGGAGTGGCCTAGTGGTTGGGGCAAGGTACTTCAGGCCGGAAGGCCGGGGATTCAAATCCCACTAGAGGACAGCCTTGGGCCGGAAGGACTGGGGTTTCTAGTCCCACAGGTGCTCCTTGTGGTCCTGGGCAAGCCACTTAACCCTCCATTGCCCATGTTCCCTGTAAAATAGTTATCTCCAAGTTATAATGCCCTGTTCAATGTAATTTCAGTTTGTTCAATGTAAACCGCACTGATGCAGAATAGCGCGGTCTATAAGAGAATGTAAATAAATAAATAAAATAAACAAAGACACTGCAGCTATGACAGAAATAGAAGTGAACAGGGCAGCACTCCAACAAGAACAGCTGTGCTTCAGCTCCTCACCCACCTGTTAAACCAGAAAAAGAACACTGATAGCAAACAGTGCAACACCTGTGGGGCTAGCTCCTCCACTTGAGGACCCCTACCCCTTGGCCCAGGATACCCTCGCCCCCCCAGATCATCGACACCCAGAGCCTTCTCCCCAGAACCATACATGGACAGCAAAGGAGAGGAAGCAGCCGGAGCAAAACCTCAGAGCAGCCACCGCAGCAGCTCATGGGGAAAGGAACACACCTCACACCGAGCCACCACATCACCGCCTCCTCCACCTTCACCACTAGAGGACCTTACCTACCCAAAGTTCCTCCAGGAAAATTGCAAGTCACCTATCCCTGTCTTCTGTGGACACTCCAGACCCCAAGAATGAAGTGTTGGGCTTGCTGAAATACTTGAACACACCCAGATCTATCGTATCTATCCCAGTGCACAAAATGCTCCTGGACAACCTTACCCAGATCTGGCAAATACCAGCCTCAGTTCCCGCAACATGGTGCAGACTCGAGGCAAAATACCAGCTGCAGCCTGCCCCTGGCTTCAATAAGTCCCAGCTACTACACCACTCTATTGTTGTGGAATCTGCACTGAAGCAGTCAAAGAGCTCATGCACGACCCCCCTCCCCCCGGGGCAAGGACCTCAAGCTTCTAGATGACATTGGGAAGAAGACTTACCAAGCAGCAATGCTAAGTGCCAAGATAGCATCCCACCAGTTCCAGCAGGTCCTCTATCTGGACTCGGTACTAAACTCTCTCAAAACCACAATAGAAACTTTGGACACCAACACCAAAGCGACCATACAACCACTCTTGGCGGACCTAGGAGAATGCAGAAAACATCTGATCTGCTCAACATTTGACTCTTTCAACTCAGTGGCTAGAACAGCTGCTACTGCCATTGCGTCCCGGCACTGTGCCTAGCTCTGAGTATCGGGACTACGCAAGGACACACACGAACAGCTAGCAGATGCCCCTTGTATGGGAGACAACCTGTTTGGAGAGAAAGTCAAAGAGATGGTGAATGACATGAAAGACCACTGCACCACTCTCCAAACCCTAGTCTCTGATGGTCTGGACTGAAGTGGCTCCCACAAAACTCAAGGGTCATACCAACAAAAACCCTACTCTTCATCTTATTCCTCTAAAAAACAGCACCAGCCTTACCGCAAGTGGCAGACGCAAGGCCCCAAACATCAACAGGTCTATCAGTCCTCCAAGAAACCACATCAAAGAGAAAGCAGACAGCAAAAGCAAACCAACGCGCCCTCGGGAAAATAAATCCCTCTTTTTGACACCTCGACCAATGACTATCCCCCAGTAGAGGGACGTTTGTCCTTTTTCAAGGGGGCCTGGATAGACATCACCACAGACAAATGGGTGCTAAAGATCATCGACTCTGGGTACAAAATGTGTTTCACCTCCACCCCATACCAACGAGCACACCCAACCTCCAACACTCTGGACCATCTCCTCATATTGTGGTGGAAGAGATCCGAACCCTCCTAACAGCACGAGCAATAGAACAAGTCCCCAAGACTCAGAGGGGACATGGCTTCTACTCCAGATACTTTCTCATTCCCAAGAAGTCTGGAGGGCTGCGCCCTATCCTGGACCTCAGAAACCTCAACAAATTCATCTGCAAGAAGCGCTTCAGAATGTACTCCCTGAGGTCCATCCTCCTGCTCTTGCAACCGCATCACAGGCTAGTTTCACTTAATCTTCAGGATGCCTATGCGCACATCCCCATCCATCCAGCCCACAGGCAGTTTTTACACTTCAACATCCTTGGCCAACACTTCCAATACAGAGTTCTTCCATTTGGCCTATCACCAGCCCCCAGGGTCTTCACCAAATGTGTGGCAGTGGCAGCTGCACACCTCCGGCGATCCGGGATCTGTGTCTTCCCCTACCTGGATGACTGGCTCATAACAGCTCCATCCAAAGAGCAGATGCAAAGCAGTCCAGGACACTATCTCTGTCCTCAGCACCTTGGGATTCCTAATCAACTATGGGAAGTCCCACCCCCAACTGGTGCAGAGTCTGGAATTCATTGGAGCCACTCTTTGCACCCAACAGGTGAAGGCCTTCCTCCTGGATCAGAGGACAGACACCATCATTGCCTTAGCGCAATCCACCTCCGCAGCCAAGCAAGTCTCAGCACAATCACTCCTATGCCTACTGAGTCACATGGCAACCACAACGCAAGTCCTACCCCATGCCTATCTCCACATGTGATACATTCAGTGGCATCTGAGGTGGCACTGGAGACAGCACTCCCAGTCCCTGTCCCGCAAAATACCTATCAACCAGGAGACCCAGGCAGCCCTCAACTGGTGAATGAAGAAAGAACACCTTACTCAAGGGAAGTCTTTCCAGGCATGACGGCATGATCTAGTCCTCACCTCCGATGCCTCCAACCTAGGCTGGGGCGCACACCTTCTATACCTCCACATGCAGGGCACGTGGTTGGAACCTCAGAAACGCCTCCACATCAACCACCTGGAGCTCAGGGTGATCAGGTATGCCCTGCATGCCTTCTCAGAGAAGATCCTCAACAAGGCAGTCCTGATACAAACCGACAAACAGGTCACCATGTTCTATATCATCAAGCAGAGAGGCATGGGATCCCTAACCCTCTCCAGGGAGGCCCAACGGACATGCGACTTGGCACTCAGCAAGAATTGCCATCTCCAGGCAACCTACCTACTGGGCAAGGACAACATCCTAGCCGACAGGCTCAGCTGTTAGTTCTAACCACACGAGTGGTCCCTCAACACGGAAGTGGCAGAAAACCTCTTCCATCGGTGGGGCTGGCCAGATCTGGACCTTTTTGCCCATCCATCCAATGCCAAGTGCCCTTCCTTCTGCACCAGACTCCCCACCATGGGCGAAGTGACAGATGCCTTTGACCTCCTTTGAGGGGACTACAACCTTCTCTATGTGTAACCACCCACATCACTCATAACCAAGGTGATATAAAAAACAATCAGCAACAGGGTGACCATCATCCTCATCGCCTCTCAATGGCCAAGGCAGATATGGTTCCCCTTCCTCCACTGCCTAGCCATGAAGTCTCCAGTCTGTCTGTCCCTCTGGCCGGACCTGATCATTCAGGAGCAAGGGAGAATACGGCACCCTGACCTGGCTATCCTCACTTTGATTGCCTGGAAATTGAGAGGTCAAGACTGACCACCATGAACCTATCAACTGAGATGCAACACGTCATCCTCACAGCTTGGAGAGACTCCACGTGGCGCACTTACAGCCTGAAGTGGAAACGTTTCAATGCCTAGTGAGAGGGTGCAGGCCTGGATCTGCTATCCTACCCCCTCCCTGATGTCCTATGATACTTATTGGGGCTCGCCCAGACAGGGATACAAACCTCATCCATCAAGGTGCACCTTTCAGCGATCACAGCCTTTCACAATCACATTGAAAACGCCCTCTTGTCGGCGCACCCGATCGCCATATGGTTCATGAAAGGCCTAGCCAATGCCTGGCCAGCGGTACAAAGCCTATTCCTGCATGGGACCTCTCTGCTGTCCTCTACCAACTCACGAAGGAACCTTTCAAACCATTGGAGGGGGCTCCCCTCAAGTAACTCTCATGGAAAACCATATTCCTCATCACCATCACCTTGGCCAGATTGATCAGTGAACTCCAGACCCTGGTGGCGCATCGCCCTACACAGTTCTCCAAACAGATCATGCCCTACTATGCATGAACCCCAAATTCTTGCCCAAAGTAGCATCACTCTTCCATATCAACTAAGTCATTGAACTCAACGTCTTCTACCCAGAACCGCACTCCTCGGAGGAGGAGCACTGCCTACACACCCTAGACTGTGTACGTGCTTTGCGCACCTACCTGGCAAAAACAGAGAAGACGCACAAAGGATCTCAGCTGTTCGTCTCCTTTGACCCCACCAGGCCGAGTAGACCAGTTATGAAGAGAATACTTTCCCAATAGATATCCGCCTGCATCACCTTTTGCAATATTCAGGCGGGCGCGGAACCCCTGTTGCCTGCTCACACGCACCAACTGCGAGCCATGGTGGCCACCTTGGCCAGCCTACATGCAGTACCCATCCAGAACATTTGCCAGGCAGTGATCTGGGCATCTGCACACATCTGCTGCAGACACTACTGCCTGGATCGGCTCACCCAGGGACACAGCTCCTTCAGGCATGCGGTCCTAGACGAAGGCACCGGCGCTATGGGCATGGCCCATTCCTACCACGACGCAATAACCAAAAGGTTATGCATAGAAATGCTGATACTTGAAAGAATTCTGTTAGATATGTCAAAGTTTCTCAGGTCCAAGCTTGTTGCTGTTACTGTTGTTGTTACTTGCACTCCCCATTATTAACAGGCGAGGAGTTGTTGTTGTTGTTACTACTCACACTTCCCCATGGTTAACGGGCAAGCAGGTCTGGAAATCATACTGTTACTACCGTTAAGTTATATGCTGTTACATTATCTAAGGGCGTGTGGCCCCCAATAAAGTCACTACAACTCACGTCAACCTCATCTCGCCCCATCTGTCCACAACAACGAAGCCTAGCAGCCGGCTAGGGAGTCACCAGGTCTTGCTGATGCATGGAGAAAGGAAGGTTACTTACCTGTAACAGAGGTTTTCCATGGACAACAGGATAAGTCAGCCACACAATCTCTCCCTCCTCCTCTACAGATGGGATGGAAGGCCCGAGCAGGTGGGGAGGCATGGCTAGTGACTGACTGAGACAGGTAGGGGTGGGCCAGGAGGTAGGGCCTACAGGACACATGATCAGAAAGGTTTATCTTTCTGAGCTATAGGAGAGCAGTCCATCCATAGTGCCATCGGATGACATCACCAGGTGTGGCTGACTTATCTTGCTGTCCACAGAGAACCTCTGTTACAGGTAAGTAACCTTACTTTCCAGCAGGGGACGGAGGTATTGAAGTGTTTGGATTTTGTGGTAGATTATCCTTGTTGTGATGTCTATGTGTGGCTTCAGTGTTAGTTGTTGGTCTAGGGTGACATAAAACATTTTCAAGTACATTCGTAGCAAAAAACCTGTGAGAGAATCAGTTGGACCATTAGATGATAGAGGGGTAAAAGGGGCACTAAGATGGGACAAGACCATAGCGGAGAAACTGAATGAATTCTCTGCTTCGGTTTTACTGAAGAAGATGTAAGGAAGTTACCCATGACTGAAATGGTATTTAAAGGTGATGTATCAGAAGAACAGAAAGAAATATCAATAAACTGGGCAGATGTATTACAACTACTTGATAAACTAGAGAGTAGCAAATCACCTGGACCAGAGAGTATACATCTGAGGGTGTTGAAAGAACTGCAATATGAGTTTGCAGACCTACTATTAGTAATCTGTGAACTATTGAGAAATTTAATAATTTTTAAAGAAAGATCGAGAGAACCATTAAAAGATGGTCGGGAAACAATGGATGAAGATAAGCATGTTTAATAATTTTTATATTAGCCAATGATATTTTAGAACACAACGGTGGTAGAATACCGGTGATACTTGAACAAAAAAGCTAACACATAAAAAAAAAAAAAAAAAAAATTAAATTTCCCAGTAGTCATTGATGCGATGCAAGCGCGGTATGTTCCTTACTTGTGAGGAGGTTTAAAGCGCAAAAGTCTGAGACTACATATGGGAATTTGAAAGTAGTTAAAAATCACTCAAAAAATTGTAAACAAAATTGCTGGTAATCTGCATTATATTTGCGAGTTTAAAAGTGGAGTAATCTGTTCTTATCTACATTAGTTTATATACTCCGAAAAGACCAAAACGACATTTTTGATCCAGTGAAAGGCAGTATATAAATATAGCTAAATAAATAAATAAATAAAAATAAATAAATCTTGCCATGTTGGGCCCGATATTCAAAGGTATTTACATGGTTTATGATTATTTCCACTACACATCCCGATGCTGACCACTTAGCATCAAGGCATGTCATGGGCATTCCAGGGTCAGCACCAGTCGCTAACTGTGCAGCGGTGATATTGCACCATTGCTCAGTTAGCACCAGTGGGTAAAAGATAAGCACAGCAAAAACTTGTCTATCTTTACCTGTGGAAGCTAACCAGGCAGCGGTTCAATATTGCCATTGCCTGGTTAGCTTCTGCGGGCTTGTAGGCTCTGCGGTTACTTTGGATATTCAATGCAGGGGCCACATAAGACCCTGGCATTGAATATCTGGGTGTAAAGGTTAGCGATGATGGCTATGTGCCATAGAAGTGCATATTGGGCCCGTTTAGTTTTAGATAGCAGTGGGACATCTAGGCAGCAATATCAGAAAAGCAGGCTGAGATATGGACCTGAATTTCTGACGAGATTTCAGGTATAGAGAGATAAATCTGACAGTCATCAGCATAAATATGGTACTAAAATCCATGAGAGAAGATTAGAACACCGAGGAAATGACTATAGAATGAGAAGATAAATGTTTCCAAAACAGATCCATGAGGTACCCTTACTGAAAGTCAGATAGCAGTGGAGAAAAATCCATCAGAGCATACACTAAAAGTGTGATGAGATAAGAAGAAAACCAAGACAGAAATACAGTGGAAGTGAAAACATGATATCAAGGAGAAAGTGGTAATCAACAGTGTCAAAAGCAGCAAACAGATCAAGAATGATAAGAATCAAGTAAAGGCCCTTGGATTTGGCTAAGAGCAAGTCATTGGAGACCTTGGCAAGAGCTATTTCAGTAGAATGTAGAGGATGAAAGCTAGATTGCAGTGGATCTAGCTTTCATCCCCTAGCTGCCTTTGTTTTTTGTGCACCACCCTGATGCTTTTGCCTGGGTGGTATATCATCAAGCAGAGAGTGAAACGCAGTTTACAACGTTGCAAGAGAGGCGTCGGGATGACGATTCCTTAGTGAAATATTACCACTATTTAAGAAGCTAAGTGCCGGTCTCATGTTAAATTAAGATTTAAATAGAATTTTGACAACACAAGGGAGAGGGTGTACAAGAGTATTTCAAGAAAATGCTGGAATAAGTCATTGATGCCATCAGGCTGTGCAGATGAAGTTTCTTTCAATCTAGCCATTATCAGCCGAATTGTCTGAGACTAATTCCATGCAATTACTAAGAATTTAAAAACAATAACCCTCCCAGTCTTTACTGTAAAAGTCTGTTTGTTTGGAGTAATTTTTGGAATATTATTGGGTGGTATATCAAGCAACAAAATAAAGATAAAAGATAAAGAGGAGAGAAAAATCAAGACAGCAGTGATGAATCACACATTCAAGTAGTTTGGATACAAAAGGGAGAAAGGAGATAGGCTGATAACTGGAAGGGCAGATGGAGTCCAGTGAAGGTTTTTTGAGGAGAGGTGTAACCACAGCATGTTTGAAGGCTGCAGGAACAGATGCTTTGGAAAGCGATAGGTTGAGGATGTGATAAAAGAAAGGGACAATAGCAGGAAAGATAGAGCTTAGTAGATGGGTAAAAGTGGGATCAGAAAAGCAGGTAGTATAGAAGAAGAGATAAAATATGCAGTTTCTCCTCAGTGATTTAGAGAAAGAAGGAAGGGTGACAGAGGTTGATAAAAAGATTTGTGATTGAATGGGGAGAGGGGGAAATTGACATGAAGGTGATACTGTGGAGAACTCCATATTAATCCTGTGTACCTGATCAAAGAAGTAGTCAGCCAAGGTTTGAGCCTAGAGTGAAAGAGGGGTAGGGGGTGGAGGTCCTATGAGGACAGAACTGAGCATCACAAAGAAACAGCGAGGGATTGAGGCAAGAGATTTTGTGAGATTGACTAAGTACTCTTGCTTAGTGAGTGCTATGGTTGATTGGAAGGAAATAAGCATGAATTTGAAATGTAGAAGTCAGTAAGGGATTTAAGCCACAGGCACTCAGCAGAGTAGGCACAGGAATGTAAGTAGCAGATTTTAGAGGTCAGCCACAGGCACTCAGCAGAGTGGCCACAGGAACATAGGTAGTGGATTTTAGAGGTGAGCTAAGGTTGAAGTACAGTATACCTCACAAGGTGAGACACGGGAGGAGGAAGAGAATCCAGAACAGAAGGAAGTATGGTGTTATAGGACGAGTCTGCCTCATCAATAGACCTGGATGACATAGTGGAAGAAAGAGAAGATTAGACAGCAGCAGAGAGTTGAGGGGTCAATATCTTAAGGTTCCTAAATTTGTTGATGAAGTCAGGATGAGACTGTGGCAGGAGATGGCAGAGTGAAAGTTAGTGGATGATGGTCACATATAAGAAGAACTGAGGTGGAGAGGTTAGAGGAGCTATAGAACACAGCAAGAGGCTGAATGAGGAGGTTAAGGCACAGAGCTTTGGGGCATATGAATCAGAAGGGTCATCAATATGAATGTTAAAATCCCCAAGAATGAAGGAAGGGGAAGATGGATCCAGAAAGAAGGAAAGCCAGGAATCAGAAACAGCAAGAAAGGAAGAGGTAAATTTGTCAGGGGGTCAATGAATGACAGCTACCCAGAAGGGTAGTAGAATAAAAAAGCAGATGTAGTGGAATTCAAAGGAAGAAAAGGAGTGAGGCTGAGTTGGAAGGAGGAGTTGGAACTAGCAGGAAGGAGAGTAGCAGCCTGACACCAATGCTGTAGCTAACTGGGCGAGGTATATGGGAGAAAAGGTAGCCTCCATATGAGAGAGCAGCAACTGAAGTGGAGTAATTGGTGAGAAGCTACGTCTCTGCTAGAGCAAGAAGATGTAGAGCATTAGAAGGTAAGTTTTGGGGAGACAGAGGAGACATTCCACAGTGCACATGAAAAAGGTAGAGAGGAAGGAGGAAGGATAGAGATTTGAATAGGTTTGGAAGAGTTGAAGAGGGAGTGATTGAAATACCTAAGGGGTCAGGATTGGGATCAATGTCCCCAGATGAAAAAGGAGAAGCAGGAGGATATAGGTGAGAGAAAAGGTGGCACAATGGTAATGGGAGTGACTCAGAGAGAGTGGAGAAGGCTGGATGAAAGGAAGAAAATGTAGAAGCTCAAGAGCAGATGATAAGGTAGGAAACAAAATGTTAGGAGAGGTGATAGGGGAAGAGAAAGGGTGATAAGGAATAGAGAAAAGAAGAGAAAAGATTTGGGAGAGTGCATTATATATTGTATGTTTCTGCTGCCAGTTTTGATGTGCTATTTAAACACTGTTTCTGGTTACTGCAAGTTAGAGCAATGCCAGATTTACAGATCAGTCCTTATCAGAGGGATGCATGTGCGGAGACTGATTGCATAAGTCAATAAGGAATTAAAAGTGGGGCTAAAAAGCGGGGCCATGTACAAAAATCACAATTGCTCAATGGTAGGGCCGGCCCTGGTCCTCAGGCTCTAAAGATAATAATGCAGTTGCAATTTCAAATAATCCATTTCTCCTCTCTTTGGAGCTTATGGTACTAAAGACTTAAACAGGCATACGAGTCTTTTGGAATACCAACTAATTCTGAAGTATTCAAAAGTGTAAGTGAAAGTATGTACTGTCAAGTCGTTGCTGACTCCTGGCGACCTAGCCCCTGGGTTTTCTTGGCAACATGCAACCAGAAGTAGATTCTGAGGCCTTTCGTCTACATAGTAAGTCTATAGCACTAGGTATTCCAAGATGTTCTCCTATCTAGGACAAGGCTGACCCTGCTTAGCTTCTGAGATTAGCTGAGATCAGCTTTATACAGGAACATTAGAGTCTACAACATTTATTCTGACACCAATATTAGAAAAAAGACCAGATTGCATAGCCACAGCATTTAAAACCATAGTGCTGGGGGACTTAGATTTTTATAGAATAAAACTTGTGAATTAAAAAAGATAAACTAGCAAACCTCAAAACATTGTCCAGTGCTGAATTCTAAAAATTTTAGGGTGTGTGTGAAATCAGGTTTTTTTTTTTTTAGTTTTATATTTCTAGATTTTTAAATAACAATATAGGCAATAAGCAAATCAACCAACAGAGAGAAATATATAATGCCTACACAACAGTCCACAATAATGAGGGAAACAAGCACAAGAAATGAGGAAATACATTTAAATCAACAAGAGGAACTGTAAGAGAGTGCTACCAGCAGAAACACATCCTAAGGTCCCCCCCCCCCCTCAGACCCAAGATTATCCTCCTTAGAAACAATAAGCTCTAAGAGCTGTTTATGTTCTGTAAAGTAATAATTCTGCCCCTCCAAACTAACATAACATAAAGAAGGAAACTTCAAAAGCCAGGTTCCCTGAAGCGAAAGGACTCTATGCTTAGATACATCAGGAAACATACGTACAACCAAACCCATAAACTGCTCTTGCATATGTCTGAAATACAGACATAAAACAGAAACTTTGTTCTGCTCAAAGGTAAAGGTGACAAGCAACGTACTACGAGATATTACCAGTTCCACAGAGCTCTCAAGGAACCCAGTCAGATTAAGCTGCTCCTGGGATCGAGTAAGATTACCCAAACTTCCACTGGAGAAGGCACATAGAATGCCCTAGCCACAGGAGGAAGATTATCTGATGCCCAGCTCAATATCAATTAAATACTTCTTCACCAATTCCACAGGCTCGAGCACAGGGGATTGAGGAAACCTCAGGAAACTAGATTGTTCCTCCGGGACTGATTTTCCAAAAACTCCAGCTCCCTCCAAAGCCCAAAACACTCCTTCACTTGTGCATCTTTAAAGATGCCCATCTCCACCATTTGACCCTCCCGTTGCTCCAATTTGATGACATGCTGGGCCATCTTGCTCTTCTGAGCCATAACAAGTTCTGTAAGAGAGTCCACCTTCAAAGAAAGTTGCCCCAAATTTGTATTGAGAGTTCCATCCAGAGTCTTGATTGAGTTCCATAGTACCTGCATGGTAATAGCAGGCTCCTTCCCCACAGAAGACTCACCAAGCCTTCTCTCTATATGACCCACAGGCAAACCTTCTACTCCACAAATAATACCCATGCCTTCAGGTAAAGATTAAGCAAGGGGGAGGCCTGGCATATCTTCCACCACCGGCGAAACAGTTCCAGAGAATGGAGGTTCCAACCCCCCCATAGGAGTGCTTCCATGTTGCCTGTTCCTCCAAAGCCCCCTCCATGCTCTGCTCCTCCAGTGTGGTCCAAGGCAGCAAAAATACCCTTCAGCGGGCGGACGCCAAGTTCATCAAGGGTAAGCTGATCACCTCCTCCTGCAGCCACTCCAAACGGATGGTGCAGCAGCTTGTCCTTGCACTTTGGCATTGCCATGCAAGGGTAGGTCTCTCACCTCAGATGCTACTCAGTGCACTGCTCCTGAGCCCTCTCATGGCGCCATCTTGTTTCTCCTATGGCAAAATCAAGTTATTTATTTATTTAGCTGATTTTATACACTGATTGATCAATGTGTCAAAGCAGTTTACATGTTAACAAAGTGCCCCCTGACCAGATTTTAATCTGGTCATGAACCCAATAATGGACTGTTCTTCCCCACATCTGGGTGGGGGACAAATGGCTGGGATGAGTTATAGGTTGCCATGTCTGTGCATTGCACCTACTAGAGAAAGATGACACCCACATTTCTAGGACTCAAATTTTGCCTCTAGGCTGGATTATATTTTTATCTCCCAGGAATGGGTTGCCAAGATCACCAAGGCAGAGACAGGTCCCATGGCAGTAACAGATCACTCTTTGATATGGGAAGACTTGGAGTGGGATCCTGGGTTTCGGGATACTTGATGGTGGATATTCCCATGATCCTCAGTTTCAGACATTTTGTAGGAGATATTGTCAGTAGCAGATAATTACACATGTATAAATACTCGGTATATCTAGAGAAAACTGCTACTCTCCATTTTCCCAGGATTCCATAGGACTACCTGGAAAACAAACTGCATGATAAAGCAAGAACCAACCCCGTGTTTGTATATAAATTAGACTTTATTACTGATGGCAAAAATAATGTAAAATTAGCATAAATTAGTTTTCTGAGGTAGTATGTTATGCAGCCTTATATCACAATTACCAAGAGACCTAATCCCTGTTTTAGGAACCAACATCACTGATTTGCTCTACACTCAGATGTACAGTACATTATCTGTCTGTCTAAGCTAGCCCCAACCTCGGGGGGGGGGGAGAGGGGGTAATTAAAGACCAGAACCTTAGCTCTTGCCAGAATGCTTGTGGCTGGGTCCAAGAAATTGTCTCAGGAGTGGCTTGAAGTCAAAGTATGGCAGAGGTTCAACATTGGCTACAGGTGTGTGGGAGAGATTCATTCCATCCAGAGGTTTTGCTCTTGGACACTATGGGGGCTATTTGTGCCTTCTCCCGGCTGTGACTAACTTCCCTGCAGGTTTTGCAGGGAAGTTCGATTGGGACAGGGAAGGGGCTGCTTGGAGGCAGAGTCTGGGCATCCAGGGCCGATTCTATTGTGAGCCCTGTACATCCAGGGCCAGCGACATGTATGGGGAAGTTACACCACCTCCAAGGTGGAATAACTTCCCTGGATGTTTTTTATTGTACCGTCGTGGTGCAGATGGGGCAGGGGGGAACCAGAGGACTTTCCCTGCAGCTCGACCCTGGCTTTAGGAGGCCATATTGTGGGTCGGGCTATGGGGAATGTGCTTTATTTTCTGGCGGCTGGCATTGTGGCTCTTCAATGGAACCACGGTGCCATGGGAACATGACGCCATGGCGCTGCGGCTCCAAAGAAGAGCCTTGACTGAGTTAGCTGGGGAGAGTCTTGCACATGTAGGCTGGACTGAATCGCAGTCCCAGTCTGCACGTGCAGGACTGTTCACAATTTTGATCCCGCAAGGCTAGATGTGCCCCATGGGATCAGAATCGCGATCCCTTCTGTATGTCTGGTTCAGACCTGACGTACAGAGGGGATATTTGTCTGGGACAGAATTGGGCCCAATCTGACTTTCCAGCCAGAGAGACAGGCAAGTGAAACAGTCTGTATCAGAAGTTAAACTTCCCAGATGTTCTGCAAGCCTCTGTGCACATTCCCAGAGTGCTGCAGGTATGTGTTGGGCTACATATGTGTCAGTCTATCTCTCCCTGTGTCCAGCATATTATTCTTTGTCCTGACAGCCCGGTGATTGGCTGGTCTCTAATCCTGTATGTCATCTTCAGCAAATCTGATAACAACTAATAGGTGGTCCTTTTGCAAACAAAGGTCCATGGTGCTAGAAAGTTGCTGATATATAAGTCCATACATTGTTGCAAATGCTAGTACCAGTAGCACAGTGAAGGTCTCAGCAATGAGTTCTTCTGCACATAGTCAGCTGGAAAATGATACTTCTGCGGTGAAGTATATAAATCTGCAGAATTGCTTGATCTTAAAGTTTTAATGCTGAGTTATAACAAAACAGGAATCCATCTTATTTAATTCAGGCTTTAGTTCAGAGCAGGCTCCATGGTTCAGGCTTTGTTTCAGAGCAGGCCCCATCTTATAACAGGAAGCCATGCTATTGGTTCAGACATTAGTTACTGAACAGGTACTAGCCCTATATTTCCCCCTCTTTTAAGATGGGAATAGCTACAAGGGAGCATATTCCCTCTTAAAACCTATCTACTGTGCAGGTCATAACCAAATTACATTGTTAATTAAAGTCTAATAATAGTTACTCTAAGCATAATAGTTGCATTGGAAGCAATGATGCATGAGTTATTATACTGTGCATACACACAAGCAGCAAAAGAAGTTAATACTGAAATTATATATGTAAGGTTTACCTGGGCACAACCAATGAATGTCCTTAGTGCACTGGCGCATGCCTAAATTAGTTACAAGATACTCTTGTGGTTCATCCTGGTGATAAGCTAAGTACCAGGAGTGTTAACACACAGGTAAACATTTTCAGACCAGGTGCCAACATTAACTACTTGTTTCAACTGGTACACCTTATCAGGCACAATAAAAGGCAAATTCAACTGAAAAGCAATTTCCATATTCTGTACATCTGCGTATAATGAAATAGCATTTCCCAGGTGGAAAGTAATCTGAACTTGAAGTTGCTCAATGCTAGTTCTGGTTATTTTACATATCAGGTATGTAGGAATCTGTCCTTGCATCAAGTTACTGACGCTGCTGTCTAGCTCCCTGAATGCAACCAGAATGTCATAGGTATGTTGACATTCTGGTTGCATAAAAGTACACTCCTCATTAACTATACCTTTGAGCACAGCTAATTCTGCTGTATTCTGGTTAATCAACTTAGAATGAAGATTGACCACAGTGACAGTATTACGTAGGGTCTTGCCATGGGCAATTCATTGACCTTATTGTGAACAAATCTGTGTTTTGATACTTTTTTATCAGCCTTTAACTCTTGAATATTACTCTGGAGTTTACTTACAGATACTGCATTCCCTACAGACATTGTGGATGCAAGCAAAGAGCCTAGGGCCATAAATAATTCCCCCATAGCAAATCCTACAAATCTTTTATCTCTAGTGTGTTCTTGCTGTATAGGTTAGATCATAACCTTCTCCAACTGGCTTAAAATATTCTGTACATCAGCAGTGGCATAGTCCATGTGTGCTTTTAACCACTGTGGTGTGTTAGGTGTGCATGGATCAGACATGTTGAAGTGTTTCTATAAAACATGTTGTGGATCCAGTGATACAAAGACTTTCTGTGTGACAGTCTGGGACTGTGTGATCAGGAATCCAAGTGTATCCTGCAGCATGACACCAGAATCAGGAAGAGGACCTTCAAAGTTTGGTTGCATAAGAACATAAGATATGCCATACTGGGTCAGACCAAGGTCCATCAAGCCCAGTATCCTGTTTCCAACAGTGGTCAATCTAGGTCATAATTACCTAGCAGTTTCCCCAAAAGACACAGGTTCCTCAATGCGTGTATCAGGTCAAGCAGTGATATCCTGGGTCCCTTTTAATAATGGTTTATGGACCTTTCCTCCAGGAACTTGTCCAAACCTTTTTTAAACCCAGCTACACTAACAGCTTTTACTACATCCTCTGGTAACAAATTCCAGAATTTGATTACACGTTGAGTGAAAAAAATATTTTCTCTTATTAGTCATAAATAGGTTACCCTGTAGCTTCATTGCATGTCCCCTAGTCTTTTTATATTCTGATGATATAAAAAATCAATATACGTTTACCCGTTCCATTCCGTTCATTAATTTATAGACCTCTATCATATCTCCATTTGTAAAACAAAACAAACAGGCTATCCTGTTCTAGGTTAGTATTTGTTATTTCAAACAGTGAAAGATGGAATTCTTTAATAAATACATATCTTTGTGCAAGTTCTGCATCTGTAAAGGTTCAATAATTCTCTTTTTTTCTCTATAAGTATCTTTTACTTATAGGCTTTTAAAATCAAAAGTATTAACAGAAAAGACCTTTGTAAAATTACTTGTTCCAAGAGGCTGCACTCCATGTGGCTCCAAAATTCCATACTTCACTAAGTATGCATGTGCTCAGTGTTTCATGAGACAGACTGAGCAAGGACAAAGTGTTAAACTAAGATCTCTTGCAGAGAACAGTTATAAAGGAAGTTAAAGGTTCTTGCTTCACTTCAAACTAGGCATAAAATTAAGTCAAAACCACTTCTGGAGGTTTGCCTGTTCTAGGAAATGACAAGTGAATTCAGATCTGCAGGCAGGGTAGAGCTGTGTGGAGGTGTAGCCTACTGGTTGATGTAATGTCTCTATGGTTAAAGGTCCAGGGTTTGATTCCCACTTGTTCATTTATATTGCTGAAGGACTCAATGGAAAAGTCTGTCTTTTAGCAGATGACACAAAAATTTGCAACAGAGTGGACTCCCCTGATGGAGTGGTAAACATGAGGAAAGATCTACAAAAGCTGGAAGAATGGTCTAATGCTTGGCAATTAAGATTTAATGTGAAGAAGTACAGTGCCATGCACTTGGGAAGCAGAAATCCAAAGGAAATGTATGCGATAGGGGGCAAGAGGTTGGTGTGCATGGACCAGGAGAAGGATCTTGGTGTGATGATTTCTGAGGATCTCAAGGTGGCAAAACAGTGCGACAAGGCGGTGGCAAAAGCCAGTAGGATTTTGGGCTGCATACAAAGTGGAATTACCAGCAGAAAGGAAGAGGTACTAATGCCACTGTATAAGTCACTAGTGAGGCCTCACTTGGAATACTGTGTTCAGTTTTGGAGACCATATCTTGCAAAGGATGTAAAAAGACTGGAAACTGTTCAGAGGAAGGCAACCAAAATGATTTGGAGCATGCGTCAGAAGCCTTATAAGAAGAGACTTGAAGACCTAAATATGTACACTCTGGAGAAGAGGAGGGATAGGGGAGATATGATTCAGACCTTTAAATACTTAAAGAGTAATAATGAACAAACAAACCTCTTCCAAAGACGGGGAAGGTGTAAAACTAGAGGGCATAACATGAAGCTGCAAGGGGGTAAATTGAAAGGCAATGTCAGGAAATACTTTTTCACTGAAAGGGTGGTGGGTGCTTGGAATGCCCTCCTAATGGAAGTGGTGGGGGCAAATACAGTGACAGAATTCAAGATGGCATGGGACAGACACAGTGGATCCCTTTACAGCAACAGGATAAAATCAAAATAAACTTAACTATCTAATTTCTCATCAAATAGGGGTTTCCTGCATGGAGCGGTGGGTTCACCCCTAAACAAAGACATGGGGAGGGGTGGCCTGCACAGAGTGGCAGGTGCACCTACTCTTGCCATATTACTGGGAGACTAGATGGACCATACTGGTCTTTATCTGCCATCATTTATTATGTTACTATATTACTATGTTAGATGTAGGTTCCAAAACCTTTGTACCTTTCCTTTCAGGTGTAGAAAGCTGTATAGGAAATAGTCACAAACAGCAAATGAGTTAGACCGAACCCTTGTCAGTGTAACTACTAGTAAACTTGGACATTCCATGAGGGATAAAGTAACTCAGTCCATGGAATGAGAACTTCACTTGCACTCCATCTTATGAGTACTTCTAAATTCACTTTGTTCCAAATGTAGCCATGAATGTCAGTTTCCTATAGGAACTAAACAAAACCTTTTGTTTTTATGTGGTCAGGTGACCTCAGTATATACATTCTTTCATCACTGTATGCATTCCCTTGGGAATATCTTTAAAACAATTAAGATAAAACAATATTGGTTTTATTTTAACAAAGAAATTTTTCTCAGGAACCTATGGACAAAGAAGAAAAAGACATGAGTAGTTAAACCATGAACATGTTTATATCACTAGCAGCAGTGAAACATGACGAGTGTCAAAATCTCCCACACTGGAAGGAGCTGAAATCAAATTCAGACTGTTGCATTCTTGACTGAACGATTTCTCAGTAGAAAATTTAAACCTTACATAGTAACATAGTAACATAGTAAATGATGGCAGATAAAGACCAGTATGGACCATCTAGTCTGCCCAGTAAGATGCACAGGACTTTTCCTAGTCTGTTTTCAAGTCTGTTTTAATTTATTTTGGGTATGGACAGGTAATTCGTTATTCTTGTCCATCTGTGAAAGCAGTCTTATTGGCAGTGCACCAAGAAGAAAAGTTTTAAACTTTGGCTTTCAACAGCATTCAGGAATGGATTCTGGTACATATTCCAGCTCTACCTGATGCACAGAGAACAATGGCTCCGCGTCTTTTACAGACAAGTCCCAATCTGGGAAACTGGCCAGCTGAGCTGTTATCTGCATTTTCTCTGTATGTGAAAATATCTCTCCCACAACAGTGAACTGGTTTACAATTTTCTGACTTCTGTTCAAAGTAACAGGCAATGAAACATTGTGCTTTAACGTCAAATCAGAGTCTAGTAGAGGCTGGGCTGTTTTGGGAGCCCAGCCTAGAGTTTTTTCTTCCCCCTCTGGCAAAGTCTCTTCTCCATTAACTGGAGTGAGGCCGGAAAGACTTTGCTTTTCTCCCTGACCATCCTGAACTGTCAGAGCCAGTGGAGAGATTTCATGACTCTCTGCTTCCAAAATTGTAGTACTGGTAGATGGGAGGGGCACTTCTTTGGAGCTAAGCTGCTCAAGGTTACCCTCTAGAGATTTCCCAATCTCTGTAGTTTCTAAAGATAGGAAGGAGTTAAAATCAGTCTCAGAGAAAATTACAGATTTCTCCCTGATATTCATTTCAAGGGAAACTTGTAGCCATCCCAAGAATTCCAATTCATGCCAAAGGTATTGGATCATTACTTTTAATAGATCCCTTTTCCCTGCTATAGAATCTCACTCACACGCAACTGCTTTGTTCCTTTCCAGCAGGGAAAGAATGTGTTCTTGCATGAGCCCCCCACTGCAAACATTCCCTCTGCTTAGTGACTAGAGGAAACACCTTTCCAGCAATTTGCAAAATGTCCCTTAAT
Source organism: Ichthyophis bannanicus (assembly GCA_033557465.1). Taxonomy (NCBI): domain Eukaryota; kingdom Metazoa; phylum Chordata; class Amphibia; order Gymnophiona; family Ichthyophiidae; genus Ichthyophis; species Ichthyophis bannanicus. Next base: position 952,746,278 of record CM066032.1, read on the forward strand.
TCTTATTTTGCCTCAGTCAATTGTGACAAAAACTGTAATCTTTCAGATTCATAAGTATGAAATTTAGCAGTCACCTCATCTAACTGTATTTGAGCATTGTGCAAACATTCAAGATATAGCTCCCATGCTGCTTGTATATTTGTTAAGTACTCCAGTAACTTATTTTTACGTACATGGAATTCTTCCATATGCATATCAGAAAGTCCTGTAAGGATCTCGTATATTATCGCAGGTACCTTGGTCCACAAAACAAGACTATTTCTGTCAGCAATGCTAGCTATCTTAAATCAAACAAACAGTCTTACAGGGAAACTTCAGGGCTAACTCACTCAGAGTTCTGTGAAATGTAGTTCATTCAGAACTGCCTACCCCAAAGGTGAACTTCCAAATATGTAAGACATGGTTTATTCAGAATCACCTATCATGGATGAAAGCCCCCAATATGTAAGAGATATTGTCAGTAGCAGATAAATACACATGTATAAATACTCGGTATGTCTAGGGGAAACTGCTACTCTCCATTTTCCCAGGATTCCATAGGACTACCTGGCAAACAAACCATGTGATAAAATAAGAACCAATCTGCAGAACTGCTTGATCTGCGAGTTTTAATGCTGAATATTAACAAAACAGGAATCCATCTTATTTAATTTAATACAGGCTGCGGTTCAGAGCAGGCTCCATGGTTCAGGGTTTGGTTCAGAGCAGGCCCCATCTTGTAACAGGATGTTTGGTTCAGACAATTGTTTCTGAACAGGAATGGTTTGCCAAGATCATGAAGGCAAAGGAAAGTCCCATGGCAGTGGCAGATCACTCTTTGATCTGGGTGGACTTGGTGGGATCCTGGGTTTCGGGATAATTGATGGTGGATATTTTATTATTTATTTTATTTTATTTTATTTATATTTCTTATATACCGCGCTATTATAATCAGTGCGGTTTACATTTGAAACAGAACATACAAGAATGTAAGCAAGTTACATCAAGTTTTTTACATTGAACAGGGAATGTAAAACATGGAGTAAAAACGAGGGAGGAACTATGTACATATTGTAAACAAATATAATGCTCTTACGGTAAATAAAAATATGACCTTTGTCTAGAGGGTTGGCTAGATGGTCGAGGAGGTCATATGCCCATGATCCTCAGTTTCAGACATTTCTTTTGAGAAAATGGGAGGGGCTCTGTTGGCATAATGTACTACATAAGGAGGATGCGGTTCTCTTTTTGGAAACTGCGAAGGCTGTCTTGCGGGGGGAGGTAATTGTCTATGTTGTGAATATAAAAAAGCCAAATGATCAAAACAGCATAACAACATAAGCACTAGCAAGTTAGATTCAAGGCTTTGATAAGGCAGGAAAAGAAAGAATTAAAAAAAAAATCTTGCTGAGGAAGCAAAAACGCATAATAAAAACTTTTTCAAGTACATCATAGCAAAAACCTGTGAGAGAGTCAGTTGGACCATCAGATGACAGAGGGGTAAAAGAGGCACTAAGGGAGTATAAGGCCATAGCAGAGAGACTGAATGAATTCTTTGCTTCGGTCTTTACTGAAGAACATATAGGGAAGTTACTCAGACCTGAAATGGTGTTTAAAGGTGATGTATTGGAAGAACTGAAAAAAATAACCCGGGAAGATGTATTATAACTATTTTATAAGCAGAAGAGTAGCAAATCACCTGGACTGGATGGTATACATCCGAGGGTGCTGAAAAACTGAAATATGAGATTGCAGAACTACTATTAGTAATTTGAGAGCTATCATTAAAATCATCTGTAGTACCTGAAGATTGGAGAATGGCCAATGTAACACCAATTTTTAAAAAGGGTTCCAGGAGAGATCTGGGAAACTACAGACCAATGAGCCTGACATCAATACTTGGCAAAATGGTAGAAACCATTATAAAGGATAACATTTCTGAACATGTAAATAGTCATGGTTTAATGTGAGAAAGCCAACATAGATTGAGCCAAGGAAAGCCTTGTCTTAGTAATCTGTTATATTTTTTTGAAGGTCTGAATAAATAGGAAGACAAAGGTGAGTCAGTGTACTATTGTGGATCAGGAACTGGTTAAAAGAAAGCAGAGAGTAGGGCTAAATGGCCAATTTTCTCAATGGAGAAAGATGAATAGTGGAGTTCGCCAGGGATCTGTGCTGGGCCTGCTGCTTTTTAATATATTCATAAATGACCTGCAAATAGGAATAAGGAGTGAGATGATCAAATTTTCAGATGACACAGAATTATTCAAAGTTGTTAGAACACAAGAGGATTGTGAAAAATTGCAAGAAGACCTTGATAAATTAGAAGACTAGGGGGTTATTCTGTGCCACGAATAGCGATGATGGATGGCCCAATGGAATGTCCATCCCCAGTAGTCATGCCTTCACCCGGCTGCGACTAACTTCCTTGCTGGTTGTGCGGGGAAGTTAGATGGGGGTGTGGAAGGGGCGGCTCTGGGGTGAAGTCTGGGCAGTCTCCGGCCCAGGACATACAGGGCCGATTCTAATGTTGGACCTGTACGTCCAGGGCTGGCAACATGTGTGGGGAAGTTATTCCACCTCCGAAGTAGAATAATGTCCCTGGACGTGCCATTTTTTAAATGCCGGGTTGCGGATGAGGCAGGGAGAGCCAGAGGACATTCCCCGCAGCACGACCCTGACTGTAGGAGGCCAGATCAGGGGGTTGAGCTGCAGGTAATTAGCTTTAATTTCTGGCAGCCGGCCTCGCGGCTCTTCAATTGAACTGCGGTGCCATGGCAACATGATGCCATGGCATCGTAGCTCCATTGAGGAACCTTGACTGAGTTAGCCAGGGTCAGTCCTGCACATGTGGGCCGGACTCAATCACAGTCCTGGCCTGCATGTGCAGGACTGTTTGCGATTCTGATCCCGGAGGACTAGATGTGACCCGCGGGATCAGAATAGCAAACCCCTTTGTACGTCTGGTTCAGACTGGATGTACAGAGGGGATCGACATCTGGGATGGAACTGGGCCCTAGATGTCCAAATGGCAGATGAAATTTAATGTGGACAAGTGTAAAGTTATGCATCTAGGAAAGAAAAAAACAAACTATGGTTACACGAAGCAAGGTTCCACATTAGGCACTACCACCCAGGAAAAATATTTAAACATCGTCATGGATATTATGTTGAAACCCTCCACCCAGTGTGCAGTGGCAGCCAAGAAAGCAAATAGAATGCTAAAAATCATAAGGAAAGAAATGGAGAATAAAACTAAGGATGTAATAATGCCTTTATATCATTTTATGGTGCGAGAGCATATTGAATATTCTGTGCAATTTTAGTCGCCATATCTTAAAAAGAATTAGAAAAGGTATAAAGAAAAGCCACCAAAATGGTAAAGAGAATGGCAGCATAACCTTATGAAGAGAGGCTTAAAAGGTTAGAGCTCTTCAACTTGGAAAAGAGATGGTTGAGTGGAGATATGATAGTTCTATAAATTAATGAATGGGGTCGGACAGGTAAACGTAGATTGGATCTTTATGCCATCAAAAAGTAGAAAGACAAGGGGACCCACAATGAAGCTACAGTGTAACTAATTTAAGACTAATAAGAGAAAATATTTTTTCAATTAATGCATAATCAAACTCTGGAATTCGTTACCAGAGGATGTGGCAAAAGCTGTTAGTGTAGTTGGGTTTAAAAAAGGTTTAGACAAGTTCCTGGAGGAAGGGTCCATAAATCGTTACCAAAGAGGACCCGAGAAATCCACCTCTTACCACAGGACAAGCATTGTGGAACCAGGGTACCTTTCTGGAACCTGCCAGGTACTTGTGACCTGGATTAGCTACTGTTGAAAAGAAGATACTGGGCTTGATGGACTTTGGTTTGACCCAGTATTGCATTTCTTATGTTCTTATGTTTTATGTTAAAAGGACTTATGACAGTGGATTCTATGACTGCAGATGCAGTTGCAGGAATGTAAGCAGCAGATGGTGTGATTCAGTATTAGGACTAGGGCTGTTAGAATCCATTCAAAAGCGAGGGTCTTAGACTTTAGGAAAACTAACTTTGCCAAGATGGCCAATACCTCAGGGAGCCATTAACAGGATAGGACAGCTGGGGGATGTAGAAAAACAGTGGGCAAAACTGAAAGAGGATATTTTAAGGGCAACCAACCTTTTTGTTAAAATGGTAAATAAAGGTAAGGAAAAGGAGACCGCTATGGTTTTCCAAAGAAGTAGCTGAAAAGGGAAAGAAAAAGAGGGAGGCCTTCATGAAATAGAAGAGATCATAGAGAGAGGAAGACAGGCATCTATACTGGAAAAACTTAGAGAAGCTAGCAAAGTAGTCAGGAAAGCAAAGATTCAAAGAGGAGGAAATAGCCAATGCAATAAAATTGGGGGATAAGACATTTTTCAGATATGCTAGTGAGAAGAGGAAGGGCAAAAGTGGTATTGTCAGACTCAAGGGTGAAGGGAAGGAATATGTAGAAGCTGATGAGGATAAAGTGGAATTGCTTAACAAATATTTCTATTCTGTGTTCACAGATGAAGAACCAGGAGCAGCACCTCAGAAAACACCCACAAACAGGAACAGAAGCAAGGGGCATCTTGAACAATTTTCAGAAGACTGTGTTTGTGAGAAACTAGCTAAACCTAAAGTAGACATAGCAATGGGACCAGATGGGATACACCCTAGAATACTGAGGGAACTTGGGGACATTCTAGCAGCTCCACTGACTGACCTTTTCAATACCTCATTGGAGTTGGGAGTGGTGCCAAAGGACTGGAGAGAGGCTCATGTGGTGCCTTTACACAAAAGCGGAAGTAAGGATGTGGTTCTGTAAATTATTAGAAACACTGCTGAAAGAGAAAATAGTGAGGTTTCTGGAGTCTAGCGGATTACAGGATCTGAGGCGGCATGGATTCACCAGAGACAGGTCTTGTCAGACAAATCTGATTGATTTCTTTGACTGGGTGATCAGGGAGTTGGATCGAGGGAGAGCCCTAGATGTGATGTATTTAGATTTCAGTAAAGCCTTTGACACCGTTCCTCACAGGTGACTTATAAACAAGCTGAGCACCATAGGTATGGATCCTAAAGTTACTGCTTGGGTTAGAAATTGGTTGAGTGGGAGGCAACAAAGGGTACAGGTAAATAGAGCTCACTCTGAGGAGAAGGAATTTACCAGTGGTGTGCCCCAGGGATCTGTCCTTGGTCCGATTCATTTAACATCTTTGTTAGTAATACAGCGGAAGGGCTGTTGGGTATAGTTTGTCTCTTTGCGGGTGATACCAAAACCTGCAATAGAGTAGACACCCAGGAAGGTGTAGATAACATGAGGATGGATCTAACTAAGCTTGAAGAATGGTCTAGAATTTGGCAGGTGGGATTTAATGTTAAAAATGCAAGGTCATGCATTTGGGCTGCAGCAATCCAAGGGAGCAATATAGTATAGGGGGTGAAGTACTTTTGTCCACTAAAGAAGAGCAGGACCTAGGCATGGTTGTGTCTGATGATCTTAAAATAGCTAAACAGGTAGAAAAGGCGATGGCAAAAGCTAGAAGGATGCTTGGGTGCATAGGGAGAGGAATGGCTATCAGAAAAAAGGAGGGGATAGTGCCTCTGAATAAGTCTTTGGTGCGACCTCGTTTGGAGCATTGTGTGCAATTCTGGAGACTGCACCTTCAAAAGGATGTAAACAGGCTGGAGTCAGTACAGAGGGTGGCTACTAAAATGGTTAGTGGTCTTCATTATAAAGCATATGAGGACAGACTTAAGGCTCTTAATATGTACACCTTAGAGGAAAGGCGGGATAGAGGTGATATGATTGAGATGTTTAAATACCTCCATGACATAAAGGCACAGGGGGAGAGCCTCTTTCAATTGAAAGCAAGTTCTGCTATGAGGGGACATGGGATGAGGGTGAAAAGGGATAGATTAAGGAGTGATATGCGGAAATATTTCTTTACGGAAAGAGTGGTGGATCCGTGGAATAGTCTCCCAGTGGACGTGGTAGAGATGAGGACTGTATCTGAATTCAAAAAAGCATGGGACAAACACAGAGGATCTCTAAAGGAAAAAAGGGGACTGTTGTAATTGTTGATATGGAAGGGTAGACCAGTTAAGCCATGTAGTCTTTTTCTGTGTCATTTTTCTGTGTTTCTATGTTTCTTAACTCCTTCAAGCATGGTCAGGTTCTCCTCAATTTTTTAAACCTGGTCCTTCAGATAATGGGGAAATAAAGGCACCATTATTCAGGGATTTAATTTTTTCTGAAGCTTCAGATGGAAAACAATCAGTGGCCATGAACTTGCATAGCTTCTTCCTGGTTGATTCGAATTCCTTTTCTCTGAGATCTGCTTTCATTCTGAGTAATTTGAGGAAATAATATACTCATATTCAAAAACCTAAAATAACAAAAGGTGTCTCTAGAATTCTTTCACAGAAGAAGAGCTGATTAGAATTCTTTCACAGAAGAAGAGCTGACTACAAATGTATTAAACATTGGAGTGGAGGAGTAGCCTAGTGGTTAGAGCACTGACTTGAGACTCCAGTAACCACAGTTTAATTCCCACTAGCACTCCTTGTGGCCTTGGACAAGTCACTTAAACTTCCATTGCTCAGAAAAATTCAATTTATCAATGTTTAATGTATGTTTACCTAGTTTAAGTTACAATGTAAACCACTTTGATTGAAATGATAAAGCAGCATTAAAAAACTGTTAAATAAGTAAATAAATAAATAAGATTTTGTCTAAACTGCAAGATTGTAGAAATTACACTATGCCAGTAGTGACCTTTGGTTGACTGTACATTGATCTATAGTCCCATAATTTTTAGTTCATGGCCTATGCTTGTGCTCATGCTTATGCCAGCATTATTCTTTAGTTATTTTAGGACAGTTGCACAGTTCTTATGACTATTATGTCTAATTCTATTTAAAGAATCAAAAAAGTCACCATAAGATATCCCAAAAGATCTAAACAGATTAATTTAAGTTTTTTGTCGGAGCGTGCGAGAGGAGGATAGAACAAAAACCTATCCACTCCAGGCAGCAAACTCCATTTTATTAAACATATGGGTGATACCCAGCAAAATTACTTAACTTAATTGCAGATGAAAAATCTCAGTCCATAAATGAAGCGCTGCAACAAAGCATGAAGCACGACATGCACGTTTCGGGATCCGCTCCCTGTATCAAGTGCAAACTCCTGTGCTACCAACTGCCATCAAACGCTAAGAGTAAAGTCTCTCATTCTTTAAGTTATGGAAAACTCCACAAGTGGCCAGAATTGCATGTCACTCAAACAGGACCTCCAATCACAGAAGGGGAACTCCATGGAAAGCAGGGAAACCTACTACGTATTGGATGACCTCAGAGCACACTAAGCCAATCAACCTCCCTGTTCAGACCAGAAGGGTGGACCGAATTAAGCGAGTAAATCCATCGCTGCTCTCGCCATTGCAAACGAGCTATCCGGTCACCACCCCGATGATCCTCCGGAACATGGTCAATTATACTGTAGACCACTTCAAGTCCATAAATGTATGTTTGTATGTCAAACAATGTTTGACAACAGGTGCTGAAAGGACCTGCTGCCGTAGGTGGGATGCGTGTTCCGTCAATCTCACCTTGATCATCCAGCAGGTTCGACCAACATACATGGACATTAAAGTATATATGCCACAAAAGTGGAACAACAGGTAGTAAGCCATTTCCTCTCAAATGTCTGACCCATAGCAGGGAGGGTCCAAGTAAGCCCAGACATAGTAGTTGAACAATGGACACAGGAATTACACGGGGAGTGACCCCAAGTCTCCAAAGCCGGGGCAGTTGGTCTATCTGACAGGGGGGTGGATCTGACCAATAGATCTCTTAGATTTGATCCTCTAGAGAAAGCTATCATAAGGGACTTGCGGAAACAAGCATGTAGACCCAGAATTGGCCAATGTTTCTTAAGAATGCAAACAATATAAGGACTAAGCTGCATATAAGGGAGGGTGCCCACAATTACCTCAGAAGATTCAGTAGAAGAGGTTGCTGTCACTCCATCATCAAAAAGCCATTCACGATGGATGTGGAAGGCCCGACAATACGCCCTATCCACCACCCATCTAGGGTATCCCCTTGCAAGTAACCGTTGCTTAAGGTCAGCGGCATGAATTTTAAAGTCCACATTAGTGGAACATAATCGCCGTAATCACAAAAATTGACCAAAGGGGAGTCCTTGACGTAGGGGCCCCGGATGGAAACTTTGATAACATAACAAACTGTTACATTGTACACTCTTACGAAATAATGCTGTCTTCAATGTATCCTCACCCTTGAAAACAAACATATCAAGGAATTTGATTTTATCAAAATCAATATGTCCTGAAAAAGAGATATTAACCTTCAAAGTGTTTAACCACTGTATGAATACTTGAAGATCAGGATTGGCTTAGTCTGCTCTGAGGTCATCCAATACATAGTAGGGTTTCCCTGCTTTCCATGGGGTTTCCCTTCTATAATTGGAGGTTCTGTTTGAGTGACATGCAATTCTGGCCACTTGTGGAGCTTTCCATCCCTTAAAGAATGAGAGACTTTACTCTTAGCGTTTGATGGCAGTTGGTAGCACAGGAGTTTGCACTTGATACAGGGAGCAGATCCCGAAACGTGCTTGTCGTGCTTCATGCTTTATTGCTGCACTTCACTTATGGACTGAGACTTTTCATCTGCGATTACACTGGTCAACATTGAAAGGCCCTAATCTGTAGTATCTGTAGTATCTTGGTGAGCTGAACATAAATATAACATTAAAACATTTTATTGGCTCTCGTTTTGAAGATATTGCATGTAGTTCATTTTTGACATTTCACTGTGTAAATTTATCCAGTAGGACATCAACAACATCCCAAATAAGACTTGAATGATGTAATATTGCATCACATTGCATAATGCCAGCATGCACACATCATCCAGAGTTGATTGCATCATTTTCTGATGCAATGCAATACTACTGCCAGACAGCTGCTGAAGCCATCTAACGTCATACGCAGTCGGAAAGGTTGAACATTTAAAATATTTCAGACTGTGTGCGAGACAGTTTAAGCTACTGTTACATGTAACTTTTATTAATCATATAATTTTAGACATTTAGGTACAATACAGAACAGTAATGCCGCAAAAGTGCGTTAATACCATTGACAATTTCTGCTACATTTGTGGGGAAGTGACATTTGCCAACCAGAAGAAAAGTATCACTTCTCAACTGAAAAAGGCATATCATCTTTACTTCGGATGCAAGATTGGTGACCAAGACTACCTTGGGCCCCGCATATATGCTGTGCTACATGTACAACACAGCTTTCACAGCGGTTGAATTGCAAAAGACCATCAATGCCATTTGCAGTCCCCATGGTGCGGAGAGAGCCAAGCAACCACATAAATGACTGTTACTTCTGCTTAGTTCCTCCTCTTTCCAGCGGAATAACGAAACAAAAGAAGTCGAGCATAGTCTACCCAAACATTCCATCTGCATTGAGACCAGCTCCACATGGTGAGGGACTTCCTATTCTAGAACCTCCATCCGAATATTCCCTTGATTCATCTGATGAGGACAAGGGTGAGCCAACTTGTTCTTCTCCTGGTCTGTCAGCATGCAGTGACACAGATTTTCACTGGGATGCATATCAACTCTACACAGAATAACACAGGAAGAACTAAATGACCTGGTTCGTGATTTGGACTTATCCAAGAATAAGACAGAATTGCTAGGATCAAGACTCCAACAATGGAATATTCTAGAAGAAGATGTCAACATTACTTCATATCGAAAGCGCCACCAGCAGTTGGAGCCTTTCTTCAGAAAGGAAAGTAATCTGGTATTCTGTTCCGATATTGAAAGCCTCATGAATACCTTAAAAATCACTCATGACCAACAAGACTGGAGACTATTTATAGACTCTTCGAAACTGAGTCTGAAGGCTGTGCTTTTGAACAATGGAAACCATCTTCCATCTATTCCAGTAGCCCAAGACCACAAGGAGCACCTATGGGACTAGAAACCCCAGTCCTTCCGGCCCAAGGTTGCTGTCCTCTAGTGGGATTTGAACCCCCGACCTTCCGGCCTGAAGTACCTTGCCCCAACCACTAGGCTACTCCTCCACTCCTAATAGTTTTCCAACTGAATGCAGCATGGCTGCCAGCTGAGAGATGGCAAGTCGACTCAAGTTTCACTGTAGAATTTAAAAACGGCTGCCTCAGGACACGTCACAAAGCAATGATGAAAGGTACTCACATGTATAAGATAACCACTATAGCCAAAACGGCCATTTAAATAGAAACAGCAGTGCTTAACCAGAAAGACAGCATCAAATTAATGATGTCACACCATAAAAATCCGATCCAGTTCTTCGTTCAGACCATTGGGTTGCAACACATTCAGAGAGAAGATCCACTGTTGTTCAAGACGTGCAAAGCGTCTCTCATTATTCCCTTGGTGCTGGTTAATAACATGATCAATAATGAACCATCTCAAATCTTGCCACTGATGTGACAGTTCTAGAAATGTTGAACCATAGGGGACTGTAGTCACACAGTTGATCAGTCTAAATTTATGTTCGCTCAATCTGGTTTTGACCATACAACAAGTCCTCACAATATAGATCTTAGCGCACGGTCAGATAATGGCATATATCGCCCAGGTTGTCTGACAATCAGTAACATATTTTAAGGGATATTGAAGGCCAGTTCTGACATCACTCCAAACACTCAGAATCAAAGAAATATCACACATGACACACTGGCCGTAAGGCTCTTCTTTAGTAAATGCAATACAAGGGCGCTCCTTGAAAATTGGATGTAGAGTCAAAATGTGCCAGTGTGCATAGATACTGTGAGCTAGGACCTGTGCCCCTTCTGTCTATTGGACCACTTGTTTATCCATAACTAGTGCATCATGTTTCTGAAAGTAATAGAGTCCTATTGGCATAGCACACCCACAAATAGGCAGACCAAACTTGAGAGCTCCTGCAAGCTTGGATGCCTTTTCTAGTATCTCTAATGGGAAGAAATTTTCTCTATAAGATGATCATACATCCCTAAATGGTTATATGGGATGCAGATATTGCTATTCTATGTACAAAATAAAAGATATGCAGCAGATTAAATTATCCCTGAATAAATTTTGTTGACATGAAGGAAAGCAAGAGTGCAATATTAGATTTTGAAATTATCTCAAAAACAGAGTGGGGGGAGGGGTTGACATTTTCACATTAAACACAAAGGCCTGTCATTTGAGGCATTTGAACGATTGGTTCCAAGATGCTTCCCATTTTATTTCTTTGCCTTTAGTTAAGCCATTTCCAACAGCATGTTATTCATGCAAAAAGTAGTCAGTTGCCATCTGAGATACAAACTAGTGGGGTAATTAGACTTTTGCAATTGGCGTGTCACTAGTTCCATAGACTGAATTATTTGAATGCTGGGACTATGCTATTACTGTTGAAAACATAAGAACTTAAGATATACCATACTGTTTCAGATCAAAGGTCCATCAAACCCAATATCCTATTTCCAACATTGGCCAATACAGATTACAAGTATCTGTCAGAGAAAATGGTAATTTTTCAGTGGTAATGTTGGACATGGATTTTGTGGTGGGCTTGACAGGGGTTACAGAACTTTGGTGATCTAGTAAATAAGGAAGAGCAAATATTGTCATTTGGTTAAATGAAGAATAAATCTGATTTAATAAGCAGAGATCGGTATGCATACATTCAAGTGTGTCAATACATTCAGACTTGATCTTAGAGGTGCACTCTTTGCAAGCAGTAAGAGAATCATTAGAATTTCCGGATTTACCAAGATCTTCCTTTGCACTCAATTCTGTCCATTCAGTTCTAAGAATGTAGCAGAGGGTTTGGTCCAGATCTCTGCCAATCTTGGAAAACCTGAGTGATATTGATGGATAATGTGAATATGTAAGAGCAACAATATAAATTTCTGCTGTGGGCTACAATTTCGCGCAAAAGAGCAGTGACCAGTGGCATACCAAGGGTGGGACGGTGGGTGTGGCCCACCCCAGGTGCCAGTCAGGAGGGGGATGCACCCCCGCCGGACCCACACTTTGGAGGCAGTGCGACAAACAGCGTAAAGCCTTATGAGTTCTCATTAATTGGGGTTGAGGAGGGGTGAGGAGGTGCTCGCAAACAGAGGGGCGCCCACCCCAAGTGCAGAGAGGACTGGGAATGCCACTGCAGAGACATTGGAGATTACAGGGGAGAGTCACTGTGCTAAATGTAGAGAGAGGATGGGGCCATACTGGGTCATTTATTTTGGAAATGCCTTATTATTTCTGCATTTGGAAGCAGGTGGCCTGCTATTTGGGAGGGGTGTTAGGAGTGAATGTGAAGCAAAGTACTGCTGTCCCTTTTTTGACTATTTTAAACAGATGGCTGCATTAACAAAGGGGAGCAAATATTTTTTGTGCAAGCCCCTGCCACTGGCCAGAAAATTTTGATTAAGTGACAAAGTTTAGAGGCCCCTATACTAGACAGTCGAGAAATTTCATACATCCTGTCTTCGTGCATTCCTTCCCTACATCTCTTTCTGACATCGATCCATCTTTTTTCATGTTTTATCTCTATTTCTTTCATCTTCCCTTTTACCTAACTATAGCTTCATTCTAGTCCTCCTTCTCCTTCCTTCAATCTTCAGTCTCCTTCTTTTTACCTTTCTCCTATTTAGCAGCTTTTCATTTCCTAATCTTACTTCCATAGTCCTTCCATTCCTCACCTGGCCCATTTCTTTGCCAGCCTCCTATCCCTCATCTTTCACCCACCTTTTAGTCCCCCTTTTTCTCTCCTTGTACTCTTCCATTCCCATGGATATGTGCTGGGCCCACAGCTTTTTAATTAATTAGTTAATTTAACTAGACTTATATACCACTTTTTACCAGGTCAAAGCGGTTTACATTGGACATAAACAATTTTTATATGGAACAGATAAATATATTTGATATTTGATAGCATTATAGTTAACAATCAATAGTATTATGCATAACAGATAACTTCTTAATTACATAATATACATATTATGTATGTTAGCCAACTATTTACGATCATTGAACCATATACAATTACACTCTGTATGTTCTTTAACTATTTACAAATGTAGGTTCTATTATGCACATGTCTGCCACGTTGTTGTCATGTCAGAGGGTAGGTTAGGTGGTGGATCCAAAGTGGAGGGAGAATAAGTAGGTTTTCAAGTGCTTGCAGAAAGAGGGAAGGTCAGTGATGTTCCTTAGTGTGTCAGGTAAAGAGTTCCAGAGGAATGGTGTGGAGAGTTCAAATGCTCTTTGGTAAATGTGTTGATTAAATTTTGTTTTAGATTGTGGTATTTAGAGTTTGTTGGATGTGGCCAAAAGAGGCACAGTTCCCACATCATGGTAGCTTGACAACAATTAAAGCACAATGTGGATACATAGCTGTGACATGGTCACAGCTCAGTCAGAGTGAGTGTAGTCTCTCAGCATGGACCGATGTGTGCACCCTGGCCATGCTTATTGCTGTTAGGATGGTTCTGCCAGTTACCTGAACTCTGACTTATATATATCCTGTGCAAATGGCTCTGTTCCAAACAATACCCAGAATTCTCTTCCTTTCATTTGTGTATCCTTTGAATTTAGACCTGTGTCACTCGAATTCAATGCTAGGTGCACTGGGAATTGTCCCGCAGACAAGCTGTGGGTGCATGTTGGGTCACTGTGGCCTACATCTAACACATCCAAACAATGTGTCCCCCTTGACAGCTTGTGCCAGTGAGCATGACACGTAGTGCCGTGCTTGTACATCCACATTATGTTATGTCCCTTGCCGTGGAGCCTGCCGAACTGACCAGTGCAGCACCCGCACTCACTCACACTGCAGACTCAGACGCAGTGGCCACCACGCCCAAGAGTGCATCTAGGCATAGCAGCTTGTACATAGTATGAAGAGGTGCTGAAGAGCTGACCAGCAGCATGCTGTATGCACAGATACAGTCCTGTATGGCTACACACATACACATGAACCTGCTGTCCAAAAGTGGTGCAGGTTGTCATTGTTACCTGATCCTCATGTTCATACATTGTCAATGGATCACAGGCACCGATAACATGCATTAATGGCACTATTAGCATACTCTATAAAGTACAGGCGCTATCAAGGCCCACTCAATGTGCAGGTTCTGTTTGCATGCTCTGCCATTGCCTTAGAAGAAAGGCCTGGCAATCTACTTCTGGTCGCATTGCCAAGAAAACCCAAGAGCTGCTGGGTCACCAGGAGTCAGCATTGATTTGAAGGCACATTACATTGCATACTATCTGAGAAATTTACCAAGTCTACTTCAAATTGTGGTTGTGCAATTATGAAGTCTTTGGAAATAAGTCTCTAAAGCTGGGGTCAATATATTCACAAGGTAAAAAAAACAAACTGGAAGCATGTTACCTAGTCTAGGAGTGAGATATTTTGCCAGTTCTGGTTTTAATTTGCATTGCAATGCAGTAAGATATTTGTAGTCCCTGATTTACCCATTGGAATCAATGCTGCAGATACCATAATGCATCAGGAGGAAATTATTAGAAATCCAGGATTAGCTTAAAATCTCACTCATGGCACTGGGTAATTTGGCAACTCTGAGAAAAGGTTCTCTACAGAGCTCAAGACCAGACAAAATTGGGCCAATTAAGAAATGAGAACTAATAGTTCCAGAAATAAACGACACAGTTAAGAATTGGCATCCATGCTACCGCCACCAGGAGACATAATAGCTTCTCATTAAAGATATCTGCTTTCTAACCCCAATGGTTACTGCTTCGAGACCATGTTAGGTTATAATAACACTGGGGAAAAAACAAAATTTCATGTTTTGTTATTTCTGTTTTAGATTTAAAATGTCATTTTTATTTCCCATGTTGTTTCAAATGAATGAACATCTGTTATTTTTATTATTTGTACACCGCTCTGATGCCTCGGCTACCTAGGGCGGTATATCAAGAAACAATAAAGATAAAGATCTGTATTGGATAAGTTCCTTGTGGAAATGTCCAAAACAATTATTATCCTAGTAGAATAGAGAGAGTAATTTCTCATCCCTGGAAATGAGCTATGAGAAATAGATCTACATTTGAGATCTTCTAGGTAATTGTGACCTTTAATGGTCACTGTTGTAGACAGAATGATGATGGATCTTTGTCTGACACAGCATGGCTTTTTTATGTTCTTCTGTTTGAAAATTTACCAGTTTCAGCACAGGGGAAAAACATGCATACTATTTACATGTTCAGTTGAGAGGTGCATGTTTTTGCTATCCTGAAGTTATCCGCTACTACTTATCATTTGTATAGCGCTACAAGGCATACATAGCACTGTACAGAGACATAAGAGACAGTCCCTGCTCATAGTAGCTTGCAGTCTAGTTAAGACAGACAACACAACAGTCAAGACAGGCAAACAACAACTGGAGACTAGAATATAACTAAGGGGATGGTAAGGAAATACATAGGAGGTAAACAGGAAACTAGGGGGATCAGGATCCAACAGCAATCTCAAAGAAGTGAGTTTTTAGCCTGGATTTGAACAGAGCCATAGACGGAACCTGGTTAGTGGATAACTTTTGAGAGTGTCCACACTCTGGCCTTGCTCTTTTGCAGCTCTATCTAGATAGCGCTAGGGTGGTCAGTAATGATTTTCAGCAGCACTATTTAGATAGCACTGCTGAATATTGGCCAGCAGCATTTGTCTGGATATCTGATGCTGCTATCTGATTAAATGTTTTTAAATATCAACCCAATTAATCCTTAAATTAGTGCCTTTGGTTTAATTTTCTTTTTATTGTAATGTTAAAATTTTTACCTTAAAAGGGATGCCTATTGTAGATGACCATTTATGCATATCTACAATATTACACAATTAATATGATCCTTACAACTGCACACAAAGCAAGAATTGTATTGCCTTTAGCACAACTTTGAAACATAATTTGCATTTTAGAAAAAATGTTCAAAAATTAAAGCAAATGATATATTGTTTGTGGGTTTTTCACACCATAATGGACTGTTATTTTTCCAAGTCAATAAAATCGGCTTTCATCTTTATGTGAAACCATTAAAAATTCAATAGCTATTATGTGATCATCAATAATACAATACAATAAAAATACAGTAAGCAACAAAATTATCAGTGGTGTGCAGCAGTGTGCAGCCTTACTTTAACGCAGGGCTTCCTAAACCTGCCCTGGTAATTCCACAGCTACTTGGATTTTCAGGATATCCACAATGGTTATATATGAGGAAAGATTTGGGAAGTCCTGCATGAATGGCAAGGCTACAACTAGGATAGGGCAACTAGAGCATTGTCCTGGGCAACATTATTTTTAGGGTACTTTGGGTGCTGCTCTGTGGGGAAGGAAGAAGCACTATGCCATTGTTTCCTGTAGTGAAACCCCGGGTACCACAACATTTAGTTCTGGTGTTTATAAACAGTTTTTCATTTGGTTAAAAATCAGAGGAATCCTGAGAGAAAGAGTGCGTGGGGTTGTATATATGTGTGCGTGAGTTCGTGTGTGTGCATTCTTGTGAGTGTGTGTGCGTGTGTGTGTGTGTGTGTGTGTGTATACGTGTACGTGTGTGTGTACGTGTACATATGTACAGTTCTGGTTAACATCATTGGCACCCTTGTATTTTAGATATGTTGTGTACAATATCTTGAGAAATAATTGGAAATATTCCAACTGTATGACATCATAATATCTTAATAGTATGTTCAAAGGTATTCAACAAAATATTTCTGAGAAAAAAGCAAAATATGACCCGGAAAGGATTAATGCCACCATTCACTAATATTTGATTGCATAACCTTTGGCAGTGATGACAGCCTCCAAATATTTCTTGTAGCCATCTATAAGTTTCGTAAACCTGTCTGCTAGTAGTTTCTCCTACTCTTCAAATATGATTTGTTCAGCTTATGAATGTTTCCAGGATTCCTTTTATCAATGGCAAATTTCAGCTCTTTCCAAAGGTTCTCGATTAGATTGAGGTCATGACTCATTGCTGGTCAGTTTATAACAATCCATTTGTTCATTTTTAACCATTCTTTTGTACCTTTGGCTGTATGTTGTGGGTCATTGTCCTGCTGGGAGATCTATAACCTTTGATCCAGAGCTAGCTTTCTGACACTTTTTCTGACACTTGCTCCAAAATAGTACTCCGACTTCATGATTCTTTTAATACGTTCCAAGCCTCCAGTTCCTGAGGCAGAAAAACAGCCCCACAACATTATGGAACCTCCAACATATTTAACTGTATAAAGGATGTTTTGTTCATTATAAGCTTCATTTCTTCGCCTGTAAATGTATCACTGGTCTACATTGCCAAAGAGCTCAAATGTGGTTTCATTTGTCCATGGAACATTTTCCCAGAAGGATTATGGTTTCTCAAGGAGGATTTGGGCAAAGATCAGGCATGCCTTTTTAAGTCTATCTTTGAGTAGCAGGGCCCTCTTAGGCCTTCGCCCATGAAGTCCTTCTTTATTTAGTACGTGGTATATGGTGCCGGTTGAAACCACCACTCCAGATTGCTCCAGGTCAGCCTTAAGCTCTTTGGATGTTGTACGTGGTGTTTTTCTGACAGTTCACATTAACTTATGAAGATTTCATAGATTGATTTTCTTCTTCCCATCAGTTCTGGGAGGTTCTTGAGAGTTCCATGAGCAGAAAACGTCTTAATAACATTCTGAACTGTAGACACAGGAATCCGATGGTCTTTGGAGATGGCCTTGTACTCCTTTGAAGTTTGATGTTTGGTGATAATGGCTTTTCTGATGGTATCAGGCAGCTCTCTTATCTTCACCATTATGAAAATGGAACAAGGAGTGAATGAGCTATCATTCATTGGTTGATTCAAGACGTGTGAATACTGACAATTGATCACAGATGTGTCTAATTTTACTGCAGTGGGAATGTGGCTCTTCTGTTCAAACTGATTTGAATTGTTTATAAGGATGCCAATAATCATGTCCTTCAGTCAAGAGCACCTCAAAAAAAGATAAGTAACAGTAATAATCCAAGATCAAACAAGCTTGCTCTATAAATTTCATTCAGCTAACTTATATATAACACGCTAAACAGCAGACCATAAATAACAATCAACAGAAAAACTGTCAGTTAATCACTATAAGGACTAAAACAAAGGAATATATTCCATCTCATAAAGTCCCTGCAGTGTAATTCATTGGTCCCATCTGTTGAGTGAAATTATCTTACAATAGGGTCATTCTGTCCCGCAAATAGAGATGTCCATCCCTACTCTTTGCCGGCACCAGTAATATCTTTCTCCTATGAACAGTGTTTTTTATACAAGGAGGCCTAGATGGGGATGGGAGTGGACATTCCGGAGGCGGAACGAAGGAGGAGCATGGGTAGGCCATGTCCCGAGATGTACAGGGCCGATTCAGAGGTCGGTTTTGTAGTCTTAGTGAGGTTATCAAATTTGAGATGACACAAAACTATTTAAAATTGTTAAAACCCAAGAAGATTGTGGAAAATTGCAAGAAGATCTTGATAAATTGGAAGACTGGGCATCAAAATGGCAGATGAAATTTAATGTGGACAAGTGCAAAGTTATGCACCTAGGAAAGAACAAACCAAACTATGGTTACACGATGCAAGGTTCCACTTTAGGAACCACCACCCAGGAAAAAGATTTAGGCGTCATTGTGGATAACATGTTAAAACCCTCCGCGCAGTGTGCAGCGGTGGCCAAGAGAGCAAATAGAATGCTAGGTATCATAAGGAAAGGAATGGAAAATAAAACAAAAGATATTATAATGCCTCTATATCGTTCCATGGTGAGACCACACCTTGAATATTGTGTGCAATTCTAGTCGCCGTATCTTAAAAAGGATATAGCGTTATTAGAAAAGGTTCAGAGAAGAGCCACCAAAATGGTAAAGGGGATGGAAGAATACTCCTATGAAGAAAGGCTAAAAAGGTTAGGGTTCTTTAACCTGGAAAAGAGATGGCTGAGGGGAGATATGATAGAGGTCTATAAATTAATGAACAGAGTGGAACGGGTAAACGCAGATTGATTGTTTACATTAGCAGAATATAGAAAGATTAGGGGACATGCAATGAAGCTACAGGGTAAACTATTTAAGACTAATAAAAGAAACATTTTTTTCACTCAACGTGTAATCAAACTCTGGAATTTGTTACTGGAGGATGTAGTAAAGGCTGTTAGTGTAGCTGGGTTTAAAAAAGGTTTGGACAAGTTCCTGGAGGAAAGGTCCATAAACCATTATTAAGAAGGGACCCAGGATATCAATGCTTGACCCAGTACAAGAATTGTGGAACCTGTGTCTTTTGGGGAAACTGCTAGGTACGTATGACCTAGATTGGCCACTGTTGGAAACAGGATACTGGGCTTGATGGACCTTGGTCTGACCCAGTATGGCATATCTTATGTTCTTATGTAGTCTGGAGCCTTGAATCTAGACGGGGGACCTATTCCACCTCAAAGGTGGAATACCTCCCCTTGGACAGAGGGGGACTACAGCATGGGACACAGGTGAAGAGGACCAGGGGGTTCCCCGCAGCCTGGCCCAAGTCTTGGAAGTCCAGATTGGGGGTCAGGCTGGGGGAAAAAAGAGCTAGGTCAGTGGCCGGGGATCGTGGCTCCTGAATGGAGTCGTAGTGCTATGGCAACGGGATGCCATGGCACTGTGGCTCCATTCAGGAGCCTGGCTGAGGTAGCTGGGTATATGGCTGAGCGTGCAGGCCAATCAAAATCGGGGCCCGGCCTGCATGTCCAGGCCGTAGACCTGATTCTGATCCCGTGGGTACATCTAGCCCCCAGGGGATCAGAACTGGGTCTACTTCTGTACGCCCTGCTTCTGATCGGCCCTGCTTCTGATCTGCCTGAATGGAATTGGCCGCCACATGTCTAGAATACATATAAGAACATCCGACATGACATCATGTTTCAGATTAAATCTTGCTTCAGGGGAAAACATTCAAATTGCTGCCAGCTACCCCAGCTTTACAACCATTGAGCTGTCTTAGCAAATTCATGACTAGCACCAGAACATACTCAAGATGTCCATAACACACCAAAAATTAAACACCTGATGCCTATCAACTTTAAAATCAACAAATCAAAAACAGTGTCATCTATCAAGAACCAGAGAGGTCTACTCAATTTCATTATTCAATCCATGCGGTTCTAACGATCTAAATAGTTTTGATGTCAGATATAATCACTATTATGCCAATCCAAATTAACCTGATCAATAACAGACCATTGGAATTACAATGCTTGATACTGACAATTAGTAAAATGAGTAACCCATGGAGCTGACAATATATTATTGGAAAGCCCATTATAGTGTTCATTCAGACGCTTTTGAATAGGCTGAATAGTATGGCCTACATACACTTTTGGACACGGACAGATAATTAGATAAACCACATAACTAGAATTGCAAGATGTAATATGATGCAACTTGAATCGCTCATGAGTAACTGGGTGAACCCAGACAGAACTAGTGATAGCACTGGCACACCATTGGCAATGACTACATCACATATGAGTCCCTTCAGCGGGTAACAATCTGCCTTGCAGCCAATTATTAATGTTCCTGCCATGTTTATAGACAAAACAGGGAGGGCTCTCAGATAAACTCACCAAGACCTGCAAGGTGCACCAATGTTGCTTGATGAAGCCAGCTATCATATTGGAATAAGATAATACACATAACCATTTGTTCATCTTTCTGGTGTTCAGGACATTCCGGCAACAGTAGCCATTCACGGTGGGCATATCTAGCTCACTTAAAGGTAAGCTTTACCACCACATGTGAATATCCAAGATTCAATAATCAACATTAGCTTTCTTCAAAAAAATCACTAAAAGAAATACAAATGTTGCAAGTCTAGGAATTGACCTATAGGTAGGGTTTCCTTTAGTTGTCTGGGATGATCACTTTTAAAACGTAATAACGTATTTCCCTCTGTCGGTTTTTGATAAAGAGATGTCACCAAGGTACCCAATTGTACATGAATTAGCACATCTAAAAATTCAATACACTGATTAGAGTACTTCATAGAAAACTTTGAAAATGGATTTTGATCATTTATCCAACAACCAAATTCTTACAACTGTTGTAATGAACTATGCCAAACAATAATATCATCCAAAAAATGCTTCCATAAACTAATTTGAGGAAAATAAGTCAAAATATAAATATGTATATCCTTAAAATGAGCCATATATAGCGTAGCCAACAAGGGGGCAACTAACACCTCCACTGCAATTTCGTGATGTCGAGGGTAAAATCAACCATCAAAATAAAAATAATTATGAGTCAACACAATCTCTAATAACTGCATCAAAAAGACTGAAGTAACACGATGAGATGTTTGTGAAACATCCAGTTTTTGTTTGACTATCACTAAAATCTCATTCTGAGGAATAACAGTGTACAAAGATTGTACATCCATAGTGACAAGCCAGACATCAAATACAAAAAATGAGAAGTATCCTTCACAAATGATTTAACCTGTGTAGCCATAGGATTTAAAAATAAATCAATGAATTTAGATAATGGTTCCAAAATGGTGTTTCTCAAAAATACTATCAGTCTGCCAGGAGGATGGGAAATAGCTTAATGAACCTTTGGTAACATAAATATAAGAAGTGGTGGATTGTTTATTAATAAAAAATGCAGCCTCTGGAGCAGTGATAACACAGGCATCAACAGCTATATGAACCACCTGAGTGATAGCTTCTAAAATGTCCTGCTTAGGATCTGCCAGTGATTGAAAATAAACTTGGTATTCAATAATTGAGAGTAAACCTCAGACTGATATTGTACTTTTGATTGTATAACAATACTGCCACCCTTATCTGCACGATGAATAACTAAAGATTCATTTTGACAAAGTGATTTTAAAGCATCCCATTCCCTGGCAGACAAATTAGACCACCGTTTTCCATGAATGGAACTCTAGAGCTCATCCAAATCTGTTAACACCAAATCTCAAAATGTAAGAATAGCTGGGGAAAGGAGCCAGTTTTCATACTATTTTCTACTATTTTCTTTTTTAATTGGTCTTATTTCATTTGATTCTTTTGTGTGTGAAATATGTGTGCATATTTATTTATTTATTTATTGCTTTTATATACTACGCTCTTTAAAATCAGTGCGGTTTACATTTAACATTTCTGCGCATAACAGACATACTGCTGTGCACTTACAATGAACGGGTACATACAACTTGGTTCAACTGGGGTAACTATCTGCATCTTTTTACAGTTATATACAAACTTGACATGGCAAGGTGTATAGTTGGTGGTGTTAAATTACTGGGTTGAGAGTAGTGTAGGAGAAAGAGGTGATGCTTTAGTGCTTTTCTGAATTGGGTGAGATCTGCAATTGCTCTGATGGTGGTTGGGAGTGCATTCCAACAGCTGGGGGCATAGAATTTGAAAGCTCAGTTTTTTGTTGCCTGGGTACATTTTGTTATTTTGTTGGGGGTCTGAAGGGTGTTGGTGGCAAATGTTCTCCTTGCTCTGTTCGCTGGAGTGGGGTGGAGGAGGTCCAATAGGGAGGTGGCTGACGTCTTGTTAATGGCCTTGAAGGTCATCATGACTACTTTATAGGTGAGACGGCAGTAGATTGGGAGCCAGTGTAAGTCTTTTAAGATGGGAGTGATGTGATCTCTTCTAGAGGATCCATGTAGGAAGCGTGCTGCAGCGTTCATTGCCAGCTGTAATGGGTTTAGCGTGTGTTTGGGTAGTCCATGCAGGATCATGCTGGCGTAGTCGAAGTGGGGGGTCATCAGTGCCTGAAAAACTGTTCTGAAGTCATCTGGTTGCAGCATGGGTCGGAGATGTCGCAATGTTTGTAGTTTGTGGTAGATTTGTTTGATGGTGTTGCTGATGTGCGTTTTGAATTCGAGCTGCTGGTTTAGCGTTATGCCTAGGTATAGGATGCTGGGTTTACTTGGAAGTTCAGCATCTCTTGTCTTTAATGTCGGCGGTGGGGAGAAGGACTGATTTCTAGTAATGAACATTACATCAGTCTTACTAAAGTTTATCTTGAGGCTCTGTGAATGGAGCCAGTCAGTTACGGCCTCAAAGCATTTTACTAATGGGGAGAAGTCTAGACGATTAACCGTGAATGGGGTGAAAAGTAGCACATCGTCTGCGTAGATGAGACATATGTTGAATGATCAGATTATTTCACATATGGGCTGCATGTATATGTTGAATAGGAGGACGGAGAGTGAGGAGTCTTGCGGTACACCATGTATTTGCTGGAAGGATTTAGATGTTGTGGCTCCTGTTCGTACCTGCTGCCATCTTTCCGTTAGATAGGATTTGCACCAATTCAACGCTGAGCCAATAATTCCCTTGTCCTGCAGCCGTATCAAGAGTTGCTCATGGTTTATGAAGTCAAATGCAGCAGCAATGTCAAGGAAAATTAATGCATATCCTTGTTTGATGTTGTCAATCCCCGTGATCAGTGTGTTAAGTGTGGCGAGGAGGGTTTCAGTGCCATGGGATTCCCTAAAATCATGTTGGCATGGGTCCAGGGGAGCCGTGGCATCAATGTGGTCCTGTATCTGGCATTGTACGAACTTCTCAATTATTTTTGCTAGCAGCGGGATGCTCGATATTGGTCGGTATGATTCCACCTTCTGGGAATTTAGCTTGGAGTTCTTCAGAAGGGGCCAGATTGACATCTGCTTGAGACATAGTGGGAATTGTCCTGTAGAGAAGGATATGTCGATGATTTTGGCTATTATGGGGCTGAGCTCTTTACGTAGGGATCTTATCCAGAACGCTGGACAAGGGTCGTTTGGAGCAGTGGTGGCACTGGTGACAGCGATGATGTCCTCGTAGCTGATGGCGTCATGAGAGAGGTAAGTGGCTTGGGTGGGTTGCTGGTGGGGCTGGACAGCGTGGCTTTGCTAATGTTTTTGGTTTTGGCTAACAGGTAATTTGCATAGTCCTAGGGGTGTATTGTGGCTGGTTGTGATGATGATGGTTCCTTTGTTAAGGTCTTGACTAATTTAAACAGTTCGTGGGGTTTGTTCAGAGATCGGCTTAGGAGTGCAGAGTGATGTTCTTTAATTTTTGTTGCCTGCAGATGGGAGTTGTATGTTGCCTGGTCTCCTGGTGACCATGTGCGTCGCCATTTTCTTTCAAGTTTCCTCAGTACTTGTAGTGAGGTTCGTAGCTCAGTGGTGTACCCAACATGCGGGTTTTCTCCTTCTTGGATGTGGCTTGTCTTGTATAGGGATGTGTGCAAAGGAGCTCAGGCTGTGGTTCCATGCAGTCATCGTCTCTTTGAGGTCTTGTGATGCGGTTGTGATGTTGGGGAGGACATCTTTGATGATCGCCTCTTTGTCAAAGAGTCTGAAACGTTCTGAAGGTGCTGCTGGTTTTTCGGTTACTGTCATTGTTCGTTCATTGTTCTGGTGCATAGGTATTTGGAAACTTATTAGGTTGTGGTCGGACCATGGGACAGGGGATATGGTAGTGTTGAAGTTGTACTTTGAGCTTACATCTGATCGAGGGATGAAGATAAGGTCTAGTATGTTACCTTTTTGGTGTGTAGGGGTATCCACTAATTGTTCGTAGTCTAGGTTGCTGAGTGCTTCCATGAAGGCTGTGGAATGATTATCCTGCAGGGCTGGTAGGTTAAAATCTCCCAGTACCCAGTTTGGCTTGCGTGTGTTCTTGGAGTTAGAGGCTATCTCGATTATAGTTGCGAGGTCTTCATGGGATGCAGTTGGGGATCTGTAGATGAGGTTGATGTTATTGTAGTTGTTGGCTATAGTGATCACATCAAGGTGTGTTGAGCTGTTAGAGCTGATAGTTTGGTACTGGAGGTCTGTTTTCACCAGGATGAATGCACCTCCTCCTCTGCGGTCCGCTCTGTGGCAAGTGTGGATTGAGAAGTCAGGGGGGGTGATTTGATTGATGAGGACTGAGTCTGAGTTATTGAGCCATGATTCATTCACTAGTAGGATGTCTAGTTTGAGGTGTGATAAGAGGTCAGTGATGACTGGTCCCTTTTTACGGACCGACCGAGCGTTTATGAGCGCACACTTCAGGTTGTGTGGGCTTTGGTAGTGTTTGGGTTTTGTGATGTGTTGAATTGGTATGTGGATTAAGTATGAGTGAGGGTTCAGGGAGGGTTCTGTTGGTGCACGGTATGTGTTACTGTAATGTCTCCTTCCTTGGCCTTGTATGATCAGGATCTGGTTGTGGGCGGTTGCAGTGGAGAAGGAGCCATTGAGGACATTACTGAGGAGGTATAGGCTATTTAAGGTTATGCTAGATATGGTCATTTTGGGCTGTAGTTAGGTGTTTCCTGTATGTGGCAGGGACTCTCTTTTGCTGGGGAGGTGTCTGAAGTAGGCGTGTATGAGTTCTACACAAGCTGGGATTGTCTTGCAAAACTCAGTATTGCTAGTTTGTTTTACAACAAGATAATGATTTACAGCAAGGTATTTACAGTATGCAGTAACTCAGCAATGACAAACTCACAGGACACTAATTCAGCATGGACAAACTCACAGAACACTGTGACTCAGCAATGGCAAACTCACAGAATACTGTAACTTATAAGTGAAGTACACACGGCATGTAGTCAAGTCAGCAGTAACATATTCATTGTGCAGCCATGCTGGAGGTACTCAAAGGGCAGACAGATTGAGAAGTACAGAGCAGTCGGAAGTGGGGTGTTCCCTGCAGTATCGGATGTTTGCGGCCTCTGCGATGAGCGGGCTCAACCCTGGGAGGGGAGCTCAGGCTTCGATTGCATGTCCGTGTAGTTTGTAATTGAGTTTTGTTAGGGACTCGAATCGGGTACTGGATGTTTCCAGGCAAGTTTGTTGGTGAGAGGAGGGCCTCGAATCGTGGGCCACCAGGCGCGGGCCCACCTGGCGTGGGTGCGCCTTCTGGTGCCCTTTTTCAACAGGCAGAGCTGCCCTGATTGGGCAGCTTATGCGGCGGGAGGCGGCTGGAGGCGGAGTGTGGGTCTGCAATGCTCGATCCCTCCTGCCATTTCAATGGCCACTTTGTTTTAGGAGAAATTGGACATTACAGGGTTGAACTGCAAGGATGCCAATAATGTTGACCACAACTGCATGTTTTTACGTTTTCTTTCTTTCCTTATGACATTTATGAAAGAAGTGTTGTGTGCTATCTAGAAATACATGCATTTTTTTTTACATTCCCTATCATCAAGGATTTTTGCACTTCAACAATCTGTGATTGAAAGGACAGGATGCAGCTATAGCAAGAGTTACTTTAAATGTCACACTTGGGACATCCACTAAGTATCACAGTGCAAGTATTGTTTGACTTTGCCTCTTGTCCCCAAAGTTTGTAAAGTCTGCTTAAGCAGCACTGGTTTGAGCTTGCTCAGTAACGATTCAGGAATCAAAACCCAGGATTCCTATTTGACAATTCAAACATGTGACATCATGAGAAACATGTTGACCTTTAATGAGTACAGGTAAATTTAATTTATCTTCTTTCTCAAGTTGATTTCCTGTTATTGTTCATTATTTGAATAATAGTGCTGAAAATGCTAATTGTATAATGTTAAAATAGGACTTTCCTCTATAATTACACAGGTACACTAAAAAAAATATTTTTTAAACTGCCTCTAATGTTTCGATTGATTTTTACGTTTTTTGGTGCGCTGAATCCAAATCTGGTAACCAATTTGCTCCATCACGTACAGATGTTTTGCTACATTGGGTTAGCAGTTTGAGGTGAACGTTTCAGATTGAGTGCGATCGAGATAAAAGTTTCTTGGATGAATTCTTTATACTAATTGTTTAGTAGTTATTCAAATAAGAATAAAGAACATTGTAACAAGGCAGCACATAAGAATAGAGTAATGTCAACAAAACACACTGTGATGGTAGCAAAATTGTCTGCACTTAAAACAGCCACATACATGTGCACAAACATTGAGCATATAAGAGCGAGGTTAGACACAAAGCAAAGCAAAGAAATGTGCAAAAAATGTTGTACAGGTATGTATGTAAGAATAGAAAACGCAACCCGCACCATTGCAATACATGAAGACAAACACCCGATGGTGTGAAAATAAAATTCTAATAAATGAGATCCGACACTGTGGTAATAACTAGCAAATTTTTATTTCAAAGTTTAGTAAAAACACGATATTTCTCAACACAGTTTAGATTTTAAAGTCATTCTTGGGTCAATCAATCTCCTGGTGGGCCCATTTCTTCTTCCCCCGAATGCTTCTCTTGGTGCGCTGCTTGGCGTATTTTTCATCTGGGGTTTCCCGCAGCAGCAACCAGCAGAAATCAGCCATCATAGTGGTGTTCCATCTTCCTTGGTACCTTCTCTCTGCGTCCTTGATGTCCTGGTGAAACCTTTCACCTTGTTCTTCACTGTACGCCCCCACGTTTTCGGGAAAGTAGTTCACATGGGAGTGCAAGAAATGGACTTTCAGGCTCATGTTACAGCCTTGTTCTTTGAAGGCATTGAGCATCCTGGCAACAATATCCTTATAGTTCTCATCCCGCCTGTTCCCCAAGAATTTGAGAACAACATCCTTGAAGGAATCCCAGGCTTCTTTTTCCTTCTCAGACATCGTTTCTGTGAATGCTCCATCTGAAATGAGTTTCCTTATATCAGGGCCAACAAACACTCCTTCCTTTAGCTTTGCTTCAGAAAGTTGGGGGAACTTTGAGCAAAGGTACCGAAAGCACTCACCATCTTTTGGAAGGGACTTGATGAATTGCTTAATGAGACCCAACTTAATGTGGAGAGGTGGTAATAGAATTTTATTACGAGGTACCAAGCTCTCATGAAGAACATTTTTCTCACCGGGTCTCAAATACTCCCGAATTGGCCAGTGTTTTTTCCCCCAGTGTAGGTAGCGGGCCCGGCTATCCCACAAGCAAAGGAAGCAGGGATATTTGGTGAAACCGGATTGCTGCCCTAATAGCATGGATAGAATTTTAAAGTCTCCACAAATCATCCACTTATGCTCATCATAACGAATCTTCTGAAGAATCAGGGCCAAATTCTCGTATTTTTCTTGGAGAATAACAGAGTGAGCAATAGGAACTGAAGCGAATGTGTTGCCATTATGAAGAAGAACACCTTTTATGCTGTCTTTTGACGAATCAATGAACAGCCGCCACTCAGCAGGATCATACTTGAGTTTAAACTTTTCCATCACTCCGTATATATCGTTGCAAAATACCAAATCTTCCTCTTTGCTGAAATACTTCAAAAATTGTGTCTCGCGGTTGCGGTACCAATAAAAAGTTGTTCCTGGTGACAATAGATTTTTCTGTTTAAGCCGAGAACCTAGCAGTTGGGCAGCATCTTTTGGGAGTCCTAAATCCCGGACTAAATCATTCAATTCAGCTTGAGAGAAAAGTTCAGGTTTCGGATCTGGTTCAGTTTCAAACTCGGAAGTACTGGACTCATCGGGAAAAGCCATCTGATGAGTCTCATCATGATCAGAACCGTCCACACAAATATGATCCAAAGATTTTGGTGGTTCAGGCACAGGTACTTCGTTGCTATGAGGCATAGGCCTAATTGCTGAGGGAAGGTTGGGGTAACTTATTACGTTCTTATTTTTAAGTTGTATCCCTTCACAATGCAAGAGCAAAAATAGCAGTCACTGCTGTGGTCTCTTTGTTCACGCCACATCATAGGTATTCCGAAACGAAATGCTTGTTTTTTACCTTTCATCCATAAGCGTAGATCTTCCTCACATGTCTTGCACACTTTGTGAGGAGCCCACGGTTTGTCTTGATCGCCTAACTTCAAACCGAAATAGGCGAAATATACTTTTTTAATAAATGCAGAAATGTTCCTCTGCCGCTTTTTCACGGTATATTCCCCACAAATAAAACAAAAACT
This sequence comes from Ichthyophis bannanicus, assembly GCA_033557465.1. Taxonomy (NCBI): domain Eukaryota; kingdom Metazoa; phylum Chordata; class Amphibia; order Gymnophiona; family Ichthyophiidae; genus Ichthyophis; species Ichthyophis bannanicus. The sequence continues at coordinate 952,775,205 of CM066032.1, forward strand.
GTCCGGAGAGTTGACGCAACCTCTGGCTCTGTGAGCCATCACAAATACACAGCACTGCAAACTACAACTGTAGTGAACCACTTCGGAATAAAGCTGGATTACGACTGAGCAAACAAAAGGTAATAATGAACTTGCAAGAAACTGAAATTTGACAGGAACGTTCATGTCGCAACCACCGTGTTTGAGCGAGCGAACGAGGCGAGGCAAACAGGAAAGAACATGCGCCAGCGCGAGTACTGGATTTAGCCCCCCGCCTCCCAATTGTCCTGTTAATGTATAAAATGAATACAAAACACTCTAAAATATCATGAGGGAGTGTTTCTAGTTAGTTAACCATTACAACCTCTATTTTGGGCCAAGAAAATAAACTGCTGGCGGCTAAAAAGAAATTATGTGAACATTCCTTATATGGGTAAGAAATCTAATTTTGCAAGAAAACGTGACGTGATGGAACATTTTGGCTATTTTTCCTGGATTCAGCACCCCAAAATCTATAGGAATCAGTTACAAAACTGGAGGCAGTTTTTTGGTAGTGTACCTGTGTTATCTTATTCAGAAGCAGTATAGTAATTTCTGAAAACCATACAGTAGTTCTAAAATATAAAATGCAAAAATGGATAAGCAACCTAAGCATATATTTCTTCAGAGAAATGATGCTAGATTATGGTGGTTACTTTGGAAGCCTTATTCATGCTTTGGTTTTCTGAAAACAGGCATAGATACTTCTTCAGAGCCATTTTAGAAGCCAAGTTTGTGGAAATACCCAGCATGAGGACATCCAAGTCTGAACAGGGATGTGGTGGAAGCATGGCTGGGCTGTTTCCAAGGACCTGGACATCAGTGCCTAAATCTCAGAAATGTCCTGAGTCACATCTAAGTTTAGACTTGCTCTAGGCATGAATAAGCATTGGGAAAGTGCTCATTTGGGCTGAAAATCATCCAGTGAGTGTAGAGAAGACAGTCCTCCATCATTCTCAGTAAAATGACAGTGAAAGTAGCAGTGGGACTTGAACCATGACTCCCCTGGTCCTAGCCTACTACTCTAACTATTAGCTTCTGAAAGACTATTCTGTGGATGACTATGTAGATGATTCCACAGACATCCATATCAGGCATGTCTATGTTTGTGAAATAGTGTCTGCACCTGGATGTGCCTGCTTTTTTGCAGATGTTCTGGCTTAGATGTCCCACATTGCACTTGGACGTCCTTTCTAAAATGCCCCTCTAATGGAACAATCTTCCAGGGAGTCTGTAGTGCAAAAACCGTATTGGAATTCTAGAAACCATGGGATAGAAACATAGAAACATGACGGCAGATAAAGACCATATGGCACAGCCAGTCTGCCCTTCATACTACAGAGAAAGTAAAGACAAAATTGGAAGTAGGGTGGCCTTTCTTGTACTGCAGTGGGAGTGGTCAAAGGAAAGACTAGATAGCCATTATAGCCTTTATCTGCCATTATATTATAAGTTTCAGTATTGAATGCACGCTTCTTTCTATAAAGCATTTGTGTGAATCATTGTTGCTCCACTTGTAATTGCAAAATCCCATTTTGCATAGGGGTTTGACCCGGGAAATGGAAATTTTAGGTCAGGGAGTTCACATTTCTTTGATGTTTTACAGAAGGCTCAGCTAAACATGGAGCCTTTCATTAAAATATGAATCAGGATGCTGAAAAATACATAGTTATTTACCAGCATGTAGAGCAGGAGCATTGATTTTTAAAAACCCATGTAGGAGGAGGAATAGCCTAGTGGTTAGGGGTAGCAGCCTGGAGCCAGAAAAACCAGGGTTCAAATCCCATTGACTGTCCTTGGGCACGTCACTTAACCTTCCATTGCTTCAGGTATGAAATTAGATTGTAAGTCCTCTGGGGACAGGGAAACATCTACTATGTAGTACCTGATTATAACGTCCCTTGATCTACTTCTGGAAAGGCATGAGCTAATTAGAAAATCAGTTCAGCATCACTTAGCAACTTCCACATATAGGTGCTGTAGTTAGACAGGGAAGCGTTGATTCTGCAACTTTCATGCATAAGTGCCAGTACAGTACTTACAAACATAGTGGAACCATCTCAGACAATTATTAAGTCAATATTTAGCTAGGGCAGCCAGCATTCTTCTTTAAATACAAACTGCCATGGCTAAATTTAATCCAGATACTCAGCACTACTATCTGAGTAGTGGTCAGTGCTGAATAACTGGATTCTGTGGGCAGTACTGGCGCTATCAGTGAAATTCAGGAGAAGGTGCAAAAGCTGTTGGGGAAATTATTTTTAATATATGTACCTTTCAAATATAAAATGGTGCCAGCTAAGCACATTTAAAGCACCCAGCTGTGATACTTTAATTAAACCAAATATTCAGTGCTAGAGCTTATCTGTATCCAACGCTGAATACTCAGTTTCACCAGAGAGCACAGTCGCTATCTAGTCAGTGGCGATATTCAGTGGGTAAAGGAAGGACAGTCATTGACCTGCCCTAACTTTATGCAGTTTAGTTATCCGGTTAGCAGCTGAATATCATCACTTACTGGATAGCTGCCAGTGCCACCCCAATCCCCCCATAGACCTCCTGGTTTTAACTGGGTATCTTGTAGTGATACTTAGCTGTGCTATCTGGATAGGGCTGCTGAATATTGGGATCACTGCAGTTTAGCCAGTTAGCAGTACCTCCCAACCATGCACGTGCCCCTGAAATCTAGACTTGTGCATAGTGGCTTTTTTTACACATGTAGCCAATCTAAACATGTAAATGCTGCTATTTATACCCATAAATGGGGATATTAAAAGGAATTTACATGGTTTGCAGACCTGCAAACTCTGTACATGCTGGTTAATGGTATATTCAGTGGCACCAACATGATTAGTGCTGCTGGATATCCGAGGGTGCTGCTGCTACACAGCATCGGGGCATGTCGTGGACGTTCTGGGCAGAGCGGAGGTGGCACCTGTCACCAATCAGACAGCGGCAATATTGAGCTGCTGCCCAGTTACCATTGAGTAAAGTTAGGTGCAGCAAATGTTGGCCGAGCTTTACTTGTGAGAGCTAACTGGGTAGTGTCTCAATATCGCCACTGCCCGGTTAGTTTCCGGGCTGTGCGGCGACCTGTATATTCTATGCCGGTGGCCAGATATGACCCTGATATTGAATATCCAGGGTTAGTATTCAGCGGCAATGGCTATGCGCTTTACAACTGCTAGCCACCACCAATGAATACCCCCCCCCCCCCATAGTTCTTCTCCCATCCAAGTGCTTCTCAAATAACCTTCAATGTGTCGCATAGTTTTTGTCCATATTTTTTAAGCTCATCCTAGTTTAGGGTGAACTGCTGAATTTTCCAGTATGAAAGGAAAGATTTAAATGAATCCTGAAAGCTCTATTCTCCCTGGTTCATGTTTGTATTCAATTGTATACAAAATGGAACAGAGGACATTATGAGCCGTAGCCTTTTCTACATAAAAACAATAGGAGACCAAAGTAGGATGCATCTTTGTCTACCAGGAGCAAAACTTGCTCCCTGAAGGAATTCTTTCTTTTGACCTTTGTAATTATTCCTCTTCAGTCTTTCACTATGGTCTTTTTTCCTTTTGCTAAAACTCTAACACTCTCTCCAGTGTATTAAAGATGTGAGTGAAATTGATGACTAGAATGTCTCAAGTCTTTATGATGATGAATGACTTTCACTGCCAAAGCTTTTATTGTCTGTGATTTGGGAAGAAGGGGGAACTGATTTATCATGGCCGACTGTCATGCCATTTAATACAGTTATAAATCCTGACGTCACTGGCTCGTGGTCAAGAAAATAGTGAATTCTGCTGGCTACCCCTCCTCTCCTGCAACAGTGTTTAACTGTTATAGATTTACCTCTTTATGGCTCTATGCCTGACTGTCAAAACTGTACTTATCAGGGGCTAATATTTGGATTATGGAATGTATTGGCATTCCCAAATGTAAAATGCTCATGCAAGAATTTCTCATTTGCTGACAAGATGATGAGTATCACTGGGCACCTTGATTTTCATTTGCAAAGGGGACATCTGGGAAATCAAATTTGTATAACCATCAGACTCCAATGAAATCAGTAGGAATTCATCATTTCTTTTTTTTTTTCACCCCATCTCAATTTCCTTAAAAGGAGCATTACCTCTGCCATCTACTTGAGAGTTGCTGGGACCTATCTTTTAAGTGACGTATTATCCTCTAACAGCAAGGATGCATCCTCATGGTATACATCTAGGAGGGTGGAAATAAAACTGCTGCTGATGATACCCACATCCTTTTCCTGAGTGGTGGTTTCTAATGATGAAGCTTGCATCATGTAGCTATAGTTTGGGCTGTTCTTTCCTAAGTGCATAACTTTGCAGTTGTCCACATTAAATTTCATCTGCAATTTGGATGCCCAGTCCCAATTTATTAAGGTCTTCCTGCAATTTTTCACTATCCTCTTGTGTTTTTAATAACTTTGAATAATTTTGTATCCTCTGCAAATTTGATCACTTCACTTGTTATTTCCATTTCCAGGTCATTTATGAATATGTTAAAAAGCAGCGGGCCCAGCACAGATCCGTAGGGTACTCCACAATTTACATTTCTCCATTGAGAAAATTGGCCATTTGGCCCTACCCTCTGTTTTCTATCTTTTAACCACTTCCTAATCCACAGTGATAGCTGTACAGAGGGTTGCCATGAGTTGACTCCGACTCGATGGCACTTAACAACAACAACAATCCACAGGTGGGTACCAATGACATAGGAACATGCAAGAGGGAGATTCTAAAGGCTAGCTTTAGGCTCTTAGGTTGGAAATTAAAACCCAGAACCTCCAGAGCGGCATTTTATAAGGTGATCTCATTTCCATGAACAAGACCTCAGAGGCAGATTGAGTTCCATAGTTTCAGTATGTGGATAAGACAATAGTACTGGTAGGAGAGCTATAGATTCATTATAAACTATGAATGGGGAGGTGGGGGATATTCAGTAGAGGAGAAGAGCCACAGCACAATGGTTAAGACACTGACCAATGGTGCAGGGATCAGGGGTTCAATCCCCCACAGTGCCCACTGAAGAAGGCTGGCTGAAGCAGTATCTGTTATGGGGAATATTATTTTAGGAGGCATTGTAATATTGGGCGGCATAAGGCGGCACACTGTTGTGCAAACACAGGAACAGAACCACAGCACAATGGTTAAGACACTGACCAATGGTGCAGGGATCAGGGGTTCAATCCCCCACAGTGCCCACTGAAGAAGGCTGGCTGAGGCAGTATCTGTTATGGGGAATATTATTTTAGGAGGCTTTTTATTTTTATTAATTAGTGGTGCCAGCAAACACACCCTCAAAGTTTGGTAGCATAAGGCGCCTCCTAAGGTACCTCAGAGGCCACATTTTAAGGTGCACTGTCCGCCATGCCACCCTATAATGTTGCCCATAGGAAGCCGTATCAGGTGCTGTATGGGGCGCCCTATAAGGCACCGATAGGTGACAGTACTGCTTGTGCTTGCAGCACTGCGCATGTGAACACATGCAAACCTGCAGTAGGTGCACAGACCAGCAAACACTGCAACAGAGGTGTAGCACAATGGGTAATACATGGATTGGTGAACCAGGGGTCATGAGTTCAATCCCCCAGTGGGGTCAATTATTACCTGTCTCAGGCAGTACACATTATTATACAGCAGTGCTGAGTGAAGCATAGTGCTTTTAATGTACATCAGTACTGCGTGAGTCATATGTCTTCTTACGTTACAACAGTGTTACCTGAGGCATTTTCCTTTCTACGTTACAGCAGTGATGCCAAGAGAGACACCCTCACAGTGCTGTAATCTTCCAGTGCCCCATAAGGCACCGTAAGGTCACAGAACTGTGAGGGTGTTTCTGCTGCCTGTACTACCTGAAAGTACACACAAACTGCCCCAGACAGCCCCCCATGTACCCTGTAAAATACCTATCCCCAAGTTATAATGCCCTGTTCAATGTATGTCCAGTTTGTGCAATGTAAACCGCAATGGTGCAGAATAGCGCAGTATATGGGGGAATGTAAATAGGTAAGGTAAATAAAATACATAACTCCCCGGTGGATTCAAACCACCAACCTCTGGCTCCACAGGCAGTGCAGTCACCAGTGGGCTACAGCTCTACAACTGTAAAGAGATGTCTGGCTGGCTACAAAATAACATCTGCAGACTGTGTGCTGCGGTTACCAGTGTAGGGTTAGTCCTCTCACACCCATGATGCACTGCACATGCAAAGCAGCAGTCTACAGGTGATCTGCAGATGGGGTATGCACCCCCACAGCACCTAGGCCATTGTGCGGGTACTGTGCTCGCTGTGAAGGTGCGGTCGGGCGGCCAGCACCTGGTCCACAGCACCTCCCATGGCAGAAATAGGCTATGCTGCAGGTCCCCAGCAGTGCTAGTGTGTGAGATCGGTAGTTCCTGTAGACACACCTTGGATACATCTGTATTTCCCAGTCAGGTTTAGTCCTTATGGACCCCTAGGCGGATTATGTACCACCACCCAACCCACCCCCTGGGGCTGAGGGTGGGAAACAGGTTCTCCCACCAACAGATCCACATTATACCTCCCTGAAATGTTGGCAGTAGAGGGGACCATCAACCCCAGTCCTGCTGGGGATCAGACACTCTACAGAGCAGGCAATACGTATCTGTACCTACCCATAAAGCAATAGCAGACAGACAGTAGGCCTTGAAATGCCCAGCTGCCCCCCACCCCTATCTGACATTCACCAGCAGCAGGCCGCCAGCCGCTGCACCCTGCAAGGTGTTCCAGCAAAACACATACTAGCTGCAGACAGTCTGCAAACTAGTCCTTAGTGCATGTTTCTGGAAAAGATGCGTGCACCCAGAACTGGGCTGCCAGCATACACACCAAGCAGAGAAGTCAGTGATTGGACCCCATAAGAGAACCCATAAATATCACCCAAAAGAAATACTATATAGCCCTATGGGGGAACCTAGACATGCCGTGGTCACTGCTCAGTCAGGGTGAGAGTGATCTCCCAACACGACATGCTGTGGCCACCCTGTCTGTGCAGGTGGTGGCCGGGCACTACAATGCCCCAGACATTGCCCTGTGCCCTGTGCAGATGCATCCTGGCCAGGCCACCCTGTCAGGGCTATACCCATGGTACCTTGCTCCTCATTATGCACATTGGCAGGCCAATACTGGCAACAGTGCTGGCAGTTTGGGCTGTAGAAGGTGTTTGCAGCCACCACACAATGGATAGGCAGACACACACTTCCACACCTAGACCAGCATTGTGCTACTATAGAGGAGTCTAGCAGCCCTGGCCACCACACCAGTCCTGGGCACAGTACAGGCATGGATATGGTACGCAATACTGTTGGGGGTCACTCCCCAGGGTGGTAAACACTGTCATCGACCAGACCTGAAGCACACACCACAGACATCAGAATGATTGTTATGATGGAGCTCAATCAACAAACTGTGCTTAACGTAGAAATTGCTATCTGCCAGTAATCCTAGCAAACGTTTGATAGCTGTGTACCGTATACCCAGGTGTAGGGTGGCATAGCTAAGGTATGAAAGTGCTAGTATTGGGAGATGCATGCAGGGCCCAATGTCCTGCCTCTCCAGGAGGCATTGGCTAATGGGGCCTGTGGGTGTGGGTGTGGGTGTGTCTGCCCCTGTTGGCTGCTGCTTTATGGCAGAGGTTCCCAACTCCAGTCCTGGTGTGCCAAACACTGTTTGGGTTTTCATGCTGTCCCTCATGAATATGCATGAGCTACATCTGCATACCATGGGGGTGGTGCATAGATATGCAGCACAGGCATCTTTATGAGAGGCAGAATGGAATCTGAATGGTGTTTGGCCCTCCAGGACTGCATTTGGGAGACTCTGCTCTAGGTAATGCGCCTGTTTATGGTGTCTGTGCTGGGTGGGGTAAAAAATAGGCGTATTAACCATGCGTATGTTCTCTGCAGTAAAGGTTTGTCCTTACTATCACGGTTTAGTTGTGGGAAAAATATGGGGACTGGATTGCAGTAGCACCAGCTGGGCTTTGAACCTGTGATCTTCTGTTCTTGCACACACTGTCTGTGTGCACTGCACCACTGTGTTGCCACAGATATGCTGCATTCCCTGGGGAGTCCATGACTGTACATCCCACAGGGCCTGTTTGTTGCAGTGCACGGCACCCACCTGGACAGGGCTAGGCCATGGTCTGCTGTGGCCACCAGCTGCTGCCACCTCCACCATCAGTACCGCTACATCCTTAGATTGGAGACAGCATAAACTCTGAAGGATTTGTGGCCCTCCAGGACTGCATTTGGGGGAATCTGCTCTAGGTAATGTGCATGTTTCTGGTGTCTGTGCTCTGTAGGGTAAAATAGAGGTGTTTGAGCCATGCTTATGTTCTCTGCAGTAAAGGTTTGTATTTACTATCACTAGTTAGTTGTGGGTAAAATATGAGGACTGGATTGGCAGGAGCCCCAGCTGGGGCTTGAACCTGTGACCTTCTGTCTCCAAACATGCTGGTTGTGTGCACTGCACCACCGTGTTGCCACATAGACAGTGCATTCCCTGATGATACCATGACTGTTTGTCCGGCAGGGCCTGTCTGTTGCAGTGCATTGCACCCACCTACACAGGGCTAGGCCATGGTCTGCTCTGGGCAGCTGCCACTGCCCCCCTCCACCTCCAGTACCCCTGTGCCACCCTGCTGACATGTCCTTCTGCTGGTGGTGCTGGTGGTACGCAGTCTCAGGCCATCCTGTGTATGGGTAGGCGGCCACCTATGGTGCGGGTTCTGGGGTAGGAGTGCCTGCAAATTTGTCCGCACGTCCCCCAATCACCGCCTGCCAATGTTCTGTGCCCTTGAGGGTACCTAGTGGGTACTATCCCCTGTGACACTGTGATAAACACTCTCGTGCCCATGTTGGGCCCTCATCAGTTGCTGTCTGGCTGCTGTTTAGTTTCAGCATTCCTAGGTGCCATCTAGGCATCTGCCTAGTCCGCACTGTGCCCCAGCTGCACCGCAGCATGTTCCGCCTGCAGCCCTCTGTATCCCCTTTCCCAGCATCTGTCCAGTTGCCCATTCCGACCTGCCCGCCCTGCTGTTGTGGAAATGTGCATGCCATAAGTAACCTGTCCAATGGAGAGGGAAACCCTGATCATTGCTATTTCACTGTGGGATCATTCACCTTATTTATTTATTTATTTATTTAACATTTTCTTCTATACCGCGCTATTAAAATCCTTGTATGGGGACGGAGCGTAGAGCCTTCTAAAATTCATAGTTATTTTTTGGGGCTTTCTTGGGAGTGATTTTTGATGTTTTCCATTACTATCACTGTTGCCCAGCTGGATTATAATTTTTTAGAATTTTGTTGTGGTCATTTTCAATTTTATTTGCTATTTTGTTCTGTGCACATGTATCACACTGCTCACGTTTTGTAGGTTTCCCTGGTTTTGCTGTACATTGCTGACAGAAATGGTTTCTCTTCCCTTTAAATCTGCTCTACCGCGAGGTTTTCACTCGCGGTATTTTTTTACTCGAATTTCAGCCCCGCTCCTGTGTGGGGAGCCTCTCCCCTCCCACTCTCCACCCATTGACCCAGTCTCTCCGCCCCTGGGGAGTCTTCCTCTGCCCTCCGAGAACCTTTCCACGCCTCTATCGCACATCAGCGTGCCGCGCACATGTGAGGGCCCGTTAGTACGGCGCGCACATGTGCGGGGCACAAAAACGCATCATTAGCGTGCGCTAAGGTACCTTAGCGCACGCTCAAGTGCGCCCCGCACAGTAGCGCGGTTTAGTAAACATACCCCTTATTGTTATACATATTTAGAAAAAGCCTTGGCTAGTTATTCTATCATTTCAGCTTTTTTTATCTTCACTCTTGACTACTTTCTCAGCATCTATTAATTTTGCCAGATCTATCTTTCCTGTCTTCCTCTTTCTGTGATCTCTTGTAGTTTATAAAATAGTATTCTTTTTTATTTATCCAGAAGTTCAAATAATACATATCACTTAGATACATAATAGGAAAAAAGCAATGGTACTGGAAATAACACACCTCAAAAATAAGCACATGATAGACCACCACGTGGATGGTGTCATTGAGAGCGTTTTGGTTTCCTAGACCATGCGATGCTGTTCCAAGGGTTGCAGAGCAGAGATGGCATCCATCTGTCCAAGAAAGGTTGACACGTCTTCAGTAGTAGACTGGCTAATCTACTGAAGAGGGCTTTAAACTAGATTCATTGGGGATGGGTGAAGAAAGCCCCCAGGTAAGTGATACATTAAATACCTTTATGGAAATGGGTAACATATGGAAAGCAGTGTGTATAAATGCCTGTAGTATGGGAAATAAGATCCCTGATGTTGAAGCTTTGGTGGGAGTAGCCGACTTGGATTTAGTCGCAGTTACAGAAACATTGTTCACAGAAAACCATGACTGGGATGTAACTATACCTGGCTATACTTTATTCAGAAAGGACAGGGTAGGAAGAAGGGGAGGAGGAGTGGCACTATATGTAAAAACTACTATTAAAGATTTGGAATTACAGAGCTTAAAAGGGAGAGAGGAGGCATTGTGGGTTAAACTAGAAAGAGGGAAAGAGAAATCTATTTGCATTGGCGTGATATACAGACCTTTCTCACAAGAGGAAGAGGTGGACAGAGAGTTAATTGAAGACATACGCAGCATTGCTAGGAAAGGGGAAGTGCTACTGATAGGGGATTTCAATATGCCAGATGTTGTTTGGCACATTCCTGCTGCAGTATCATCTAAAAGTAAAGAGATCCTGGATTTTCTACAGGGAGAACTATTCAAGCAATTGGTAACAGACCCCACATGTGAAGGGTGCATATTAGACTTGGTGCTTACCAATGGTGAAAGTGTTTCTGATGTTATAGTGGGAGATCATTTTGCATCCAGTGATCACCAGATGGTGTGGTTCAGTATTAGGACTAGGTCTGTTAGAATCCATTCAAAGGTGAGGGTCTTAGACTTTAGGAAGACTAACTTTGCCAGGATGGGCCAATACCTCAGGGAGTCGTTAGCGGGATGGGAACAGCTGAGGGATGTAGAAAAACAGTGGGCAAAACTGAAAGGGGATATTTTAAGGGCACCAAACCTTTTTGTTAAAATGGTAAATAAAGGCAAAAGGAAAAAGAGACCACTATGGTTTTCAAAAGAAGTAGCTGAAAAAGTGAAGAAAAAGAGGGAGGCCTTCATGAAATACAAGAGATCACAGAGACAGGAAGACAGGCATTTGTATTTGGAAAAACGTAGAGAAGCTAGCAAAGTAGTCAGGAAAGCAAAGATTCAAAAAGAGGAGGAAATAGCCAATGCAATAAAATGGGGTGATAAGACATTTTTCAGATATGTTAGTGAGAAGAGAAAGGGCAAAAGTGGTATTGTCAGACTCAAGGGTGAAGGGTAGGAATATGTAGAAGTTGATGAGGATAAAGCGGAATTGCTTAACAAATATTTCTGTTCTGTGTTCACAGATGAAGAACCAGGAGCAGGACCTCAGAAAACACCCACAAACAGGAACAGAAGTGAGGGACAACTTGAACAATTTTCAGAAGACTGTGTTCGTGAGAAACTAGCTCAATTTAAAGTAGACAAAGCGATGGGACCGGATGGAATACACCCTAGAATACTGAGGGAACTTGGGGACGTTCTAGCTGCTCCACTGACTGACCTATTCAATGCCTCATTAGAGTCAGGTGTGGTGCCAAAGGACTGGAGAGAGGCTCATGTGGTGCCTTTACACAAAAGCGGAAGTAAGGATGTGGTTGAAAATTACAGGCCGGTTAGTTTAGCTTCGGTGGTGAGTAAATTATTGGAAATGCTTCTGAGTCCAGCGAATTACAGGATCCGAGGCAGCATGGATTCACCAGAGGCAGGTCTTGTCAGACAAATCTGATTGATTTTTTTGACTGGGTGACCAGGGAGTTGGACCGAGGGAGAGCCCTAGATGTGGTGCATTTAGATTTCAGTATAGCCGTTTAACACTGTTCAACACAGGCAACTTATAAACAAACTGAGCACCCTAGGGATGGACCCTAAAGTTACTGCTTGGGTTAGAAATTGGTTGGGTGGGAGGTGACAAAGAGTATAGGTAAATGGAGCTCACTTTGAGGACAAGGATGTTACCAGTGGTGTGCCCCAGGGATTGGTCCTTGGTCTGATTCTTTTTAACAGCTTTGTTAGTCATATAGCGGAAGAGCTGTCAGGTAAGGTTTGCCTCTTTGCGGATGATACCAAAATCTGCAATAGAGTAGACACCCAGGAAGGTGTAGATAACATGAGGAGGGATCTAGCTAAGCTTGAAGAATGGTCTAGAATTTGGCAGCTTGGATTTAATGTTAAAAAATGTAAGGTCATGCATTTGGGCTGCAGCAATCCAAGGGAGCAATATAGTATAGGGGGTGAAATACTTTTATTTTATTTATTTATTTATTTAACATCTTTTATATACCGCGCTATTTGTTTTCAGTGCGGTTTACAAGTAACAGAACTGCACAATCAGAAAACACTGGTGTGCTTACATTATAACAGGTAACTTAAACTTGGAAAAGGGGTAATAAAACTAAAACTATGTACACACAGTGAAACTATATACAAAAAACAGTGTAAAAACTGAGCTATGTATAAACATATTGGGTTCTTTAGTATTCACAGGCAGACTTTTGTCCACTAAAGAAGAGCGGGACCTAGGCGTGGTTGTGTCTGATGATCTTAAAGTAGCTAAACAGGTAGAAAAGGCGACGGCAAAAGATAGAAGGATGCTTGGGTGCATACAGAGAGGAATGGCTAGCAGAAAAAAGGAGGTGATAGTGCCTCTGTATAAGTCTTTGGTGCAATCTCATTTGGAGTATAGTGTGCAATGGTTAGTGGTCTTCACTATAAAGCATATGAGGACAGACTTAAGGATCTTAACATGTACACCTTAGAGGAAAGGCGGGATAGAGGTAATATGATTGAGATGTTTAAATATCTCCGTGGCATAAATGTACAGGGGTAGAGCCTCTTTCAATTGAAAGCAAGTTCTGCTATGAGGGGACATGGGATGAGGGTGATGGGGGATAGATTCAGGAGTGATATGCAGAAATATTTCTTTACGGAAAGAGTGGTGGATCCATGGAATAGTCTCCCAGTGGAGGTGGTAGAGATGAGGACAGTAACTGAATTCAAAAAAGCATGGGACAAACACAGAGGATCTCTAAAGGAAAAAAGGGGACTGTTGTAGTTGTTGATATAGAAGTACAGACTAGATAGGCCATGTGGTCTTTTTCTGTCGTCATATTTCTATGTTTCTATGTTTCTATTCAAAATGGAGGGGGGGGAAGAAAAGGAAAGCTAGGAAAATTTAAACCCTCCTATTCAATAAAGTCAATCATGGAACAAACAAAAGCAGCTGGTGCATGCATTATTGTGAGGTCTCTACAGGGTCCCGAGTTCTCTCTTTACCAGCAATAAACTCCCTCAGCTGACTAGGATCAAATACAACACATTTGCAAGGGAACTTTAAAGCAAACCCAACACCAAGACCCTCAGCTCACAGCCTCAGAGCCAAAAGAGCTCATCTACGGGATTGCGTAGAATGAGAAAAATCAAGAAATATCCTTACATTAGAGCCCAGAAAGCTGACATGCATATTACAGAAATACAATTTCAAAATAGTCTCTGTTGGACTCAAACGCAAAAGTGGCCAACAAAGTAGTACATTCAGTGACCACTTCCAAAGATGATTCTAAGTAACAAGTCAAATTTAAACGACTTCCTTCTTAATCTTCCAAAGGAGAAGGCTTACCGCTCCCAGACAATGAGATATAATAAGCCTTAACCAAGTACTTCCTGCCCATGCCCAAAGGAGCAATTAATGGACACTTAGGGAAGTTTAAAAAATGCAAATTGTTCTTCCTGGATTTTCTAAAAAATCAATCTGCAATTCAATATGTCCTTCTCCTTAATCACCTTAATCCAGCAACAGTTCTTTATGTCTATCATTCAGTCTCTCACTCTCCTCCATTCTTGCTTCAACTTGGGTCAAGTGTTGAGCCTGAACAGGGAGCTCAAGGAACACTGTCAACATCAGTTTTCAAAGATTGGACCAAACCTGTTATCGAGGCCTCCAGGCCTTTCGAGGCATCTCACAGGGTCTCCAGTGACACTATAGCAGGCTTTACTAATGCATCCAAGCTACATCTGGAAGGTCCTTCCAGTCATCCAGAAACAAGCTGTACCGGTGAAGAAGTCAAAGGGGGCTGTCCTGAATGCCCGCGACTCACAGCCAGCACTCCAACATTCTGCCTGGCAATGGATGCACTCCCTAAGAATCCACTTCCGGGTCACAGGGGGGTGCTTCCCTGATCCTTGGGGCTTAGCAATGCCCCTTCAGTGGTTTGATCCACTGCCAGCAGCGATGAGTCGGTGAAAGCTCCTGTCAGGTCCATACGAGTGAATCCCAGACAGTCTATCAACTTTGTCTGCCCCTTAGAGAGGCTGCCACTGGCATTGTGACCTCGCATGGGCTTCCCTTTCCTCTTCCCCAGCATAACAACTACCGGTAAGAGAACAGGCAACAGAATCAGGGAAGCTGCCAAGTGCTCACTCTAACTAGGACACCATCTGTTCTTGTTTATGTTCAAACATTAGTATTTTGTTATTACTTTTTCAGCTATTTCTTTTGAAAACCATTTTTTTAAAGTCCTGTCAAGTTAATGCTGACTCCTGGTGACTCAGTAGCCCCTGGGTTTTCTTGGCAAGGAAGTAGATTGCCAGACCTTTTCTTCCAAGGTAATGGACAGTAAAATGACCATCCCAAGGCCACAAGGAGTTCCAGTGGGAATTGAACCCTGATCACTTGGATACTGGGTTGTTGCTCTAACTGCTAGGTTACTCCTCTACTCCTAAAACAGCTGCATAGAAACCACTTTTTTCTCTTACCTTTATTCACTTTCTTAAAAAGAAAGTTTATTGTCTTTACAATATCTCTTTTCAGTTTTGTCCATTACTGTCTTCTAGATTTTTCCATTTTGCTAATGACTCCTTGAGGTACTTCTCAATCTTTAATAAGTTCAGAGGGGGAGTGGTGGTATATTCAAAGGTATTTATGTGGTTTGTAGACCTGAAAACTGTGTAAATACTGGTTAGCGTGATATTTAGAGACACTGTTAGTGCCGCTGGATATCTGCAGGTGCCGTCGCTACATGCCCCGATGCTATGTTGTTAGCATCAGGGCATGTTGTGGGTGTTCTGGTGGAGTGGAGGCATCACCCATCACTAACCAGGCAGTGGCTCAATATTTCTGGTGCCTGGTTAGCGACCATTAGGCATGGCAAAGGCTGGCCTAACTTTACCAGCAGGAGCTAACTGGGCAGTGTCGATATTGAACCACTGCTCGGTTAGCTTCCAGGCTATGTGGCAACCTGGATATTCAATGCCGGTGGCCCGATATAGCCCCAGCATTGAATATCTGGTGCTAGCCACTGCTGCTGAATATGGGGCCCTTAGTTTTCCTAAAAGATAGGATCCTCCCCTTTGTATGAAATATCTCCACTGGTACTGCAATGCTGAAGCACACTATTTTGTGATCAGAGGGTGGATGCCATAGTAGGTGATCAGCAATACTGTCTCTGTATCATGTGCAGTATCACACCCTCCCATGCAGGTTGCCTGAAAAGTTCTTCCTGTAGAAAATCCAGGATCTCCACAGCTAAGATGTTCTGATTAACATCCATCAAATTGATATCATCTAGCAACATCATTTCCCCTTTCATAGCCATTTTCTGAATATCTTCAAATGAATCTGTCTTCTCTCCATGTCTTCTTTCCTCCACAACATCAAGAGAAATATCATGGAACAATTCTGACTCCTTAATTTCCTCTCCCATATTCTAAATCCTCCTGGGGGCCAATATTCAATGACAGCGCCCAGCCCAAATAAAACAGCTGGCTGTTACCATTTGACTTTAGACCTGGATATTCAGTGTTGGGGTGACATCCAGCCACTGGCTTTGAATATCTGGTCTTTCTTGATAATGTTTTAGCTCATTGGGTGGCAGCGATATTCAGCTGTTGTACAGTTAGCTAAGGCGGCTAAAATAAGGCCAGCCTTTTTTGTTTCTAAGTTTAGCTGGTTTGTGTTAATCAGCTAGTGACGGAGTGTTACCACTGGCGGATAACATGAGCGCTGCCACTGGAATACCCCTAGAATGATCCAGTGCTACATGGTTAGCATCAGGGCATTCAGCAGCTTTAGAAGGGGATATTTAGTGGCACAAAATAGCTATGTGCTGCTGAATGATACACTCACCGCGGTTAACATGGTTAGCAGATCTGCTAACCACATGAATTGTTTTGAATATGCCCCTCCCAGAACCATGTGGACCTACTTCTGTGTGATCAAACACTCCTCCTGTGAGCCCCATCATGCTCTTAACATGGAAAAAGAAGAAAAATATAACCTTAACGCATGAGTTTTGATAAAAATCCTCCTCAGACACGTCCCATAGAGAGTGTCACAATTCTGTCCCCCACCCCAACATACACACATTTGCCTCATTCCTTTTAAATTCTGTGAAGACTTTAAGGGCCCAATATTCGAAGGGCATTTATATGGTTTACAGCTTAGTAAACCATGTAAATGCCGTAGATAGGGATATTCAACGCAGATACACATTGAATATCCCCATCTATGTCCCCTACACACCCCGATGCTATCCAGGGGCATTTTGGGGCGGAGCAGAGGCGGGGCCGTGAGATAACCAGACAGCAGTGATATTGCACCTATCTTTATGGCACAGGCACTAACAGGACAGCATGCAATATCGCTGCTGCCCAGTAAGCTTTGGTGGCTTCTGGGTTGTGTGGCGATATCTGGATATTCAGTGCCAGGGCTACATATGACCCTGGCATTGAATATCCGTGTTTAAGGGTCAGCGGCAGGGCTATGTGCTGACGCGGCATATAACCTGCCCCCAGAAGAATATTCGGACCTAAATTCATTAGAAAGGGAAAAATGCTATCCCTTTTATATATTATGGTCCGATATTCAGCACTGGTGTCTAGACACCGGTGCTGAACATTAAACCCAGATATTCAATTCCGGGGTCATATCCAGCCTCGGCATTGAATATCTGGGATCACCACACAACCTCCAATGCCACAGAAGCTAATCAGGCAGTGGCGATATTGAGCCCAGTTAGCTTCTATGGGTAAAGATAGCCCAGCTTTTTCTCAATATCACCGCCGCCCGGTTTGCGATTGGCTCCACCTCTGCTTCACCCTGGAACATGGTGGAGTGATTAGTATCAGGGCATATAGTGTTATTAGTTTGGGATATTCGTTAGTGCTACTTAATATCCTGTTTAAGGGCCTTTACAAGTAAACCTGTAAATGCCTTGGAATATCAGGCCCTATGTTCTTTAAATAGTCTGACATTTCAAAGGTTTTGATCAAAGTTTTGAGAGCTTGGCTCCCTCCTTCATAACTGTAAGCAGAAAGTAAAGTGGAGCAGCTGAAGTCGAAGGCAGGCAGACTGAGTAATACTGCTCTGGAGATCGAATGAATGACTGAAACAACTGGTTATCTACTGCTGCTACACACACAGTGCCAGCAGTACCATAGTATAATACAAGTCATAATATTAAATCAATTCCCATACTGCTGTGCAGGTTGGCGGCTGCTGCTCCTTCTGATCTTGGGCACGTCTTTAATTCTCGATAGCCTCAGGCACAAACTTACAGCAGTGCAGAAACTTTGCATTACAGCCCTGAACTAAAGCTCAGCATAGGATTTCCTAATGCAAGTCTAATGAAGACGTTTTGCTCTCTGTGAAGACGTGCACAAAAAGTCTGCACTAAACAAGGAGAGTAAGCCAGAGGCATGCACATATAGCCTGCATTAGCAGCACCTATATATGCACACAAATAAACCCTGGCATTTGGGCACATGTGTTGAAATGCTATCTGGTGCATAAACAACCCTATGCAAAAGGGGGATTAATTTCTCCTTTGTCCCTATTCCTGCCATTCCTGCTACTACTTATCATTCCTTCATTATGTATTGCAAATGTGAAACTTCCTGTTTTGATAAAATTTCGAACCTTTCCTATACCACTGTATCTTACTGAGTTACAAGAATCTCTAAAGATCAGAAATAATGCAGACTCTGGCATACTGCTTTGCAAACTGCAGACAACCTTCATTTTCTGAGATCTCACTTGCAAGAGAGTGATTACTAAGGAGAGTGCCTTTCAGTACCTGCTGAGCTGCTCTTATTAGAAGTATGGCTATACTATAGAAGGGTAGCAACAATACAGGAACTGCATCGGTTCTGCTCACATTAAGAGCACTGATCAAGCCACATGAGATCCCATTTCAGACAAAATGTGCATTGAAGGACAAAATTAGATTGAAAAGTAAATGGACCCTAAAATTTCCATGGCTTTATCCGTCAAGAAGCTGTTTCATTGCAAAATTTTAATTCTTTGAGTTCTTGTTTCATTTCCCATTGCAAGGGCAGCAATACATTTCAGAAAATAATAGAACCTAAATAATTGTACTTATTTTAGTAACTCAAAGATATTATAGCAATTTGGTTTTATATGTGGATAAATATTAAATACTAGTACTCAGTTTGACTGGCCAGATTAACACAATCCTGTCGTACTGAATTTCTGTGCACAAATCAATGTTATTCGTGCTAATGTTTGGTAGTGTAGGTGCTCTAATGGCTTTACTTTGTAAAGACTTTGCCCTCAGACACAGAATGGTGGAAGGAAACTATTTTGAAGATAACACCTTTCTAATTTATATTTTTTGAAGTGTTTATGTAAGCAATTTGTACAATGTTTGTGAGCTTCAACATTTACGGTGTTATTTTAGAAGCCCTATTCATTCTTGGATGTCTGAAAATGGGCATTCAGGTGTCCAAAGCATGGAGACATCCCTGGAGTCATTTTAGAAAGCCCTTTTAAAGATGTCCCTGGAGCAAGGATTTCCAAAGCAGATTTGGAGGCATGTCCAGGGTGTTCCCAAGAACCTGCTCATCCTCATCTGATTTCAGAAATGCCCTGCATGTCCTGAGCCACATTCAAATTTATACCTGCTCCAGGTACGAATACTATGTTGTTGTTGTTAAGTGTGTCGACTCATGGTGAACCTCTGGATAGTAGTCCTAAACTCTGTTCGGTTTTCAATCAAGTGGCTCATTGTTGACACTCTGGCACCCATAGCTGCTGTTATTGATCCATCTCATTGCTGGCCTTCTTCTTCTGTGTTGACCTTCTACCTTGCCAAGCTTGATGTCTTTCTCTAATGATCTCTCTCTTCGCATGATGTGTCTGAAGTATGAAAGTCAAAGTCTTGTCATCTGAGCTTCTAAATAAAGATTAGGTTTGATATCTTCTAGTACTAGCTGGTTTGTTCTTTGGGCAGTCCATGATATACGTGGCCTGGACAAGTTGAATCTTTGTATGGAGAGAGACATCTCTTCTCTTGAGAATATTGTCTAGGTCCTTTATAGCCATTCTGCCAAGAGCAATGCGTCATCTGATATCTTGTCTGCTTGTTGCTTCTTTATTGATAGTTGATCTAAGTAGGTTAAAGTTGTCCACTATTTCAATTTCTTCTCCATCAACGATGGGCTAATTGATTTTTCCAGTTGTCAGGATCTTTGTCTTGTTTACATTAAGGTGTAGGTCCATTTTAGGACTATATTCCTTGATCTTGAGAAGCAAATGTTTCAGATCGTCTTTACTTTCAGCCAGTAATGTGGTATCGTCATTATAATGAAGGTTGTTGATGAGTCTCCCACCAATATTCACCTCTGTTGTCTTCATACAGTCCTGCTTCTCTGATGATTTGTTTTGCATATAAACTGTTGCTTCTTGATCAATGTAAAGGTTGTGCAAGAGAATGATCAGGTGTTCTGGTATACCCATGCTTCTTAATGTGGTCCAGAGTTTCTCATGGTTTACATGGTCAAAAGCATTGCTGTAGTCAATAAAACACATATAGGTATTCTTTAGCCTTTTCAATGATCCATTTTACATCTGAGATGATGTCTCTTGTTCCTCGCACTTTCCTGAACCCTGCTTGCATGTCAGGCAGTTCTCGTTTCAGGTATGGTTATAGTCTGTGCTGAATAATCTTCAGTAGAATTTTTCTGGCATATGGGATCAGAACGATTGTGTGATAATTTCCACCTTTCTTTAGTATTGGTATAAACATAGATCTTTTCCAGTCAGTTGGCCATGATGTTGTCTTCTAAATTTCCTGTAGAGCCTTGTAAGTATGATAACAGCTGCATCAGATTGCTGTAATACTTCTATGGGAATGCCATCAGTGCCTGTGCTTTGTTCTTTGATAACATAGAAACATAGAAACATGATGACAGAAAAAGACCACATGGCCTATCTAGTCTGTCCTTCCATATCAACAACTACAAGGCTTTCAATGCTGCTTTAACTTCTTCTTTCATCACCAATGGTTCCGGCACATAAGTTATAGGTTGAAATGGCTTTTGGTCCACTTGATCTTTATCATATAATAACTCTGTATATTCTTTCCACCTTTTCTTGGTCTTCTCAGCATCATTCAACATGGATCATTGAGCATCTTATAACATTTCAATTTGAGACTGGAATTTATTCTTTAACTCTCGTAGCTTTAGGAAAGCCAATTTTGTTTCTTCCTCTGATAGTTTCTACTTCTATTTCCTTGCATGCATCATTGTAGCATTTCTCCTTGTCTTGTCTTGCTGCACGTTGGAAATTTCTGTTGAGTTCTGCAATTGCCTTTCTTTCTCCTCTGGCTTTAGATTCTCTGCGTTTCTGGGCAATTTTCAGAGTTTCTTTGGTCATTCATTTTGACCATTTTTGCTTTTTCACCTTTAGTAGAGATTTCTCACTTTCTTCCAACACAGCCTTCTTGATGCCATCCCATAACTCTTCTGGAACTCTTTCATTTGTATCTAAAACAGCAAATTAATTTTGCAGCCAGTCTTTAAATTCTGATGGAATATTCTCAAGGTTATATTTTGCTACATTCATGAGTGGCTTGCTGTTTTTCAACTTTAGTTTGAGTTTGCATACTAGTAGTTGGTAATCTGTACCACAGACAGCTCCAGGTTTTGTCTTTTTTGATGTTATCGAGCTTTTCCATTGTTGACTTCCACAGATGCAGTCTTTGATTTGTTGTACAATCCACTGGGTAAAGTCCATGTGTACAGTCGCCGCTTGTGTTGCTGGAAGCAGGTGTTTGAGATGAATAGATCTTTGGTCTTGCAGAATTCTATCAGTCTTTCTCCAGCTTCATTTCTGTTGCCAAGTCCATATTTCCCTATTTTGCCTTCTTCTTTGTTGCCAACCTTTGTGTTCTAGTCACCCATGACTATCAGAATATCCTGTTTGCATGTTCTGTCAATTTTAGCTTGTAGTTGTTCATAGAACTCATTAATTTCATCCTCTTCTGCAGCTGTTGTTGGAGTATATACTTGAATTATTGTTGTGTTGATAGGCATTACTCATAGACAAATAGAAATTAAGCGTTCACTGATTGCATTGTATTTCATTACAGTTCAGGCATTGGACAAGTGCTCCTTTTGTTAGTCAAATATCCAGAGGGTGTGAAGAAGGAGGTACATTCATAAAGTATCCCCTATATTTTCCATGTTGACAACAAACATTGATGGGAAATTTGGGCTTTTGATTTCATTTTGTGGTGCTAATGAACATATGCAAACTAACATGAGATAGACATCCCTGCCCCACTTTTTGTATGTATTTCACACTAGCGGAAATGACTGAAAACATGCACTAATTTAAAGTGCAATCATTTACAGAAGCTCTAAGACTGATATAAATTCCCTTGTCTAAATTTGTAAGGATTTTATAATTTCCATGTTTACTTTCCTGCTGGTTGGTGTTTTTTTTATAAAGGTTATTAACACATGCATGTGGCCACATGTGCACATTAATGACTAAAATAACCCTCAGTTAGGGTGCATGCTTGAGGCCTAATTTTTGCACCCTTATAAAATCACTCTTTAGGGATAATTTTCTAAGTGTGCCTATTTTAAAGGCACCTATGCTATGCTTGTCTTAAAAGGGCCAAAATACCAAAAATCAGTAGTCAGCAGTCCTTACTCCAAGGTAGGTATATCTGTCTTCAGTTGGACAATGTTGTGACACTAGCCAATGTAATGATGCCATTATAGGGAAGTTTGCAGGCAGCCATTGGGGAATGGTTTCAATGCAAAAGACACTGAAAGAAGCTTAAAAATTAAGGGGAGGATATTCAAAGGCATTTATACGGTTTGCAGACTTGCAAACCATGTAAATGACGCTGCGCTGGATATTCATGGTTAGTGTTGCTAAATAATACATAATAAAACCTTTTTCAAGGACATTCATAGCAAGAAATCTGTGAGTCAGTTGGACCATTAGATGATAGAGGGGTAAAAGGGGCACTAAGAGGGGACAAGGTGATAGCGGAGAGACTGAATGAATTATTTGCTTCAGTCTTTACTGAGGAAGATGTAGAAATGTTACCCATGTCTGAAATGGTATTTAAAGGTGATGCCGCAGAAGAACTGAAAGAAATATCGATAAAGTGGGAACATGTATTACAACTATTTGATAAACTGAAGAGTAGCAAATCACCTGGACTGGATAGTATACATCCAAAGGTGTTGAAAGAATTGAAATATGAGATTGCAGACCTACTATTAGTAATATGTGAACTATCATTAAAAGCATCTGTAATACATGAAGATTGGAGGATCGCCAATGTAACACCAATTTTTAAAAAGGGTTCCAGGGGTGGTCCGGGAAACTACAGACCGGTGAGCCTGACATCAGTACTGGGAAAAATGGTAGAAACCATCATAAAGAATAAAATTACTCAGCATGTAGATAGTCATGGCCTAATGGGAGACAAGGAAGATCTTGTCTTACTAATCTGTTATGAACTATCATTAAAAGCATCTGTAATACCTGAAGACTGGAGGATGGCCAACGTGATGACAATTTTTAAAAAGGGTTCCAGGGGTGATCCGGGAAACTACAGACCAGTGAGCCTGACATCAGTACCAGGAAAAATGGTAGAAACCATTATAAAGAACAAAATTACTGAACATGTCAATAGTCAAGGCTTAATGGGAAACAGCCAACATGTATTTAGCGAAGGAAGGTCTTGTCTTGCTAATCTGTTATGTTTTTTTAAGGTGTGAATAAACAGGTAGACAAAGGTGAGTAGATTGATATACCGTAGTATATTTGGATTTTCAGAAAGCCTTTGACAAGGTCCCTCATGAGAGACTCTTGGCAAAATTAAAAAGTCATTGTACAGGAGGCAGTGTACTATTGCAGATCAGGAACTGGTTAAAAGATAGGAAGCAGAGGGTAGTGCTAAATGGTCAATTTTCCCAATGGAGAAAGGTGAATAGTAGAGTACCCCAAGGGGTCTGTGCTGGGTCCGCTGCTTTTTAACATAGTCGTAAATGACCTGAAAATGGAATAATGAGTGAGGTAATCAAATTTGCAAATGACACAAAAATATTCAAAGTTGTTAAAATCCGAGAGGATTGTGAAAAGTTCAAATGGCAGATGAAATTTAATGTGGACAAGTGCAAAGTTAGGCACCTAGGAAAGAACAACCCAAATTATGATTACACAATGCAAGGTCCCACATTAGGAACCACCACCCAGGAAAATGTTTTAGGCGTCATCGTGGATAATGCATTGAAATTCTCTGCCTAGTGTGCAGCGGTGGCCAAGAAAGTAATAGATTGCTAGGAATCATAAGGAAAGGAATGGAAAGTAAAACAAAGTTTATTATAATGCTTCTGTATTGTTCCATGGTGTGACTGCACCTTGAATATTGTGTGCAATTCTGGTGACTTATCTTAAAAAGGATACAGTGGAATTAGAAAAGGTACAGAGAAGAGCCAGCAAAATGGTAAAGAGGATGGAATGATACCCTGATGAGGAGAGGCTAAAAAGGTTAGGACTCTTCATCCTGGAAAAGAGAAGGCTGAAGGGAGATATGATAGAGATCTATTAATTAATGAATGGAGTGGAACGGGTAAACATAGATCAAATGTTTATGCCATCAAAATATAGAAAGACCAGGGGACATTCAATGAAACTACAGTGTAACCCATTTAAGACTAATAAGAGAAAATATTCTTTCACTCAACGCATAATCAAACTCTGGAATTTGTTACTGGAGGATGTAGTAAAAGCTGTTAGTGTAGCAGGGTTTAAAAAAGGTTTGGCAAGTTCCTGGAGGAAAGGTCTATAAACCATTATTAAAGGGGACCTGGGAAATCCACATCTTGCCCCAATACAAACATTGTGGAACCTGTGTGTCTTTTGGGGAAACTGCTAGGTACGTGACCTAGATCGGCCACTGTTGGAAACAGAATACTGGGCTTGATGGACCCTGGTTTGACCCAGTATGTAAATATCCGCAGGTGCCACCACTATATGCCCCAAAGCTAAACGGTTAGCATCCAGGCATGTTGGTGGGCAGAGCAGAGCAGAGGTGGCACCCATTGCTAACTAGGCAGTGATGATATTGAGCTGCTGCCTGATTAGGACAAGTGGGTAAAGTAAGGCTTAGCAAATGCTGGCCTAGTTTTACTTGCAGAAGCTAACCGGGCAGCAGCAATATTGATCTGCTGCACAGTTAGCTTCCAGGTTCTTCAGCAACCCAGATACTCAATGCCAGTGGCAGGTATGGCCCCAGTATTGAATATTGGGGTTAGATTTCAGTAGCAATGGCTAGCCGCTTTTCATGCGCTAACTGCTGCCACTGAATATCCCCCTCTAAAATATGAAAACATTTTATATGTTGGATGCTTTAGAAGAGAACGCTCTTGAAACAGACCGCTGAAATATGACGCACACGTGCAGGCTTGTTTTCACGATTAAACCTACCAGCCCATTGGAAAGCAGAAGGACAGCTGAGTGAAAAGGCTTGCTTTGAAAACCGAACAGAATAGAAAGGCTGCTGCTAACTGCAAAGTATGAAATGAGAAACATGGCCCAGTGAATAAGCTGGTCTCTGTACTATAGTATTCAACTAAACTAAGAATGAATGAGAGAACATTTTTAATATTTATTGAAATTTAATTAAAGTAAAAAGAACTACATGGTGAATGGACTGATAGTATGTTGTACGCTATTCAGTCGATCCTGCATGGGGCCCAATAAAAAGCAAATAGAAACGAAGATATTCTGTATTATTTGAGCAAAGAAGTGAGTATATATAAATAGCTAGGACTGAAGTGCTTGTCTAATTGGAATTATTTTATAAGGGCAACATAGGTGCTGTTCTGTTTTTATAAAGTAGGCACCCAGAATTATTCCACACGTAATGCTTATGCCTGTCCCAAAGAAGGTGTAAATGTATGTTTGTACTCTATGGGGTATATTTACTAAAGGGCACTAAGGGAGCAGCTGTTAGTGGGCATTAAGGGCAGCAATAAGGGCTTTGTGCAAAAAGGGCTCTGGGCATGTAGGAGGCATTCCGGCGTTAAGAGCACTATGGGACACTTATCAGAATATAGAAAGACTAGGGGACATGCAATGAAGCTACAGGGTAAACTATTTAAGACTAATAAAAGAAAATATTTTTTCACTCAATGTGTAATCAAACTCTGGAATTTGTTACCGGAGGATGTAGTAAAGGCTGTTGGTGTGGCTGGGTTTAAAAAAGGTTTGGACAAGTTCCTGGAGGAAAGGTCCATAACCCATTATTAAGAAGGGACCTAGGATATCAATGCTTGACCCAGTACAAGCATTGCAGAACCTGTGTCTTTTGGGGAAACTGCTAGGTAGATTGGCCACTGTTGGAAACAGGATACTGGGCTTGATGGACCTTGGTCTGACCCAATATGGCATATCTTATGTTCTTATGTACCCATGAGGCACTACACATGCGTCAAAACACAGGAGGCAAGAGTGGAGGATGAACACTGGTGCTTTATTAATCACATGCGGGACAGCAGTCTGCAGCTGATCACCAAATCGAGAATGCATTGATCCATAACATCGGCTCAGTAAGATGCACTGACAGTGTGTGATATAAGCACATAACAGCTACAAACCATACTACTGCATAGTTTCAGCGGTCACCCTGCACCCAGGATCTGGTCCCCAGAACTTGCATTGCTAGAGATTGTCTCTGCCGGCCATACTGCAGATTCACATCACTCTTAGTGTGTTATGCTAATCATCTTGTTTCCTGCACAATTGCAGCATGCTGTATGTGCCAGTCACATCTGGGTCTTGTGTCCTGTCCCTATTGACAGGGACCCTCCTAGAACAGCGCATGTCAGTGCCCAATGTGAAACAGCTGATGTCATGGATGCCACCTGCAGTGGGGTCTTCTAGGCTTGAGTAAGGCTGTTGCTATAGTCCAACCGTGACCACAGTGAGTAGGCCAGGAACAGGCCAGGAACAAGTGCTGTATCAACCATCTAGGACTAACAATCCACCACAGCAAGCACAGACAGACTATACCTGCTGCCCACCACTAGGGAGTTTCAGTCATGCACATACAAACTGCGGCTGTTCAGCACACAATGCATGTGCACAGAGCAACCATGTGCATCCTGGCTTGGGATAAACGGCATGGACACCCAGAATTTGGCTCAGTAATTGTACTCCCAGGACAGAGATTGCATCCACGCCACTGGAGCCAGACACTATATAGCACTATGTGGATACATAGCTGTGACATGGTCAATGCTCAGTCAGAGTAAGAGTGTCCTCTCAGCATGACATGCTGTGGCCACCCAGTCCATGCACGTGGCAGACAGGTCCTACTAACTCTTAGCCATTGACCATATCTCTGGTGCAGACACATCCTGGCTATACCGCTCTGTTTTAGGCTATGCCCACAATCCTCTGTACCTCATCATGCACATTTGCAGACTAACGTTGAGAACAGCTTAGGCAATGCGAGGCACAGTGATGTGCAGAAAGCCACAGAACAATGGAGAGACAGACACACACACACACACTCATATAGCCACGCTCTGCAAAAGTGAGGATGGTTGGCATTTATACCTGCCACTTTGGTCCCTATATCAGCTCAAGCATTGTTAAGGTGTGCTCAGTGTACAGGCACCAATAGTGCACTCTGACATTCACGCCTGTTGTTAATGCCTGCTCAGTGTGCCAGTGCTATCAGCCTGCCTTTCCATCCAGCTGTGGATAGTGGAACCTATCTGTGTGGCTGATGAGTGTTTGTACCCTTGCTGGCCAAATGAATTGGGGGTTGTATATGTTGGTGCTATTCCTGCACTGTAGGCTAAAGTATACCCACAGGGACATGCAATACATGAGCAAAAGCTGGATCTTGAAACTGTGATCTTCCACTCATATGCACACTGACTGTATGTGTTGAGCCAAAGTGCTGCCATATAGATACAGCAGTCCCTGGGGCTGACCTGTTCTCCATCAGACAGACCATACAACATGTTCCAATGTGCACGGCACACAGAACAAGGACATGACTTTTGTCTGCTGCAGGTGGGTGCCGCTGCAGCAAATACCCCCACACCATACTGAGATGCCAGTGTTCTATCAGTGGGGGTGGTGTGTAGTCCCAGCTCATCCAAAATGCGTGTTTGGCGGGCATCTAGGGCCAGGTCTGGATGGGGAGGGCTGAAGCACACATGGAGAGTCATGCTGCCATTCCAACCATCAACCTCTGCAAGGACACCATCCCCTCCTGTGCTGGTACGTCTTGGGAGGTGGAGGATAGCCCCAGCTGTGGTATTTGCCCGGATGGCTGAATTTTGCAGCTACCTATTGAGCTACAGCTGCTGGCGCTATCGGCCTCTTCCTCCTTAGCTGGTTTTGGTGGCAGCGGGGGGGGGGTGGGGGTGAAGGCAGGTGAGATTTCTGCCTAGGGTGCCAGGCAGCCTTAGACCACTCCATGTGGCATGTCACCTTTCTGCAGCAGCAGCATGTCTGTGTGCTGCCACTGTCACTGTGGGATCAGGATGGACATCACAGATGTGCCACCTCGACAGCTGTCTGGTCTGCCTTGTGCACCAGCAGCCCCCACTGCTTGATCCATGTACTTCCTCCTTTGCCCCATTTCCCACCATCAGCATAGTGCCCTTTCATACTTGGGCAGTATGCTGTTGCTGCTAATGGAGCACTACTATCACTGTGTAGGGCTCCCCTGTGTGTGGATCACATTGCTGACAGTAAAATAGGCTCTCTCCCCTCAAAATACACCCTTTCTGTGAGGTTTTACATGGCGTTAGGGTTCCCAGCATTAAAGGAATTTTACACACATTGCACAACAGGCGTTAAGGGAGCACATGCTGTTAATGCCCACTCTCCGCCTACTGCACCCTTAATGCTGCGGGAGCCTTCAACACCTGTTAATGCTTTTTTTTGCAGCGTTAAGGGCGCAAGGGTGCTGATAACAGGCGTTAATGGTACACTTGCTCCCTTAACACCCTTTAGAAAACGTACCCCTATGTATTTTATGTAATCAATGTTCAGGCTGCAACCCTGTTCCTGCTCTGTCCAGTTTATATCCTTGTGAATGCCTAACACAAGCAGTCTTGCTGGCACAGGTAAAACTTAGGTGCATGTATTTGGCCATATAGTTTTTATAAGAGACATTTTCTGCATGCAAAACATACTGTACAGTTAGAAAATGCTTTCTAAAATTGTTCCCATCAGTTTATAATGGTACTATCCAATGCCATTGCTGAAAATCCACAGATATCTGCTATTTGTGCAGTGCTGCTTAGAGTAAATAGGTGTTATTCATTTTGAGGGGAATTTTAGCAGAGTCATCCAAGTGCAATCTGGAATGTCTAAACCAGAATGTCTGAAAAAAGTAGGAATGTCCAGGTGCGGATGTGATTTCACCAACCTGGACATGCTCAATATGGACATCTGTGGGGGTGTCTACCTAGACACCCCCAGAATAGTTAGATTGGTTGGCTAAGAACAGGTCAGCCAGGGCTGAAATCCCATTGCTGTGGTTATTGAGTACCAAGGATGATTAAGTGTATCCCCTTTGTCAGATGTTCAAAGAACAAATAGGGGGTCATTTTATAAACTTTTCCTGTGTGTAAAACTCTGTTTTATGTTTATAAAAGGGCTTTTGTAAAATTATGCCAAGGGATATGCAGGTAAAAGCCCGCATGATACAAGAAGTTGCGTACTTTTACACAAACCGGGTATAAGTGTGTTCTGTGTTCTATTTGTTTCTCACTCAAATAGTGGTCAAGAGCGCTATACTGGTCTGAGACTACAGATGGGAAAAGAAGAGATAAATAATGTAACAATACATAATATATAAAGAAATATTGCTGGTAATCCGAATAGCTGCATGTTAGAGTGGAGTAATTTATTATCATTTTTACAACAGTTTTATACTCCGAAAAGACCAAGCTAATTTTTTTTCAAGTATAAAGAAAGCAATATATTCCCAAGTTATATAGTAAATGAAATGAATGACGGCAGATAAAGACCAGCATGGTCCATCCAGTCTGCCCAGCAATACGGCAAGAGTAGGTGCACCTGACGCTCTGTGCAGGTCACCCCTCCCCATGTCTTTGTTTAGGGGTGGACCCACCACTCCATGTAGGACACCCCTATTTGTTGAGAAGTTAGATGGTTCAGTTTATTTTGTTTTTATCCTGTTGCTGTAAAGGGATCCACTGTGCTTGTCCCATGCTGTGTTGAATTCCGTCACTGTGTTTGCCCCCACCACTTCCATCGGGAGAGCATTCCAAGCATCCACCACCCTTTCAGTGAAAAAATATTTCCTGACATTGCCTTTCAATTTTCCACCTTGCAGATTCATGTTATGCCCTCTAGTTTTGCAGCTTCCCTGTCTTTGGAAGAGGTTTGTTTGTTCATCGTTCCTCTTTAAGTATTTAAAGGTCTGAATCATATCACCCCTATCCCTCCTCTCCTCCAAAGTGTACATATTTAGGTCTTCAAGTCTCTTCCCATAAGGTTTCTTACGCAGGCTCCAAATCATTTTGGTTGCCTTCCTCTGAACACTTTCCAGTCTTTTTACATCTTTTGCAAGATATGGTCTCCAAAACTGAACACAGTATTCCAGGTGAGGCCTCACCAGTGACCTGTACAGTGGCATAAGTACCTCTTCCTTTATTTATTTATTTATTTAGAGTACATTTGTTTACCGCTACTTCCAGCGATCAGCAGCGGTTTACTATACATATAAAGGTTCAATACAGTACAAATCAACATGATAAACATTTTGATTAAGGGGATACACACACACACATCACAGCAGCTGGATTACTAAATGTACACTTGATTGAAAAGGGGTGTCTTTACATATATACAGGTCAGCGGTTGTAAATTCTCTTGTGAAGTGACTAGTGTAGGCTAGTAATCCCTCTTTGTATGCAGCCCAACATCCTCCTGGCGTTTGCCACCGCCTTGTCGCACTGTTTTGCCACCTTGAGATCATCGGAGATAATCACACCAAGGTCTTTTTCCTGAACCATGCACATCAATCTCTCGCCCCCTATTGCGTACATTTCCCTTGGATTTCTGCTACCTAAGTGCATGACACTGCACTTTTTCATATTAAATCGTAATTGCCAAGCATTAGACCATTCTTCCAGCTTTTGTAGATCTTGCCTCATGTTATCCACTCCCTCGGGGGAGTCCACTCTGTTGCAAATTTTTGTGTCATCTGCAAAAAGACAGACTTTTCCATTCAGTCCTTCAGCAATATCACTCACAAATACATTGAACAGTGCCGGGCCCAGGACTGAACCCTGGGGCACCCCGCTAATCACCTTCCCCTCATCCGAGTGAGCTCCATGTACCATCACCCTCTGTCGTCTGTCAGTCAACCAATTTCTAATCCAGTTTACTATCTTGGTACCCATCCCCAAGCTACTGAGTTTATTGGCAAGCCTCCTATGAGGAATAGTATCAAAGGCTTTGCTGAAATCCAGATAGATGACATCCATCGCATGCCCCTGATCTAGTTCCTCGGTCACCCAGTCAAAGAACTCAATCAGATTAGTTTGGCAAGATTTAAAACTTTGCAATAATGTTTATATGCAGCAAAAATTGTAGCAGTTTAATTATCTAGCCTTAGAATATAATATAAAACATATCGACCCCTGACACTACACACTAGACTGGCATGTTTTTCAATGTAAATACTGTATTGTGTATATTTTTCAAAAGACAAGAGGAGAAGCAAGGTGATCACATACCATGGAGCAAAATCAAAAAGAGAGAACCATGATGCAGTTTATAACACCAAAATAAAATTATTGGGCCCGATAGTGAGTTGGGCAGGCTATGCGGCCCTATGGTGCATAGTCCTGCCTGTTGACCCTTAACTCCAGATATTAAAGGAGTTGAAGGACTACAAAAGGGGACTGCTACTTCTGGAGAGAGATCTGCAATTGTAAGTATTTACTTCTGGGAATTTTTATAAATCTTGGGGAAAAAGGAAATCTTTAGATTAAAGCTGATTAATCTGTGAACCTAGTGTGTTAGTTAAATCAGTCAGGGTCTAGTAGCAGCAAATAACTTTCAATTTAAATTTAAAACACAGAAGAGAGCTTTCTGGTTAAATTTAGAACCCAGCAGAGAGCTTCTACTTTATATTTCATAGTCAAGGCCTAGTATAACTTAGTATAAAAGGCAAAACAGGGTCAGTATTCCTTGAGCAACAAATTCTAGAGACCTTTACAAAGAGGCCTTCTACATAGGGGGCAAGAGACCTGTGAAATATTTTAAATAGGTGTTAAAGCCAGGTGACAGATCAGAGGGCCAGTTTGAAAGACTCCCTCTTTCAAGCAAGGACTGTGTTAATCACTTAGGAAATTAGTCACAGCTTACCTCAGAAGCACAGGCATAAATAGTTCAACCAGAGTTCTGTGCTTCTCAGTCTTGAAGGACTACAAAAGGGGACTGCTACTTCTGGAAAGAGATCTGCAATTCTAAGTATTTACGTCTGGGAATTTTTCTAAATCTTGGGGAAAAAGGAATTCTTTAGATTAAAGCTGATTGATCTCTGAACCCAGTATATTTGTTAAATCACTCAGGGACTACTAGCATCAAAGAACTTTCAGTTTAAATTTAAAACACAGAAGAGAGCTTTCTGGTAAAATTTAGAACCCAAGACTCCCTCTATCCAAGCAAGGGCTGTGGGACTCCCACTGGAGATTGGTCACAGATTACCTTAGAAGCACAGGACAGGGTACTGAGTAGCAACCAGCTTTTAATAAGTCTTCTTTCCCTCACTCCCTCCCTCCCCGACACCCACCCACCCCTGACATAATCGTAGCTTTATAGGTACTTAAACCTCTTAGAGGAAAGGAGGTACCATATTCACACTCAGGTGCAGCTGTTTATTCTCATCAGCATACTGTCATGGGGAGCCCCGTCTATGCCATTAGAAATAGGGGGCTGCTCCACAGCAAAGATTCTTTTAAGTAGCCAAAGGGAATGTAAGGTTCATCTGACGTAGTAAAGATGTTCTTACTTATTCCAGCTTCCTAAGAGCACTCATTAACGAAACCAAGTATTACCTAATACTGGTAATTTTCTATTTCTTCTCAGTATGTCTTAGGATTATATCCAAATCCAAACAACTAAGCCATTTGTCGTAGGGAGCCCCGTCTACGCCATTAGAAATAGGGGGCTGCTCCACAGCAAAGATTATTTTAGTAGCCAAAGGGAATGTAAGGTTCATCTGACGTAGTAAAGATGTTCTTACTTATTCCAGCTTCCTAAGAGCACTCATTAACGAAACCAAGTGTAGAGAAATTAAGGCTTTTATTCCCCGTCAGTGCAAGGGTTCAAAATAAGACATTTAGAATCAACAGAAAGGCCTTTGTTTAAAAAGGTACCAGCATTCAAATCATATGCTTAATTGTTAAACTTCACAATTAATGCAAGGCTTGATTAAATGAATTCAGCTCATTCCAATAGCATAGGAATTCTACAAACTTCTTCTAGGTTACACGGTGGCTACAGACTCCTGGCACGAGGCCATGCACAACTCACATTCCATCTGTTCAGGTTGAGACATGGGAACAGTATTTATGCATTCTATCTCCATGGATTCTTCATCAGGGGAATAATCACTGTCCCTGTCTGACACAGGTCTGTGTGCAATGTCTCTAGGGTCTTGTCTCCAGTACCACTGTGTTCTAAGTGCTTTAGGGATTTTATGAAACCAATCTGGCTTCTCCTTCTTTACAGAGTGAGCACGTGTTTCAACAGGGCCTTTAGGACTCAACATTTTATATCATTAATAAATCTTTCATACCTGGAGTCTGGCTCATTTGAATCCGTGGAGTTTTTCCTTTCAGAAACTTTCCTCCTGTAACAGGTTCTCTGCCTGTAAGCTTTAGGCAACGCTCTGCTTTCTGGCAGCCTGGTAAAACCTGACGTGGATTCCCTTTTCTCCTTTGGTAAGAACTCAGCCTTTTCACAAAGTGCTTTTCCTTTCTTGCCTGTTAACACTTGGTTAGCATTTCTCAGAGATTGCAAGCTTTTCTCTAAACCATTCTCTCTGGTTCTTTGCTTCTGTCTCTCTGCTCTTGAGTCAGGAACACTGTGAGAACAGGGCGTGGCACACACTCTAACTTCAGAGCTGGCTCTAACAAACTTCCCTTGAACAGCAGCACGCTTAGCCTGGCCCTTCTGAACTTCACCCTTGTGAACTCTGTTCCTTTGGGCTTGCTCACATAGGATTCTTTCACTTACTCCTTCTCTTGGAGCTGATCCTCTTAATAGAGCTGTTCCTCCTTGTGAAGACGTTCCTCTGTCTTTGTTCCTTCTCAGGTCCTTCTCTCCTTGCTCCTCTGCCTTCTCTTCTTGCTCCTCCTCTTCTGCCTTGCTGGCATTCAGCTCTGGCTTATAAAGGAATCTTTCCTTCAAGAGTTCCGGGGTCATTCCCAGGTGCAAATCATTAGCCCTCTTAGGCTCAATAGCTCCTGTATGGTCATTCCTGCTCCCTCTAGCTGTGCCTGGAGGTAACTGCACATCTAGATTCCTAAAAGAAACAGGGTTTCTTTTCAAGTTCTCATCTTTATTGATACCGACATCATGACAATACATTAAGGATTAATTAAACTTCAGGTGAACAAAGTACATTAAATGTATTAGGTATAGTTTTATTAGTATAAGTCATCCTTATAATCATCCTTAATGAATCAGCCCCATGCCTCTCTTCATTCCTATCCAATCCCAATAATAATAGATCACGCCGCACCAGTACAAAAAAACCTTCTAAGGGAGGAAGTGACGTCAACCGGGAGATGGCGGCCTGATTTTGTAGCTCCCGTTGGGACGCAGCTTTAAAGGAGAAAAGTAGCGGCCAGCCTTCCCCCCAGTCTGCTACAGCAGTGTGAAGGGTTTGGGAAGTTGTAGCGATGTCGGTCAGCAAAAGATTAGCCAGATTTCAGTCCTCTTATGCTACAAAGATGGAGCATACGAGCCGGGAGGGCCCAGAGCACATGGCGTCCGATGAAGAGATGGAGGAGGAGTTGGAGCATGCTGATGAAAGTTGTACTTGAGGTGACATATGGGGCTGGATGCACTCACTTAAACGAGATATCGGAGCCATGCGGAGTGAGCTGAAGGAAACCCTGGTAGCTATAAAAGACGACATCAGGGATCTCGGCAACAGGGTTGAAACCCTTGAGGAGCAGACGGAGAGGCATGCTGAGAAGGAAACAGAGATGGAGGCCCTAATGCAGCAATACCAACTTGAGCAAGGGCTGTTGAAAGATAAAATTGAGGACCTTGAGAATCGCTCCAGGCGAAGCAATCTGAGAGTGCGGGGCCTACTAGAGATGGCGGAGTTTGGCGATGCTTCAGCGGTGGTGAAAAGAGTGTGCCGTTTCCTGTTGCACCGTGGGGATGAAGCAGAAGAGTGCGAGGTAGCAGTGGAGCGGGATCATCGGGCCCTTGGTCCAGCGCGACGGGGCCAGCCACGGGACATCATGACCTGTTTAGGCTCCTACGCGGTGAAAGAAAAAGTGATGAAGGTAGCGGCGGCCTGAAGGAGCTTCCAGTGGGAGGGCCAGAAAGTAGAGGTGTTCCACGACCTTTCTGCGGCAACATTACAGAGGCAGAGGGAGTTGAAACCAGTAACAGCATACTTGCAGACCGAGCAGAAGCGGTACCGGTGGCTGTTCCCCTTTGCTTTACTAATGGACATTAATGGCCAAGGATTTCGGGTGCGGACTGTAGATGAGGCCTGGACCTTCTTGAAAAGGGAGGGGGCACCTCGGCTCCCGGAGTTGAGCGCGGCTCCTGACCCTGGAACGAGCAAGGAGAGGAGATCTGTTTGGGAGAGAGTCCCGGAGTGGGGGCAGCGACTGCGGAGGAGGACCGGCGTAGCGGAGCACGAGGAGCAGCTTGCTGGACAATCTTGAGGGTCCATAAGTGGGACTGTGTGAATAATTCTGTCTGAGATATAGGACTTTTCATTTTCGGGTACTGTTTTCTGCATGGGTTAAGTGGTGATTGTGGAAGCAGGGGCAGTGATGGGAGGTGGGGTGGTGGGGGATTGGAGGGAGGTGTGGGAGAGATATGTATTACCATTTACAAATGCTAGTGTATCACGTTATAGCTTTTGGGGATAATGTATAAAACCCTTCGGAGGTGGGAGGGGGTTGATGGCTGGGGAGGAGGGGGGCTGGGGAGGGAGAGAGTGGGGCGTGTCCAAGGGGGTGCCACTTCCTCTGTAGAGGTCGGAACGGAGGTCCGTAGAAATGGGGGGGAGGGGGACGGGGGCCGAGGAGCAGGGCTTGGATGGGCTGTGTGGAGAGTGGGGGGAGGGGTGAGCAATGGCCATGGCGGCGGGACTGATAGTAGGGAGCCTTAATGTGCGGGGCCTGAACTGTCCGCAAAAGAGAAGGTTGCTGTGGAAAGAGCTCAGGTCCCGGAATTGGGGTGTTGCATTTTTACAGGAGACCCACCTATGTAAGGTGGACGAGCGTTTGATGTGCTCTGGTGTTTACCAGGGATACTTTGCAGCTGAGGGGGGGGGGGGAGGAAAAAGATGGGAGTTGCAATCTTTGTTGGGCATGGGGTTCCCCTCATCGTTGACCAAATACATAAGAAGACAGATGGGAGGGCGGTGGTGGTGGTGGGGGGGGGGGAGTTGGGGGGCGAAAGAGTGTCTTTGATTTCGGTGTATGGACCTAACTCGGGGCAGAGGGAATTTTGGAGGGAGTTGGGTTCTTGGCTGGTAGGGCGCATTCAGGGGAGGGTGTTGGTGGGAGGAGATTGCAATATTGAGTTGGAAGATAGGCAAGGGGGGTCGGGAGGAGGGGGGTAGAAAGGAGCTGAGGCAGTGGATGAAGGAGTTGGGGGTGGAGGACTTTTGGAGGATAGCGAATCCATCTACTAGGGATTTCACCTTTTTCTCGGCCATTCACGGAACCTATAGCCGTATAGACTAAGTGATGGAAGATAGCTATTGGTGGGAGAGCCTGGAGAAGGCCAGCATT
The DNA here is from genome assembly GCA_033557465.1 of Ichthyophis bannanicus. NCBI lineage: Eukaryota > Metazoa > Chordata > Amphibia > Gymnophiona > Ichthyophiidae > Ichthyophis > Ichthyophis bannanicus. The sequence continues at coordinate 952,811,729 of CM066032.1, forward strand.
GGTCCGGTGACATGGTCCAATCACGCTCCAGTGCAAGTGGGCTTTGGGGGATTTGGGGATGGGGGAAGAGAACTTTTTGGAGGTTGAATGAATACTTGTTGGGGGAGGGGGGAGTAGAACAGACGATCAAGCAGATGATTGAGGACTATATGGCCACTAATGATAATGCTGAAGTGTCGACGGGCATTCTTTGGGATGGGCTGAAGGCGGTAGTGAGGGGACATCTGGTCCAGCTGGGGGCTCGGCGAATGAGGAGAAGGGAGGAGGAGGAATGCCTCCTTTTGGGGAAATTGGCGGAGTTGAAGTGGGCACATAAGACAAGGGGGGGCGGACGTTGCAGAGCAAAGTGGAGGAGGTGCGTAAGAAATTGAATGCCCTCCAGATGGAAAGGATATCTGGACAGATGGATAGGGTGGGGCAACGGTACTACAAATTCAATAATAAATCAGGATGGTTGTTGGCTAATAAGCTACGAGCCCAGAGGCAGAAGCGTACAGTTGTCAAACTTAAAGGTCCCCGCAATAAAATGCTTTACAAAGCGGGGGACATTCGTGAAAGTTTCAAGGAGTACTACCAGCATTTGTACGCAGCGGACCCCTGGGGCGATGGGGCGGATATTCAGCGATATTTGTACAATGAGGGGAGTGGTAGTGCTAAGTTGAGAGACAGGGAGGGGGAGGGGTTGGAGGTCGACATTACTCTTGAAGAAGTGCAGGGGGTGATCAGGGCCTTTGTTCCTGGGAAGGCCCCGGGCCTTGATGGGTTCATGGGGTCGTTCTACAAGGTCATGTTAGAGACGGTGGCCCCTTTATTGGTGTGAGTGTTTAATGCGGTGTGGAGTGGGGAAGCCTTGCTGCCTTCTATGAGCCAGGCCGCCATTGCGATGATCTCTAAGCCTGGCCGGGATCCGGCGGTGTGCGGGTCCTATCGCCCCATTTCATTGCTAAATATTGATGTAAAGATTTTGGCCAAAGTTTTGGCCTTACGATTTGGCCCGCTCATGCCAGATTTGGTTCACCCGGACCAGTCGGGATTTATCACAGGCAGGCAACCGGCCGACGGGATCCGGAGGGTGATCCAGCTTGGGTGGCTAGCGAGACAGGAGAAGCAATCAGCCATGTTCCTCTCTATAGACGCTGAAAAGGCCTTTGATAGGGTCAGTTTTGATTTCTTGCAGGAGGTGTTGACTTATGTTGGTTTGGGTCCCCGTTTTCGTGCGTGGATATGGGCACTGTACGCTGCCCCGGTAGCAGTGGTGAACGTCAATGGAGGTTTTTCTGACTTCTTTCCACTGGGAAGAGGGACCTGTCAGGGGTGCCCACTTTCCCCATTGCTGTTTTTACTGGTTATGGAACCTTTGGCAGCCAAGATACGGTCAAATTCTGATATAAAGGGCATAGTGGTCGGGACTGCGCAACATAAAATGGCTCTCTTCACTGACGATGTGCTGTTTGCTCTCACCCAGCCAATTGTCTCACTTCCAATACTGATGAAAGAGCTTCAGGAGTATGGTGGTCTTTCGGGGTTCAAGGTCAATTAGGACAAGATGGAGGCTATGTCTATGTCATTGGAAACACGAGTGGTTGACGGTTTAAAGGGTAATTTCCCTTTAGGTGGACCACTAGGTCCATAAAGTATTTGGGGGTACAAGTTACGCCTCATCCGCTGGGATTATACCGAGCTAACTATCCGCCGCTGCTCGGGCAGCTGAGGAAGGACCTGTCCAAATGGCGAACGGTGGAGCTCTCCTGGCTGGGATGGGTGGCAGTCTTGAAGATGAATCTCTTGCCGCGGATGTTATATTTGTTTCAGGTGCTACCCGTTGGAATTCCCTCCAGGGAGTTACGGGCCTTACAAAATCAGATTTTTGCCTTTGTGTGTGTGTGTGTGGGGGGGGGGGGGGAGTCGACCGCGAGTGAGTAGGCGGGTATTGTACGTGGCCCGGGAGGCGGGGGGGTTGTGGGTGCCTGATATTGCACGATACTATAGGGCTGCTCAATTACGGCAGGTGTTTGAGTGGCAAAATGTAGGAGGGGTAGTGAAGAGGTTTTGGGAGATTGAACAGTACTGGGCTGAGGGGCTTCAGTTGAGGCATTTGCCTTGGATACTAGGCAAATTGCCACCAGGCAGATGGAAGGCCAACTCCTTCCTGTGACACTTAACTATGCAGTGGCGTAAGGCAAGGCGGCGATGGGTGCCTGAAGGGGGGTTCTCGCTGTTGGCACCAGTGCGGGGGACTGGTGAGTTTACACCGGGTAGGGAGGGGGTGTTCTGTAGGTGGGAGAGGGGTGGGTTGGATACCTTTGGGAAACTTATTAGGGATGGGAGGTTGATCCCTTTTCCGGATCTTAGAGTGCAATACCAGTTGAGGGGAGGTAATTTCTTCCCCTACCTCCAGGTGAAGCACTTTCTGATACAACGCCCGATTCGGGAAGCTTGGGAGGGGGTTCAGGACACTAGTGCAGAGTTGTGGCAGTGTTGGGAGGGTTCTAGGGGTTTGCTTTCCCAATTGTATCGGGAGTTGGGGGTGTTGGAGGAGGGGAAGTTCCCACATCAGGTGGAATGAGAAAAGGATTTGGGTAGGGAGCTAGGGCTTCAGGAATGGAGGAAGGTATATGTGAATATTGGTCGACAGGCACTTTCGGTGGCTATCCGGGAGACATCGTATAAGCTTCTCTACCATTGGTATTATACTCCGGACCGACTGCACCAGATGTTCCCCGGATCTTCCGACCAGTGTTGGAGGGGGTGTGGTGAATGGGGGACCTTCGTGCATGTGTGGTGGACCTGCACTATGGTAAGAGCTTATTGGGATATGGTGGGGGGACAGCTTCAGACCCTTATGGGGCAGACGGTGGTATTAGATATGGTCTTGGGGTTGCTGGGGCTATGGCCTAGTGCTCTGCCCCGTAGCTTAGAACGTCTTGTACGAGCTTGCATTCAGGTGGCTCGGAGCGAAATAGCTCGGGCATGGAAACAAACTCAGCTCCCGGGGGTGGAGGTCTGGAAAAATCGGCTTAAACGGATTACTCTGATGGAGCACCTTAAAACTAAGATGCAGTAAGCAGTCCAGCAGCGAGATGGGGGATTTCCAGTCTTTTGCATTAAGTGTCACATGTATGATTTTCTCCCAGTTGGTGAGGGATCTTACATGTTCACAAGGTGCAAGGAGCTCTTTGCTCTCAGGGAAAATCAGATCTCTGGAGGCAAGAATAGCAGACTTGGAAGATATAAGGAAGACTGAGAGGTACATAGACAAGACCTACAGGGATATAGTCCTGAAGTCCCACCTCCAGTCTGGCAGCATCCCTGTTACCATGGAGGAGAGAGGTCATGTGACAGGAGAGCATCACCCAGGTGTGGCAGGAAGTGATCCTGTAGCTAGGACCTGTCTTCCAGGTGATGTAAAACCCTCTCACACCGAGGAAGTATCTCCAGGGCCATGTGCCCATAAGGGAAGGGTTAGGACAGCCATTATAGTTGGTGATTCGATCATTAGGCAAGTAGATAGCTGGGTTGCTGGTGGATGTGAGGATCGCCTGGTAACATGCCTGCCTGGTGCGAAGGTAGCGGATCTCACACGCCATGTAGACAAGGTCTTAGATAGTGCTAGGGAGGAGTCTGCTGTCTTGGTACATGTCTGTACCAATGACATAGGAAAATGTGGTAGGGAAGTTCTGGAGGCTAAATTTAGGCAGGAAGTTGAAATCCAGAACTTCCAGGATAGCGTTTTCTGAAATGCTTCCCGTTCCACGTGCAGGACCCAAAAAGCAGGCAGAGCTCCGGAGTCTCAATGTGTGAATGAGACAATAGTGCAAGGATGAGGGGTTTGGATTTGTTAGGAACTGGGGAACATTCTGGGGAAAGGAAGGGCTCTTCTGAAGGGATGGGCTTCACCTTAACTGGGAAGGAACCAGGCTGCTGGCATAAACCTTTAAAAAGGAGATAGAGAAGCTTTTAAACTAGATAATAGGGGAAAGCCGACAGTCGCCCAAGAGCGCATGGTTCGGAACAATGTATCCTTGAAAGATACTACAAAAAATGAAGTTAGGGCACATCATCAGAGAGGTTCCATTAAAGGCAAAGGTAGCCCAAATGATCTTGAGTACAGAGTAGACAGAGCTTAAAGATTCCAAATTACCCCTGCCTTCCAATAACCACATTAATATGAATAAAATACAGCCTCTAAAATGCTTGTATGCAAATGCTAGAAATCTATAAAATAAGATGGGAGAGTTAGAATATATAGCACTAAATGAGAAGTTAGATATAATTGGTATCTCAGAGACATGGTGGAAGGAGGACAACCAGGGGGACACTGTGATACCTGGGTACAAACTATATCATAATGATAGAGCTGATCAAATTGGTGGAGTGGTAGCACTCTATGTTAGAGAGGGCATTGAGTCACAAAGGATTCAAGTTTTGCAGGAAACAAAATTCGCTGTAGAATCTCTTTGGATTGAAATTCCATGTAAAAAGGGGAAGGCGGTGGCAATGGAATTGAACTATTGACCGCCTGGCCAGATTGAACAAATGGATGGTGAAATGCTCCAAGAAATCAGGGAAGCTAAAAAAAGTTACAGAACAGTAATAATAATGTGTGATTTCAATTACCCCGGTATTGACTGGGTCAGTGTCAGGGCAGGACATGCTAGGGAGACAAAGTTTTTAGATGAAATAAAAGACTGCTTCTTGGAGCAGTTGCTTCATGAACCGACCAGATGGGAAGCCATTTTGGACTTAGTCCTGAGTGGAACACCAGATCTGGTGCAAGAGATAAGGGTGTTGGGGCCACTTGGCAATAGTGATCATAGCATGATCGTGTTTGATTTTATTAATGGAGGAGGAATGGTAAGGAAATCCACAGTACTACCTTTTAACTTTCAAAAGGGAGACTATAAATGAGAAAAACAGTTACAAGAAAACTAAAAGGAGCAAAGGTTAAAGACTTACATCAAGCTTGGGTGTTGTTTAAAAATACTATCTTGAAAGCCCAGTCCAGCTGTATTCCATACTTTAAGAAAAGTGGAAGGAAGTCCAAAAAACTGCCAGCATGGTTTAAAGGTGAGGTCAGAGAGGCTATTGTTGCCAAAAAAGCATCTTTCAGGAAATGGAAAAAAAGAGACAAATGACGAAAAAGGGAAACAGCACAAGCACTGGCAAGTCAAATGCAAGGCATTGATAAGGCAGGCAATTTGAGAAGAAACTTGCTGTGGAAGCAAAAACGCGTAATAAAGACTTTTTCAAGTAATTCATAGCAAAAAAACCTGTGAGAGAGACAGTTGGACCATTAGATGATAGAGGGGTAAAAAGGGCAGTAAGAGGGGACAAGGCTATAGCGGAGAGACTGAATGAATTCTTTGCTTCAGTCTTTACTGAGGAAGATGTAGGAATGTTACCCATGACTGAATTGGTATTTACTGTGCAAGAACTGAAAGAAATATCGATACACCGGGAAAATGTATTACAACTATTTCATAAACTGAAGAGTAGCAAATCACCCGGACCGGATGGTATACATGCAAGGGTGTTGAAAGAACTGAAATATGAAATTGCAGACCTGTTATTAGTAATCTGTGAGCTATCATTAAAATCATCTGTAATACCTGAAGATTGGAGGGTGGCCATTGTAGCGCCAATTTTTAAATAGGGTTCCAGGGGTTATCTGGGAAATTACAGACTGGTGAGCCTAACGTCAGTACCGGGAAAAATGGTAGAAACCGTCATAAAGAACAAAATTAGTGAACATGTAAATAGTCATGGCTTAATGGGAGATAGCCAACATGACTTTAAACAGGGAAGATCTTGTCTTACTAATCTGTTATGTTTTTTTGAATGTGTGAATAAACAGGTAGACAAAGGTGAGTCAGTAGATATAGTGTATCTGGACTTTCAGGAGGCAGTGCACTATTGTGGGTCAGGGACTGGTTAAAAGATAGAAAGCAGTACTCACAGTTGAAGTTTCCGTTGAATCAGAGTACTGCTTCCCCATCCACCTCTGCTGACGCTAAGGGTTTAACTCAGCCCAGCCAAGGGTTAACTGTTTCTGGCAGCTTCGCTGCGCCTTCTCCTTCGGAATTGGAACATGTGGACTGCCTTGATTCTAAATTACTCCCTGATTTGTTTTTAAAGATTGATGCTGCTTCTATGTCTTTATCATCCCCCCTTCCTTTGATTTCCTTTTCTGGTTCTGGTGAAAGAATGCTTCATCCTGAGAATGTTTCCTTAAAAGACATTTGGCTTATTGTTTCTCAAATGGAATTAGCTTTATCAGCTTCCTTGCAGAAGGTTTCGGTATTTTCAAAGGAGACTGTTGGGACGTTATCTGATCATGAGGCCTGGGTCTCCGTTCTGGAGAGGGCTATTACATCTAATGAGACTCTGATTTCTTCTCAACAATCTCTTTCTGTTAAATTTACTCAGGACTTGGGGTTTTTACACCGCCAAGATGAGTTTAGGGAAAATATTTTGCGATCTAAAAATTTACGTTTTTTAAATTTTCCAAGGACACATTATCTTTCTCCTTTGTTGTTGTTACAAAAATATCTCAAGGAAGATTTATTAATTAAGGATGTGGCAGACGTCTTAATATCGAGGTTATATTATTTGCCCAAAAGTAAGGTAGTTAAAGATGATTCTGTATCTGCGGGAGTTCAATATGATCAGTTGGCATGATCCCACATTGGATCTATCTGGGTTTCTAGAATCTTCTTCTGATGATATAGCCACTAGAGATAGACTATTAGTCTCCCTTGTTCGGGAGATGGATAAGGTTAGGATCTTACGGGCTTATTTTCAGAAGAAGACTGAAACGTTTTGTGATCAGAGTATCCAGATATTTCCGGATGTGGCCAAAGTCACACAGCAACGTCGTAAGGCCTTCCTGGGGGTTCGACTGCGTGTTCTAGCCATAGGTGCTTTATTCTATCTTAAATTTCCCTGTAAATGTCAGATTACTTATCAGGGTAAATGCTACTTGTTTTTTGAAGTAGACCAATTGGTGAATTTTCTGGAAGAGAGGGAACATTTATAAATTTGCTCTGTATTTTGTTTGTTGTGCTCTTGACGTTGTATAATTGAGTTTTAGGTGATTCTCGGTTATTTACTGTTTCTATGAAGCTGCTCCTTGATGTGGACTTGTGATTACGCTTATGTGTAATTTTGCTTTTTGTAATTATGTTTCATTATTATGGAATAAACTTAATAAAAAAAAAGATAGAAAGCAGAGGGTAGGGCTAAATGGCCAATTTTCCCAATGGAAAAAGGTGAATAGTGGAGTACCCCAGGGATCTGTGTTGGGTCTGCTGATTCTCTGACATATTCATAAATGACCTGGAAAAGGGAATAACGAGTGAGCTTATCAAATTTGAAGATGACACAAAACTATTTAAAGTAGTTAAAACCCATGAGGATTGTGGAAAATTGCAAGAGGATCTTGATAAATTGGAAGACTGGGCATCCAAATAGCAGATGAAATTTAATGTGGACAAGTGCAAAGTTATCCACCAACTAGGAAAAAGATTTAGGTGTCATCGTGGATAACATGTTGGAACCTTCCTCCAAGTGTGCAGCGGCGGCCAAGAGAGCAAATAGGATGCTAGGTATCATAAGGAAAGGAATGGAAAATAAAACAAAGGATATTATAATGCCTCTGTATCGGTCCATGGTGCGACCGCACCTTGAGTATTGTGTACAATTCTGGTCGCCGTATCTTAAAAAGGATATAGCGTTATTGTTTATTTTATTTATTTAGACAGTTTTTTATACCACCTTATCCTTCAATCAAAGTGGTCACAACACAATTTGGAGATACATTTAATATGGGGATATGAGACACATACACTAATACTTACAGGGAACATGGGCAATGGAGGGTTAAGTGACTTGCCCAAAACCACAAGGAGCACCTGTGGGACTAAAACCCCTTGTCCTTCTGGCCCAAGGTTGCTGTCCTCTAGTGGGATTTGAATCCCTGACCTTCCAGCCTCAGGTAATTTGCCCCAACCACTAGGCCACTCCCAGAGAAGAGCCACCAAAGTGGTAAAGGGGATGGAAGGAAACCCTTATGAAGAGAAGCCAAAACATTTAGGGCTCTTCAACCTGGAAATGAGACAGCTGAGGGGAGATGTGATAGAGGTCTATAAATTAATGAATGGAGTGGAACGGGTAAACGTAGATCGACTGTTTACATCATCAGAATATAGAAAAACTAGGGGTCATGCAATGAAACTACAGGGTAAACCATTTATGACTAATAAGAGAAAATATTTTTTTCACTCAATGTGTAATCAAACTCTGGAATTTGTTACCGGAGGATGTAGTAAAAGCTGTTAGTGTAGCTGGGTTTAAAAAAGGTTTGGACAAGTTCATAGAGGAAAGGTCCATAAACCATTATTAAAAGGGACCCAGGATATCACTGCTTGACCCAATACAAGCATTGAGGAACCTGTATCTTTTGGGGAAACTGCTAGGTACGTATGACCTAGATTGGCCACTGTTGGAAACAGGATACTGGGCTTGATGGACCTAGGTCTGACCCAGTATGGCATATCTTATGTGCTTTAATACCGGGGTCATATAAGGCCCTGGCATTGAATATCTGGGATCGTCGCATATACTGGAAGCCACTGGGCTGTAAACCATGTAAATGCCTTTTGAATATTGGGCCCATTATAACTAATTTTATTTTGCCTTTTTAAACTGTGCTGTAGTTCTCACTTTTTCTTTTTAAACATATATTCTGCATCCAAAGAAACCCCTCTCCCAAAATTGGGTGCAAAGCAGAATTAGGACATTTCCCACAGAACTCAACATTCCAAAAATTATTTCTGCTTCTGGTGTCATCTCAGTTAATACCAATATAAACTCTCACCAGTATTGGATATGTGGAGTCCGCCTCACTGAGGGGGCCGTCCGGGCCGTCTGGATAGCCCCAATGAAGTCGGGGCTGTGTGGGCCCGATTCTGGTCCGCGGGAACAAAACTTTCCCAAGGTAGCCAGAATCAGGCCCGAGGATGACTGTCTAGTCCCTTCCACCTGCGGGGACGTCCTCCCAGCAGGCTCCCCTGACATCCAGAGCTCCGCCCCCCATTTCCCCTCCACCTGACCCACGGCTGGCCTGCCACGGTCTGGATCGGGTGGTGGAGACCTCCCCGCACCCAGCCCCAGCCCCGGGGCGGTGGGGGCGGTACCCTTGGGCCCGATCAGACCAAAAGTGCTGCTTACACCACCTTGGAGCAGCACGTCCCCACGGGCCCGGCAGCATATATAGGGTATGACCTGAATCAGCTCTATATGTGCTGCCAGGCTCGCCTGTCACTGCTCTATACTGTTTCCGCCCCCTCCCACCTCCTACTGGCTCTCCCTGTCCGAGCATACTGCCTGGTTAGCGATGTGTGCCTTAAAGATAGACGAGGATCTTTAAGACGCAGACGCTAACCAGGCAGCATGCAATATCGCTGCAGCCCGGTTAGCTACTGTGGCTTCCAGTGTCTGCGGCGATCCCCAGAGATTCAATGCCAGGACGTATAGGGAGAGCCGGAGTGGGAATTGGGCATGGACAGCTTGTGGGGCTGCATGTCCCGCTAAGACATGCAGCCCCGCAACCCACGTTAGTGAATGACTTCCATTGTGAAGTAATACAAAACCTTACATAAATTGCTCAGGACCTATAGAGAAAATCTATTATACTAAAACAGCAGTAACATCCAAGAACTCAAACAAGTGGCCTATCCAGAAAAGAACAGTACTATAAAAATTGCAGTGGGCTCTAGAAGGAAGTCTAACATGTCTGCATCATTTTCAGAATTTAAAAACCTCTCTGTGTGAGTGAGTCTGCCCTGACTGTTTCCAATATAACTAGCAGCAGAGACTGTGGGTAGGGTCCAGCTAAAAGGAAGGCTGTGAGGGCGGAGCACTGGAATGCTGTTCTACTCACTGAAAGGGAGAGGTACAGCTTGGAGAAGTTCCCTTGTTGTACAAGTTTAATTTGGACTTGTGATTGGAGATGGCAAAGAAGTGAAACACCCATCCCTCAAAAAGTCCTCAATGCAGTTCCAAGAGCTGCAGCATATTAACACTGATTCACAGCAATACAGAACCAACATACACACGCACATGTACAGACATATACATACAAGTATTCACACACACATGCAAAAAATGTACAGACATACACTGTGAAGATGAGAGGAACATGAATTTTAAAGAGACAGCAGTGAGAAGGATAAAGAAAGGAAACTGCATTTCATTGGAATTGAAGGGCACTATTCCCTTGCTCTGTGTGTGTTTTGGACAGACATTAGAAGTATGCATGTAAGCCCTATTTTGCAACAGAAACATAGTATAGTTCAAAAATATCAGTGTTGGCATTACACGTGCTTTAAGTCATGCACAACTATCAGCTTATTGGTTGTTTGGAACATCAGCTTGGTGGAGAGATGAGGAGGCGGGGGGAGGTGAAATTCTGCTCACATCTCTGATGTAAAAGCCCAGTTGTAAAGCAAAAAAATTGAGATTGGGCACCTGGCTCCTAAATTGGCTCCACCACTTAAAAATATGCAAGTAATAGCATATCTCCAGGAACAAGCAGGAATGAGTCTTCACATATGGGTACATCGGTACCGACGGAGCCTGCGCAGGAACGCTCCCCAGCGTCCAATCAGAAAGCTTTTGGGAGCATCCCTCAGTGCCTGCGTGCTGCCTTCCCGCCTTTCCAACTGTCTCTCCTCAGTTTTCGTTTTTCCACGGAGCCGACAGGACGTCCTCCTGTCACCGCAGAAAATTTTTTCTTTAATTCTTTAATTCTTGTTTTCTTGTGGTCGCGACTGTTTTCCCGCCTCCACCAGTACCGCCGGTGGGGTTTTTTTTTCTTTTCTTTTCAAAAACTCAGGGAGAGTTTTTCCCTCAGTTTCTGTCTTAATTTTTGGGGCCTGTAAAGCCTCTCCATCATGGAGCCTTCTTCTCCTAAGAAGTGCCTTAACTGTGAAAATACAGTTTTCTTTTTAGACTCCAATAACTGGTGTCTAACCTGTTTGGGTCCTGACCCTTTTCCTCCAGAGCCATTAGGCTACAATTTTATGAGAAGAGATTTTCCATTTCGAGTTTCCCTCGATACAGCGTTCCCTTCCAGTGTCAGGGCACCAACCATTTCTTCTCTACAGGATCAGGTAACCCACAAACAGTCTGTTAAGACTAGCCAATCCATGAGTGGTAGGTCTCATGCCAAGCATGATGACGGCTCCGGCCTTGCCCTCAAGACCCTATTGGCTTCAAAACCCCGGCAGGAGTCTTCGGTCTCCACAGCCTTTCAGGGGTTTCAGGTTGTTCCTGGGGCTCACCCCTCACAAAACATATCTGAGCCATGCTCGGTGGTGGCATCCGCTTCGAGCGGTACCGATACCCCGGCATCGGCACTGGTGTTGAGTGATCCACTCTTCACCAGGGATCATCATCTGGCATTCTCGGTACCTTCGGGACCGATTGATACATCCCAGATTGACTTTCCAGTATCGGCAGCATCGCCGATACGACCACCGACGCCGGTACCCTCCAGACATGCATCAATGGACTCGCTTCCTTCGATGCCGAGTCTGGAATCGATATCTAGTCTGGAAGACTAGGTACCGACGTGTCTCAGAACCGACGCTTACCGGTTCCGGATGCGCGGTATCGAGGATACTCACCAAGTGTTTTTGGTTGCCTCGGTACCGCTGGAGCAGCCTCCGATGACTGCTTCGATGTCGGTATCGCCTCCGATTCCGGCACAGCTACCGGTATCGGTACCGATGCCGGTTCCTGCAGTAACATCGGGACCAACTACTCCCTTTTCACCAGGCTTGCTCCTTTCTATGCCTAGTTTGGAGTCGATACCTGGCATGGACGATGCAGTACTGACTGTCTCAAGTCATAACCGCCAGTACCAGTATCCATCCATTAGGGTTCCTTTTCTGCACCGGACCAATACATCCTCCGGTGCCCAGGTTAGTTCTTCAACTTTAGCCTGTCCAGGGATGGTTCCCATTGGAGATCCTTCTTTTCAGAAATTTCTCCTTGACATGGCTACATTCCTTGCTATTCCTATCCCTGGTTATGATCCTACACAAGGCTCTTCTGGGGAAAAGGAAAATATAATGCTTCCTTTACATCCTTCTTTACAGGATGATCTTCTGAAAATATGGGAAACACCTTTAAGGGTTTCCTCACCTTCTACAGCAACTGATCTTCTGTATCAGGTGCCCCCCTCTCCAGGGTTTCAAAAGACTCAACTTCCCCATCATTCCATTGTAGTGGAATCAGCAATGAGGAAGGTGAAAAGCAAGAAGAAGCATTCTTCTTATCTGCCAGGTCGTGCTTCTAGAACACTGGATGTTTTTGGACGTCAAACCTTCCAAACATCTATGCTGGCAACAAGGATTCTCTCATATATTTTTTATATGAGTCTATCCCTTCAGGAGGTCACAAAGAAATTATCTCTTTTGACTCCTTTTCTATCAGAGCCCAAGGCTGCAGACTATTCCTTACTTCTTAGTCATAGCCAAAATATATCTTGCTTTCTTTCTCGTGCTTCCCTTGACTCTTTTGAGTCTGTTAGCAGAACCTCTGCTATAGCTATAGGGGCACGACATACAGCCTGGCTCCAAGCTTCAGACTTGAACAGATGGGCACAGCAAAGACTGGGTAATACTCCTTGTACTGGAGAAAATCTCTTCAATAGGGAGTCTTTACGTCAGGATGCTCATTGCTCCACTGACTTCCCTGTTTCTGAAGGCTATCCTAAGCCTTCTCCTACCCCAGTAGGTAGGAAATGCCCTACCAAACCTTCTTTCCCTAAAAGAAGAAGGTTTTATTCTTCTCCTGCCCATCATACAGATGTTCCCAAACAAGGGAAACCTTGCTCTGATCTGAAGAATCCAATCTCAAGCCAGGATAATTAACCCTCAATGGGGTTCTAATTCCTCTCTTATAACATACAGTTCACTTCTTCTCGGTAGAAGTTTTTTCACTGTTTTTTCATTTAAAACTCTACACATGGATTCCTGTTCCAGGACATCCACTTGCTGTTAGGTAGCCTGAGCTGTCAGGAGATTCATTTCTGTGGGTCACAGGGTTTTCCTCCTCTTCCTGCCATGAAGAGAGGTTTGCCAACTATCTCATGATAGTTTCCCTGTACCACCCTGAATTTTTTCCTTCTGCAGACTTACCATTTAGCAAGTCTCCCTTCAGCTCCTATTTTTTCTTTATCCTCGTTTCCAGGGCTTCCCCTGTACGAGTGGTATCATACAGCTGGAAGGCTTTCTTAAGCTTTCTAGTCTTCTTTTCCTTTCCAGTGTAGAGTTTTCTTTGGAGTAACCTCCCTGCATCATTGGGCTGCTCATCAGACATGTTCAGGATTTTCTCCTCTTGTTCTGTCTGTTCTCTCTGTTAAGAACAGAAAGATTTTCTCTGCTGCTCTATTCAGCAGCTGCCCATGCAGGAGTTCCAGTGATTGGACTACTGGTACTTTTCTACAAGTTCCAGTCTTGTCTTCCACTACTTTTTGTCTAGCCTTAGTAGTGCTTCCAAGATAGTGCTTCATCTATCTTGGATAATCTTTATCGCTTCTTTTCTGTCGTCTCCAAATCTCAGGAGTTGGCAGCATAACTGAGGTGGCAGCTGGTTTCCTCCAACAGCCACTTTTATTTCCCAATTCTCCTGCATAGTGCTCTCTGCAATCCTACTGAGAAGCTTTCCACTATGGGCCCTTGCTAGAGAGCATGGAGATTTTTTCTCTAATAACCATCCTATATGGTTGAAAAAGGCTTACTCAGTCATTCTTCATGACTGTAAGGGTTCTTTACACCCTTCTATTTCCTTTTAATAAAGGACATAAGCCTTCTCTATATGACAGTCTGAACAGTTCCCCATTTTCTTCAAGAAATATGCTCTTTTTCCTTGCAGCTTGTCCTCATGGTATCCTAATCCTTCATGGACAGCACATATTTAATTAAACAACGTATGATACCCCCCCCCCCTTGTTCCTCAAGTGGGTCAACCTGGTATCTCATCCTATGCGTCTTCTGTCCATTTACCATGCGAGAGTTCTATAGGACTCAGGACTTGCTGTTTACAGACTGATATTCTCCTCTGTTTTTCACGCAACCATCCTGGTTATTTCACTGGATAGCATTCCTGCACCATCATAGCCAGGGGGAATATATTCTCTATACATGTTAGATGAATCTTTATCCTTCACATCTCCCATGTGAATGCTCTTATAGGCATATTTCTATCTGCTTAGTTGCAGACATTTATCTTAGAAATCTATATACATGTATGTATATATTTCTATATACTGCTCTATAGATACATATGTCTGTAAGCTGCGTGTGCATATCTTATGCCCCTCCAGATCTCACTATAGACATTATATATATTGTCCCCCGCAGCCCCCTCTGGTGGCGGCGTAGTGGTTCCACCGGGGCTGGGGAGCGCATAAGAATAGGGGTATCAGGGTTGGCCTGTTGCGAGGGTCATGAGGTAGCGGCCCTCTGTGGCTACCTCGTTGCCAACTTCCCAATAAAGCGACTTTCAGCCAAGTGTAGGGAAAAAGGAAAAAGGCTTTTATTTCACCTTTACGCAAAATGGTTCAAAATATGCGGTTAAGAAAATAACAGGGCTGTATCATTCCTTGCATCAGGTTCAACTCACACAAAACGTTCAAAATAACACTGTTAATCTTCACAGAAACTTAAAACATAAAGCATCCTGTATTCACTTCATACATTCTGTTGCTCCAAACAGCTTAAAGCTTTCCTACTGTACAATAAATACAATCCATGGGTTCATCTGCCTCATCAACCTCAGATTCCCCTGGCATCCATTCCATCTCTGAGGGGTCTGAATCTGAAACCTCAGGAGGGTTGAATTCGGGCTTTCTAAAAACATGCCATACTGTGTTCCAATGCTGGTTTGTCAGCTTGGGGCGTCGGTTTTTGGCTATGGTATAGAACCCTGGCTGTTCATCTGCTACAGGTT
Source organism: Ichthyophis bannanicus (assembly GCA_033557465.1). Classification (NCBI taxonomy): domain Eukaryota; kingdom Metazoa; phylum Chordata; class Amphibia; order Gymnophiona; family Ichthyophiidae; genus Ichthyophis; species Ichthyophis bannanicus. The sequence goes on from CM066032.1 coordinate 952,826,747, forward strand.
TAAAAGTTCGCTTGTCCCAGCCTTTAGCATTACTAGCTTTCTTCTTGGAGAGATTATCTGTTACTTTTTGCATAAAAGTGTCCTTATCATACAGATAAAACTCATTCTTTTGTTTCTCTCTTGTGCTAGGTTTAGGCAAGCAATTGCAGGCAACAACTGTTTTATCTTTAAACTTCCTGCAGTCTCTTACAGGAAAGGCTTGAGGCCTAGCCTGATTGTCCTCCAATTCTTGCAGGCTCAAGTATTCCCTGTGTGTCTTAATTAATTCTTTAGAATGGGGAGAAACTTCTCTGAGGCATGGCTGCAGCTGATGCGCTTGTCCTTCACTTCCACCCCTGTGGCAGTTGGCTAATGGCCGCGCCCTCTCAGCTCTTCCCTGTTCCCCAGGCCTCTGAGTTTTCCATTCCTCCTTCAGGTTACTTCTATAAAAATCTTTAAAAGTACCTTTCTCTCCTTGGGTATTCTTTTCAGCTGGATATCTCTTTCTCAGATTGTGTCCCAGCCCTTCTCCCTGGATAGGGCTTTCTCTCAGGCTGGAAGGGAGAGCACCTCCTTCCTTGGCTGCTCTCTGCAGTGCTGCTCCTTCCAGTTGTCTCTGGCCTGCTCTCCGGCCTGCTCTTTGGCCTTCCTCTAGGCCTGCTCTTTGGCCTTCACCTCGGCCTGCTCTTTGGCCTTCACCTTGGCCTGCTCTCTGAGTTACTCCTTGGCCTGCTTCTCTGCCTACTCTCTGGCCTGCTCCCCAAGTTGCTTCAACTCCTCGAGCTGCTCTGGGTCTGACACCGACTCCAGCTCTGACTCTGACTCTGTCCCTGCTTAAATCGGGACTAACTGATTCTAGGTCCTGCCCATAGAGGCGTGGTTCCTCTGCTTCCAGGCTGGCTCTCCTGCTCCCTCTATGTGGACTTTCAGGAAATTGCATGTGAAGCTTGTTTTTTTCAAAATTTAAAACTTTTTTTCTTTCTGCCAGAGGGTCCGCTGTATCACAATATATATATATATATATATATATATATATACACACACATATATATATATCCCTATATATATGTGTATGTGTCGAGATGCTTCCTTATAGGTAGATATGTATTTACATACTTATCTCTCTAGCTGTCTATGCTTATAAAGGTTTTACCTTCCTATAGCTTCCAGACAGTAGGCTTGCATATGTTCATACTGTCCCTCAGTATGTCTGGAGTATTATGCACACAACCACTACTGTGGTACTGACAGCTTCTACTTTAGCCCTACGTCTGGGTAACCCTGAAGCTCCATGCTTCACTATCTTTCCTATCTCTCAACAGATAGGAAAGACAGGTTGTATCTTCAGTAGATCTGAACTTTCAGCCCTTCAGACAGTTGTCCTCCTTGGGAATATGGGCTTTTTCACATACCCCTTCTTCCCTCCAGGACTGGGCTAGTTGTCCAAATCAGTCAGTCTTCCTCTTTTGTTCCTAAATGTTACTAACTTTGTATCCAAAAGAGTTCCTAGCTTTTTCCATAAAGCTTCCACTAAAGACCTGATGTTTTTCTACTACCCCAGTTGACACCTGGGTCTCCTGTCAAATCCAGATATGGACCTTCGCCTTCACTTCAGTGAAGTCACCTTGAAGATTCCTCTACTGGATCTCCAGTAGACTCCATCAGCCTCTCTACTTCCTGCAATCCAGTAGGTGAGGACCATGTTGTGTTTATTCATATCAATATTTTTCATGGTAATTATCATACATGCAAGGACTCCTTACCTGTAGTTCTTAGGTTAGCTGTTTTTCCTACAGCTCCTCTCTTTTCAACTCCTACCCTCCATCCTCAGGATGCCTGGCCATATGAGGTGTAGCATGTTCCAATCCTCACCATGCTAGGACTCCAGGCATCTTAGCTTGGGAGTCCCCATATGTGAAGACTCATTCCTGCTTGTTCCTGGAGATAGCACAGTTACTTACCTGTAACAGGTGATCTCTGGGAACAGCAGGAATAAGTCTTCACAACCCACCCACCTCCCCTAGGAGTTGTATCTCTCTATCTATCTTCCTTTCCACTTTCTCTCTTTTTGTCTCAGCTATAAAACTCAACTGAGGAGAGACAGTTGGAAAGGCGGGAAGGCAGCATGCAGGCGCTGAGGGATGCTCCCAAAAGCTTTCTGATTGGACGCTGGGGAGCGTTCCCGCGCAGGCTCCGTCGGTACCGACGTACCCATATGTGAAGACTTATTCCTGCTGTTCCCAGAGATCACCTGTTACAGATAAGTAATTGTGCTTTATACTTGTGGGTGACAGAAGCCGATTTACTTATGTAAGTGCTGCTACTTACATGTACAAAGTCCTTACATGCTTTCTGGTAATATGACTGTTTTTGATTTATGTGCCACCAAATACTCTCCTCTTTTGTGTGATTTTATTGTATTTTGAGATGTATTTTGTATGGACATGTTCGTACTTATGGATACATGGCAAAGCGGTTTACAATAACAAACTAAAATAAAAGATAGAAAGAAACTACATATCATCATAGAATATAGAGGAGAGGAGAAAAAGACTCACTGGAGGGGATAGATAAGGTATAGCATATAGAGGCAGAGAACATGGATAAGAGAAGGGTACAGACAGCAACTTGTATGATAAGAGACATTTATCCAGGGCTGGCCCAAATTTTAGACAGGACTGTGTGGTCACCTAGAGCATCATTTTCTGAAGGATGGCAAAGATCAGCAGCAGTCAAAGCAAAACAATCATGGAGTGCTGTCACACTCACACACACACACACACACACACACATATATATATATATACAAATTAAAGTTTAAATTCTCGGGGGGGGGGGGGCTGGGTAGAAGACTGTAAGCCTTAAGGTTCACTTTGGGCACTCAAAACCTTTGCACTGGCCCTGCTGGGGGTTTTGAGTAGGCACTATAGTTACAAAGTATTTGGGTTGTTTTACTCTGCATACATTTTAGAAAAGCTTCAGAGCAATCTATGTGGATATTGTCTTTTTGAAAATTAGCTGGTGTAAATTATGTGTTTGTTTTGTTGGGGGGGGGGGGGTGGGGAGAGGAAGGATGCTAAAATAGTGTGAATAATTTTAAAGATGTCACCACATGTCTCTTGATCTAGTTCTCTCATCACTCAAAGAAAATCAGATTGTTTTGGCATGATTTGCCTTTGGTAAAACTATGCTGTCTCAGGTCTTGCACCCCTTTAGATTATAGAAGTTCACTATCCCTTCTTTCAGTAGCATACTTTTCCAATCACTGAGGTAAAACTTACTGATTTGTAATTTCCCACCTCTTCTCTATTACCTCTTTTGTGAAGCGGGACTACATCAGCCCTCCTTCAGTCCTTTGGAACTCTTCTGTCTTCAGGGATTTATTAAAAACTCCCTGAAAAAGACCCCCAGAACTTCTATGAGCTTGCCCCATGGCTTCAGTTTTTCATGTTGTTCAAAAATACTTTATTTTGTGACTGGTGTGGTATCTACTTCATTACCATTTGTACTTTTGTCAGTCATCTATAACCTTCTCCAGAATTTTCTTCCTTAAACAGAAGTATTTGTTTAGCATTTCCACTTTTTCTTCATCACTCTACACAGTGATAATTTCCAGTCAGAATGTTTCATCCTAAAGATATACGTAGCTTTTTTGATAATATTCAGAAGCACTCATGCTACTGGCACCGTCACTGATTGCATACATGCTTCTTTTAAACAAGTGGGGAAAGCATGCAGGCATGGCTCGTGGAACTCTTTCCAACTCCTCTCTGTGCGTACGTGTGTGTGTATATGCATTCATGCATGCACGCACACACCAGCTTGTTTGTATTTGCAGTGACAGTGTGAGTGTGAGAGAGAGTGTGTGTGTGAGCAGGGCCAGCCCAAGGGTTTCTGCTGCCCTACAGGTCAATGCAGAAAGCTGGCGCTAGACCCCCACTGAAGCAATTTTTTACGTTCCTGACAATGCACTCATTTTAATGTGCGATGTAGTAAGGATAGGGTATGCAAATGACCCCCGCGTTAACTGTCTGCATGCAAATGAGCCACTGCAGCATTAAACTGGGAGAGCAAGCCAAATACATTCGCTCAAGAAGCCTGTGCTAGTTTGGCTCGCTCTCCAGGCACCATGTGGCTACTTTGCATATGAGTATTTTGATGGCATCGGGGGCAATCATGGCATCGGGAAAAGTCCCTGATGCATCAGAATACTATTGGGGGCTGTACCCGACAAAAAACAATCCCTGTTGGCCCAGTGGCACATTCCCCCACCCCGTGACAGTATTTCAATGGCACCAGGGATGGTTGTGGCATTGGGAAAAGCCCCTGATGTCATTAAACCACTGGTGGGGGCCAGTGCCCCAAGAAGAAGTAATTACCTAGTGGTCTAGTGGTCCCTTGAGTCCTCTACCCCTCAACCCAAAGTAAAATTGGTGGTCTGGTGGACCCTTGAACCCCACCCCAAGGTAAAATTGAAATTACCTGGAGGTCTTGCAGTTCAAAAATCCAAATCGATCCGCATACCTTAAAATAGGTGGGAGCACTGCCTACGTGCTCCCACTCTGGTCTGCCATCTTGTAAAATGGCGCCCAGTGTCTCTTGGGGAAACTGCTAGGTACATATGACCTAGATTGGCCACTGTTGGAAACAGAATACTGGGCTTGATAGACCTTGGTCTGACCCAGTATGGCATATCTTATGGGATGCACCGGGTGGGATTAGACTGCCATATAAGGCATAGTTTACCTTATATGGCAGTTTGACCTCACCCGGTGAATTCCAGGATACACCGCATGGGGCCAGGAATGCCATTTTGCAAGATAGCGGAACAGAGCAGGAGCACGTAGGCAGCACTCTCTCCTATTTTAAGGTATGGGGGGGGGGTTAAATTTTGGGGCTGCTAGACCACCAGGTAATTTTAATTTTACTTTGGGGTGGAGGGTTCAAGAGGTCATTAGACTACCAGGTTTTGGCTTTTGTTTTATTTTACTTTGGGTTGGGGGGTACAGGGGCCACTGGACCACCAGGTACTTACTTTCTGTCAGGGCACCAGCCCCCGACAGTGTTTTGATGGCCACAATTGTTCCCGTTACTATCAAAATACTGTTGGGGGGGGGGGGGCTGCTGGGTCACCGGCGATTCCTTTTTGTCAGGCACCAGCCCCCGACAGGGTTTTGATGGCATCAGGGACATTTCCCGATGCCTGATCATCTGAGGAGAAGCAATTGGTGCCATCAAAATACTGTCGGGGGCAGCGTTAGAGGTTAACATCTACTCAGACACTACAGTAAAAATGTTGACACTATGGCTGGTTGCAAAATCTTCTACATCTGTCTCTGCATCGGCATAACCATGATTTGCATACCAGACCAGTTGATTAAAATACATTTAAATAATTAAAAGTTCATTTAAATAGATTCAAATACACGTGGCGTTAGTTGGGCGCTAGTTTTTCCGTCAGTGTTTACATAGTTTTCTGCATTTAAAGAATCTTAAAGTGTGCTTGAACTTGGCATTAGGAACTCGTAAATTCCACACTAGCTTTCTGCATCAGCCCACTAGGCAGAAACTACGGCCCTACCGCCCCTGCCAAGCCACGTCATTGCCCCCCTCAGCTGCTGCCGCCACCCCACCCCAGCTACTTCCGATTCCAACTCGGAAGGGGGGAGGCAGGCAGTGGCAGCAGCAGTATTTCAAAAGGCAGCGACTTTTGGCTGCCTCTTTCTTCCCTGCAGCGGCAAAAAGCCGCTGCTTTTTGAAATACTGATACTGCCTCCTCCCCCCTGTGACAGAATAGGCAGGTATATATCTATCTTTGTGGACTGGTATGTCTATGCATTTTTGTATGATTGTGCATGTTTGTATGTCACGCCACAGTGTAACAGACTGAAAAAATGGCTCTGAGATAAAGGAGATTATAGCATTATTGTACATTAATCTCTGTGGAGACATTACCACCAGAAGGAATATACAGTAGGCACTGAGCTTAAGTTAGTGCAGATATTTTAAACCATTCAAAATGGCACAAGAAATCCATTAATTCTTAGAATAATTATTTTTAAATCATCTCTCTACCTCCAAAATGTATTGCTTCCATTGTACTGTGATTGATCTTCATCTCCAGCTGCCTATAAGGACAGGTTGTACCTCTGGCAATTACAAAGTACCTAGAGAGATAAAACCTACCACCTTGTGTGTGAGAAGAAAAATAAAACCTAAGACACATCTGGGGCTATCATTTCCCTGCAGTTATCTTAATCTAAATTTTACAGTTTAGATAACAGATTACAGTGTTGCTGTCACAGCTCTACAGCAACAGTCACGGTGGACACTGTGAATTTCAATACTTCTTTGCTAATCCTTCCCCCACTGCTCCCATTTCCTGGCTGCTAATTTCACGCAGCCACTTAAACATGATGGATAATTGTGTTCTGCTTATCAATGTTTAATTTAAGGGCTGTTCTGTCTGACCCAGATGCCCTCTGTGAGTGCTATGCCTTGTTATTGATTTCATGCTCAGCACCTGTGGCATTACCTGCTTGGTAGGAACTGAGTTTTGACATTCCTGTGAGGTCTTGGCAGTCAGACCTGATTGCCAAAAAGAATAATAGAGCTAACAAAATCATTATAACTGATCTGTGCGTTACCTCTGTTTTATCTGCCTCTAATTAGGAAGTGAGGATATAGACAATCGTAGCAAGCAAACTATGGCAAGCTTTGATTAAAAGCAGAGCAACATAAAAATGCAACATTTATTTCAGCTACTTAAGTTCTTGCTCAAGGAAACATGCAAATTTTTAAACAAACATAGCTTGTAACTCAGAAAGAGGCAATGTGTAGATATAGATGATGTATATACTACTCTGTAGGAAAAGAAGAGAAAATGTCTGACTTCTTGTCAGTTACTGTAACTAAGACCTTGCTTGAACTGATAAAATTAATATGGTGCCAACAATTTATCGTGTGAGGTATTCAAAGGGCACTGTGAATGAATGTCTACATTTTGAGTTAATAAATAATGCCCTGGAAGTGCTTCATACCTCAGCACTTTTGTGTAACTAGTGTTTATTCTACGTACCATTCCGTCCAAGCCCATGAATGATCAGCATTATAAAAGTGTCATCTTTCCTCATTATTCTTTCATGCCCACAAATCTGATTGATCTAAACTGATATGATGAGCCCAAAATAAACTGATGATTATCACTTTTAGTATCCTCAGTGATATCAGCAACATTTGGAAAAAGGACAGAGAGAGACGTGAAGGCATCATTTTAGAAAGGACATCTAGATGCAATCTGGGATGTCTAGGTGAAAACGTCCCAAATACCGTGAGAGTGGCAGGATTAAAGGTGGGCACATATATGTGCCTTCTAAAATTGTTCCTTCACATTCTGAATGATGCAAGTCCCTGTGACTATTGGAACTGGCAGACTCAAACATATCAATAGGCTTGGCACGTGCATGTTTCGGAATGAATTCAAAAACATGGACATGCCCGAGATGATCAACTCTAGATGAGGGTACATACTCATTCCTGAGACATGACTGCAGAATGGGGACATCTATCCCATATAACATACATGTCCTAGTCTGCCATTTTGCAAATGGAGATATGCAGTGGTGTGGCAGCCACAAAACAAGTGTTTGCATTTAACTGCAGGTTTCTTTGCCATTGTGAAAAATGTTGAGGTTATGAGATTGCCTTCTGCTCTCCTCCCTACATGTGCTTGGGTGCCAAATTGGTAGTCTCAGGTTCGAAGAGCTGACTGAGCACAAAATGCCCTCAGTTGGCTCTGCAGCTTGAGTGATCTCTCGGTGTGAGGAAAACTCAAGAGGGTTGAACACAGCCCCGAGGTACTGCAAGTTCAGGGAAGCGATAAGTCTGTTCTTGTGATAGTAGATAACCAACCCCAGCCTTTCCAGCCAGTGAATCAACAGGGCTGTGTCATACATAGATTACAGGATCCGAGACAGCATGGTTTTACTAGAGACAGGTCTTGCCAGACAAACATAATTAATTTCTTTGACTGGGCGACAGAGAGTTGGACCAAGGCAAAGCCCTAGATGTGGTGTGCTTAGATTTCAGTAAAACCTTTGACACCATTCCGCATAGGTGACATAAATAAACTGAGCACCCTAAGAATGGTCATGTTCAATTTCAAATGGTAGCGAGACATTCAGTCAGCAATGTCAGATAGGAAGGTAGAGATATGGGCCTGGATTCCTGGTGAGATTTCAGGTGTAGGGAGGTAGATCTGAGAGTCATCAGCATAAAGATGGTACTGAAAACTATGGGAAGAGATGAGTGCACCAAGGGACTGGGTATAGACACCATCCTTGTCACAATGTATGTGGAATCCCTGTACAGCAATAGCCCCAAATTCCTATAGACATCCTCCCTGGATCATGGATACACAGCAGAAACTGTTATTTATTTATTTAGTATTTCTTTTATACCGCTATTGACATCAGTGCGGTTTACATCAAAACATAACATATGCATTTCAGGGTCACTGAGATGCATTTACATTTGAACAGGGATTGGAAACTTGGATAACAGGGTAAATTAACAAGAGTTATACAATACGTATCTACATTATATACATCATGAGGGTAATTTCTTGTCGGGACTAAGCAGGGAAGTATCTAGTGAATAGGTGATGTTTTAGGGCCTTTCTAAGTTGGGTTAGGTCATTTGGAGTATGGTGTGCAATTCTGGAGACCGCACCTTCAAAAGGATGTCAACAGGATGGAGTCAGTGCAGAGGGTGGCTACTAAAATGATTAGTGGGCTTCATTATAAAGCATATGAGGACAGACTTAAGGATCTTAATATGTACACCTTAGAAGAAAGGCGGGATAGAGGTGATATAATTGAGATGTTTAAATACCTCCGTGGCATAAATGTTCAGGGAGAGAGCCTCTTTCAATTGAAAGCAAGTTCTGCTACGAGGGGACATGGGATGAGGGTGAAGGGAGATAGATTCAGGAGTGATATGCGGAAATATTTCTTTACAGAAAGAGTAGTGGATCCATGGAATAGTCTCCCAGTGGAGGTGGTAGAGATGAGGACAGTAACTGAATTAAAAAAAGCATGGGACCAACACAGAGGATCTCTAAAGGTAAAAAGTGGACTGTTGTAGTTGTTGTTATGGAAGGACAGACTAGATAGGCCATGTGGTCTTTTTCTGTCATCATGTTTCTATGTTTCTATGTAATAGCTCTGATGTCGGGGGGAAGGGATTTCCAGGCTCTCGGGGCATAGAAGCAGAAGGCTCTGTTGGTTGTTGACTTATTGCATCTTGTTGATTCTTTCGGGACTGTTAAAGTGTTTACTGCTACGGATCTTCTACTTCTAATAGGAGCTGAGGTATGTATCAATTCGGTGATGGTTATGGGGGACTGATTGTTTAGGGCTTTGAAGGTCATGATGATATTCGTATATAGGGTTCTAGCTTGGAGAGGTAACTAGTGGAGCCTTTTCAGGATTGGTGTGATGTGGTCGGTCTTCGATATTCCTTCTAGCACCCTGGCTGCTGTGTTCATTGCCAGTTGAAGAGGGTTTAGGTTTGCTTGTGGGAGACCATATAGGATTGCGTTTGCAAAGTCGATGTGGGGCAACACCAAAGTTTGGTAGATTGTTCGGAAGTCTGTATACTCAAGCAGTGTGGTCGTAAGTGACGAAGAGTCCTTATCTTGTGGTAGATTGATTTTGTTGTGTTTTTTATATGTGCCTTCATTTCCATTTTATGGTCGAGGGTGATGCCTAGGTATCTGATGGTAGGTTTGGCTATTAGTTCTGTGCCGTTTACCTTTAGTGTGGTTGGGGGTGCGAAGTCCTGGTTCTTCGTTATGAACATTACATCAGTCTTGGTGTGGTTGATTCTCAAGTTCTGTGTGAGGAGCCATTCTGCAACTGCGTTGAAGCAGTTTATCAGCGGGGTAAAATCAGGTTGGTCTGTCATGAAAGGCATATAAAGGAGAATATCATCAGCATATGCTAAGCAGAATACATTGAAGGAGTAAATTAGGTCACAGATGGGTTGCATGTAAATATTAAACAATAGTGCAGATAGTGAAGATCATTGAGGTACTCCTTGGTGCTGTAGAAATGGGGCAGATGCTATGGTTCCAAGTCTAATTTGTTGCCATCTGTCGGAAAGGTAGGATTTACACCAGCTCAGTGCTGAGCCTTGGATACCTTTTTCTTCAAGGCGATCAATAAGGATCCGATGACTCACAGAGTCAAATGCAGCTGAGATGTCCATGAATATAAGGACAAAACCTTGTCTGGTGTTGTCTATGCCGGTGATTATGGTGTTGAAGAGGGTGATAAGTAGAGTCTCCACACTGTGCGCTTCCCTGAAACCATGTTGAGCAGGGTCCAGGGGGGCTTAAGTGTCAATGTGTTGCTGAATTTGGTGTTGCACTACCTTTTCAATTATTTTAGCTAGTAGGGGGATGCTGGATATCGGTCTGTATGATTCGACCTTTAGCGGATCCAGTTTATTGTTCTTCAGCAATGGTCTGATGGAGGTATGCTTTAGACTTTGTGGGAATGTTCCTTTTGTAAACGATTGTTCCAGGATTTTATTTAAGTAGGGGCTTAGTTTGCTGCGGAGCTCTCTAATCCAAGATGCTGGGCAAGGATCATTTGGTGCAGTGGTAGCATTGATGGAGGTGATGATGTTTTCAATCTCTTTGGGTGATAATGTGTTGAATTTGGTCAGTGGGGATGGATGCGGCGTCTTGAGTGGTTGGGAGAGTCTAGCTGGATTGGAGGATTTGGCCGTCTGTATCATTTTAGATTTTAGGTAATTAGCATAGTCCTGGGGTTGGATTGCCTGTGTTTGTTCTGGGGTTGGTTCTCGTGCTAGTGTCTTTACTATGTTGAATAAGTCATGATGCTTGCTTATTGATCGCATCAGGAGGTCTGTGTGAAACTGCTTTCTTCTCTCCGCTATTTCTTGGCGATGCTTCTCTAAGTGTGAGCAGTATATTCTGTGTGCTTCGGTGGAGCGGGACCGACGCCAACGTCACTCAAGTTTTCTTAGATGGAGAAGTGATGAGCACAATTCATTCGAGTACCATACTACATGAGTACGGTTCATGGTTCTTCTGTTTATGTCGGGGAGTTGTGAGCTAGTTCTGAGGGTGTCATTCTAGGTGTTGATCAGATTGTAGAGATCGGAGTCTGAGGAGCTTAGGTGAGGAAGGACTTTCTTTAATATCTCATCTTTGTTGAAGGAGCGAAATCGTCTCACTGGTGGCTTGGGAGGGATGGAGTTGGTGTTTTGATTGTTAGGGTAGGTGGGTAATTGGAATCTGATCAAGCTGTGGTCAGACCATGGTACTGGTGTTATAGTTAATGCGAAGTCATAGTTTGCTTCAATGATGGATTGAGGGGCGAATATTAGGTCCAGAGTATTTCCCTTCACATGCGTTGGTGCTCTGAATATCTGACTGAGTCTGAGGTCAGCAAGTGCTTCGAGAAACGCTGAGGTTTGTGAATCTTGTAGAGTTGGGAGATTGAAATCACCCATTAGCCAACTTGGTGATCAAGATTTGTCCGTGTTGCAGGCGAGGTCTATTATGGTTGATAGGTCTTCTGCCAAAGTTGTCGGGGATCTGTAAACTAGATTAATTGAACAAGTGTCATTGGAGATAGATATGTTGAGATGGGTTGTATTGGTGGTGGTGCTCAGCTGAAATTGAAGTTCATTTTTCACAAGGATGAGTGCTCCACCTCCTCTTTAGTTGGGTCTATGGCATGAATGGAGTGAGAAATTAGGGGGTAACATCTGGTTGATAATGACGTTGTCACAGTCTGACAACCAGGTTTCTGTAACCAATAGGATGTCAAGGTTGTAGTGGTTTATTAGGTCGGTGATCACTGGCTATTTTTTGCGAATTGATCTGGCGTTGATGAGGGCGCATTTCAATGGTCTTCGGTGATGGTGTTTCGCTACCAGAGGCTTTTTGATGTGTTGGAGGGCAATATGGATCAGATGGGGATGATTTGGGCGGATGGTGTCTGATGAAGATGTATGGGTCTTGTTTGCCCATTCCTTCCAGGTATTTCGCAGTATTGGTATGGAGTTGGTACTCGGGTTGAAGGCGTTTGACCAGCTAGGCAGTGCTGTAATGAGATATATGCTGGCTATGGCTAAGAATGTATGCATCGTTCTATATAACAGTGTACTGGCTATAGTGGTGGGAGAGATAGTTTGCAAAGATACAGCTGGATAAAATGACAATGCTAGCAGTTATCAGGCAGTGGTAGCAGTAAAGTAGAGTATGGGTAACAGAGTTACAAATAGTAGCGAAAAAATGTAACCAAGATTCATATATGTGGTAACGGAGTTACAAATAGTAGCAACAAATGTAACAAAAACTCGTATATGTAGTAACAGGACGCTACTGTTGGGAAAGTAGGACTAATAGTCACAACTGGATATAGTTGGTATACTTGCAGCAAGTAGGCAGGTAGAAGACGATTAGTTGGAGAGTTGGGAGTTCGAGTCACTGATGCAATTTTCTTCTGGAATGGTGCACGTAGGGTAGGTTTGTCATGTCTGTCTTTAGCTGAGCAGGGTTTGCTGCGGAGGAACTTCCCCGCAGGGGTTGTATGTAAATACAGGACGATTTTTGAAAGCAACAGGGTCTCTTATAAAGCTAATTGATCCTAGCCAACAACTATTTTAGCTTCAATAAAGATCTCTATCTACAAATCATGGGAACAGTCATGGGCATCAGAATGGCTTCACTTTAAACCAACTTTTTCATGTCAGAATTAGAAGAGGCATTCTTGAAGAGTTACAACAACAAATCTTTCAAATATTACAGGTACATAGATAACATATTCATAATTTAGACTGAAGGGGAAAAGATTCTGTACGTTTCTACAACTCCCTCAAAACACACCACCCCACAATCAGACTCAAAATGGACTACTCCATCGAAACCATTCACCTTTTATTCATTACAGTATGCAGTAGTCACTGACAAACATCAATATACAGGAAACCAACTGACAGAACCAACTATCTACACAGCTCCAGCTTCCATCCTCCCCATATTAAAAAATCCACCATACACAGCCAGGCTATAAGATAGCAGCACATTTGCTCTGGCTCCCAAGACAGGAATAAACACCTTAAAGTCTTAACATAATCCTTCAAACAAAAGGGATATCACCCCCAAATCATCTCCAAAAAAATTGCATCCTCACTTAAAACACGCAGGGAGGACCTACTGCAATATGAGGAAAGGAAAAACATAGAACGTTTATCACTTATGGTAACATATAACCCAGAACTAGAAAACCTAAGGAAAATTAACAAAAATCTCCAGCCCCTATTTCTGGAGGATGACTTACTAAAATAAATCTTTCCTACCCATACAATTCTAACCTTCCGCCAGCCACCTAATCTGAAACAAAATCTTGTAAGGAGTAAATTCCAAACAGAATCCCAAATGGAAGAAAGTGGTACAAAACCCTTAAAAAATACATGGTGCAAGTTGTGAGGCATTGCCAGAGCTCACTTTGAAATCCATTGCACCCTAGAGTCCCACCTGCCAGGTCTTGGCTAAGGGACACAACCAAGGGCTGTACTACTTAGCACACCACTTGGAATGTGACTGGAATGCTTTGGAATTTTGGACCTCAGAGTGAAAGCTTTTGTATTGTAGGATTGCGGAACAGGGATTGAGAGTAAAAGGGTGTGGGATTGGATTTATGATGCTGGTGTGTGGAATGTGTCATTCTAAACCATAAGAGAAGCAGATATAGGGATAATGGCAGTTGGAAGGAAACAGAGGAAAGATATGGTATAGCACCTTGGGTGATTGGAAATTGTGCTGTGTTTTTTTAGTGCCTTCAAGTCAATCCAGACTCCTGGTGATGCAGCAGCAGCTGGGTTTCTATGGCAGTGTGATCAGCAGTAGAGGGTTACATAAGAACATAACATATGCCATACTGGGTCAGACCAAGGTCCATCAAGCCCAGTATCCTGTTTCCAGCAGTGGCCAATCTAGGTCATATGTACCTAGCAGTTTCCCCAAAAGACATATGTTCCACAATGCTTGTACTGGGTCAAGCATTGATATCCTGGGTCCCTTCTTAATAATGGTTTATGGACCTTTCCTCCAGGAACTTGTCCAAACCTTTTTTAAACCCAGCTACACTAACAGCCTTTACTACATCCTCTGGTAACAAATTCTAGAGTTTGATTACACTTTGTGTGAAAAATATTTTCTTTTATTAGTCTTAAATAGTTTACCCTGTAGCTTTATTGCATGCCCCCTAGCCTTTCTATATTCTGATAACGTAAACAATCGATCTACGTTTACCCATTCCACTCCGTTCATTAATTTATAGACTTCTATCATATCTACCCTCAACCGTCTCTTTTCCAGGTTAACGAGCTCTAACCTTTTTAGCCTTTCTTCATAGGAGTATCCTTCCATCCCCTTTACCATTTTGGTGGCTCTTCTCTGAACCTTTTCTAATAAAGCTATATCCTTTTAAAGATACGGCAACCAGAATTGCACACAATATTCAAGGTGCGGACTTACCATGGAACGATATAGAGGCATTATAATATCTTTTGTTTTATTTTCCATATTTTCCATTCCTTTCCTTATGATACCTAGCAGTTTATTTGCTCTCTTGGCCGCTGCAGCACACTGGGCTGAGGGTTTTAACATGTTATCTACAATGACGCCGAAATCTTTTTCCTGGGTGATGGTTCCTAATGTAGAACCTTGCATCATGTAACCATAGTTTGGGTTGTTCTTCCCTAGGTGCATAACTTTGCATTTGTCCACATTAAATTTCATCTGCCATTTTGATGCCCATTCTTCCAATTTATCAAGATCCTCTTGCAATTTTCCACAATCCTCTTGGGTTTTAACAACTTTAAATAGTTTTGTGTCATCTGCAAATTTGATAACCTCACTCGTTATTCCCCTTTCCAGGTCATTTATGAATATGTCAAAAAGCAGCAGACCCAGCACAGATCCCTGGGGTACATCACTATTCACCTTTCTCCATTGGGAAAATTGGCCATTTAGCCCTACCCTCTGCTTTCTATCTTTTAACCAGTTCCTGATCCACAATAGTACACTGCCTCCTATCCCATGACTCTTTAGTTTTGCCAAAAGTCTCTGATGAGGGACCTTGTCAAAGGCTTTCTGAAAGTCCAGATACACTATATCAACTGACTCACCTTTGTCCACCTGTTATTCACACCTTCAAAAAAACATAACAGATTAGTAAGACAAGATCGTCCTTGTCTAAAGCCATGTTGGCTGTCTCCCATTAGGCCATGACTATCTACATGCTGAGTAATTTTATTCTTTAGGATGGTTTCTACCATTTTTCCCAGTATTGACGTCAGGCTCACCAGTCTGTAGTTTCCTGGATCACCCCTGAAACCCTTTTTAAAAATTGGCATTACATTGGCTATCCTCCAATCTTCAGGTATTACAGATGATTTTAATGAAAATTCACAGATTACTAATAGCAGGTCTGCAATCTCATATTTCATTTCTTTCAACACCCTTGGATGTATACCATCCGACCCAGGTGATATGCTACTCTTCAGTTTATCTAAGAGTTGTAATACATCTTCCTGATGTATTGATATTTCCTTCAATTCTTCTGCACCTTTAAATACCACTTCAGTCATGGGTAACATCACTACATCTTCCTCAGTAAAGGCTGAGGCAAAGAATTCATTCAGTCTCTCCGCTATCGCCTTGTTGCCTCTTAGTGCCCCTTTAATCCCTCTATCATCTAATGGACCAATTGACTCTCTCACAATTTTTTTGCTACGAATGTACATGAAAAAGTCTTTATTTTGTGTTTTTGCTTCCGCAGCAAGCTTCTTCTCAAATTCTCTCTTTGCCTGCCTTATCAATTCCTGGCATTTGACTTGCCACTGCTTGTGCTGTTTCCAGGTCTTGTTGTTTGGCTCTTTTTTCCATTTCCTGAAAGATGCTTTTTTGGCAACAACAGCCTCTCTGACCACACCTTTAAACCATGCTGGCAGTTTTTTGGACTTCCTTCCACTTTTCTTGAAGTGTGGAATACAGCTGTTCTGGGCTTCCAAGATAGTATTTTTCAACAACACCCAAGCTTGATGTAAGTCTTTAACCTTTGCAACTGCTCCTTTTAGTTTTTTCTTAACTATTTTCCTCATTTTATCATAGTCTCCCTTTCGAAAGTTAAAAGGTAGTACTGTGGATTTCCTTACTATCCCTCCTCCACTAATTAAATCAAATGTGTTCATGCTATGATCATTATTGCCAAGTGGCCCCACACCCTTATCTCTTGCAAGTATGGAGCTCCTGTCTGTTCCATACTTGAGGACATTTGGGCTACTTTACTCTTTTTTGGAACCTCTCTGCTTTTGGTAGTTTCCTTCAAGGATACATTCTTCCGAACCATGCGCTCTTGTGCGACTGTCGGCTTTCCCCTATTATCTAGTTTAAAAGCTGCTCTATCTCCTTTTTAAAGGTTAATGCCAGGAGCCTGGTTCCATCCCGGTTAAGGTGAAGCCTATCCCTTCCTAAGAGCCCCTCCTTTCCCCAGAATGTTCCCCAGTTCCTAACAAATCCAAAACCCTCATCTCTGTACCACTGTCTCATCCACGTATTGAGACTCCAGAGCTCTGCATGTCTTTTGGGTCCTGCGCGTGGAATGGGAAGCATTTCGGAGAACGTTACCCTGGAAGTTCTGGATTTCATCTTCCTACGTAAAAGTCTACATTTAGCCTCCAGAACCTCCCTACCACATTTTCGTATGTCATTGGCACTGACATGTACCAAGACAGCAGACTCCTTCCCAGCACTATCTAAGACCTTATCTAGGTCGCGCGTGAGTTCCGCTACCTTCGCACCAGGCAGGCATGTTAACAGGCGATCCTCATGTCCACCAGCCGCCCAGCTATCTACATGCCTAATGATCGAATCACCAACTATAATGGCTGTCCTAACCCTTCCCTCATGGACACATGGCCCTGGAGAAACATCCTTGGTGCAAGAGGGTTTTACATCACCTGGAGGACAGGTCCTAGTTACAGGATCACTTCCTGCCACACCAGGGTGATGCTCTCCTGTCACGTGACCTCTCTCCTCCATGGCAACAGGGATGCTGCCAGACTGGAGGTGGGACTTCAGGACTATATCCCTGTAGGTCTTGTCTATGTACCTCTCTGTCTTTCTTATGTTTTCCAAGTCTGCTACTCTGGCCTCTAGAGAATGGACTCGTTCCCTGAGAGCAAAGAGCTCCTTGCACCTAGTGCACACATAAGACCTCTCACCAACTGGGAGAAAATCATACATGTGACACTCAATGCAAAAGACTGGAAAGACCCCATCTCGCTGCCGGACTGCTGTCTGCATCTTAGTTTTGTGTTTAGATCTTTAAGTTCTTTACTTACTAAGGGTTGCTATGGATATTTATACTAATAAAACTGTATCTAATACATTTAATATATCTTGTTCACCTGAAGCTTAATCAGTCTCAGGTCCTTAGTGTATGACTGATTTGGGTAATGAGCTTCACTTGAGAGCACCTCCTTTCCTTTAAGATGTGTAAGTACCTATAAAGCTATGATTATCCCAGGGGTGGGTGGGTGTTGGGTTGGGGGGAAATAATATTTATTAAAAGAGGGCTGCTACACAGTACCCTGTCCTGTGCTGCCTAGGTAGCTGTGACCAACTTCCTGGGTGATTAACAGTCCTTGCTTGGATAGAAGGAGTCTTTCAAAATGGCCTTTTGACCTGCCACCTGGTGTTAACACCTATTGAAAATGTTTCACAGGTCTCTTGCCCCCTAGGTAGAAGACCTCTTTGTAAAGACTCTAGAAGACTTTATTTGTTGCTCAAAGAGTACTGATCCTGTTTTTCCTTTTATGCTAAGCTATATTCTGATTTGATTTAAATTACAGCTCTTTGCTGCTGCTAGGCTCCGACTTATTATGAAATTTAAACTACAAGCTCTCTGCTGGGTTCCAAATTTAACCTGAAAGCTCTCTTCTGTGTTTTAAATTTAAACTTAAAGTACTTTGCTGATACTAGGCCCTGAGTGACTATTAAATTTAAACTACAAGCTCTCTGCTGTGTATGAAAGTTCTCTTCTGTGTTTTAAATTGAAACTTAAACTGCTGCTACTAGGCCCTGACTGATTTAACAAAAAACAGTGGATTCACAGATTAATTAGCTTTAATACAAAGAAGTCCTTCCAGAAAATTCCCAGAAGTATATACTCACAATTGCAGATCTCTCTCCAGAAGTAACAGTCCCTTTTTCTAGTCCTTCGAGACTTGCCTTGGGGTCACAAGGAGTGTGGGTGGGAATTGAACCTTGGTCACCAAGCCATTGTTCTAACCACTAGGCTACACCTCCCCTCTGTGTTGTATGCTTGTTGGTTAATGTGTGTTCTGCAAATAACAAATAGCATGTACATGATTTGATTATAGAGGAGGATTTGGATTTTTAGTTTATTATTGAGACCTGTTTTTCTTTGTGTATCTGTGGGTGGGAGGGGGGTTGTTGTTTCTTTATCAATTGGTAAGGGTGGGTAAATAGGGAAGTGGGGTGGCCATTATTGGGCTAAGAAAGGTGGAAAGCTCCAGTAATGAGTTAGAGATTTTTGATGGAGTTAAGGGGGGAGGGGGAATGAATTGAGGTTTTGTTTGTTATTGTATTACCCTGTAAGGTTAAGTAAGGAGAAATGGGTGTGAGGGATACAATTGCTGAAGCTAGATTAAAATTCCAGGAATTAGTAGTTTTGAGAGATTTGAATATTCCAAGGGAGGATGGATGTGAGGCATTGTTAGGGGATCTGGAATTTCAGCAGTGAGTGTAGGAAATGATTCATAGAGCAGGAAATACTTTAGAATTGATTTTCGACATGAAGGAAGTTATAAGGTAGAATGGATTATTATTAGGTAAGGCTAAGGAAGTTCTCTGGTTGGACCATTTTGTTATTCCATTCATTTTGTGGTGGCATGGAGATGGCAGGTTTAAAAGAAGGGGGACTGTGGAATTTCCATGGGGAAAAAATGTGGGAAAAGGTGTTTTATTGCAGAAAGTAGGCCAGGACTGATGGAGGAAATGGCTGGATAAATGTGTTGAGTAAGAGGCCAATTCCATTCATGCACATCCAGCCCCCTGTATGACCAGGCAGAATCGGGCATGCAAAGTTAGACCCAGTTCTGATCCCGCAGCACCCGCGGGATCAGATTTGGGTCTAGTGCCTGGATGTGTAGGCCTGGATCCATTTCTGTCTGGCTGTACGTCCCAGCTGATCACGTGAATGGAGCCACGATGCTGGCCTGCCGAATCTGGTTGCCTGTTCCCCGCAGCCTCACCCCTAATCCGGCCTTCCAAGGTCTGGGTAAGGCTGCGGGGAACCCCTGTGCCCACTCACCTGTGTCCCTGTATCCCATGCTGTGATCCCCTTCCGTCCAGGGGGACTTATTCCACCTTTGAGGTGGAATAAGTCCCCCACTTAGATTCGAGGCCCCAAATGCACAGGGCTGACCTCTGAATTGGCCCTGTACATCCGGGTTCACAGCCCGCCCATGCCCCTCCTTTCAATCCACCTCCAGAATGCACCTTCCTGCCCCCATCTAGGCTGTATGTACGGAGAGGGTATTGGAGGGGCCAGCAAGGGGACGACTAGCAGGGATGGATGTCCCGATGGGCTGAAAATTTACCCCTATGAAGCATTAACCCTTTCAGTGGAGGTGCTAAACAGTTGAAGCCCAGACAACACAACTTTCCTGGGAAAGGAGAGACTGCAAACCTATTAGCAATACCATTGTATGAAACATGTGGTTCAGAGTTTTGCATTTTATTCTTTTAATCAGGGATGCCGGAACGCCATTTTTCTCAGGTGGCCACGCTCTGTCCCTAGCTCTGCTGAACTGTATGAGGCTGTGATCACTGACTTTCCCCTCCTGTCTGCCTGAAGGATCCAATCTCCAGTGGGCAGACAGGAGGGGAAGGCCAGTGATTGCAGAGTCTTCTGCCCACAGGGGATGGGATTCTCACAGGTAGCCTGCTGCCTGTCGGATTACAGCCTTCCCTAACTTCTGCATGTGGGAGATCAGATCCCCGCAGGCAGAAGTAAGGGAAGGCCATGATTGCAGCAGAGGTTTTGGGGGGCCAGGGGCCATGTGGTCAACCTCTTTCTGATGCCTATGCTTTTACTGGTGTGCATATACTGTAGAAAGGCAGAGTTTACTAAAGTAAATAGATTGCTACAATTCCAGAAGTATTATACTGGCATGCTGCTCAGTTAAGATTATAATTTTCTAGCAGTCTATTCTGTCAAGTAAACCTGATTCATTTATGAGTTCTGTATGGCATGGGCACTATTTCATTTAATTAATGAGGTCCAGAAACAAGAAGAAATGTACAATATTACAAAAGAAAGAAGGTGAAAAAGGAGCGATACAGAAATGCTGACAAACCATGCTGAGACAGAACAAGTGTACTTTTGCAGCATTTGCACGTGTAGGTTTGCATCCAGTATATACATGTATAACAGGGGCTATCTACATGTGGCAATGCTTGCTATGTATGGATGTCAAGGGGATGTGCTTAAAGTGGGAAGAGAGAGTGGTTAGGATGTACACACATGGAGGGTAATTTTATAACAGGTTGCCTAGGATGGGAGGCCAAATAGATGCCTGCATTAAGCCTCTTTTATAAATACACATAGCACCTTATAAAATGTTTGTATACATCACAGCTATGGAGGTCATTTTGGAAGCCCTATACATGCTTTGGACCTCCAAAAATGGGCATAGAGATATCTCCAGGGCCATTTTAGAAGTCGGCTCTGGAGACGTCCAAGTCTGTATGGGGGCATGGTAGAGGCATGCCTGGGGAGTTCCTAGAAATCTGGAGGCCCCTGCCCGATCTCAGAAATGTCATTGATGTCCAGCACCACATCTAAGTTTATGCCAATAATCATATTTTTAAAGTAGATATGTACTATCATTGTAAAAGTGGAAATACATGCATAATTTCTTAGGTCACCCATTACAAATCCATGACACACACCCTTAAAACTTGTAAAATGGGCATGCTGTGACTTTTACATGGGTTAGTAGCAACTTTCTAAAATTGTCATTTACACATGTAGGGCTTCTGATATGTGCCAGTATTTACATATGTAAAAGTTATTCAAGCCTTCTACAATGATCTCCAAATTGTAGGTTTTTTTGTCATAATTTTCAAAGCAGAAGGACACACATACTTTTACTTTGAAAATCTGAGAAAGTCTGCATAGACAAAAGAGTGCATGTGATTTTTAACCACCCACGCAGTTAGAAACGTATTCCCTAATGAAGACAATTTTCGTGCTACCTGCATTGTTGCCAGTTTCACAGGTAACACAGGTACACTAAAAAAATTTTTTTTTAAACTGCCTCTAATGTTTCGATTGATTTTTATGTTTTTTGGTGCGCTGAATCCAAATCTGGTAACCAATTTGCTCCATCACGTACAGATTCTTTGCTACATTGGGTTAGCAGTTTGAGGTGAACGTTTCAGATTGAGTGCGATCGAGATAAAAGTTTCTTGGATGAATTCTTTATACTAATTGTTTAGTAGTTATTCAAATAAGAATAAAGAAAATTGTAACAAGGCAGCACATAAGAATAGAGTAATGTCAACAAAACACACTGTGATGGTAGCAAAATTGTCTGCACTTAAAACAGCCACATACATGTGCACAAACATTGAGCATATAAGAGCGAGGTTATACACAAAGCAAAGCAAAGAAATGTGCAAAAAATGTTGTACAGGTATGTATGTAAGAATAGAAAACGCAAACCGCACCATTGCAATACATGAAGACAAACTCCCGATGGTGTGAAAATAAAATTCTAATAAATGAGATCCGACACTGTGGTAATAACTAGCAAATTTTTATTTCAAAGTTTAGTAAAAACACGATATTTCTCAACACAGTTTAGATTTTAAAGTCATTCTTGGGTCAATAAATCTCCTGGTGGGCCCGTTTCTTCTTCCCCCGAATGCTTCTCTTGGTGCGCTGCTTGGCATATTTTTCATCTGGGGTTTCCCGCAGCAGCAACCAGCAGAAATCAGCCATCATAGTGGTGTTCCATCTTCCTTGGTACCTTCTCTCTGCGTCCTTGATGTCCTGGTGAAACCTTTCACCTTGTTCTTCACTGTACGCCCCCAGGTTTTCGGGAAAGTAGTTCACATGGGAGTGCAAGAAATGGACTTTCAGGCTCATGTTACAGCCTTGTTCTTTGAAGGCATTGAGCATCCTGGCAACAATATCCTTATAGTTCTCATCCCGCCTGTTCCCCAAGAATTTGAGAACAACATCCTTGAAGGAATCCCAGGCTTCTTTTTCCTTCTCAGACATCGTTTCAGCGAATGCTCCATCTGAAATGAGTTTCCTTATATCAGGGCCAACAAACACTCCTTCCTTTAGCTTTGCTTCAGAAAGTCGGGGGAACTTTGAGCAAAGGTACCGAAAGCACTCACCATATTTTGGAAGGGACTTGATGAATTGCTTAATGAGACCCAACTTAATGTGGAGAGGTGGTAATAGAATTTTATCACGAGGTACCAAGCTCTCATGAAGAACATTTTTCTCACCGGGTCTCAAATACTCCCGAATTGGCCAGTCTTTTTTCCCCCAGTGTAGGTCGCGGGCCCGGCTATCCCACAAGCAAAGGAAGCAGGGATATTTGGTGAAACCGGATTGCTGCCCTAATAGCATGGATAGAATTTTAAAGTCTCCACAAATCATCCACTTATGCTCATCATAACGAATCTTCTGAAGAATCAGGGCCAAATTCTCGTATTTTTCTTGGAGAATAACAGAGTGAGCAATAGGAACTGAAGCGAATGTGTTGCCATTATGAAGAAGAACATCTTTTATGCTGTCTTTTGACGAATCAATGAACAGCCGCCATTCAGCAGGATCATACTTGAGTTTAAACTTTTCCATCACTCCGTATATATCGTTGCAAAATACCAAATCTTCCTCTTTGTTGAAATACTTCAAAAATTGTGTCTCGCGGTTGCGGTACCAATAAAAAGTTGTTCCTGGTGACAATAGATTTTTCTGTTTAAGCCGAGAACCTAGCAGTTGGGCAGCATCTTTTGGGAGTCCTAAATCCCGGACTAAATCATTCAATTCAGCTTGAGAGAAAAGTTCAGGTTTCGGATCTGGTTCAGTTTCAAACTCGGAAGTACTGGACTCATCGGGAAAAGCCATCTGATGAGTCTCATCATGATCAGAACCGTCCACAAATATGATCCAAAGATTTTGGTGGTTCAGGCACAGGTACTTCGTTGCTATGAGGCATAGGCCTAATTGCTGAGGGAAGGTTGGGGTAACTTATTACGTTCTTATTTTTTAAGTTGTATCCCTTCACAATGCAAGAGCAAAAATAGCAGTCACTGCTGTGGTCTCTTTGTTCACGCCACATCATAGGTATTCCGAAACAAAATGCTTGTTTTTTACCTTTCATCCATAAGCGTAGATCTTCCTCACATGTCTTGCACACTTTGTGAGGAGCCCACGGTTTGTCTTGATCGCCTAACTTCAAACCGAAATAGGCAAAATATACTTTTTTAATAAATGCAGAAATGTTCCTCTGCCGCTTTTTCACGGTATATTCCCCACAAATAAAACAAAAACTGTCCGGAGAGTTGACGCAACCTCTGGCTCTGTGAGCCATCACAAATACACAGCACTGCAAACTACAACTGTAGTGAACCACTTCGGAATAAAGCTGGATTACGACTGAGCAAACAAAAGGTAATAATGAACTTGCAAGAAACTGAAATTTGACAGGAACGTTCATGTCGCAACCACCGTGTTTGAGCGAGCGAACGAGGCGAGGCGAACAGGAAAGAACATGCGCCAGCGCGAGTACTGGATTTAGCCCCCCGCCTCCCAATTGTCCTGTTAATGTATAAAATGAATACAAAACACTCTAAAATATCATGAGGGAGTGTTTCTAGTTAGTTAACCATTACAACCTCTATTTTGGGCCAAGAAAATAAACTGCAGTCGGCTAAAAAGAAATTATGTGAACATTCCTTATATGGGTAAGAAATCTAATTTTGCAAGAAAACGTGACGTGATGGAACATTTTGGCTATTTTTCCTGGATTCAGCACCCCAAAATCTATAGCAATCAGTTGCAAAACTGGAGGCAGTTTTTTGGTAGTGTACCTGTGTAATTTTTATTAGCAAAGATTCAGAGGTTTGCAAAATTAAAGTATGCCTAAAGCAAAAGTACTGGAAGGGGTGGGGGGGGGGGGGCAGAGTTAATTCCCTGAAGCCTGATCCTGGCCTTAGGAGGCCAGATCGGCGGTCGGGCTGCGGGGAATTAACTGTTTTAGCAGCGGATAGCATCGCGGCTTTTAAATGGAGCCGCAGTGCCATGGCAACAGGATGCCATGGCGCCGCAGCTCCCTTTAAAAGCCCTGGCTGAGTTAGCTGGGCTATAGCTGTACGTGCAGCCAGGACTGAATCTCAGTCCTGGCCTGCACATACAGGCCTGTTTGTGATTCCGATCCCGCGGGGCTATATGTGCCCCTTGGGATCAGAATCGCGTTCTCCTTTGTACGTCCGGCTCATCCCAGACGTACAAAGGAGATGCAGGTCGGGATCAGAATCGGGCCCAGAATCTTTAAACTTAAAAAAACAGAGTCTAATGCACATTTTACCAATAAGATTGAAGGGACAACCATCCTCTCACTAGTCTGTTCTAGGAAATTGGTTAAGTTCATGTTATCAAAAGGCAAACATGATGCCATAATACCTGAAGTCATAGCCTTCTTCCCCCCGAGGTAAATAGTAAACTTTGGTAGGAGGCAAAGCAGACTCAGTCACCTTCAAAGCCTTAAGGAGGTAACATCTAAACATATAGGGCCCGATACTGAAAGGCATTTACACGGTTTATAGACTTGTAAACCATGTAAATGCCGCTGAACAGGATATTCAACTGTACTAACTACTGGTAATTAGTTATGTTATGTCATGTTCCATGTCTTATAACCTGTATATAGTTTAAAAGCACTGTTCCAGCTAACGTTCAAAAGTATGTTCCCTGTAATTACACTTGTATATAGTTAAAACATTGTTCCTTGTAAAGTATACAGAAGTATACAAATTTTCTGTTCACTGTTCAATGTAAACCGCCCCTGATCTCTGGAAGGTATAGAAGAAACTGTTAAATAAATAAAATAAATAAATAAATACTAACATGCTTAGTGCTGCTGAATATCCCCTACTAATGTCGTTACACACCCAATGCTAACTTCCTTAGCATTAGGGCCTCTCACGGTCATTCATGCCCTAGCTTTCCCATAGAAGCTAACCGTGCAGTGGCTCAATATCATCGCTACCCAGTTAACTTCTGCGGCTGTGAAGGCCATGTGACAACCCTGGATATTCAATGCTAGGGCCACATATGACCCTAGTATTGAATATCCAGGTTTAGTGAAAGCTGGTCGCCATACTCACACCTATCTGCCAGCGCTAAATATCAGGTCCATAGTGTGAAAAATGTGGAAAACCGATGAACCGTAAATTTCTACTGCAGGACCTATTTTCCAAAAATTCTAACTTCCTGTGTGAAGTAAGAGTGACTTGAATCATAGTCATCTCAGTAGTTTCCAACCTTTAGGCCCTCTCTTGTAAAGTTGAATAATGCAATTTATTTGTGCCTAATCTTGCTTTTGCTGCAGAGTATCCTGTAGCAATTGTGCCATTTGAAGGCACCAGACATTAAAAGGGGCATTTTAGAAAGGACGTTTAGGTGAAATCTGGGACATTCAGGGAAAAACATCAAAAATGTTGGCCCGATTTTGGAAACATGAATGTCCCTGAAATGGACAGCCGCACCAGCAGCCAAATATACATCCCCGCTAGAAAACCTGGGTAAGGAACATCTATCCTGTGCTGAATGCAAGCTATTTTGCATGCAGGAATGTGCATCAGTGTGCCAAACTGAAATCAAGTATCCCATTTCCTTGTCAGTTTTATTATCATCAGTAAAAATATAAGAGGTATTAGAGTACCTTCATCTCTATGCTGTCTGGGTGTCTGGATGGCAGAATGAGAACTTTTCCGATGCTTATTCTTTCCCTGGTGCAGTTAAAAAGTTGGATGTGATTCTGGATATACAGGGTTTTTCTGAAATCAGGTGATGGTATTCGAGTACTTTGGAATGCCCCAGACATGCCTACACCATGCCCCCATTCAGCCTTGGATGTCCTCACACCGAGGACGTCCTTAGAACCACTCTCTAAAATGGCTTCAGGGAGATCTCTATGCTTTGGACATCTGAATGCCAGTTTTCAGACAAGACCAATTAAAAAAGAAAACAGTAGGAAATAGTATAAAAACCAGGGCATTGCCAGATGTCTGTGTAACTGAGAAAAAAAACAACATATGACCTGGACAGGATTAATGGCACCCTTCATTAATATTTGGTTGCAAAACCCTTGGCAGTGATGACAGCCTCCAGGTGTTTCTTCTAGCCATCTATAAGTTTCATACATCCGTCTGCTGGTAGTTTCTCCTACTCTTCAAATACGATTTGTTCCAGCTCATGAATGCTTCCAGGATTCCTTTTACCAATGGCAGATTTCGGCTCTTTCCAAAGGTTCTCAATTGGATTGAGATCAGGATTCATTGCTGGTCAGTTTATAACAATCCATGAGAATGCAGACCTGCTATTAGTAATCTGTGAACTTTCATTAAAATCATCTGTAATACCAGAAGATTGGAGGGTCGCCAATGTAACGCCAATTTTTAAAAAGGGTTTCAGGGGTGATCCGGGAAATTACAGACCGGTGAGCCTGACGTCAGTACCAGGGAAGATGGTAGAAACCATCATAAAGAACAAAATTACACAGCATGTAGATAGTCATGGCTTAATGGGAGGCAGACAACATAGCTTTAGACAAGGAAGATCTTGTCTTACTAATCTGTTATATTTTTATGAAGGTGTGAATAAACAGGTAGACAAAGGTGAGTCGGTTGATATAGTGTATCTGGACTTTCAGAAAGCCTTTGACAAGGTCCCTCATCAGAGACTTTTGGCAAAACTAAAAAGTCATGGGATATGAGGCAATGTACTATTGTGGATCGGGAACTGGTTAAAAGATAGAAAGCAGAGGGTAGGGCTAAATGGCCAATTTTCCCAATGGAGAAAGGTGAATAGTGATGTACCCCAGGGATCTGTACTGGGTCCGCTACTTTTTGACATATTCATAAATGACCTGGAAAAGGGAATTACTAGTGAGGTTATCAAATTTGCAGATGACACAAAACTATTTAAAGTTGTTAAAACCCAAGAGGACAGTAGAAAACTGCAGGAGGATCTGGATAAATTGGAAGACTGGGCATCCAAATGGCAGATGAAATTTAATGTGGACAAGTGCAAAGTTATGCACCTAGGAAAGAACAACCCACACTATGGTTACACGATGCAAGGTTCCACATTGGGAACCACCACCCAGGAAAAAGATTTAGGAGTCATCGTGGATAACATGTTAAAACCCTCCGCCCAGTGTGCAGCGGCGGCCAAGAAAGCAAATAGAATGCTAGGTATCATAAGGAAAGGAATGCAAAATAAAACAAAGGATATTATAATGCCTCTGTATCGTTCCATGGTACGACCGCACCTTGAATATTGTGTACAATTCTGGTCGCCGTATCTTAACAAGGATATAGCGTTATTAGAAAAGGTACAGCCACCAAAATGGTAAAGGGGATACTCCTATGAAGAGAGATTACAAAGGTTAGGGCTCTTCAACGTGGAAAAGAGACGGCTGAGGAGAGATATGATAGAGGTCTATAAATTAAGGAATGGAGTGGAATGGGTAAACATAGATCGATAGAATATAGAAAGACTAGGGGAAACTATTTAAGACAAATAAGAGAAAATATTTTTTCACTCAACGTGTAATCAAACTCTGGAATTTGTTACCGGAGGATGTAGTAAGAGCTGTTAGTGTAGCTGGGTTTAAAAAAGGTTTGGACAAGTTCCTGGAGGAAAGTTCCATAAACCATTATTAAAAAGGGACCTAGGATATCAATGCTTGACCCAATACAAGCATTGTGGAACCTGTGTCTTTTGGGGATACTGCTAGGTACATATGACCTAGATTGGCCACTATTGGAAATAGGATACTGGGCTTGATGGACCTTGGTCTGATCCAGTATGGCATATCTTATGTTATGTTCTTTGTTCTTTTTTAACCATTCTTTTGTACTTTTGAGATGTATGTTTTGGGTCATTGTCTTGCTGGAGGACCATGATCTTCGACTCAGATCTAGCTTTCTGACACTAGGGGGCTTGTTTACAAAGCCGCGGTAGCGGTTCACGATCGTTATCGGAGCCGCGGCCCCATTGATTTCAATGGGGCCGCGGCTCAGATAACGATCGCGAATCGCTACCGCGGCTCTGTAAACAAGCCCCTAGGTAGCACATTTCACTCCAAAATATCTTAGTAGTCCTTTGATTTCATGATTCCTTTAATATGTTCCAGACCTCCAGTTCCTGAGGCAGCAAAACAGCCCTACAACATAATGGAACCTCCACCATATTTAACTGTAGGGAAGGGTGTTTTGTTCCTTAAAAGCTTCATTTCTTCATCTGTAAATATATCACTGGTTTGTATTGCCGAATAGCTCAAGTTTGTTTTCATCTGTACACAGAACATTTTCCCAGAAGGATTGTGGTTTCTCAAGATGAGTTTAGGCAAAAATCAGGCAAAGATCAGGCATGTAATAACACCACTACTCGATTACGGCAACTCAATATATCATGGCATCCCAAAGAGCTCATTATACCCATTGCAGCTAGAACAGAACACCGCTACAAGGATTATCCTGGGACAAGCTCATCAATCACACATCACGCAACTCCTCAAACAACTTCACTTGCTGCCCATATCGCAAAGAATCAAATATAAGGTCCTTATCAGCACACACAAAATCATTCACAACATCTCACCTCTCAATCTGCATGCCTTAATCTCAACCCACAACTGCAATAGATCCACAAGACAGATCATGTCCAACACACTAAGCATTTCAACAGAAATAACACAATGTAGCCAAAGAACCAATAACAGGGCCTTTTCGCTATATGCTTCTGCATTATGGAACTCACTTCCTCCACAAATAAGAGACATTCAACTATTGCAAGACTTCAGAAAATGCTTGAAAACCTTCTTATTCACAGAATACTATGGACCAGCAACAAAAGACAAATAACCCTCACATCAATTCTACACGCATAATACACATCTTTGGCACTATGCAGTCATGTACATAATATGTACATAGTTCATCAACTTTTATGAGAATGTGTTAATAGCTTCTATTACAATGTGTTTAATATATTTGATGTATTGTGTAGGGCTTGATGTGTTTCCTGCTATCACATTGAGTTACTTGTAAACTGCCTTTTTATGTCTATCTTTGAGCAGTAGGGTACTCCTTGGTCTTCTTTGTTTAGTGTGCATAGCATAGATGTGGGTTGAAACCACCATTCCAGATTGCTCTAGGTCAGCTTTAAGCTCTTTGGATATTGTATGTGGTATTTTTCCAAATGTTTTCACTACCCTTCAAAGACTTCTTGGATTCATTTTCCTTTCCCCATCACGTCCTGGGAGGTTCTTGACAGTTCTGTGAGCAGAAAACATATTAATAGCATTACAAACTGTAGACACAGGAACCCCAAGGTCTTTGGAGATGGCTTTGTACTACTTTGAAGTTTGATGTTTGGTGATAATGGCTTTTCTGGAGGTCTCAGACAGTTCTCTTATCTTCACTATTGTGAAAATGGAACAGGGAGTGAATGTGGCCATTTAAACATTAGAGCCATCATTCATTAGTTGATTCAAGTCACGTGGGTACTGACAATTGATCACAGGTGAGTCTAAATGTATTGCAGTGGGAATGTGGTTCTCTTGTTCAAACTGATTTGAATTGTTCATAAAGGTGCCAATAATCATGTCCTGGTAATGTCTCTGTTTTTCTACTATTTCCTTTTTTAATTGGTCTTGTTTTATTTGATTCTTTTATGTGTCAAATATGTGTGCAAATAGTCCACTTTTTTTTAGGAGATATTGGACATTAAGGGGTTGAACTGCAAGGGTGCCAATAATGTTGACCATAATTGTATCTATATCCCAAAAAGCATGTTATAAAGCCTTGAGTTTACAGCTGCACAGAGTGATCTTGTCCATGTCACAAATAGGTGTTGCGAAGGCATGTCTAGGGCGGAGCAGAAAAGTCCACGTGTTCACCTCATTTTAGAATGATGCTGCATGTTTAAACCCACTGGCAGACATTCCCATGTCTATACCAGCTCTTAGCCACACATTTGAAAAGTACTTATTTCGGACAGCTATCAACTGCTCAGAGAAGAAGAGACTAACTTCTCACTCCCCCAATATTTTTTATCCACTCTAAAAACAAATACAGGAACATAGAGAAGTCTTTTTGTTTTGCTGCCATACCACTGTATGTCCCTATTTGCAAAATGGCAGGCTGGGACATATATATGGAACAAGATATGTATTCAATTCTGAAATACCATGCCAGACATGTCAATGTAGCTGGTTTCAGAAACATTCATATTTTGCATGTGCAAAATTCTTAAAATCATTTGTTAACCAGCATGTGTCTGGGACTTTATTCTGTATATCCCTCAATTCCTTTTTATTATGCAGAGATATTTATCTTTTGGGGCATAGTTAGGTCAATTTTAGTAGCTACTTACATGTTTCCACCTTCTCTGCTGCCCCTCCCTTAGAATTGTAAAGATTGCAACTTCGACATCCGAGATGGCACCAAAATAGACTTTCTAAAATGTACCTTTTGCTATGCTTCTAGCTTGCTAGTGCTGTAATCTGCCCATGGCAATGGAAATTAGTTTGCTAATATACATAGCAACCAATACGAAAACACTACAGTTCAGACAGTAGCTTTCACAGTAGAAATCACATCAAAGAAAATACAAAATATATATTAATAATTAAAAATGCAGTACATCACAACTAGGAAGTAATTTGAAATTCCTGTGTCTTTTGTGTGTGGTGTTTATGTATGTTTGTGTCTTTCTCTGTTGGGTGTACTGTGCATGTGTTGTGTCCTGTGGGGGGAGAGAGTGAGTAAGTTGGAATAATGGGGAAGGGGGTGGGACAGTTGTGGGGCATAGTTATTGAGAATGTGGCAGTTGGCAGGGTGGTTTTTGTGGTGCAGGAATTTGCAGAGTAGAGGGGCAATGGTGGGAGGGAGTTTGGAAGGAGAGGGAGAGTTGCAGGTGGTGGGGCAAATTTGGGGGATATTTTTTATGATTGTTTGGTAGTTTGGTTGGGCAGTTGCAAGAGAGTATTTTTTTAACAGTAGGACAGCGTGCAAGCAGTTGGACAGTTGCATAGTGGTAGTTTTTTGGGCTAGGGCAGTCTGTAGGAAGGTGGGACAGTTGTGGGAGTGGGTCTAGGTTTTAGGGATGGGACAGTTGCCAAGGTGGTAGGGCCAGGTTTTGAGTGTGGGGCACTTTGTGGGGTGGTGGGGAAGTTGTAGGGGGTAGTTTTCAGGTGGGGCA
This sequence comes from Ichthyophis bannanicus, assembly GCA_033557465.1. NCBI lineage: Eukaryota > Metazoa > Chordata > Amphibia > Gymnophiona > Ichthyophiidae > Ichthyophis > Ichthyophis bannanicus. The sequence goes on from CM066032.1 coordinate 952,858,375, forward strand.
GTTTGCAGGGTGCTGAGGCAGCTTTGGAAGATTGTTTTTTTTTTTTGGGGGGGGGGGGTAGGAGCAGTTTGAATTATAGTGGGGCAGCTGTGGGGGTGCAGTTTTTGGGTGTGGGGCAGCTTGCAGGATGGTGAGGAAGTTGTGTGTGGGGTTTTTTCAGGGTGGGGCATTTAACGGGTTTCTTTTGGGGGTGGGGCAGTTTGTAGGTTAGCAGGGCACTTGCCAGGGTCTTTTCTTTGGAGGTGATTGCAGTTTGGAGTGTTAGCAGAGTAGAGAACAGGGAGAGGGATTCTGAAAGGAGGAATTCCCTAACTAATATATTTCACTGCATATAAGTTTTTATGCTACAGGAATTGGAGCTCCCTTTCCCACAGAAAAGCCATTTTTTATGGGGGTTATTTCTCTGGAACTCTCTGTCTGATCTGGCCCCTTTTTTACCTTGATTTGTCTTTTTACTATTTTTTCCCACATGCCAAGTTTTATCCCATTCTGTTAATTTTTGGGGGAGTTATTTTACCCCCAAACAGAGAGACAGACAGACGAACCAGCAGGCAGACAGACATTCTTGACCCCGTTTGTATAATTCTTTCCAACTTAAGCTGGGTTGGCAAGAATAGTAATGTATTGAATGCTTTCAGTAAGGGCACTGACAATGAGTCAGCCAGCAGCATCTTGATAGTTAAGTGGCCATTTGCTACTGGAAATGGATTTTAAACAATTTTTTCTTAAAGTTTCCTTTGCTTAGCCATTATCAATGATGGTGACATCACTTAGCAATAGCAAAGGGAGGGGCCGAGGTAGAAGAAGGCTGATTGTCGGGTGGTTTGCAGGTATGCATGGGTAGGGGAAGGGAGCTGGATTCGGTTGACATGGACTGATTGGAGACTTCGGGAGGGAGTGTGAAGCACAAGAAGGTCGGCCAGCTACTGGGGTCTATGAGTGCAAATGGCTTGGTGTACCAGAGTAAGAACCTTGAATTTAATCCAGAAATCTAACAGAAGCCAGTGAAGTTGATAGCTAGGGGTAATATGATCCTGATGAGAGGCATGAGATATGAGCTGGGCTGCAGTATTTTGTATCAATTGCAACCGGTGTCGTTGGTATTGGGGGACACCGGCAAGCACAAGATTGCAAAAGTCCAACCTAGAAATAACTAAAGAAAGAAGAAGGGTGGTTAGGGCCTGTGGAGAGAGAAATGGCCAGATAGCTCGAATATGACGAAAGTAGTAGAAGGAGCGTCGAGACACCTGTGAAATGTGGTCACGGAATGAAAGATTGTTATCTAAAAGTACACCGAGATAGCGAAGCTTAGGGACCAAAGCGATTGGAGTATCTGAGAGAGAGGGAGCCAAGGATGGGCAACTGGATTCATGTGGAAACCAAATGGCCACAGTTTTAGTGATATTTATTTATTTATTTATTTATTTATTTTATTTGCAAAACTTTTATATACCGCCAATTCCCAAGATCAGTGGCGGTTTACATCAAAACAACATTGAAATTACATGGAACAATAATAGTGATATTTAAACAGGTACATTGAACTGTAATCAAACTATATACAGGTAGCATAACATAGTTTAGAATTATTTACAGGTTAATTACATCGTTTTTACATATATACATATTAATGGTACATCGTAAGTTCTGTTATGGGAGTTGTAGTGAAAGTATTGGAGCTAGTATATTCATTATTAAGTTACGGAGGATGGGAGGTCTTATTGAGGACAAGGCAGTTGGTAGAAATATTGAGGACAAGGCAGTTGGTAGAAATCCAGACAGAGATCAGTGATAAACATTTGTTGAAGGGGGAGATATCTGGTTGAGCAGAAGTATGGTGCAAAATGAAAATGTCGTCGGCATAATAATACTCCAACAGACCTGATTGCTGAATTAATAAAGCTAGGGGAGCAAGAAAGACATTAAACAGCAGGGGATCCAGGACAGAGCCTTTGGGAACACCACAGTGGAGGGGGTTGGGGTTAGTGAAAGAAGAGCCAGAGGTGACAGCAAAGGACCTAAAGTACAGAAAGGAGTGAAACTAACGATAAACAGTACACCAGACTGACGAGGGTGAAGAAAATGAATCAAATTGAGGTGATGGGAGAGTTAAGAGAAGGCTGCTGTTTCAAGGAGTTTTGAAGCAAATGGAAGATTTGAAACTGGACGATAATGTGCTGGATTGAGAGGATCAAGGGATGGGTTTTTCAAAAGAGGGCGTACCGGAGCATGTTTCTAAGGAAGAGGAAAATTCCCAGTGGCGAGGCTGGTATTGATTATGGTAAGCATTGGAGAAAGCAGGCCAAGGGAGGGTTCAGACAGCCAGGAGGACGGCACGAGGTCCAGTGAGCAGGTGGTCTTATGTGTTGTGGAAATTAATTTAAGAAGTTCTTGGGTGGAAGAGGGTGGAAGTTAGCCCAGGTGTGAGACAAGGGAGAAATTGGGGAGGGCGAGACTGGAGGAGGGGAAGTCAGTGGTTGGGGGCAACAGGGAAGAGAGGAGCGTAAGTCCCGGGTTTTGGTGAGAAAGAAGGAGGCTAGTCGGGATAGACTAGGAACCGGAGCTGAGCAGGAACCACCAGTAAGGAGAGAGGAATGAGACTGCAGGCTGGAGAGCTTGAAGAGTGGAATAGAGCTGGAGAGACTTGTTTGGGGTTGCTGCAATTGCCTCTGAGTAAAATGTATGTTTTGCCTGATGAATGCTAGAGCGGTACTGAAGATGACAGGTCTTGAAGTACTGAAAGGCAGCAGGTGACTGAGCTTTCCTCCAAAGATGCTCTGCCCTGCGAAGATGGGAATGCTGCAAACAAAGACCAGCATGAAACCAGGGCCAACGAAGAGCATGACGGGGACGATGAGGCTCTAATGGTGCAATTTGGTCCAAACCGTTGGCGAGTCTAGAATTCCATGATGCTACCTGTGAGGTGGGAGAAAGGGATGAGAAATCAGAGGGGAGGATTTGTTCTGCAGGAGGAAATCTTTCGAGAGTGGATGGGGTAATACGATGAGAGAGCTGTACTGAAGAGAAGGAGGCACTGGAGTGAGGTAGGGAAGAGGTGGAACCAGTCGCAGCGAACTGCAAGGAGAAGGTGAGACAGAAATGGTCTGACCAGGGTACTGACTTATAGGTCAGGAGAAGGGGTTGGGTAGGAAAGGTTAGTGGGGTTTTGACCAGATCCAAGGTATGGCCAGTTACATGGGTGGGGAAGTAAACATGCTGCATTAACGAGAGATCATGGAGGAGTGAGGTAAATGATAGGTCCTTTGAAGATGTGGGTAAATCAAAGTGAATATTGAAATGTCCGAGTAGTACAAGGTGGGGGAACTGTAAGGATAGGTCAGAGATAGAGGAGAGAAGAGACTCCCAAAGATGGGAGTGACATGAAGGAGGAGAATAAATTACCAGGAGGTGAGTCACTGGGTGTGTGCTCAAGCATAAAAGAAGGGACTCGAGATAACGCAGGGAGGGGGAGAAAACCTGAGTTAGCGGAATCAAAGCATGGTAGATAGCAGCAACTCCTCCACCAGTCCAGCCAATACGTGGAACAGAAAGAGCAGAGTAACCCTGGGGGAGACAGCAGGCTAAGAGAGGTTCCTCTCCTTCCTTAAGCCATGTCTCTAGCAGAAATAGAGCATCCAGAGAATCATGCTCTACTATGAGATCATGGATTAATATTATTTTATATACCACCTTATCAGGACATCAAGATGGTTTACAGATGAACAAAACATTTTACATGAAACATATTATGTACGACGCATTTAACTATATACATTATACATTATAAATGGTTAGGGAAGGATTACATCATTAAAAGGAATCCAGAATATGAAATTACATTGACAGTATCTTTAGATATACGGTCATACCACCCCCAGTGAGTTCAATCTCGCTTGACCTCAGAAGCTAAGCCTGCTTAGTACTTGGATGGGAGACAACCTTGTAAGACCAAGTGCTGTAGACCTACTGCACAGAAGAAAGGCTTGGCAATCTCTTTCTGGTCACATCTTGCCGTGAAAATTCAGGGGATAGTCGCAACTGTTCACAGGAGTCAGCAAGAACTTGATGGCACATAACTGCAACAATTTTTAGACAAAACAATGCATAAAAGTAATTAAAATAATATAAGACATTAAGAGGGAATTTTCAAAGTATTTTAGCCATCGTCAGCCCTATATTCAGTGTCACTAGCCAGTTAGTACTGCTGAATATCCTCATAGACCACCAAAAAATGCCTAGTTAAAACTAAGGTTTCTGGGTATGGACTGGGGGCACTGGTGGCAGCTAGCCGGTTAATGACGATATTCAGCTACAAACCAGATAGTTAAACTGGTTAAGTTAGGTCATCTGAATAGATGACCTAACTTTAACCAGTTTTAGCCAACTGGTTAGTGTCTGGATGTTGTAGCTAACCGGAAAGTGATGCCTCTGTCCAGCGAGCCTAAATATTCTGCAGCGGAAACTGGGTATTTTTTATATTTTTTCAGCTGCTGAATATCAAGTTTTAAATAAAGTGGCAACAGTTAACTGCTGCCATGGAATATACCTCCCTTGGGGGGATGGGAGTTGAGTAGCACAACAATTTTCATCTAAAAGGACGGTTTGAAAATGGTACACAATAGAAGGGGGACATTCAGCAGCAGCGGCTAGATATTACCACTGAACCTAAGAAATGGATATTCAATGCTGGGGCCATATCTGGCCACTGGCACTGAATAATTGGGTCAGTCAGATAGTAGCAAAGCTTGCAACAGGATTGCAGCTATATTATTCCATAGCTATGCATCTCACTTCCTGTGGAAACTCAATTAAAGAGTTCATATAAAAAATTTAAAAAGAGTCTCAAAACCTGGTTATACCTGTCAATGTAATGACTTAGGGCCCGATTTTCAGCTGCCCACCGTTTGTAAGGGCTATGTGCTGATGGGGCGCACAGCCCTCCCCGCCATCCTCTAAACTGGATATTCAATGCCGCAGCAATGACATTGAATATTTGGTGATTTCTGCAGGGACAGGAAACCACTGAGACTAATCGGGCAGCAGTGATATTGGCTGCTGCCCGGTTAGCGATAGGCACCTTAAAGATAAGCGAGGGTTTTCCTCACCTATCTTTAAGGTGCCGATCACTAACCAGGCAGCATGCAATATCACTGCTGCCCGGTTAGCGCAATTCCTCGCCTCAACTCCTCCCTGGAATGTTCCCAACACGCCCCGATGCTAACCATATAGCATCGGGGAGCATAGGGGACAGATGGGGATATTCAACGTCACTAACTGTGTATGTGCAATTGAATATCCCCACCTAAGGCATTTACATGGTTTACTTGGCTGTAAACTGAGTAAAGGCCCTTCGAATATCAGGCCCTTAATCACTAAGGGCTTGATAGTGCAATGCAATTAGCAGACCTGCTAACCGCATTAATCTCCTTGGCCGGGATATTCAGTGGCACAAACATGGTTAGTGCCGCTGAATATCCACGGGTACTGCCGCTGCACACCCCGATGCTAGTCAGCTAGCATCGAGCGTTCCAGGGGCTGAATATCACTGCTTCCCGGTCAGCTTCAGCACTGAAAGTTAGGTCAGCCTTTAATGTGTCTAACTTTCATGGCTTAGTGATATCTGGGCAGTGCCTGAATATCGCCACTCACTGGGTGCCACTCCCAAATGCCCCAATGCTAGCATGGTCCTAACATCGCACACTATCCCTGTACTGCTCTGGCAGCATGTCCCTTACTTTCACACTGAAAATTTATTTAGTTAGCATAGAGGAAAGTACATTTATACTTTTTACGCATGAATGCAATTAAAAAATTACCCCCTATTTTTGCTTTAATTTATCTCAATTGTCAGAGTAAAATTGAAAACCTTTTTTGGACATGTGTGGATAGCAATCAATTTTGAGATTAATTTTGAAAGAGGACACGGTATTCACAGGGATGAGTATTTTTTACACCCAGATTAAACTGGGGCCACTTTAAAATGGCTGAGCCACTGGGGCTATGGCCTTGTATTGGTTGCTGCACTGGTAGTAGCAATGGAGCATAGTCCATGGGTACTGCAGCCAATGATAGATGGCTTCTGGGCTTTGAACAGGTTATTTTATTTTTTATTAGTATAAACAACTTAGATACTTAATGATAAGCAGTCCATCAAATAAAGTGAACATTGAACCTTGCTGTCAGAACCCTCAAGGCGTCCGGCTAGAGTGTTTTCTCACTCTTCCTCCCTCCCAAATTTTGTTGCAAGGGGTTGTTTAGGGCTGTTAAGGGGCAAGGATTTTGATTTGTGCAGCCAGGGTCGACCTGTCCATTGAGCGAGAATGTTTTTTGCACAGCGCCCCGCGTTTCAGGGGGCCCCGCGCAAAGAACATTCAGATCTAAAAGTAAATTTTAAAATAAAAAAAAAAAGCTATCTGCTGCCGCGGCCGCTGCGGCAGAATCGAGTGTGCCGCGGGGCCCCCCCTGTCCGGCAGAGCCTGCCCTCCCCTACATCAGCTCCCTCTCTGCAGTCACACACACCGGCTTTCAGAGCACGAGGGGAGAGTTTCTTCCTCGCGGCTCTGTTAAGCCTGCCGGCGCTGATGGGAAAGTTCCCATCAGCCCCCACAGGCTTAACAGAGCCGCGAAAGGGAAACTAGTCGGTGCGTGAAAGCCGGTTGGTGAAAGCTGGTGTATGTGACTGCGGAGAGGGAGCTGATGCAGGGGAGGGCAGGCTCTGCTGGGCAGGGGGAGGCCCGCGGCACACTCAATTCTGCCGCAGCAGCCGCGGCCACGGCAGCAGACAGCTTTTTTTTATTTTAAATTTTCCCTGGGTGGGGGGGGGGGGGTTAGGAGTGGTGATGGGCTATGGAGGAGCTAAGTCTGGATATGAGCTGATGGGGATAGGACTGGAAGTGGGCTGATGGGGTGGTTTAGTAGTGTAATTGGGCTATGGGTGGCTTAAACTGAAAATTGGTTGATGGGGGGTTAGGACTAGAAATGGGCTGATGGGATTAGGACTGGGAGTGGGCTGATGGGGAGGTTAGGACTGATAATGGGCTATGGGGGGGCTTAAATTGAAAATTGGGTGATGGGGGGTTAAGACTGGAAATGGGCTGATGGGATTAGGACTGGGAGTGGGCTGATGAGGGCTTAGGACTGGTAATAGGCTATGAGGGGGTTAGGACTGGTAATGGTTGGGGGGGTTGCTAGGACTGGAAATGGGCTGAGTCGAAGGGGGCTTGAACTGCAAATAGCTGATGGGGACGGGGGCTTGGAATGGAAATGGGCTGTGGGGAAGGGGGGCTTGAACTGCAAATAGCTGATGGGGAAGGGGACTTGGAATGAAAATGGGCTGAGGGGAAGGGGGGCTTGAACTGCAAATAGCTGATGGGGAGGGGGGCTTGGAATGGAAATGGGCTGAGTGGAAGGGGGCTTGAACTGCAAATAGCTGATGGGAAGGGGGGCTTGGAATGGAAATGGGCTCTTAGGGGAGGGAGCTAGGACAGGAAATGGGCTGATGGAGGGGCTAGGATAGGACTGGGAATTGGGTGTTGGGGGGAGCTAAGATTGGAAATGGGCTGTGGTGGGGCTTTGGATTGAAATGGACTCATGGAGGGGCTAGAACTGGAAGTAGGCTCATTGGGGGCTTGGATTGGAAATGGAGTCCAGCGGATTACAGGATCCGAGGCAGCATGGATTCACCAGAGGCAGGTCTTGTGAGACAAATCTGATTGATTTCTTTGACTGGGTGACCTGGGAGTTGAACCGAGGGAGAGCCCTAGATGTGGTGTATTTAGATTTCAGTAAAGCCTTTGACACTGTTCCACACAGGCGACTTATAAACAAACTGAGCACCCTAGGGATGGACCCTAAAGCTACTGCTTGAGTTAGAAATTGGTTGGGTGGGAGGCGACAAAGAGTACAAGTAAATGTAGCTCACTCCGAGGAGAAGGATGTTATCAGTGGTGTGCCCCAGGGATCTGTCCTTGGTCCGATTCTTTTTAACATCTTTGTTAGTGATATAGCGGAAGCGCTTTCAGATAAGGTTTGCCTCTTTGCGGATGATACCAAAATCTGCAATAGAGTAGACACCCAGGAAGGGGTAGATAACATGAGGAGGGATCTAGCTAAGCTTGAAGAATGGTCTAGAATTTGGCAGCTGGGATTTAATGTTAAAAAATGTAAGGTCATGCATTTGAGCTGCAGCAATCCAAGGGAGCAATATAGTATAGGGGGTGAAGTACTTTTGTCCACTAAAGAAGAGCGGGACCTAGGCGTGGTTGTGTCTGATGATCTTAAAGTAGCTAAACAGGTAGAAAAGGCGATGGCAAAAGATAGAAGGATGCTTGGGTGCATACGGAGAGGAATGGCTAGCAGAAAAAAGGAGGTGATAATGCCTCTGTATAAGTCTTTGGTGCGACCTCATTTGGAGTATAGTGTGCAATTCTGGAGACCGCACCTTCAAAAGGATGTGAACAGGATGGAGTCGGTGCAGAGGGTGGCTACTAAAATGATTAGTGGTCTTCATTATAAAGCATATGAGGACAGACTGAAGGATCTTAATATGTACACCTTAGAGGAAAGGCGGGATAGAGGTGATATGATTGAGATGTTTAAATACTTCCATGGCATAAATGTTCAGGGAGAGAGCCTCTTTCAATTGAAAGCAAGTTCTGCTACGAGGGGACATGAGATGAGGGTGAAGGGAGATAGATTCAGGAGTGATATGCGGAAATATTTCTTTACAGAAAGAGTAGTGGATCCATGGAATAGTCTCCCAGTGGAGGTGGTAGAGATGAGGACAGTAACTGAATTAAAAAAAGCATGGGACAAACACAGAGGATCTCTAAAGGTAAAAAGGGGACTGTTGTAGTTGTTATGGAAGGACAGACTAGATAGCCCATGTGGTCTTTTTCTGTTCTCATATTTCTATGTTTCTATGTTTCTATGTAAATGGGCTGAGTGGAGGGGAGCTAGGATTTGACATGGGCTGATGGTGGGGCTAGGAAAGGACTAGAAATGGGCTGATGGGTGGCTGGTATTGGAAATGAGCTGATGAAGGGACTCGGATAGGACTGGAAATGGATGGGGGAGCTAGGACTGGAAATGAGCTGAAGGGGGCCCAGGATTGGAAATGGGCTGATGCGGGGACTAGAAGGGAGCGGATACTGGGTGGGGCTGGAACTAGAAGGGAGCTGATGTTGGGGGAGATTAGAATGGGATGGGGATGGGGCTGGGAGAGTGAAATGGAGAGGGGAAAAATATTTTGTGTGGGAGAGAAGAAAAATCTACAATTGGCTGGTTATTGGGAGACTAAGTGGGGATTGAGGATGGAGGGGTAACATTTGAGTGGATGAAATAGGAATGAGGAAAGAGCAAAAGGAGAAAGATTAGTATGTTAAAGCAGATGTAGAGAGAGAATGGAAAAAAACTAGAAGAGAGAAGAAAGGACAAATGGACAGCAGACGATGGAGAGTTAGCAGAAGACACAAATAAACCAGAAGAAAGTGGCTGGAACAATTGCAACTGAAAAAAAATGCACAAAAGGTACAAAGATATCTCTTTATTTTGAATTTATTAACTGGAATATGTCAGCTCTGGGAAATGTGCATCATTAACGTCTGTGCTTTGTTTAGTACAAGAGGAAATTAATTTATAGTTTTATTTCTACATTGTTGTTGTACATTCCAAGTTTGGCTTTTAGGGTTCCCAGTTTAATTATTGTCTTCCTGTTTTTTAAATTGTGATTCCTTGTTTGGTGATGGTCTATATCAGGGGTCTCAAACTCAAATTGCTTTGAGGGCCAAATGAGGACTTGTAAAGTAACCCCGGGGCCGCATAAGACGCGGGGCCTCATTTGCATAAGGGACCTCATTTGCATAAATATTTGCATAATGTTACCATACACTAACTTTTAGTAAACATGCCTCTTTAATGAGTATGGATAAAGAAAGACTAAAAGATTTAGAAACAAGAAGACAATAATTAAACTGGGAACCCCAAAAGCCAAACTTGGAATGTACAACAACACTGTAGAAATAAAACTATAAATTAATTTCCTCTTGTACTAAACAAAGCGCAAACATTAATGATGCACATTTCCCAGAGCTGACATATTCCAGTTAATAAATTCAAAATAAAGAGATATTTTTCTACCTTTTGTGCATTTTTTTCAGTTGCAATTGTTCCAGCCACTTTCTTCTGGTTTCTTCATGTCTTCTGCTAACTCTCCATCGTCTGCTTCCATTTGCCCTTTCTTCTCTCCTAGTTTTTTTTTCCATTCTCTCTCTACATCTGCTTTTAACATACTAATCTTTCTCCTTTTTCTCTTTCCTCATTCCTATTTCATCCACTCAAATTTTACCCCTCCATCCTCAATCCCCACTTACTCTCACAATACCTGGCCAATTGTAGATTTGTCTTCTCTCCCAGACAAAATATTTTTCCCCTCTCCATTTCACTTTCCCAGCTCCATCCCATTCTAATCCTCCCCCAACATCAGCTCCCTTCTAGTTCCAGCCCCACCCAGCATCCGCTCCCTTCTAGTCCCTGCATCAGTCCATTTCCAGTCCTATCCTAGCCTCACCATCAGCCCATTTCCAATCCTAGCCCCCATCAGCCCATTTCCAATCCTAGCTCCCTCCCCTCACAGCCCATTTCCATTCCAAGCCCCCCTCCCCATCAGCCATTTGCAGTTCAAGCCCCCTTCCACTCAGCCCATTTCCAGTCCTAGCAACCCCCCCAGCACATTACCAGTCCTAGACCCCCCATAGCCCATTACCAGTCATAACCCCCCCTGCCAATAGCCCACTTCCAGCCCTAACCCCCATTACCCCATTTCAGTCAGCCCCTCCATAGCTCATTACCAGTCCTAACTCCCCCATCAGCCCACCTCCAGTCCTTCCTAACCCCCACCTGCCCATTTCCAGTCTAGCCCCCACCATAGCCCATTTCCAGTCATAACCCCCCCCCTGCCAATAGCCCATTTCCAGTCCTACACCCCCCCTGCCAATAGCCCATTTCCAGTCATAACCCCCCCCCTGCCAATAGCCCATTTCCAGTCATACCCCCCCTGCCAATAGCCCATTTCCAGTCATACCCCCCCCCCCAGGTAATAAAAAAACAACCTGGCTTCTGCTGCTGGCTTCTGCTGCAGCAGAAAATCAGCTGTCCCGCGGCCCCTTTCCCTCTGCGCGAGAGCCCTGCGTGTGCTTCCTCTGCGGCATGCTTTTTAAGCCGCGAAGAGAGTATTTCCCTCTCGTGCGGCTTAAGCCTATTCACTTTTCAAGCCTCGCGAGAGGGAAATACTCCCTTCGCGGCTTGAAAAGCACGCCGCAGAGGAAGCACATTCAGGGCTTTCGCGCAGAGGGGAACGGGCCGCAGGACAGAGCAGCAGAAGCCAGTTTTTTATTTTTTTTAAATTGACCGTCGATTCTGCCGTTGCCACGGCGGCAACGGCAGCAGCAGAAGCCGTCGCGGGCCGCACAACCTTCTCCCGCGGGCCGCGTGTTTGAGACCCCTGGTCTATATTCTGCACGTGTAACTGAGCTGAGGTATTCTGTTTATGTAATTCCTATTTGACATTGCCACTTGTTCTCTTTCCCCAGTAGGTCATGTATTGTTATTCTCTGAAATGTATTGGTTTAATATTTGCAGTGTTGCCTTTTGATAGGTATGGTATGGTGCTTTATGAGTCCTGGTAGTGCTGTTAGGATACGGCGGGTTTGCTATGGGTTCTAAATGGGCAGTGTTTGTAGTAGTTCCTAATGTGCCTGGCTGTTGGCACTGGATTATAGTAATGTAGAAATCTTGTAGTCTTTCTTTATCCATACACTCATGAAGAGGCATGTTTACTAAAAGTTAGTGTATGGTAACATTATGCAAATATTTATGCAAATGAGGTCCCGCACCGAGTCTACGCACATGGCCCCGCACCCCCCTTGGCCGCCCCTGTGTGCAGCTGTTGGATTTATGGCTTAAATCCCTCTGATGCAGTTTAAGGATGAGTCCAAAATTAATCTAGCTGGCTATTGGTAAATGAGGGCTTTAGGACTGATACCATCATAGAGTCCTGTGATTCCTAGAGTTGGTTTTGCTGGATTGGACATTCGACTTCAGCATCTTAATGACACCATGAGTTATAAGGACATCTGTAGGAACTTTGGAGTATAGCTGAATTTGTCAGCAGACCTCACCTTAAGTAATAGCTATTAAAGGACATTGACTCCAAAAGGAAGCGTTTATTGGAAACATTATTATAAGTATCCATTACTGATCTGGAGATTAATGGTATGGTGAAGTTTCATTATGTTATTATGTATTATTTTGCTGTGCAGTTTGCATCAGCCTGGACTGTATACCACCCTGATGTTTTTGCGAAGCCCAGTTTATCAAATAATCTAAATAAAGAAATAAAATATTATGATTCATAAGTTATTGGACAATTGTATTTAAGTTGTTTAAAAAAGCTGAGGCCCTTTTTAGCCTTTAGTTAAGTTGTGATGGTCATGTTTGGATTGGAGTCTGGAGAAAAGGATGTGAGAGCCTATGTTAGGAAACTATGGCCTGAAAGCCGATTTGCAGAGTTTTCCATTGAAAATGCTAGAGCAACCAGCACCATATTTTTTTTCACCTGCAGTATGTAGAGCAAAGAACCAACTGGGAAGTCACAATAAATCTATCACATACTTCAGTTGGCTCAGGCTGAACTTTTTCTCACAGAGAAAAGAAATTTGAAGAAATTGCCCTGGGAGAGAAGATAACATTTATGTGTAGCTATAGGCAATGGTGAATGTATTCATAGACCTAGTGTAGTGGGAGATAAACTCTAGAAATTAATGAAAACGTTAAGAGGATTAAAAATATTTAGGTGAACTCAAAGTAAAAAAGGAAAGAATGTGCTGTTAATATTATGCAACAAATGTTATATTTGATTACAGAGGGAACCCAAGAGAGCTCACCAAAAAATGGAATAAAGAGGACAAATATCAAATGAAAAACTGCAGAAGGCAACTGATGCAAATATAAGAACACTGCTTGATTTTGCATATAACATCTAGTAAGAAATTGAGGTGTCCAAGCTGGGATGTGCACAGTTTCCTTGTATTTTACAAAAGGCTCGCTGAATGCAGTCTTTTGCAAATATGTATAAGGATATGGGACATATATGCCACATGTAAGTAGGAACATCATTTTAGAAAGGAATATGTTCAAAAGCAGATCAGCATCTCTTTTTAAGGTGTACGTGCTCACATTTACATGTGCCAGTGATGAATTTACAGTCCATATGTATTAAGTATTAGTAGGTACACTACTAAGTGTCAGATTCTACAAAACCAGATTTCCAGGAAAACCAATTAAGGAGAGAAGTGATGTAAACTCTTTTTATGATAATATCTGAAGCAGTTTTAAACACCACAGATGTAAGAACAATTGCCCTCTCAAATTCCAAGTCCAGGGTCAGGCAACTGGCACTAAATGCCATCATTTAGGGGTATGTTTGGGGCCATGGCTCTGATATCGCACAGAAGCCGCTGTGGCTGTTTAGTAAATGTACCCCTTAGTTTATTTATGTACGCATGTGTATATCACCATTGCAAAATTAGAAATACATGTATACTGTTCCACTCTCCAACAAAAATGTCCATAACACATCTCCTTGGAAACTGTACATCTTCAGATTTACACAACAAAACCGTGGTTTTCTAAGATAACAAAGTTACTCATCTGAAGCAGGTATTCTCTGTAGATAGGAGGATAAGTCTTTGTACATACTGCAGATCTACACGACAAAACCGTAGCTTTCTAAGATAACAAGGTTACTTATCTGTAGCAGGTGTTCTCTGTAGACAGGAGGATAAGTCTTCATATATAGGTGGTGCCATCGATGAAACTTCATGTAGTAACTTCTCTCAGCTCCCTCAATAAGCTTTTGGAGAAGATGCTCTGCACATGCCTGTGGATTCCTGTCTGCCACCATCATGTTTCACCTCTTCAGTCTGGTAACCAGTTTAGCAAAATACATCTCCAAGGAAGATTGTGGAGTATTGTGAGGACATATCCGAGGACTTATCCTGCTGTCCACAGAGAATACTTGCTATAGGTGAATAATCTTTTTGTTCATGGACAATCAGGATATGTGCTCACATTTGAGATTCTCTAACTACTGACTGCCCCAAAAAGAAAGGGTAAATACAGTGCTGAAACTGGCAGTCACCAATTATTAATGCATCTTTTTCTTTAGCAACAGGCCCTTAGGCATATGCAGTCAGAATGAAGCAGCACGAATAAAATAAAAAAAATGGGCCTGGGGGGAATGAGCTGGATTCTAATCCCCAAACAGATTTTGATGTACAGCTTGGCTGACTCTCAGTACTTTTCCGAACAGAAATGTGAATGTGTGGACTGATGTCCAAGTTTCAGCTTTTCAAATCTCTTCGATGGAGGCCTAGCGCAAGTGGGCCACCATTGCAGTTGTGGCTCAAATGTTGTGAGTTATAACATGATCCTTGAGCGTCAGACCTGTCTAAGCATAAGCAAAAGAGATGCAATCTGCTAGTCATTTGATTAAGATAGCCCCCAACTATTGGAGTCAAAAAAACAAAAAGCAGGTGGACTTTCTATGTGTTTTAATCCCTTCCAAATAGAAAGCTAAGGCTCTTTTGCAGTCCTATGTGTGCAACATGTTCTCTCCTTTGTGAGCATGAGGTCTTGGGTAAAAATGTTGAATGTTTAACCCTGGGAGTACTGATGGGATCAAAAGTGACCCCATTGCAAGTTTCACAACGCGTATCTCGGAAACTAGTTGTTCAAGAATGCAATCTTTTTATGACTTTTCACATGTCAATATTCTCTTTATATTGCACCATGAGAGGAATAATTTTCATCTGCTAGGTGACGCTAGTAATGAATTGCAGCACAGAGTACCAGTGGGGTCATTTTTGACCCCAGTTGCTTACGGCCAGTTTGGATCGTGATACAATTTGCAGTTTTGTGAATTTTTTGATCTGACAAAGGTATTTATCATTAATTATGTATCATTTATTTTTTATACTCTTATTTTATGAAAATTACACATTTTCTGTAATTGATATCATATGTTCTCTTATTATTTCCGATGAAATCTAAAGGCTTTCAGCTCGTTCATCATGATTATTGTACTCCTATAGTAAAACTGCTTTGCGTTTTATTCAACTTTATCTTTGTTTATTTATTTTAGGTTGTTGTTTATGATGTCAAAACAAAAGTATTCAGCTGCCCAAGTAAGAGAAATATTGCAACGAGATGCTGACAGTGACGGCTCTGAGTCGTCTGATGATGCAGCATATTAAGCAAGCGAAGAAGCATATCAACTAAGTTTGGGCGATAAATCTGATGATGACAGTCATGATTCAGATGGCGATAGCAGTTAGTTGCCAAGTGAATGTGAGACTGATGTTGAGCAGGTAACATCGCCTGCAGCAAAAATTCAAGTTACAGGTCGAGGCAAAGGTCGAGGCTGTGCTGGACGGGGAAGAAGGCAGGAGTCCTCGGTGTCAGTATCATCTGTGAGGAATCTTAGTTGTGGTCGTAGAGGAGCTAAGAGGTCATCAACTATAAGCACAAATGTTGCCATTGAAGCCTATGTATCTAAGGATGCCACATCATGGAACAGGAAACCTATAAAGCAAGCTGCTGAAAGATACGCCAGAGCTAATGTCATGCCCGTACAACAAGGTCCTACAAGGTATGCTGTACGAAATGTTGATGGCCCTCTTGCAGCATTCCACTTGTTAATGAGGAAGAACTTATTGAATGAAATCATGATGTGGACGAGCAAACAAGGAAGACACATTTATGACGACATCTGGAAAGATTTGACAGATGGAGAATTTCAACGTTTTCTTGGACTTCTGATCCTCTCAGGTGTGTACAAGTCATGAAATGAATCCATAGTTCAGTTATGGAATCTTGAAGATGATCATTCTGTTTTCGGCAAAAATATGGCCCGTAACCATTTTCAGCAAATTTCTTGTGCTCTCAGATTTGATGATGCAACCAACAGATGTGAACAATGAGGCGTGGATAAGCTTGCTCCAATCAGACACGTTTTTTACACCTGGGAAGCAACTCTAAGTGATGCCTTTGTTCCTGGTGAAAATGTTACCGTGGATGAGCAACTGCTTACATTTCGTGGCCGTGTTCCGTTCAGACAATATATTTCCAGCAAACCTGGGAAATATGGCATAAAGCTATGGATGTTGTGTGACAGTGCAACGTCATATGTTCTGCATCTTCAAATATATACAGGAAGGGAACTCGGACAAAACAGGGAACAGAATCAGGGTGAAAGGGTTGTGCTGCAACTCAATGAAGGATTGACGTGATCTGGCAGAAATGTTATTGTTGACAATTTCTTCTGCAGTTTATCCCTGTCATGGAAATTGCTAGAAAAACAAATGACACTTTTGGGGACAATTCGAAAGAACAGAAAAGAATTACCTCCAGAATTTGTAACAGCAAAGGGCCGAAAGGTATTCACTTCACTGTTTGCCTTTCGCGATGACGCCACTCTGGTTTCCTGTTGCCCGAAGAAAGAAAAAGTGGTTGTTCTTCTGAGCAGTTTGCATGGTCAAGAAGAAGTAGATAACACACGTCCAGACAAAAAACCACGCATGATATTGGACTATAATTCTAGTAAAGGTGGAGTAGATATGGCAGATCAAATGTTGCGCACGTATACCACAAAATGAATGACAAGACGCTGGCCAGTGACAATCTTCTACAACATGTTGGACATCAGTGCTTTGAACGCCTTCATTGTTTGGATGTCACTAAATTCAGAATGGCAGTCCAAGTCAAAGCACAGACGTCGTCTATTCCTCTAGGAATTAGGAAAGCAGCTGCTTCAGAGTAATTGCAGTGAGACTTCTTCCAGCATTGAAGAAGCCACTGATGCTGTTTGCAATGTCGGGATCCCAAAGAAAATGGCAAGGTGTCACTGCTGCTCCAGAGAAAAAGACAAGAAAAGCAACATAGTTTGCACCTCCTGCAAGCGCAATGTTTGCAAAGAACATTCAGAAATTGTCTGTGTCTCATGCAAATGACTGTAGTACTTTACTGTGTTCATCAAGTGCATGCAAAAACTGCTTTCATGGCAACTCTTCTTCGTGTAATTTTATAATAAAGCATTAAATTTCAAAACATTTAACCTTCATATAATAAATAATTAATTTGGAATAATATTTTGTCTGTTTAGTTTAAATTTTTCATGGTTAACAATTAAAATTCATCGTGGGGTCATTTATGACCCCAACGGTATTCAGTGTGTGCAAACAATCTCGGTAATTTCAGGGTTAAGATGGAATTCTGATAGCACTTTAGAAGGAATTTAAGATGAGTATGTAGAACCACTTTGTTGCTGAAAAACTTCATGAACGGGCATCCACTACTAGAGGTTGGAGTTCACTAACTCTGTATGCTGAAATGACTACCGCCAAAAACAAGACTTTCCAGGTCAAGTACTTCAGTGCAGAGGTATGGAGTAACTCGACAGGAGCCTTTATCAGCTGAATCAGCACCACTTGATGTCTCAAGACACTGCAGGAGACTTTAGGGAAGGCTTTGTAAGAAGCAAGTCTTTCATGCAGTGAAAAACTAAAGGCTGTACAGAGATGGATTTACCTGCTACATGATGTTTATGTTTATGCAATTTCTTGATATACCACCCAGGTTGAAGGGCATCATAGTGTTTTACAATCACTACAAGCAGGTACTGGATACATTCCTTTGTCCCTGAAGGGCTCATAATCTACATGGTGGTAAATACCATTGCACTGAGGTGAATTCTGACAGATTTGTTTTTTAAATCTGACTCAGACAAATGTAGAAGGTATTCAAGCTTTGAAGGATGGAGACAGCACCAACTGGCAGGTTCAGTCTGGAAAAATTACCCCCTCAGCATCCAAGCTGTGAGGGAAAGGGACTAGAAGATAAGGTTCTTGACTCATCTGATCTCTTTGTTTCTTTACCACTCCCCCCTTGTTTTATTCCTGTCTGCAACTTCTGTGTTGTCTGTCTTGGCTAGATTGTAAGTTCTGATGAGCAGGGACTTTCTCTTACATGTCTGTGCAGCACTGCATATGACTTGTAGCACTATATAAATGATCAGTAGTAGTAGTAGTGGTTCCCCGATCCTACATAATCAGAGTGGGTGAGTTGCCTAGGCAAATCAGGTCCCTAATGGAAAGTTCTTGCAGAAGGGGAATGCACGGTTGTCTGGGCTATAAAGGCACAATGAGAATTAATGTGCCCCCATCTTCATTGAACTTAAGGATAGTTTTCGCTATCAGAAGAATAGGAGGATATGTATATAGGAGACCCTCTCTCAAATTTAAAAGGAAGCCATCCAAGGCTAGTTTGCCATGTGTCATGGAGAAGATCTGAGGCACTTGGTTCCAAGGAGTGGCAAACAAATCTATCATAGGAGTGCCCCACTCTTTAAAAAGAGACTGAGCCACCTTCTGGTCCAGAGTACATTGTAAGGCTGAAGAACATGGCTCAGTTTTGTCCACCAGAAGGTTGTCCTCACTGACAGGTATGTGACCCTGAGTATCATCCCATCGGAGATGGCAGAGTACCATATCCTGACTGTTTCACAACACTAGAGATAGTTCTTCCCTGCTTGTTTTTATAGTATATTGCAACCTGGTTGCTTATCTAGATTGTGATCATTTGATTCGCCAACTGATCTCTGAAAGCATTCGATATTGCTCTCAGTTCCAGGAAATTGATTTGATGAAGGCTTTCATTTTCAGACTATAAGCACTGGATGTGGAACCCATCTACAGCTTGGATGCATCTGTTGTCAGCAACTTTCTGGTAGAGGGAAATTTTGAAAGTGAAGACCTTTTGCCAGATTGGATTGATCCATCCACCAAGACAAAGAGTCCCGGAGAGGAGGAATGACAGAAAGAACATCCTTGAGTCTATACGTGGACTGTAAACACTGTGTGCTCAGTGTCCACTGAGCTTGATATTTCTGAAGTGACAAAGGCCAGTGACTTCCAAAATGAAAGGCTAGCTAAGAAATGTAGTAGTATAAGAAAGGCCATATCTGTACAAGACAAAAGTGCTACCAACAATACTTATACCTTCTGACTTTTATTGCAACACAAACTAGTTGGAAGATCCTGACAGACAGTTCTCTTTACATAAGAAACCTCATCATTTAAAGAAATGTAGATTTTGAGAGAAACCCTTAGAAGAATGCAAAGAACTGCTCAAAAAGTACAAAATGTGCTATAAATGTTGTTCTTCATCGAACCATATTGCTAAAGATTGCAAGATAACCATCAAGTGTACGGAGTGTGGCAGTAACCAACATGTCAACACCCTACATTCAGATGGGGTGAAAATGAAATCCCCAGGATCCAAGGCCCCTGTGTTGAGTCATGGAGAGGAGAATGATGAAGACAAGGCATCAGTGCCTGGAATTACTGCCATATGTATGGAAGTGTGTGGAGAAGGCACCAGTGGGAAGTCCTCCCTACGGGCCAATGAGAATATATGCTATCATAAATAACCAAAGTGACAAGTCACTAGCAAGGTCAGAGTCCATTGCCTCAGAAAAATCCAAGTTATCAATGTCCCTGTTTAATGTACATCACTAAGTTTAAGTTAAAATGTAAACCTCTTTGACTAAAATGATAAAGTAGTAAAAAACCCTATTAAATAAATAAATGAATAAATACATAAATATGACTTGTTTGACATATGTGAAGTTCATTATCCTTATTAGCTCAGAACCTTTGCAGGAGTCTCAGTAGAAAGGAAAGTGAGTGGGTATATGATAGAAGCTATAGATAGCAGTATCAAATCACATCTACTTATCCTTACAGAATATGAACAGATACCAGACAACACAGATGAAATACCTACACTAGAAGCTACTTGGCATCATCCTCACTTGAAGCCTATAGCCAATCTAATCCAATCTTTGGATCTAGCTGCTCATATTCTATTTCTACTGGGCAGAGACATGCTGCCTTTATACAAAACTCATCCACTGGGAAAAGTCCTTGTGGCATCCCTTATGCCCATTGACTTGAATTAAGATGGGTGATAGTAGGCGGGGTTTGCCTTAACAGAATACGTAAACCAAATGTCAGCACATGTGCCACCAGTATGATAGAAAATGGGTGCCCATCCTTATTCGAGTCATGCCCCAGCCACCAAAGAGTTACTCACCTGCATGGAGCCATTGAGCCATGATTTGCAGACCTTCCAGATTATCTCCTATTAAGACTCAGGGGAGCATCTAGGTAGCTTAGTTTTCCAGATGATGATGATATCCTATTCATGGAAGACAATTCTGGAGAATGATGAACAAAGAATTCCTAAAGGATGAGTCAAACAGCAGGGTAGCTCCTCTTCCATTCCACAGGCCCAAGCATTAATTTTCTAGTAAAGGAAGCCATGCTCTCTTATGTCTCACTTCACTTTGAAAAGGAAGCCAGAGACAAGACAGCATTTTGTGAATTTCATGAAGGACATGCCCATCAATGGCCATGCAGAGCCAACTCCAACTTTGAAAGAGAATAAAAAATGCGGTGGGAGAGAGGTCCAAGATGGCGGATTGATGTGAACGTTTCCCGGAGGCATCTTTTTACCTTATCAGTATGGGCAAGAGGAAGGCTTAAGGGTCTGGGAAATCCTCTGCCAGCCCGGTAGCCTCTTCTGCTGTTTCCTCTTTTCAGGTGGTGGGTCCACTTGATTCCTTTGTGACGCCGGTGGGGCGGTCAGGCGGTCAGATGGAGCAGAGTCCCATTGTTCCTCCGGTAGGGCTGGATAGCTCTACGGGAGGCTCGGGTCCTGAGATCTCTCCGCCGGAGCAGTAGTGGCCGCCCAAGGATCCCCTGCTGGGGAGGAGTCCGGCGCAGCTTGAGGAGGAGCTCTGTTCCCAAGTGGTGCAGAGCTCTGGTCTCGGAGGATCGGCTGCGCAGGGATGGAGTGCAGGTCTGGAGTCGGCTCTCCCTCCTGCTGCAGTGGACCCGGTATTGAGAGGACCAACAGGCAGGTTGGTAGATGTCTTTCCTGTATCTGGGGATTCTACAATGGATCGTCGTCCAACAGAAGACCATACTGTGACTGGTTCAGGACAGATTTTCACTTTTGAGAGGCCTGCTGTCTTTAACCTGGAATCAATTTGGTTGGCTATAGTTAAACTCGGTGAGCTTTTTGCTCCTCAGGTGGCTGCTTTAACATGTCAGGTACAGATACACACGAGTGTGCTTCAGCAACATACTTTGGAAGTCACAGCATTACAATCATCTGTAACGGAATTGCAACAGAATTTTTCTTGTTCTGAAGATACTGTTTCACTCTATCAGAAGGATATGTTGGCTTTAAAAACACGTATTGAATTGTTGGAAAATACTTCTAGATATTGTAATCTTCGTTGCATGAACTTTCCTAGGTCTTCAGTTATTTCGGCTAAGGAAATGTTTAAGAAATATTTGCTGGAAGTTCTAGAGGTGCCATTTGAATCTCACCCTCCTATGCTTAAAGTGAATTATCTCCCTTCGGGGAAAAAAGTGGTTGGTGGTGGGGTAATTGATGGTGGGGCTCAAGTAGATGTATTAAACATTTCGGCTATATTGGAGTCATCATTAAATGAAGTTATTTCTTCTTTTACATTGATTGCCACATTTGTTTTAGCCTCTGATAGGGATTGGTTTCTTCGTATGTTTTTTAAGAAGCGTAATGTGCAGTTTCATGGATTAACTGTTCGTGTGTTTCCAGATCTATCCAAGGAAACTCAAAGACATAGGAAAGAGTTTTTGTTACTTCATTCCGGGGTATTGATGTTGGGGATCTATATTTTTTGAAATATCCCTGTAAATGTTTGATTAGATTAAATAATGATTCGTATATTTTCTTTGAACCATCACAGTTAGTGGCTTTATTGAGTGCTCGACGTCCTCCAGATGAGTCCCCAGATCCACTGCCAAGTTAGATTAGTCTTGACTGTTAGTTCACACATATTTTCCTATGCTTTTTGTGTGTTAAATATTTTGTTGGATCTTTGCTTCAGTAGTGGGCTATAGTTGGGCCAGGAATTATATTTCTTTGTATTTTCTTTTTTACATAATATTGAGGATGTCAATATTGTTACTGTTTCTTTCCTGCTCCCATATTTCCGTGAAGTTGTATATGCTTCTTTGTTTGTAAAATGATAAAATTTAAATTAAAAAAGAATTCTGGTACCAGCCTATGTTTGGTTTATATCACCCACAGAAACTGTTAAATCTGAAACATATTGACTCCAGCACACAGTTCCAAGGAACATCTCTGAACAATATACTTTTCACTGTGCTTGGCCTGATCAACAACCTGTTGAGGGTTTTAATCCTCTTCAAAAATGAGCCTGTCACCATAACAGCTGTCATCCAGCGTTTGCCTCTTTGTGGATGATACCAAAATCTGCAATAGAGTAGACACCCAGGAAGGTGTAGATAACATGAGGAGGGATCTAGCTAAGCTTGAAGAATGGTATTGAATTTGGCAGCTGAGATTTAATGTTAAAAAATGCAGGGTCATGCATTTGGGCTGCAGCAATTCAAGAGAGCGATATAGTATAGGGGGTGAAGTACTTTTGTCCACTAAAGAAGAGCGGAACCTAGGCGTGACTGTGTCTGATGATCTTTTTTTTTTTTATTTAAGTCTTTTAGCCATATACAACAACCAAATCAGAATAAGACAAGTTACTGCTATTACACAGATAAGAAACATAAACAGTACAAAATAAACATAGCAAAATGTAATACTACAGATGTTACAGTCCAAATCACGGAAGCTGACCTTAGCAAATAACAAAAATACATAATATAGAAACCAAGTCAATTAAATTGACCACATACTAAGAGGAAACAACTAAACTATGAGACCCCAGCACACCCTGCTTGTCATACAAAAATCTTTCCAGATGTGATATCTCAAGGAAAATAAAGGAAGCGCCCTCATAAGAAACCAGGCACTTACAGGGAAATTTTAGGATGATCTTAAAGTAGCTAAACAGGTAGAAAAGGTGACAGCAAAAGCTAGAAGGATGCTTGGGTGCATAGGAAGAGGAATGCCTAGCAGAAGAAAGGAGGTGATAGTGCCTCTATATAAATCTTTGGTGCGACCTCATTTGGAGTATTGTCTGAAATTCTGGAGACTGCACCTTCAAAAGGATATAAACAGACTGGTGTCAGTACAGAGGGTTGCTACTAAAATGGTTAATGGTCTTCATTATAAAGCATATGAGGACAGACTTAAGGATCTTAATATGCACACCTAAGAGGAAAGGCGGGATAGAGATGATATGATCGAGACGTTTAAATACCTCCGAGGCATAAATGCACAGGAGGAGAGCCTCTTTCAATTGAAAGCAAGCTCTGCTATGAGGGGACATGGGATGAGGGTGAAAGGGGATAGATTCAGGAGTGATATGTAGAAATATTTCTTTAAGGAAAGAGTGGTGGATCCATGGAATAGTCTCCCAGTAGAGGTGGTAGAGATGAGGACAGTATCTGAATTCAAAGAAGCATGGGACAAACACAGAGGATCTCTAAAGAAAAAAAGGGGACTGTTGTAGTGGTTGATATGGAAGGGCAGACTAGATAGGTCATGTGGTCTTTTTCTGTCAACATGTTTCTATAAGGAAAGGAATGGAGAATAAAACAAAGGATATTAGAATGCCTCTCTATCATTCCATGGTGCGACTGCACCTTGAATGTTGTGTGCAGTTCTGGTTACCGTATCTTAAAAAGGATATAGCATTATTAGAAAGGGTACAGAGAAGAGTCACCAAAATGGTAAAGGGGAAGGAAAGATACACCTATGAGGAGAGGCTAAAAAGGTTAGGGCTCTTCAAACTGGAAAAGAGATGGCTGAGGGGAGATATTATAGATGTTAACATAGATTGATTGTTTACGCCATCAAATATAGAAGTATAGGGGACATGCAATGAAGCTACAGTGTAACATATTTAAGACTAATAAGAGCAAATATTTTTTCACTCAACGCGTAATCAATGTCTGCAATTCGTTACCGGAGGATGTAGTAAAAGCTGTTAGTGTAGCTGGGTTTAAAAAAGGTTTGCACAAGTTCCTGGAGGAAAGGTCCATAAACCAATATTAAAGCAGACCCGGGAAATCATCTGCTTGCCCCAGTACAAACATTGTGGAACCTGTGTATTTTGTGTAATCTGCTGGGTACTTGTGACCCATTTGGCCACTGTTGGAAACAGGATACTGGGCTTGATGGACCTTGGTCTGACCCATTATGGCATATCTTATGTTCTTATGTTCTTATCCTATATGTGCATCCTATATTTTGGAGATGTTGCCACGATGTGTAAGTCTGGGTGATATGCAACAGCACAAATAATATTAACTATTCCCTGTTGTGTCATGGACTACAACTTCAAACATCAGATATTCTTTGTAAACAGCTAGGAATAATGGCTTGTAATATGCGCTCTTTTCAAGGTCTAACACAAATTGAATACAAGCACTGTGGAAAATGTTTAAAATGAAGATCTTGATAGAAGAACACTCAGGTACCTGCCTCAATACTCTGATGTCCCTACATTTCATTTTATATCCTTTGCAATAATTAATTACATCTCTAGTGGATTAAACCCCATCTTTCTGGCAATTGGTTATAGAAAAGGAAGATTTTTGTTGAAGCCCTGAGGTATTAAAAGTGAAAAATTTTCAGTTTTACACTGTCAGTGTAATAAATTCTGTAAGGATTTGAAATGCCTGGGCCAGGGGATCTGTGTGTCATGTGTCTAGGAGTGACAACCCCCAGTGGTTAATTACTGCCACAGAATAAAAAGTGGCCTCATAGAAAAGGAGAAGTTCATTATGAACTGAAATATGTAGCTAATTGGATTCATTTTTTCAGCCATTGGTACACAAATGATCCTCATAGAAAGGACAAGCAGTATTAGATCTGGTCTCAACTAAAAATAAGCACTGACTACAAAAATGCTACTATTTAAAATTTCTCCAAATAATGTCTAAAATCATTTAAATTGTAGAATCAAAGAATTGTTATATGGAAATGTTTGATTTTTTTGATTTAGAAGATAAAGAATTCATATTTTCCCCACCCCCATAATTTTGTTTAAAAATAGAAGGTACAGTATGCTATACTGGGTCAGAGCAAGGTCAATTGAACCTAGTGTCCTGTATCTGATAGTGACCAATCCAAGGCATAACTACACAGCAGGATATGAGAGAGTAAATCTATTTCTTCTTCTTCACGACTAGAGACAAACTGTGGCATTCTCAAATCTACATGCTTAACAATGCTTTATTGTCTTTTTCTCTAGGAACTTGTCTAAAGCTCTTTTAACTCAGCCATGGTAACTGCCTTGATCATATCATTTGACAACAAATTCCACAGATTGAATTTAAAAAATACACTTTCTCCAATTTGTTTTAAATCTGTTATTTACTAGTTTTATAGAATGTCCCGTAGTCTTAGGACAGTTTAAAGGTGTAAGGCAGGGGTTCTTAACCGGGGGTATCCATACCCTTTGGGGGTATGGGAACCAAATGATGGGGTATGGGACTGGATCTCTGAACAATTAAAAAAGATGTTGACAGATTAAAATTTAGATTATTATCACAGTTATCAACATGGAATGAGATGGTAAAGCATTGCCTGTGGAAATACTTCAAGAAGTCAAGAACCATTTACAAGTCCTAAGTACAAATGTTGAGGCTTACTTCTCAGATATTAATGATTTTAGCTTGGAAGCTATTTGGATCATGAACCCATTTGCGTTTGATATATCGACGATGAGTTACAATGATTTAGCAAAGGATGATTTCATTGGATTCCAAGAAGATCCAAAAAAGAAAGCTGATTTGGAAAAGGCTGGGCTGGATATCAGGCAGTTTTGGTGTGAGCAAATCACAGCTTACCCTAGCTTGGAGATGAGAGCAATGAATGTTTTGGTTCCCTTCACAACTATTTATCTCTGTGAATCAGGATTCTCTACATTATTAAACCTGAAATCAAAGTGGAGAAATCATCTTGATGTGTCAGATGACATGCGAGTAACATTGTCTGTAACTATACCTCAATTTCCTGTTTTCATTGCACAAAACAACAGCAAAAATCTCACTAGTTATAGTTAGTTTGTGTATCTGAGATTTGAATACATATGATAAAATCCTTAAGATTGTCTTTGAACTGTTTTGATTCTAGCTATATGCATACATATGGAGTAGAGGAGTAACCAGGTGGTTAGAGCAACTGCCTAGTATCCAGACAATCAAGGTTTTGATTCCCACTAGCACTCCTTGTAACCTTGGACAAGTCACTTTATCCTCCATTGCCTTGGAAGAAAAGGTCTGGCATTCTACTTCTGGTGATATGTTACTAAGAAAACCCAGACATAGCTGGGTTGTCAGGAAACAACACAAAAAAAGATATACATATATATGGTTTCAACAGTCTCTGGTCATAAAAAGGTTAAGAACCCCTGATGCAAGGAATTGTCCCATATTTACCTATTCACCTCTGCCATATATATTACTACTCGGCCATCTCTTCTCCAAGCTGCAGAGTTCTCACCTCTTTAGCCTTTCTTTATAAGAGAGGCATTCCATCTCCTATATCATTTTTGTTGCCCTTTTCTGTGAGGAGAGGAGGAGTGGCTTAGTGTTTAGTAGCAGCAGCCTAGAGCCAGAAAGACCACGTTTCAAATCCTTCTGGCACTCCTTATGGCCTTGGGCAATCTACCTAAGCCTCCATTGCCTCAGGTACAAACTTAGATTGTGAGTCCTTTGGGGACAGGGAAATGTCTACTCTATCTGAATGTGACTTGCCTTGATCTCCTTCTGGAAAGGCATGAGATAAATACCATAAATACATTTCTTCTAATTTTGCTATATTTTTTCTGAAATGGAATGACCAGAACTGACACTGTACTCAAGCTGCGGCCACAGATAAGATGACTATTATGCAGAAGATCATTTTAGAAGTGTTGTGCAGCATCTACATGTGTGAAAAGCAACATTTACATGTGTAAATGATATAGACATATAAATGCTAATTTGACAATGTTGTAATTTACATGTTCAGATGCCATGGAATCCATAGTTTTAAAGGGGGTATGTTCTGGGCATGGTTTTAGAATGCTTGTATATTTTAAAAACTCTTCCTGCTAGAATTTATGCATGGTCTGAGGCATATTTGTCAGCTACCTGCACATTTGGACCTGGGATCTCTTCTAGTGTTTGAGGGAGCAATTGTGATTCCCTCTATGCTGCCTAACACCACCTCAAAAAGTTCAAGAAAAGGGTTATTTCACTAGGCTCCTTAATTGGCTCCTCTTGAACTTTTGCAGACCTGGCATGTATACATGTATGTTGCAGGATCAGTATTTACACATGTAGTTTTTGATGCTTACATATGATGCCACTCTTTTTTTACATTTTATTTTGTGAAACAGCTATTGTTGCAACCTTGCGTGTATGTTACAAAGGCTTTATATTCAGCAAAGCCTCTTGTAAAATACATGGTGTTCTAAGAACAACCTGACTTAGATGTCTCAATTATTCCTAGATGTCCTATGCAAAATAGGGTTTCACATCTATCTTATTTTTGTTCTTGAGCCCTCTCGAAACAGGGAAATATCTACTATACCTGAATGTTACTTGTCTTCAGCTACTACTGAAGAGGCATGAGTTAAATAAAAATAATCACTTTGGCTTGGCTCTTGTCCTAGTGGATTATCTATGCCAAATATTACAAATTTTACTTCCTACTATACCTATCATAACACTCTTCAAGTTGGAAAACTAAAATAGTCTAATGCCAACCCATCTCAGTAATCTAGCATCACATCAAGTTTAATTGTGTTAGGCGCAGCCATTCAAAATTTCTAAGTCAAGAGCACACACAAAGACAATGCAAAACATACACAGACCAATTTTCAATGGTGGTGGCTACATCATCAATTTAATATCAACAATGGCATTTGAATTAGTTCCTATTTTCCATGCCACTACATGTATTTCAGTTGTGCTGAATATATGTGTAATGAAGTGACTGTTGCTATTTGGATAATTTCATGGCACTGGTAGGGCTGGTACCTGTGGTCTGCTCTGAACCACTGTGGCCTAATCAGACCCAAAAGCCTGAACCCAAGATGCTTTCCTGGTACAAATAATTTCTGCTGTGTTCAAGCTTCAGATCTGCTGATCAAGGCAATTGCCTGCCAAGTTTTATGTTCACATACAGCAAAAGCTATTGTTTCCCAGCCATGACTATGTGCAAGTGAATCTGTTCCTGAGGCCGTTCTCATCTAACAGGCTGTTCCACTGGTACAATGCATGAACCTGTATACCAGCATCTTCTCTCACCATGGACCTTTGAAGAATGACCACCTGACAACTGCTACCTGTTTTGCTGAAGATGTCTCACAGTATCTGAGACCAGCCAATTACTGTGATGTGATGAGGAATTCAGGGCACTCTTCTGGACTGAGGCACTTTCAACTCACTTTCTACTTCTCTCTCTGGCAGTCATTCCTTGATTTTACTCTCTGCCATTTTGCCATCTTCAAGCTTCTGCCATTTTCTGCACTTTATGTGCTTTCCTGCCTGCCTGTTTCCTCCTGAAAAGACAGAAAGTGTGCAAGGCCATTTCCTTACAGAATAAGACTCTTCCACAGATCTAAACTCTGTTATCACCTGGCTAACCCGAGTGGCTGCAGCCTGCATAGGACAGCTGCCACCCTTGGACTTCATGCTGTTCCAGAAATTTGGATCCAGCCAAGCTACCTCCTGGCAAAGCTAAAGGTAGATGGCCTTGCATTTTTCCCCCGATGGGTGGTTAGTCAGACAGACAGTTAATTGTTTGTGCTTTCTAAGTGCAGACTGTGACTTTTGGTTGATAATCAGGGATTTATTATTTCGGCATAATTGGGCTACATAACTTGCTACCTCATAATTCTAATTTATATTTACTTTATTTTTCTATCAATAATAAAGTCTAATTTATATACATATATTTGGCTCTCTCTCTCACGTGGTTCATTTGCCAGCAGTCCCATAGAATCCTGGGCAAAAGGGAAGTAGCAATGTCTAGACAAATTGAGTAATATATATTTGCTACTTACAATTCCAACACACCACCCTTGATCTGCCCTCTTTCTGCCACTTCATTATATGGATAGCAGTGGGCTGGTTAGAGGGATTTCAAACCCAATACTATTTGCATAGTGGCTGAAAATACACAAATGGTAGAGTTATATATATTGGCCGCCAGTGAACATGAATATCAGGCCCACAGATAGCAGCACTGAAGTTAGCGAAGCACTGAAAAGATAAGGTATACTATTTTGAAAAAAAATCCTTGAATAGGTATATTTCCTTTATACAATAACTGTATCCAATGTAAAACACAGACTTGGCTGTAAGAAAATGATATGCAAATATCTGTTAATGTTTTGAGTACTCATTGTTAATAAAGAACAATAGCTTTGGGTTTCCTGAAAGTAAGTGAGCTTTAAATTTGTCTGCCGCTGACACTGATATGCAGTCAGTCCTGTTTGAGATGACAAGAGGTCATTGTTTCCATCCCAAGTGAGTTTGAGGAGCGTTGGCAACTGTCAGTGTTGCTGCACAGTGCCTAACGAGATTACAAACTTCGCAGACTCCCAGTGTCAGTTTTGCCCTACTCTGTCACTGTTTTTTTTTCAAGCTCATGCGGACTCCAAGGGCTATAAATCTAGATCTCTCATTGCCCTTAATAATTTTAATAGAAAGAAAATATGAAGTAAATACCCATCATTAGCAGAGTCCAGGAGTGCTTACTCTCAGGCAAAAAATTTAGCCAAGAAGTGTATCTATATGGATACCTTTTATACTTATGGAAAAAAAGAGTTCAAATTTAAACTATCATCTATGAACTGGATTCTGCACTGACAGTGTACTTGAAGTGTTGTGCACCTCTATTGTTTGTTGATAAAAGATTTATATGTAAGACCTTTAGCTCCCATATTCAATGATGGAAACAGTGAAATTCCAGTACCTCGTTAATGTTGGCTAGTCAACCCATTTGTCCTATTGAACTAAAAAGCTGATACTTACTAATGATATTTAGCAACAGACATCATATTTCATTCTGCAGTGCATATTGCCACTATTAAGGATAAAGTTTAAAAGGTATTCTACAAGCAAAATAGCATTTTACGTGTAGAAATAGATCTTTATAAAATGTTACCCCTGATATGCAAGTAAATTTACACACACACAACCCATATGTGTGTAAAGTTTAACTAGACTAAGGGGTCTGTTTACTAAACAGCGAAACTGGAGATCGTGAGAAATTGGTGCCGCGGGCCCGTTTTATTCAATGGAGCAGCGGCACCGATTTCACATGATTGCCACTGTCGCTGTTTAGTAAACAAACCCTAAGTGGAGATGCTCTTCCAGGGGCGGGGTTATTGTTTGCACATGTACTTTTATGTGTGTTAGTTTGCATAATTCCAAAGAGCAAGCATAAAAATAAGTGCATATATTCTCTGGGTTAATTTTAAAAGTTGAAGACACACAGTTATAAAATTACCCCCATACAGTTAACTTTAAAATTTATGTATAAATCTTTTTGTTAAATTCTAACATAATTCAGTTAACATCCAATGATCATCATATACAGGCAATACAAACTCAACTGCTCAGGTAATATAACTAAATATAGACTAGATGTTATAATATATACTGTATATATATAATACAATATTTAGAATGCCAAAGTACCTTTCCACCTCACCCCCATCCCACCCTCCGCACCCTCCCCTACCCCCTATTAATCATTTAACCTACTGCTACTACTATTGCTACTGATAATTTGTATAGTGCTACAAGGCATACACAGCGCTGTAAAGACCAGGGTTGTCCCGTCCATTGTGCAAGAATGTTGTTTGCACAGGGCCCTGCGCTCCAGGGGGCCCCACGCCAACAACATCCTGCACATGTTCGGCTCCCTGCTCACCTCACTACAGTGGCTCCTGGCAGGCTCAGAAACACTACCCTACACTACCGAAGCGATCTACATTACAACACAGCTGCCGAAGTGAAGGAAAACAATGCTGTTCACTTCAGCTACTGTAGGGAGGTGTTTCTGACCCTGCCGGAAGCCTCTGTAGGGAGGTGAGCTGGGGCCTCTAAAGCCAGCTGCAGGAGGAGGGGGGCACTAGGCTTAAAATAGGTTGGAAGAGGGCTAAGATTGGAAATGGGCTGAGTGAGGGGGGGGGGCTATGATTGGAAATGGGCTGAGTGAGGGGGCCTAAGATTGGAAATGGGCTGAGTGGGGGGGGGAGGCTAGGACTGGAAATGGGCTGTGTGGGGGGGCTAGAACTGGAAATGGGCTGATGGGGGGCTAGGACTGGAAATAGGCTGAGTGGGGGGGGGGCTAGGACTGGAAATGGGCTGATCGGGGGGGCTAGGACAACAAATGAACTAATGAGGAGAACTAGGACTGGAAATGGACTGATGGGGGAGGCGCTTGGACTGAAAATGGGCTGATGTGGGGCTGGAATAGGATTGGAAATGGCTGATGGGGGGCTAGTATTGGAAATGGCTGATGGGGGGGGGGCTAGGATTGCAAATGGGCTGATGGGGGGAGCTTGGACTGGAAATGGACTGATGGGGCCTGGAATAGGACTGGAAATGGCTGATTGGGGGGCTAGGATTGGAAATGGGCTGATGCAGGTGGGTGGAAGAATGGAACTAGAAAGGAGCGGATGCTGGGTGGGGCTGGAACTAGAAGGGAGCTGATGTTAGGAGAGGACTAGAAGGAGATGGGGCTGTGGGAATGAGGATGGAGAGGGGATAAGATATTTTGTGTGGAAGGGAAGAAACATCTATGATTGGCTGGGTATTGGGAGAATAAGTGGGGATTGAGGATGGAAGGGTGAAATTTGAGTGAATGATAAAGGAATACAAAAAGAAATGGAGGAAAGAGCAAAAGGGGAAAAATCAGTATGTTAAAACAGATGTACTGTAGAGAGAGAATGGAAAAAATCTAGAAGAGAGAAGAAAGGACAAATGGACAGCAGACAATGGAGAATAAGCAGAAGACAGAAGAAACCAGAAGAAAGTGACTGGAGCAATTGCAATTGAAAAATAAAATGTCCAAACAAAAGGTAGAAAAATACTTTTTTATTCTGAATTTATTAACTGGAATATGTCAACTCTGGGAAATGTGTATTGCTAACGTCTTTGCATTTTGTTTAGTACAAGAGGAAATTAATTTATAGTTTTATTTCTCCAATGTTGTTGTACATTCCAAGTTTGGCTTTAGGGGTTCCCAATTTAATTATTGTCTTTCTATTTCTAAATTGTGATCCCTTGTAACCGAGGTAACCCGGACCCAGTGCTCCCCTTCATCAACCCACACCCCCCCTCCAATTTCAGTCAGTCCCCTTTGCATTCCCCCCACACACCCCCACCCACCTTGTCACAAAACTCAACACAAGCCATTGGGAATCAACTGGTCGCAGCTTTATTAACATCCAAAACTTTATCCAAACATTATATTCCAACAATAATCCTCATAACAATCCAACTAGCGGAACCAATACCTCACCCACGATGTAATTAGCAAGGTGACCTCGTCTCCGCTTCCGCCATGGACAAGTCAACGGCAAGCTTACATACCCCCCTGCAGCCGACCTCACCATATCATTAGCAAAAGCCGGCCGGGGGTTGTATGGGTCGGGGCACCCAACCCCCGCCCCAAGTATTACCTAAGGTTCCGGAAAACAGAAACCTCCGGGATCCCGCCACCGGGACGCCCCTCACACAGCTGCGACCAGCGAACATCCCGCAGAACCACACATTCCAAGGCCTCCTGCCAGTCATTGAGCAGCAAATATAACCCCACCGGGGATAAATGCACTCCATCCTGCCGATACAAACCAGCACAGTCAATCTCCACCCAGGAATGCATAATCTGATACCCCCTTCTTCACAGACCCAGCGGCCTATCTGGCGATTAATCTTCGCCAATCCCCGTGATCAACGCCGCTGATCCCTGCATGCAGGCCTTGGAATGATATCGGACCACAACAACACCACATCATGGAACATTTGAAGAACTTCTGCTAGGTCCTTCTTTGCCGCTCTTATCATCTGCTTGCAAGTCCATGATCCCAGGTCATTGCCCCCCAAATGCAGCAGTATCACTGACAATCTTCTCCTCGCCTGCTCATGATGCCGCAGCAAAGGCAGAAGCTGTGTCCAATGTAGGCCACGCTCACCCAGCCATAGAACGGACACCACAGCAGCATCCAGTCCCAGATTAAGCCCCAACGGCCGCACTGCTGCTCGCTGGCCAACCCAATGCACGAATGAGTGACCGATCAGCCAACAGCATTGAAGACATGGCCTCCCCATCTGCAAAAGGAAAATACCAGTTAGCAGCAGTCGATGGTCACTACCCTAACCCTCAAATGTAAATATCCCAGAAAAGCTTGTGAATGCCATTTGCCAATGCGCTGTATCTCCTGTTCAGATAATCCTGCCGCCTCTGCACTGGTTGCTGCACCAATGCGGAAGGAATGCGGGGCAAACAGACTAGGATCTTCACCTATATGCCGCAGAGCCATCCGCAGTACTGCTGAAACTTGAAAACATGTCAAAGGACGCAAATTCTTGTGCAGGAACAGCAATCCCTCTGATGAATGTTGCCCGAGCAAGTACGCTCCCAAGTTAGCTACTGGGCATGTAGGAAGACTAACAATCACCTTCAAGACTACCCACAATCCTTTCTCCAGATGGACGGTCAGATCTAGCCAGCAGGACCCAGATCTGCCCTTTCTCCGCCTGCACATGTTGGCGCAACATACCCTAACCAACCGAAGACCGGCTGGAGTTTGCTACCAACTCACTCCCATAACTCCGAAAATGCCGCTAACGTAGGGGCTTCCTCTTCCGCCCTGGCCGCCGCAGCTGCACTGCTTCTCGCCGCTTGCCCAACTTCTTCAGATCCTGCTGATGATGACGAGGAGTCAGACGAGGAGGAGGAGGAAGACTCCGAGGGATGACGCCGCCGACATGAATGCTTTCTTTTCCCATGCGCCTTACACCTCAGACCCTCCCACGAGCTATTCCCCCGCTCCTCTGCAGCCTCCTTATGTTCTGTCAGTAACTCACCTGCAGCCACCGTAGCTGTAGAAGGTGCCACCATTGGCAGAGTTGCAGGCTCATGGACCTCCCCGTCTCGCTGATGCAGTCCCTCATGTCCCACGCTTGCGGCCTCCTCCCATTGATGCAGTCTGGACAGTGCTACCGCTTCCATGTTCGCTGCTCTCGATTGGCATTCCTCTCCTTGACCCGCAGGGGGCTGAAAGGCTGCACGTACCTGCGGAGATATAAAAGAAAAAGTGGGGGGGGGGAGTGGGAACTGACAGAGGCCAAGGGGACTGCCATGCCCCCCAGCCAATAAGCCTTGGAAGGACCCTGCCCTCCCTAACCAATACTCCCATGACGTGGGCCCCCAAGCAAATGATAACCACCGTGAACTGCAGGCCAACCCACGGGGGAGGTTAGACCCCCACTGCCGGAACTGAGTGCTCCCTGAACTGGCGTGATCCTACCCCCAACTCCAACCCTCCCATCCCACCAGGGAGGAATTGACCCCACCTGCCCCTGCCCTGATCCCCTTCCACTGGGGTCTTCTAAGACTCCGTCCGCGCTGTTCACTGATGGTCCCCCACTCAGCATGTAGTTGGTCTCACCGACTACCCCACTAGACCCCGCATCCTGACCCCTGGCCCCAAACTCCCCAAGGCCAAACCCTAGCCCGCCTTCGGGTGGGAAGCCCTGACCACAGGCAAGAGCCCGCCGGGCCCTGGATCTACCCCTGCCTTTCTTAGGTAGGGTTACTGACCCCTCATGCCATTTTTCAGACCCCCTAGCTCTTGAGGAGCCCCGACAAGAACCAGCATGGCCTGACTGACCATTCTGCCCCATCCTATTCACCCCCTGCCCCGAAGGAGCCTCAGCCCCATATCCGGTGACCCTCCCCCCCCCCCGCTCTGCAGGGGGGCGATTGGTACACTGGCCAGAGGCCCTCCCAACCCTTCCGGACCCTGCAGCCCTAACCACACGGCCTCCCCGAAAAGGCATTGTGCTGTTTGTGGCCCTGCGCGTTTCCCTTCCTTCTTTTTCCCTTTTTCTTTTCTTTTTTTTTTATATAAAAACTCCCAACACTCACCCCAGCTGTTGCCTCGAATCCACATCTGCCCCAAGCTGCAGAGACGACTTGCGTGCCACCAGGACCCCACCGGCTTTGGACTCCCTGCTGTTCCCTCACATTCTTTTTCTTTATTATTATTTTCTTTTTCTTTAAAAATGTGACCGCAAACCCAAAGCCAGAACCCAAGACGGTCAGAGCCACACACTGATGGTCCAGGGAAGAGTCGATGGCAAGCCATTGCTGTCATGCAGCTCCTCCCACACTCCCCCCTCAGTCGCTCCTCCTTTCCATTGGTTCGCGCACATGGAGGGGAGCCAATGGGTTCAAACTAGGCCGGCGCCGGAATGCGCCTCTCTCCACGTGGCCCGGCGTCGCCTTCTTTCGGCCGTGAGCAGGGTCCCCACACCGGGCCGGGCACCCAGTTACAGGCAGCCACCCGCGGACCCTGCCCCACGGCCTCATACTTCTTTGCTGACAGCCTATGTTCTGCCTGTGTAACCTATCCGAGGTATTCTGTTCATGTAGTTTCTATTTCACAGTGCCACTTGTTCTCTTTCCCCGTAGGAGATGTATTGGTATTCTCTGAGATGTACTGGTTTAATATTTGCAGTGTTGCCTTTTGATAGGTAGGTTATGGTGCTTTGTGAGTCCTAGTAGTGCTGTTATGTTATGGTGGGTTTGCTATGGGTTCTAAATGGACAGTATTTATAATACTTCCTAATGTGCCTGGCGGTTGGCACTGGAGTATAGTAATGTAGAAATCTGGTAGTCTTTCTTTATCCAGACACTCATCAAGGCATGTTAGCATTATGCTAATATTTATGCAAATGATGCTCCTTATGCAAATGAGGCCCTGCAATCAGTCTCTGGACATAGCCCCGCACCCCCCTTGAGCTGTCCCTGGTACAGACACATGTAAAAGATGGTCCCTGCTCATCAGAGCTTAAAATTTAGTCAAGACAGCACTACAACTGAGGACAAGGATACTTGTAGGGGAATGGTAGGGAAACACATTGTAGATTAAGCAGATTAGGATCCAAAAGCAGTCTCAAAGAGATGAGTTTTCAGTCTGGATTTGAAAAGGGTCAGAGATGAGGCCTGACACACAGACTCAGGGAGTTTGGTCTAGGCATAAGGAGCAGCAAGGTGAAAGGATCAAAGTCTGGAGTTAGCAGTAGAAGAGAAGGGCACAGATAGAAGGGATCTGCCAGAAGAGCGGAGTTCACAAGGAGGGGTGTAGGGAGAGATAGGAGAAGAAAGGTAGTATGGAACAGCAGAATGAGTGCACTTATAAGTCAGTAGAGGTTTGAATTTAAAGTAGCTAAACAGGTAGAAAAGGCGACGGCAAAAGCTAAAAGGATGCTTGGGTGCATACGGAGAGGAATGGCTAGCAGAAAAAAGGAGGTGATAATCAATGTTCCCTCTAATTTTCTGTAGGCTGAGTGCGCATAAAATATGAGCTGTGTGCAGCTTTTGAAGAAAGGTTAAATTTCTGTGCGCTACATAATGACACTCAGAGTTATATACTTTAAAATTTGACTACACGTCAGAATACAGTATGTACACATTTATTTTAATCAAATTAAATGAAAATAGACGATTACTAAATGAAGTAGGAAATTTCTAGTAATTACAATCATAACTTTTAAATTTTAAGATGTCTGTGTTGTTTTCTATCAGAATCAGAGCCGTAATTTTTGTGCGCTCTGTTGTAAAGTATGTGCGCTCTCTCGGCGAGGTGTGTGCGCGCGCACACGCGCACAGCTTAGAGGGAACAGTGGTGATAATGCCTCTCTATAAGTCTTTGTTGCGACCTAATTTGGAGTATAGTGTGCAATTCTGGAGACCTCACCTTCAAAAGGATGTGAACAGGATGGAGTTGGTGCAGAGGGTGGCTACTAAAATGATTAGTGGCCTTCATTATAAAGCATATGAAGACAGACTGAAGGATCTTAATATGTACACCTTAGAGGAAAGGCGGGATAGAGGTGATATGATTGAGATGTTTAAATACCTCCGTGGCATAAATGTTCAGGGAGAGAGCCTCTTTCAATTGAAAGCAAGTTCTGCTACGAGGGGACATGGGATGAGGGTGAAGGGAGATAGATTCAGGAGTGATATGCGGAAATATTTCTTTACAGAAAGAGTAGTGGATCCATGGAATAGTCTCCCAGTGGAGGTGGTAGAGATGAGGACAGTGGCTGAATTCAAAAAAGCATGGGACAAACACAGAGGATCTCTAGGGGTAAAAAGTGGACTGTTGTAGTTGTTGATATGGAAGGACAGACTAGATAGGCCATGTGGTCTTTTTCTGTCATCATATTTCTATGTTTCTATGGATATGGAAATGGATAGAGAGCCAGTGAAGTGATTTGAGAAGAGAGGTTATATAAGCTTATTGAGGCTGGTGGAAGATTAGCCGTGCAGCTGAGTTTTGATTAGATTGAAGGGGAGAGAGATGATTCTGAGGGAGACTAGCAAGGAGGAGGTTGCAATAGTCTAGGTAGGAGGTGATCAAAGAGTGGATAAGTGTCTTAGTAGTGTGTTCAGACAGTAAGAGGCAAATTTTGCTGATGTTATAGAGAAAGAAACGACAGGTTGGATGTGTGTGGAAAAGGAGAGGGAGGAGTCAAAGATGATATCAAGGTTGCGAGCCGAGGAAACAGGAAAGAGTAGGGCATTATCCACTGAGACTGAGAAAGGAGGAAGAAGAGAGGTTGATTTAGGGGGGGAAATAAGAAGCTCAGTTTTAGTCATGTTCAATTCAAATGGCGATGAGACTTCCAAGAAGCAATGTCTCACATTATTATGGAGTTTACCAAGGAGCTCCATAGATGTGCACCCAATGAAAGGTTCCCATATTTTAAGATATTTATTCCAGCAGTCCAGTATACTGTGCAGAGAGCTTCTCCATGCACAATAATTTGTGCATTTCATTTCACCATAGCACTAAATCTGGGGGATTTTAAGAAATCCATTGAATTAAACTGCACCTCTTTAATATGAAGCAGGCATTCTGCACCTAAATCATGGCTGTGGATCCAAGTGTGAGATCCTTATCAATGTCCAGGGGCACATTTCTGGTGTTTTTATCTCCTGACAAACAATAGGGCCCATAGCATCTTCCTATACCCTATTCCAAAATTCCTGATTGACCAGGCATGTCCAGACACAATGGAAGAAGGTGTCCTCCAGCTCCAAACGCTTTTGGTAATGTCCTAATTCCATAACTTTAGCTTTGCATGCCCAGCGGGGGTGCATATAGAGTCTTCGGAACATTTTAAAATGGGCTTGCCTTAATTGTGCACTCCCTACAAGACTTGCCTTAATTGTGCACTCCCTACAAGCTCTACCCCACACATTACCCCCTCTTGGAAATCATCTTCTGAAAACTCCTTGCCCAAATCTTGAGCCCCTCCCTCCATTATAGGCCTAAAAAATAGAACTATAACCTTTCATGTAACCCTGAAAATATCCTGCTATCAATCCTTTCTCTATTTCTTGTATGGGGAGGATCATGTCAAAAGCTGTGTGTTCAAAGGTCCTTCTACTAGTGATCAGCAGCTAGTTAATATAATTCTTGATCTGTTAATAGAAAAAACTATCTTTTTCATTTAAACCATATTATGCCTTAAGGATCCTCAAAACTCCAAGCTCCTCCTTTGTAATAGAGCTTCTTAACAAGTCCTCAGGGCACAGCTAGTCAGCCAGATTTTCAGAATAATCACAATGAGAGATCTGCATACACTGGAGTCAGTGCATTCAAATCTCTATCATGCATATTCATTGTGGCAATTCTGAAAACCTGACTGGTTAGATATGACCCAAGGACTGGGTTGAGGACTCCTGTCCTATAAGATGGTTGATCGAACATATTCCTTTCAGCCCCCACCTACTTGCCTGGTCACCTTCAGTACCA
The DNA here is from genome assembly GCA_033557465.1 of Ichthyophis bannanicus. Taxonomy (NCBI): domain Eukaryota; kingdom Metazoa; phylum Chordata; class Amphibia; order Gymnophiona; family Ichthyophiidae; genus Ichthyophis; species Ichthyophis bannanicus. The sequence goes on from CM066032.1 coordinate 952,897,529, forward strand.
AGAGTAAAATCTCCATTCCCTCTGACAGGGAGGTAACCAGAATATCTATCATAATGATAGAGCAGATAAAATTGGAGGAGGGATTGCACACTATGTTAGAGAGGACTTTGAGACACAAAGGATTAAAGTTTTGCAGGAAACAAAATTCACAGTAGAATCTCTATGAATTGAAATTCCATGTAAAAGGGTGAAGGGGAAGGCGATGACAGTTGGGGTGTACTATCGACCACCTGGCCAAATGATGAAATGCTCAAAGAAATCAGGGAAGCTAACAAAAGTTACAACTCAGTAATAATGTGTGATTTCAATTACCCTGGTATCAACTGGGTCAGTGTCATGGCAGGACATGCTAGGGAGATAAAGTTTCTAGATGAAATATATGACTGCTTCTTGGAGCAGCTGGTTCATGAACTGACCAGAAAGGAAGCAATTTTGGGCCTAGTCCTTAGTGGAACACAAGATCTGGTGCAAAAGGTAAGGGTGTTGGGGCCACCTGGCAATAGTGATCATAGCATGATCAAGTTTGATTTAATAAATGAAGGAAGGACGGTAAGGAAATCCACAGTACTACCTTTTAACTTTCAAAAGGGAGACTATGATAAAATGAGGAAAATAGTTCTTGCTGCAGAAGAATTGAAAGAAATATCGATACACCGGGCGGATCACTTTTATCCATTGGGAAAATTGGCCATTTAGCCCTACCCTCTGCAGTATATCTTTTAACCAGTTCCTGATCCACAATCGCACACTGCCTCCTATCTCATGACTTTTTAAATTCGCCAAGAGTCTTTCATGAGGGACCTTGTCAAAGGCTTTCTGAAAATCCAGATACACTATATCAACTGACTCTCCTTTCTTTACCTTCAAAAAAACATAACAGCTTAGTAAGATAAGACCTTCCTTTGCTAAAGCCATGCTGGCTGTCTCCCATTAAGCCATGACTATCTTCATGTTCAGTAATTTTGTTCTTTATTATGGGTTCTACCATTTTTCCTGATAGTGACGTCAGGCTCACCAGTCTGCCGTTTCCCGGATCACACCTGGAAACCTTTTTAAAAATTGGCATTATATTGGCCATCCTCCTGATGATTTTAATGTTAGTTATTAATAGTAGATCTGCAATCTCATATTACAGTTCTTTCAACATCCTTGGATGTATACCATCCGGTCTAGGTGATTTGCTACTCTTCAGTTTATCAAATGGTTGTAATGCATCTTCCCAGTGTATCAATATTGCTTTTGATTCTTCTGTGGCATCACCTTTAAATACCATTTTAGTCATGGGTAACATCCCTACATCTTCCTCAATAAAGACCGAAGTAAAGAATTCATTCAGTCTCTCCACTATGGCCTTGTCCCCTCTTAGTGTCCCTTTTACCCTTCTATCATCTAATGGTCCAACTGACTCTCTCACAGGCTTTTTGCTACAGATGTATTTGAAAAAGTCTTTATTATGCATTTTTGCTTCCACAGCAAGCTTCTTCTCAAATTCTCTCTTTGCTGCCTTATCAATGCCTTGCATCCAACTTGCCAGTGCTTGTTTTGTTTCCAGTTTTTATCATTTGGCTCCTTTTTTCATCTTCTGAAAGAGGCTTTTTTGGCAATAACAGCTTCTTTGACCTCACATTTATATCATGCTGGCAGTTTTTTTGACTTCCTTCTATTTTTCTTAAAGCTTGGAATACAGCTGGTCTGGGCTTCCAAGATAGTATTTTTAAACAACACCCAAGATTTATGTAAATCTTTAACCTTTAAGAACATAAGAACATAAGATATGCCATACTGGGTCAGACCAAGGTCCATCAAGCCCAGTATCCTATTTCCAACAGTGGCCAATCTAGGTCACAAGTACCTAGCAGTTTCCCCAAAAGACACAGGTTCCACAATGCTTGTACTGGGTCAAGCATTGATATCCTGGGTCCCTTCTTAATAATGGTTTATGGACCTTTCCTCCAGGAACTTGTCCAAACCTTTTTTTAAACCCAGCTACACTAACAGCCTTTACTACATCCTCCGGTAACAAATTCCAGAGTTTGATTACACGTTGAGTGAAAAAATATTTTCTTTTATTAGTCTTAAATAGTTTACCCTGTAGCTTCATTGCATGTCCCCTAGTCTTTCTATATTCTGATAAGGTAAACAATCGATCTACGTTTACCCGTTCCACTCCGATCATTAATTTATAGACTTCTATCATATCTCCCCTCAGCCATCTCTTTTCCAGGTTAAAGAGCCCTAACCTTTTTAGCCTTTCTTCATAGGAGTATCCTTCCATCCCCTTTACCATTTTGATGGCTCTTCTCTGAACCTTTTCTAAAATCGCTATATCCTTTTTAAGATACGGCGACCAGAATCGCACACAATATTCAAGGTGCGATCTCACCATGGAACGATATAGAGGCATTATAATATCTTTTGTTTTATTTTCCATTCCTTTCCTTATCATACCTAGCATTCTATTTGCTCTCTTGGCCGCCGCTGCACACTGGGCCAAGGGTTTTAACATGGTATCCACAATGACGCCTAAATCTTTTTCCTGGGTGGTGGTTCCTAATGTGGAACCTTGCATCGTGTAACCATAGTTTGGGTTGTTCTTCCCTAGGTGCATAACCTTGCACTTGTCCACATTAAATTTCATCTGCCATTTTGATGCCCAGTCTTCTAATTTATCAAGATCCTCTTGCAATTTTCCACAATCCTCTTGGGTTTTAACAACTTTAAATAGTTTTGTGTCATCTGCAAATTTGATAACCTCACTCGTTATTCCACTTTCCAGGTCATTTATGAATATGTCAAAAAGCAGCGGACCCAGCACAGATCCCTGGGGTACACCACTATTCACCTTTCTCCATTGGGAAAATTGGCCATTTAGTCCTACCCTCTGCTTTCTATCTTTTAACCAGTTCCTGATCCACAATAGTACACTGTCTCCTATCCCATGACTCTTTAGTTTTGCCAAAAGTCTCTGATGAGGGACCTTGTCAAAGGCTTTCTGAAAGTCCAGATACACAATATCAACCGACTCACCTTTGTCCACCTGTTTATTCACTCCTTCAAAAAAACATAACAGATTAGTAAGACAAGATCTTCCTTGTCTAAAGCCATGTTGGCTGTCTCCCATTAGGTCATGACTACCTACATGCTGAGTAATTTTATTCTTTATAATGGTTTCTACCATTTTTCCCGGTACTGACATCAGGCTCACCGGTCTGTAGTTTCCCGGATCACCCCTGGAACCCTTTTTAAAAATTGGTGTTACATTGGCGATCCTCCAATCTTCAGGTATTAGAGATGATTTTAATGATAGTTCACAGATTACTAATAGCAGGTCTGCAATCTCATATTTCAGTTCTTTCAACACCCTTGGATGTATACCATGCGGCCCAGGTGATTTGCTACTCTTCAGTTTATCTAATAGTTGTAATGCATCTTTGCAACTGCTCCTTTTAGTTTTTACTTAACTATTTTCCTCATTTTATCATTGTCTCCCTTTTGAAAGTCAAAAGGTAGTATTTCCTTGCTGTCCTTCCGCCAATTATTAAGTAAAACATGATCATGTTATGATCACTTTTGCCAAGTAGCCCCAGCACCCTTATCTCTTGCACCAGTTCTTGTTTTCCGCTAAGGACTATGTTCAAAATGGCTTCCCCTTTTGTCGGTTCATAAACCAGCTACTCCAAGAAGCAGTCATTTATTTCATCTAGAAACTTTCTCTTTAGCATGTCCTGCCATGATACTGACCCAGTCAATACAAGGGTAATTAAAATCACCCATTTTTATTACTGTGCTGTAATCTTTGTTAACTTCCCTGATTTCTTTGAGCATTTCATCATCCATTTGTTCATTCTGGACAGGTTGTTTATAGTATACCCCCACTGCCATTGTCTTCCCCTTCTTTTTTTACATAGAATTTCAATCCAAAGAGATTCTACAGTGAATTTTGTTTCCTGCAAAACTTTAGTACTTTGTGACTCAATGTCCTCTCTAACATAGAGTGCAATCCCTCCACCAATTTGATCTGCTCTATCATTACAATATAGTTTGTACCCAGGAATCACAGTGTCACACAGGTTGTCCTCCTTCCACCTAGACCAATCATATCTAACCTCTCATTTAGTGTTATATATTCTAATTCTCTCATCTTATTTTCTAGACTTCTAGCATTTTTATTTAAGTATTTTAGAGGCAGTATTTTATTCATATTAATCTGGTTATCAGTAGGCAGGGGTAATATTGAATCTTTAAGCAGTGTCTGTTCTGTACTTAGGGGCATTTGGATTATTTTTTTCTTTATTGGAACCTCTCTACTGATATGCCCTAACTTCATTCTTTTGCTAGTATCCTTCAAAGACACATTGTTCCAAACTATGCACTTTTGGTCGACTGTCGGCTTTCCCCTATTATCTAGTTTAAAAGCTGCTCTATCTCCTTTTTAAAGGTTAATGCCAGCAGCCTGGTTCCATCCTGGTTAAGATGGAGCCCATCCATTCGGAAAAGCTCTTCTTTTCCCCAGAATGTTCCCTAGTTTCTAACAAATACAAAACCCTCTTCCTAGCAATGTCGTCTCATCTAATCATTGAGACTCGGGAGCTCAGCCTGCCTTTTGGATCCTGCACATGGAACAGGAAGCATCTCGAAAACGCTACCATGGAGGTTTTGGATTTCAAATTCCTACCTAAAAGCCTATATTTGGCCTCCATATCCTCCCTACCACACTTTCCTATGTCATTTGTGATGCAGCGGACCCTCTTGAAGAGAGAGAAAAAGTTTTAAAACCAGAAAAAGGCAAGCACAACCTGCAATATTGGGAGGATCCATCTAGGGGGAGCAGGAGAGTCGAGAGAGAGACCGAGAAACCACGCCCCTCTGGGCGGGACGCAAGCCCAGACAGCTTCTTTTTGAACAGAGGCAGGTCTGACTTAGAGAGGGAGGAGGAGAAGGACCAAAGCAGCAGCCAAAGCAGAAGCAGCAGCCAGAGCCAGAGTAGAGGAGGCCAAGAGGAAGGCAAATACACTGGCAAGAGCAGAAAGAAGCAGAGTCCTGAGCAGAAAGCCAAGCAGGAGCTTCAACCAGAATTGGAGTGGAATAAGGAACAGAGAAAAAGCCAAGAGAAGTACTGGGACCGCAAGGGAGTACTTGGCAGAAGGTCCTCACAGCAGCCATGGAATAGAGAGGTTCGTCCATTTTCAGAGGTGGGAAATGTTTGTTTGGAGGAAAGAAAACATCCTTACCACTATGCTCTGAAGTCTAAGGAAAGACCACAGGAGAGCCTGAGCACTGCTGCGCTGAAGCCCAACCAAGGTAGGCCTCAAGCCTTACTAGAAAGAAGGAAGAGAAGCCTCAAAGGTAAAACTCCTATTACTGATAATTACCTTCAGAAGCCTAAAGTATGGGGAAGACAGTGGGAAGAGGATTACTGTTACCCTAAACATTCTTGTAAGCAAGATTATGAAAGAAGTTTGTCTAAGAAGAGAACTTTGAGTGGGAAATCTTTTTATGAATCTGCTTTTGAACCTCTAATCAGAGAGGGACCGTTGTACTGCAAAACTCCTGGAGACTGACGCCCAAAGCTAAATGCTAGACATTGGGACATAGTGCAACAAGTATATAAGAAACCCGATTACGTTTACCCTGATGCTACAGATTCAGAGGCTTCTGAGGTTGAGTCCATGCAAGTAGGATCAGAGGGGGAAGAATCAGATAATGCAATGGATTGTACATATTGTGCCTCGGGGAGTGTTGAATATATCCCCAATGTATCAGATAACTAAGTGAATGAAGTTTATTGTTTTTGTACAAATGTTCTGAGAAGATAACAGCCTTTACTTTATTGCTTGCTTTTATTTTTCCCTATCCTGAAGTAAGGACATTTCAGTTGTTAACATAGCCAATCCTTTTGAACCGTTTTGTGCAAGAAAGGGAAATAAAGCCTTTAACTTTCCCTCCACTCTGTGCATTCGTTCTTTGAGCGTTGGTTACAAGGAAGCCACAAGGAATAACCACCCTTGACCCTTGCAGCATAGGCCAACCTCAACCCTAACCTTTCTTGTGTCCGGCCCCCTCCTGGGTCTACTACCCCTCTACAGAGGGTGCCCTACAACACATTGGAACCGACATATACCAAGATAGCAGACTCCTCCCCAGCACTATCTAAGACCTTGTCTAGATGGTGCATGAGGTCTGCTATCTTTGTACCAGGTAGGCAGGCATGTTACCAGGTGATTCTCACGTCCACCAGCCAACCATCTATCTACATACCTAATGATTGAATCACCAACTATAAAGGCTGTCCTAATCCTTCCCTCGTGGGCAAATGGCCCTGGAGAAACCTCCTCTGTGTGAGAGGGTTTTACATCATCTGGAGGATAGGTCCTAGCTATAGGATCACTTTCTGCCACACCAGGGTGATGCTCTCATGTCACATGACCTCTCTCCTCTATGACAACAGAGATGCTGCCCATTTGGAGGTGGGATTTCAGTACTTTATCTCTGTAGGTCTTGTCTATGTATCTCTCTGTCTTCCTTATGTCCTCTAAGTCTGCTATTCTAGCCTCCAGAGATCAGATTCATTCCCTGAGAGCAAAGAGCTCCTTGCACCTAGTGCACACATAAGAACCCTCACTAAATGGGAGAAAATCATATATGTGAAACTCAGTGCAAAAAATGGAAAGCCCCCATCTCACTGCTGGACCGCTTTCTGCATTTTGTTTTAAGGTTGTGTTTAAGTATTTAAGTTGTTTACTTACTTAGGTTTGCTGGGGATCCTTATATTAATAAAACTATACCTAATACTTTAATGGACTGTGTTCACCTTAAGATTAATTAATCTCAGGTCCTCAATGTACCTGAGAGTGAATAAGGCACCTCCTTCCCTTTAAGAGTTTTAAACACCTATAAAGCTACAATTATCCCAAGAGTGGGTGGGGGTTTGGGAGGGAGGGATGGAAAGAAGACTTATTTTTTTTTTTTAAATGGTAGTTTTTATTCAGTTTAAACATATAAAATAACAGTACAAACGATCATGATATAGAAGGATACAAGCAGATGCTATTGATCAAAATAGCAAAAGAATATAATAACTTGAACAAAACAGTACAATAACTTTAACAAGAACTAGTATCAGTCCATGCCAGCACGCCACCCTCCCTCTCTCCGTTCAATGTGGTTACAGCAGAGACCATTCCACAAGGCAGCCTCCATCAATCACTTTCATCAAACATAATTTTGTAAAGCTGACCATTTCTTACTTAGTTTACCAGACCATGGGTTTTTGGCTATATAGAGCTCTTCGTAGGTCTTGTGTAGGATTAAGAGAGACTCCACCAATGCTCGAAACAAGCTTTGTCGAGATTCTTCCAGTGTATTAGAACTATTTTAAGCGCTATCCCGAGCATTAAGTCCAGCAGTTTACTATCCCATTTCATCAGAGTAGGTTCCAAAGCTATGGATTTATATATTACTATCCGATAAGTGATAGGAGTTTGTAAGTTGAGGATTTGTGATATGCGTTCCCATACTCTGTTCCAATATATTTCCAGGGATTTACAATGGAACAACATATGTGCCAGCGTCCCAATTTCCATGTTACAGGACCAACATCGATTTCCCTCCTGTAGTGTCCATTTCATTTTCTTAGCCGGTGTAATATGCGCTCGATGTGCTATAAAGTACATAGATTGTGTGAGAGACGCTGCTCTCGTGGCACGTATTTGAGTTCCCCAAAAAGTGTCCCAATTTTCCGGAGTTATATCTTGACCAGTTTTCAGTAGCCCACACCGACTGTATCTTAATACATGTCTTGTCACTTTTGGATCGGAGAATCGCAACACATCTCGAAACAGCTTTGGCGTCTGTTTGTAATTCTTGAAGTTTCTCTCGCAGTGGCCATCCAGTACGTATCAAGACAGGTGACACACCCGCTTTGCTCATGCAGTGTCGGAGCTGACACCATTGGAAATAGCATGTATTAGGCAATCGGAATTCCGTTCTTAATCTGTCAAAGGTTTTAAATGCACTTCCATTGATTAGTTGTCCAATGGTGATAAGATCATGTTCCACCCATTTTTTCCATAAGACAGGCTTCCCTCCGATGATAAGGCGCGGGTTCAGCCATAAGGGCATATCTGCGGCGAAGTCATCCCCTCCATCGATACATGATGCCAATAATCGACAGGCATGCTGTGTTTCTCGGATAATAGCATTATGTGGTACAGTCTGGTCTACTACTGTGCCAACCATGAGCCATGTAGGTAGGGGGGAATGTATGGCCCGCTCCACACTCAACCATCTAGGTCCTTTATCCGTGTCGTCAGAGTCGACCCATTGAGCACCCTGCTTTAAAAGAGAGGCGGTGTGCAGCCAGCCGAGATCTGGGAAATGGACACCTCCTTGTGCATTAGGTAACTTCAGTTTCCAGGCAGCTATTCGAGGTACTCGGTTGTTCCATAAAAAGGCTATCAGTTGACTATTTATTTTCTTATAGAAGGCTGACGGGAAAGCGCGTAAGGGAATCATACTTAATATATAGCTGAGTTTTGGTACCAACATCATTTTTATCGTTTCTAGCCTGCCCCACCAACTCAAATGAAGGGGGGTCCACCTGCAGACGTTATCATGTACAATTTCTTGACACATCTTAATGTTGATTGCGACAGTCTCTTCCAAGGTGGTGCCATAGGTCACGCCCAGGTATCTAAAGGATGACTTCTCATATTGAAAGGGGTATCCACGCATCATTTCTTCGCTGACCTGTTCATTCAGAGGAATAATTGTTGTTTTATTCAGATTTACTTTATATCCGGATATCGCTGAATATGCATCTATGAGTTGCAGTGTTTCAGGAAGGTCTGATGGTTGTAGAAAAATGAGCAGGTCATCTGCATATGCTGACAATTTACAGGGACCATCAGCTAACTCAATTCCTTTTATGTTTTCCTTCTGTCGGATCGCTATTAATAAGGGTTCCAGGGCTAAATTAAAGAGCATCGGTGACAGGGGGCAACCCTGTCTGGTCCCTCTTTGCAACTGAAAAGGGGCTGAGAGGTGTGAGTTGACCGCTATTCGAGCTGTGGGTTTGGTATATAACAATTCAACGCGTTTTAGGAACTTTTCTCCTATCCCAAACCACCGTAGGGATCGAAATAAAAAGGACCATTCCAGTCGATCGAAAGCTTTTTCGGCATCCAATGCTAGCCCTATCAGGGGCTCGGCCTTAGTCTTGGCAGATGCCAGTACGTGTGCCAATAATCTTCCATTATCTGTAGTGGATCTGTTTTGTATAAATCCACATTGATCCTCATGTATCAAATCTTTTAAGATCCGTCCTAATCGGTTAGCAAGCACTTTAGCATAGATTTTATAATCAGAGTTTAGGAGAGAGATGGGTCTGTAATTCTCTATCTTTTGTGTATCCCTGCCCGGTTTCGGGTGAATTACCACCACAGCCTCTGCCAGGGCTCCAATCTCTGGAGATTCATCTTGTAGGCCACTGTAGTAGATCTGTAGCATGGGAGCCAATTGAATGCAATATTTATTGTAGAATTCCAGTGGGATACCATCTGGACCGGCGGCTTTGCCACGAGCCATCTGTTTGATCGCATCTTGTATTTCAGTTACAGAGATCTCTTGTTCCAGCGTTCGACTTTGATGACTGGTTAATGTGGGTCCTACTATATTGGAGACAAAATCTTCAAAGGCTTTGTCACTACATTGGGTATCCGAGCGATATAGTTCCTCATAGAATTCTTTGCAGCGGTCTAGTATTTTGTCAGATCTCAGGAGAAGGCCCCCGGAATTGTCTTGCAACGCCGCTATAGCAGTCTTGCTGGTCTTTGGTTTGAGCTGCCGAGCTAAGAGGGATCCAGAGCGGTTGCTTTCATAGTAGTATGTACTACGTTGTAGCTGGATACTACTCAGTACTTCTTTGTTGAGGAGAACATTATATTGGTATCGCAATTTTTGGAGTCTAATCAATATCATTGAGTCAGCTCTTTTGGCTAATAACCTTTCCCCAGCTTTTATTTGGAGTTCCAGTTCATCTTTTTCTTTTTTCCTGGCTTTACGCCGTCTAATGGTGTAGGTGGTAATATGAGCTCGTATTGTCGTTTTAAAACCTTCCCACCAGCTCCAGATGGAGGTATCAGTAGGTGTATTATATTTAAAATAGGTCTCAATTTCCCCAGACAGTAGCTGTACAAAGGAGTCATCTGCTAGTAGGGATTTATCAAATGTCCATCTTGGCGGAACATGTTGTGTAACGTTGGTATCCAGCACTAGGGAGACAGCAGCGTGATCCGATACCGTTGTAGCATATATCTCTGCGGACAACACTTGAGGCATCAGCTCTGTGGACAGTAGGAAGAAATCGATCCTTGTTTGGGTATTATGTGGGATGGAATAAAATGTATAGTCTCTTTCTTGGGGATGAAGTAGGCGCCATGGGTCTACCAAGTGGAGCTCTGTTATGATCCCTTTAAGAATCGCCTGTGATTTGACTTTGTCTACAGCCCGATAGGGCGTGCGATCTAACAGTGGATCCAAGATGACATTGAAATCGCCCCTAAGATGATATTGGTGGTGAGCTGCGGCTGTAACTTCTTTAGCTATCAGTTTGAAAAAGTTAGGGTCATCGAGGTTGGGTGCGTAGATATTGAAGAATGTGTAAAGCTGTTGATTTATTTTCATCGTCACTCTGGCCCATCGACCTAGCGGATCAATCTGTGTGCCGGTAATGGCGGATTGCAGGAATTTGCGCACTAATTTATTTATTTACATTCTCTTATATACCGCACTATTCAGCATCAGCGCGGTTTACATGGAACAGAAGCGCTCAGTACAGTTAACATGTATGAGTTTACAGATAACAGGGCAAGTAACTTAGATAACAGGGGTAAACTATTTACAAAAACTTGCTACATAAGCTTGTAAACTATTTACAAATATTGCTACATAAGGTTGTATGATCATGAATTCTATAGAAACAAATGCACCACTAAGGGTTAGAGAATCTTTCTTGGCATGTTGTTGGGAAACCATATATTTGCTTAGTGGGTTGCATCTCTGTCTCGGTGGGTGAGGTTGGGTTCTAATATTATTACCCCCCCTTTGCGTTGAGTGGCAGAGGCCGAGGCCGCCACCTGGAAATATTTAGAGGTTACTTTCTGCGATTCAGTATCTGTTAAATGTGTCTCTTGTAAGAGGGCAATATCTGCTTTTTTTTGTTGGCAGTACGCTAAAATCTTCTTTCGCTTGACAGGGCTAGTAATACCTTTTACATTTAACGAAAGTATTAGGAGATCACTAGACATCAATGTTGGAATAAGCTGTCTTATAGGTGAAAGCTATCCTATGGATAGGTCTGCCGCGTACTTGCATTTTGCGTGTATGTGGAGGGTTTTGCACTGGACTGGACCGACACAAATAACTGCATAACTGGCAAACATTGTATCGCTAAGGTGAACACAATCCACTGAAACAGTAACCAACCCCGACCTCCCGTTGCCACCCCTACATTTTCAAGCAGAAATATCTGGTTAATTAAAACTATTTAGAACAACAGAAATACAGTCAATGAGGTGTTTAACAAGGCTTAAGGCGTTCTAAAATTTGTGAGAACGCACGGCCGCACCCCCTGAGTATATGCTGAGTTCTCTACACTGTGTGAGAGATCAGACTATTGACCTCAGGTTTCCATACCGCATTTTTCTTGTAGGAAAGTTTTCAGTTTTTCAGCTTCAACAAAATTCCTCGTTTCATTATGCAGCGTGACCCGCATGGTTCCTGGGTAGTATAGCCCGTATCTTGCCTGTGCACTTTGTAGCATGGGTCTACAGGCCAGCAACGCTTTTCTCCGATCTACCGTTTGCTTGCTCAAATCTGGATAGAGTGCCACTTTGTGTCCCTGGATTTGCAGTGATCCGGCTTTCCGTGCAGCTTGAAAGATCTGCAGGACCTGTGGGTATCTCAGTACCTTCATTATGAGTGGGCGTGGGTATCGTGTGTTTTCAGCTTTGTGTGTTGGGATTCGATGGGCCCGTTCTAGTTCAAAAGGCCTTGCAAAGACAAGCTGCAGCATCTCCGGTATGGTTTTTTCCAGAAATCCAATCGGATCGGTGCCTTCAGCGCCTTCAGGGACTCCAACAAGGCGGATATTATTTCTGCGGGCATGGTTGTTTTGATCTTCAATCTGACTTTCTATGTGCCGGACTCGTTTGACCAAAGGGCCCAGCTGTTCTAATGCAACGCCATGCTTCTGGGTTTGTAATTCAACTGCACTAAGTCGAGTGGTGATGGTGAGGAGTTTCTCTTTTACCTCCAGTAAGTCTTCTTGAATCATGTTCAGTGAACTAGAATTGGCTGCGATCATTTCTTTAACGCATTTCAATTCCTGTAGCACTTCACGTAGGCCACCGGCAGTCACTCCCTCCTTCTCTCCCGCGGCCATTTTCTGTGGGGAACCCACTTCGGGTTTGGATCGTTTCGCTGCTGAGCCGGATCCCTGCGGAAATTCCAGCCGGGCAGGCTTCAGGGATGCCATCCAGCTATATTTCGGTATTATTGATGTAGGTAGGGGGTACAAACTTCAATTTAATACCGGGATATGTTCAGGATTCTTGGGCAGCAACGGGAGCAAAAATTCAGGCGTCCATTCTGTTCAGTGGCTAGCTCCGCCCCCAAAGAAGACTTATTAAAAGCTGGCTGCTACACAGTACCCTGTCCTGTGCTTCTAAGGTGGCCAATTTCCTCTGTGATAAACACAGCGCTTTGATAGAGGGAGTCTTTCAAAATGACCCTTTGATCTGTCACTTGGCTTTAACAACTATTTAAAACAATTTCACAAATCTTTTGCCCCCTATCTAGAAGGCCTCAATTTTTTGCTCAAAGAATACTGACTCTGTTTTTCCTTTTATGCTGTTATGCTCTGATTTGATTTAAATTAAACTCTTTGCTGATACTAAGCCCTGACTATTAAATTTAAACTAGAAATTCTCTGCTGGGTTTTAAATTTAACTGAAAACTTTATGCTGGGTTCTGAATTTAAACGGAATGCTCTCTGCTGGTTTTTAAATTTAAACTGATAGCCCTCTACTGGGTTTTAAATTTATTTATTTATTTAGTTTATTTATTTATTTAGCTGTATTTATATCCCGCTTTTCACCGGGTCAAAGCGGTCAATTGGGGGATACATTTAACACGAGGGGATATGAGACACATATGCTAATACTTTCAGGGAACATGGGCAATGGAGGGTTAAGTGGCTTGCCCAAGACCACAAGGAGTGCCTATAGGACTAGAAATCCCAGTCCCTCCGGCCTGAGATTGCTGTCCCCAGGTAGGACTTGAACCCCCGGCCCTCCGGCCTGAAGTACCTTGTCCTAACCACTAGACCACTCCTCCTTAAACTGAAATCTCTCTGCTAGGTTCTGAATTTAAACTGAAAGCTCTCTGCTGGGTTTTAAACTTAAACTGAAAGCTACCTCTTGAGTTTTTAATTTAACTAAAAGCTCTTTGCTGATACTAGGCCCTGACTGATTTAACAAATACACTGGATTCTAATTTACATAGCTTAATCAGCTTAAATCTAAATTCCCAGAAGTAAGTACTTACTATTGCAGATCTTTCTCCAGAGGTAGCAGTCCATTTTTGTAGTTCTTCAAGACTCATTCCTCTACTAGCAACTACTACTATATACGGTTGTTTAATTTTGTTAAAACAATTATAGCAATCAGACCCCTGATTCAGTTTGAACATTTGTATGTTTAAGGTTGTAGTTGTTCTCTGGTTTGTTTGTTTTCTTCACTCATATTGTTTATTTATGGAGTTCCCCTTCTACTCTTTTCCTTGCTTGTTCAAAGAAATAAAAAAACAATATTTGTGTTTTACTTTTGTTAATAGTAATAGATGGTTTGGGTTAGAAGATAGTAATTTTCCAGCATGAGTGGTTATGCCTTCTAGAAGAAAGCTGGGTTTAGTCAGTCTGTTCTTAACTGTCTCTTGTATTTCTGGTGATCTTAATTCCTATTTTCGTATTGGTCCAAAGCTTGATTGTTCTAGAACTCAGTAAAAGCTTCTTCATGGATATTTTGCCTTGTGAATCCTTGACTCCTGCTCTAGAGACTTATTTCAAAAACTTTTCTTTTGCCATATTCTTGTGCCAGAAATTCTGTGAAACCATATCCTTTTATACTGTACTATCAAGTGCATTTATTTATGTATTAGTATTTAGCTCACACCTTTTCCAGTAGTTATTCAAGGCAAGTTACAATCAGGTATTGTAAGTATTTCCCTGTTCCTGAGGGGCTTATAGTCTAAGTTTGTACCTGAGGCAATGGAGGGTTAGGTGACTTTCCCAAGGCCACAAAGGAATGCCAGTGGATTCAAACCCATGTCTTTCTGGTCCCAGACTGCTGCTCTAATCATGGGTGTAGTTTCAGTGATTCATTGGGGGAGAAGGGTAGAGTCACATAATTCCATATCATTTGCATATTTGCATATTCATTATGGTTATCTTTAAAAACCACTAGATGGATAGGAAGCCAGTATGTCTAACAGGTGAGGGATGAGCTGCTGCCCCCAAGATACTCAAAGAGGGAGCAGAGGTTCTCATTCAGTGGCTTTGCCCCACTAAAAGGAAAGCAACATATGCCCAGGCTATGTAATTAAAATGCAGTAAAATGTTTAGCTGTTTAATTATTTAGCCTGAAACTCTAAGATAAAAAATACTGACACTTATAAAAACATATTCTGCAAAAACACAGGAGATGTAAGGTGTTCATATGCCAAGGGACAAAGACAGCCATAGTGTAGTTTCTAACACCAAATTAAGTTATTTATAATTTAAGTAATTTTATTTTGGTGTTAGAAACGGCACTATAGTTCTCGTTTTCTTTTTGGGCATCTATTTTGCATCCAACAAAACCCCTCCTCCAACATCAATTGCAGAGCAGAACTAGGTCATTGCACCATAGAACTCCACATACAAGAAAAAAAGAATCTGATTCTGGTGTCAACTCATTAGCAGCCTCTCCAGTATCAGCCAGATTGCGAACCCACACAAAACCCTACAAAAGCCACCAAAGACATATAAAGCAAATCTAGTGTACCAAAATGACACCATTGACCTATAAGTGCGTTCAGTCTGCTGCTCCTCACTACCTTTCCTTTTTTAGCTCTTCCTATACCCCTCCTCCGGAACTCTGCTCCTCTGGAAGATCACTTCTATTTGTGCCCTTCTCTTCCATTGCCAACTCCAGACTTCGATCTTTCCACTTAGCTGCTCCTTATGCCTGGAACAACCTCCCTAAGTAGGTATATCACGCTTCATCTCTGGCCTTTTCAAATCCAAGCTAAAATTCACCTCTTCAAGGCTACTTTTGGATTCTTATCTGCTTTGTTCCATGCTCGTCAACTGCGTATCCTAGACGTATCCTAGTTCCCAGCTTTTGTGTTCTCTGTGGGACTAGATTGTAAATGAGAGTGTCTGTTCTAGGGTTGCTAACTTTTTCACCGAGAAAAAAATGATACCCGTGGCTCGCCATGCTCTGCCCATTCCCCGTCCATAGTCCCACCCCTGCCCCCACCCCCAGTCCCACCCATGCTCCACCCCAGCCCCACCCACAAAAATTACCACGGGCAAGTGTAGGCAGCTGTAGGGGAAAAATTATAAAGGTGAAATGATGAGATTATGTAGATCTATTATTAGAACTGTGAATACTGTGTTTGAGTGTCTTCTTGGGAAATACTGTGAATGCTGAAGCTCAATGATATTTCAGTAAAGTTGCAGTTCAGTATACCTCACTGTGTGCTGTGGATTTATTTATGAGCCTCCTGACCCACAAGGTGGACCAAATGGAATAATATTGCCCAAATAGGAGAGCTGCTTAAACTAAATAATCCTATATATTGAAGGAATCAACACAAGAACCTACTCCAATCCTTCACCACTAATAACGCTCAGTGCACTGCAGGATGAAGACTGCCATTGTAGTAATTCATTGTAGTCTAAAGCTTGGATTTCATTCATTGAGCTAACTCCTTAGGTGGTAACTATGAAACCTAAAGTGGGGTGATACATCATGGGCTGCCCTTACATGGTGTGAGTAACCTGCCAGTCAGTCCCAGGACCCACAGTGATGCAGGGATGCTGAGGTGCCATGTTATGAAGACTGAAATGCTGACAAGGAGTTACAAAATAAACCTTATAAGTGTATGCCTGATTTGTGGTTAATAAAGTATATAATGCTGAGAGTTTGAGTGACATTACATTGATTGGCTGCAAGCATATATATATTGATATGAACTGTCCTTGGCAGCAGTGAGCATCTGAATAGTTGGAAGTTAAAAATAAGTGACGACATGGACATTTATTTAAGTGAATCAAGAACTAGAGTTCAGGCAGTGCAGCAGAGCACAAAAGCACCATAACCATCCCCATATAAAAAATCTTTTTTAAGACCCTGGGAAGTCCAGTATTACTGTTCAGACCCACTCACTTGGCTGCTTCAGGCTCTGGCTGTGACTGGCTGGCTCTCTCTTTCCAGTAGTCGATGAAAAACCTTGTGCTGGAAGCTTCCACCACCCAGGAAAAAGATTTAGGCGTCATTGTGGATAACATGTTAAAACCCTCGACCCGGGGGGCGGAGCCTGATGTCCAGCGGGATGGTCGCATAACGCTGAGGCTCCCGAGAGGCCTACTCAGAATCCTGAATTAACACCTTACATCAGGGGTCTCAAACACGCGGCCCGCGAGAGACCTTTGTGCGGCCCGCGATGCACAGAAAAAAAAAAAAAAAACCCGGCTTCTGCAGCCTCTGTCTACAGCCACCACAAGCCTGATCAGCATCGGGGAGTTGAGCAGGAAGGAAAGCTCATCACCGACCAGATAGCGATTGATCGCGAGACCACGCTTCTCCGCGTTAGCGCTTCTTTCCTGACCCGGCTCATACAGATCAGCTGAGCAGAGAGTGGCCAGACTGGTTGGCTGAGAGTCTGTCCCCTCCCAGTGACGTCACCAGCAGACCCGGAATCCGGAAACGAGGCTGCAATCAGTGGGAGCCGCGAGCCTGAAGCCGGGAAAATGGTAGGCTTTCCTTTGCCAGCAAAACAGGTATATTTATCAGACGAGCTCCGACAGACTTATTTGGTTTTCCAAAAGCTCGTGTATTGTTATGAGAGAGGCTGTGAAATTTGTTTCTCTCTTCTTTGGGGGGAGGATGATTTGCATTTTCTGTCGCCCTTGGCTGAAAGGAGAATTACAGATGCTTTCCTAGATTAAGCTATCGCTTCCATTTGGAGCCTAACAGCCAAGAGGCAAGCCGTGACTATTCTCTGAAATGTGTTGATTTAATATTTGCAGTGTTGCCTTTTGATAGTTAGGGTATGGTGCTTTGTGAGTCCTGGTAGTGCTGTTAGGATACGGCAGGTTTGCTATGGGTTCTAAATGAGCAGTGTTTCTAGTAGTTCCTAATGTGCCTGGCGGTTGGCACTGGTTTATAGTAATGTAGAAATCTTTTAGTCTTTCTTTATCCATACACTCATTAAGAGGCATGTTTACTAAAAGTTAATGTATGGTAACATTATGCAAATATTTATGCAAATGATGCCCTTATGCAAATGAGGCCTGCGTCTTGTGCGGCCCCCGGGTTACTCTACAAGTCCTCATTTGGCCCTCAAAGCAATTTGAGTTTGAGACCCCTGCCTTACATACTTGGAACTTCTACTCTGATCTTGCCGGGGCACATTGGTGAGATGGCGGGGACCAAACCCTCGCGCCTGGAATTTGGATCTCCAGCGGCTTCTCACGGCAAACGTTCCAAAACTGAACCTCCGTCCCCGCAGAAGGGGCTGGCCTTGTGCGAGGGCCCCGAAATGCAGCAGGAAATCCTCGTAGAGATTAGAGGGGTCAAAAACCTCGTGCAGGCAAACGGTGAAGCACTCCGAGCGCTGCGGGAAGATTTTGGTGTGCTGCAAAGCAAGCTAGAAGGGCTTTCTTCGCGTCAGGACAAAATGGAGAGCATATTGGACTTCCATGCGGCCCGGTTGTCCAAACTCGACAAAGTTGAACGTCAGGTGCGGGCCTTGCAGAAAGAGGTGGAAGATGGCAATAATAGAGCGCGCCGCAACAACATACGACTCGTGGGCATACCGGAGGGAGCGGAATCGGGAGACATGAAAGAGTTTTTATGCAAAATCCTCCCTTCCCTGCTCCAAATCACCTTTACCAAAGATTTGGAGATCGATCGCGCTCATCGTGTACCCACAAGCATAACGCTCAACAGGAAGACCCCGCGGCCTATCATTTTTCGACTTTTGAGATATCAACACGTGGAGCAAATTCTAAGTGCCTCTCGGGCAAAGGGCCATATGGAGTTTGAGAGCCACAAGATCTCCTTCTATCCCGACTTGGCTAAACCCACGGTCGACCGCCGAAAGCGCTTTCTGGAATTCCGGCCGAGGCTTCAACAACTACAAGCACGCTATGGCCTGATGTACCCGGCCAAGCTCCGAGTCACGCTTCACAATCAGACAAGAACATTTGAGGACCCTGATCTACTAGCGGAGTTTTTGGATTCCAAAGAAGCCGACTTGATGCGCTGACTTCCAGAATATTCCTGCAAGTCTCCTCATATCCGCTGTACCCGCCATATTGGATCTGCCGCAGCCCAGCAAAGAGTCTGGCGTGGGCAGTTTGTTGCCTTACTCTTGATGGTATCTGTGACCCGACTCCATCTACCCACAGTAGCCTCGATGAGTATCAGAGACAGTGTTAATTATGGACTCTGGTGTTTCTTTTCTTTTTTTATGTCTTTCTATTTCCTCTCTAGGGCCTCCTCCCGCAGACATATGGTCGCCATATTCTTTGGGGGTTTTGCTTCTTCTCTAAGATACTTTGGTACATACTTTTCAATATGGGGTGTATTAGCCAGAATACTCGGTGATTATGTCATTGTTGTACAGATTCTGATTATGTTGTATGTTTTCAAGCGCCCTTACCTAAAATGTCTATTACCGATTGATGGCACCATGTAAGATTTTCTCATTGAACGTAAAAGGAATCAATAATCCGATAAAACGGAAGAAAATCCTAAGCTACCTAAGTCAGGAAGCAGCGGATCTGATTTTCTCCAAGAAACGCATTTAAATTCGAAGGAAACTCTTAAACTCAATATTAAACCTTACATGGTGGCCGCCTATTCCCCAGCCGTTTCTAAGAAATGTGGGGTTGCCATACTGGTTAGGAAATCTTTGCATGCTACTATTATTGCGACTAGCTCAGATACAGAAGGTAGATGGTCTAGAGTTCACCTCAAGATAGGTAGCCTTGAAGTTACATGTATATGCCTTTACGCTCCTAATGTGGATGACCCTGCCTTTTTTGCTACCATTGCTCAGGTTGCGCAGGCCTCTGCTAATACTTCATTGATCATTGGGGGGGATTTCAATCTAGTCCTTGATCCCCTGATTGACAAACAGCCGCCTAGGACGAGTGGTCCCCCCAAGAGTCACACCACGCTTACCTCCCTGATCAAGGATCTTGCTTTAGTTGATCTATGGAGGTTACTACACCCCAATGAGCTTGACTTCACCTTCTTCTCTTCCCCTCATAAATCTCAGTCTCGCATAGACTTCTTTCTAATCTCAAAACTGTTAGTTCCTCAGGTGGACACTGCAAAGATTCACTCCCAACATATTTCAGATCCTGCTGCCATTTCCTTTCAATTACACATTATGCTTAATCACGAGGAATTGGAAGGATAGCTCTCGACTTACTGTCAATGAATGGTGGAACCTCGTCTGCTTATATAGTAAATATGAGCAGATACCTCGGAGAGCTATTCCCCATGTCCAAACTCACTCTCGCTTGTCTAAATGGCAGATGCTTAATGATTATGTACAATCTGCTCATTGTTCCAACATGCCTGTATAATGTGCACTCATCATGTTTCAGATCACCGTTAGGTTTTGTAACACAATAATGTAAGTACACGCCCGCTTCGGGAATGATTAGTTTTCTAGAGAAGAAGCAGGGGGGAGGGGGGTGGCAGGGGTTTACTTTGGTGTATGTATTACACTTTATGTATCTGTCTTTTAGCTGTATGTCTTCCTTTTCCTTTGTTGTTATAAAACGAAAATAAAGAATTTAAAAAAAAAACAAAAAACCCTCGACCCAGTGTGCAGCGGCGACCAAGAGAGCAAATAGAATGCTAGGTTTCATAAGGAAAGAAATGGAAAATAAAACAAAAGATATTATAATGCCTCTATATCGTTCCATGGTGAGACCGCACCTTGAATATTGTGTGCAATTCTGGTCGCCGTATCTTAAAAAGGATATAGCGTTATTAGAAAAGGTTCAGAGAAGAGCCACCAAAATGGTAAAGGGGATGGAAGGATACTCCTATGAAGAAAGGCTAAAAAGGTTAGGGCTCTTTAACCTGGAAAAGAGACGGCTGAGGGGAGATATGATAGAAGTCTATAAATTAATGAACGGAGTGGAAGAGGTAGACATAGATCGATTGTTTACGTTATCAGAATATAGAAAGACTAGGGGACATGCAATGAAGCTACAGGGTAAACTATTTAAGACTAATAAAAGAAAATATTTTTTCACTCTACGTGTAATCAAACTCTGGAATTTGTTACCGGAGGATGTAGTAAAGGCTGTTAGTGTAGCTGGGTTTAAAAAAGGTTTGGACAAGTTCCTGGAGGAAAGGTCCATAAACAATTATTAAGAAGGGACCCAGGATATCAATGCTTGACCCAGTACAAGCATTGCAGAATCTGTGTCTTTTGGGGAAACTGCTAGGTACGTATGACCTAGATTGGCCACTGTTGGAAACAGGATACTGGGCTTGATGGACCTTGGTCTGACCCAGTATGGCATATCTTAATTTCTTATGTTCTTATGTTCCTCCACTACTCCCTAGTCCCTCCCTCTGTTGTCTCATTGGCTCCTTCGGCTGACTTACTCAGCTTCCACTACTCCCTAGTCCCTCCCTCTGTTGTCTCATTGGCTCATTTGGCTGACTTACTCAGCTCCCTGTACTCTATAGTCCTTTCTTCTGTTGTCTCATTGGCTCATTTGGCTGACTTTTACTCAGCTCCCACTACTCTCTAGTCCCTCCGTCTGCTGTCTCATTGTCTCATAACTCATTCAGTTAACTAGTCTCAGCCTGGCAGAATAACAGTTCCTTATAGGATGGAAGAACAGAAACATGCCTATGATGGCAATTCTGCCCACCAGCCATAAAAAAACAGCTTTTCAAGTGCCGATTTTAACAGTCTGGCCAGGCGGCTGAAAACCGGACAGTTGGCATCCCTAGTCTGTTCGCAGCTGTATTCCTGGCCTTGTGGTGCATCTCATAGCTGGGCCCAAGACCCTGATCTCAATGACTATTTGTACTGTTAAATAGCTTTCTGTGACATTACATCTAAAGGCAAGAAAATTCTGCAGAGCACATGCAATTCAGAGGCCTACCCTGCATGACACATGCAGTGTGCTCCAACCACAGAACTATCCTAAGTGCCTGACCTAGGCTTAAGTCACCACCACCATTTATTCCACTGAACAATCTCCAACACATATTCCACTGAACAATCAGGGCACCCTTAACCATGCAAATATAACATATACGGATCTTTCATATTGTCTGAATGATGGGGAGTGCTTTGTGACTGATACTCTATTGCTTAAACACTGCCGAAGTATTCATTTTTTAATACCGTCCTTCCTAATTTTACTAGTTTGATTAGTTACTTAACTGTATTTTATTTTATTTTATTTTATTCACTATGGGGTCACTATAGGATGAAAAGGGATAGACTCAGGAGTAATATGAGGAAATATTTCTTTACAGAAAGAGTGGTAGATGCGTGGAATAGTCTTCCACTGGTGGTGGTAGAGATGAGGACAGTATCTGAATTCAAAAAACATGGAACAAATATAGAGGATCTCTAAAGGAAAAAAGGGGACTGTTGTAGTGGTTGATATGGAAGGGAGGACTAGATAGGCCATGTGGTCTTTTTCTGCCGTCATGTTTCTGTGTTTCTATGTTTAACCCATTTTGGACCAGCGTATGTTTTACAGACATAAGGTTTCCATACTTACTACTCAACTGTTTACTAATTAATGGTTATAAATTCAATGGAACTATGTTTAGCTATTATCGTTATATCAAAAAGCGTTATATACAGATTTTTTTGTTTGAGATTTATTTAGTTTAATAGATATTCGAAGTTTGCTGATTTTGACGTACTGGCGGCTCAACATAAGATCACAAAAAATAGTAGTAGCTTATAATGCTGTAATAGCTACTATTTTGCAAACAAAAGTATTTGTAGACTTTAGAAAATAGGTTTAGATAACTGTAAGTTACTTAGTGTCAGAGTTATTGGTGCGTATATCGGCCTTGTATGTTTCTCATACGCTGGGCTAATATGTTGTCGAGACTAATTGCTGTCACGTGTTTGGTTCTAGGTGTTTCAATGGTGCAATGTCGACATACTGCATCAGAGGTGTTTTCACGTGTATCATATTCTGCCATCAGAATGGACTGTTGACAAACTATATTATATCATAATAAATGAAATGAAATGAAAACTGCAGTTTCAATAGTATCATATAGTATGTTTATGTCAATAAATATTGATTCCTAATCATAACTTTTCTGATCACTTGGAAGACAGACATTGGACCAGTGTATGAAAAACATGCACTATGTGAAACTTCTATTTTCTGCAAAGTTTTAATATTTTTTTATTATTGCCTGTATTTCGTAGTTGTTTGAGTGTAACAAATCTAATAAATCATCCAGAACAGAGAAAGAATATGTGAGCTGTCCAAAATGGGTTAACATAGTAACATAGTATATGACAGCAGATAATGACTAGCATGGTCCATCTAGTCTGCCCAACAAGGTGGCACTAGTAGGTGCACTTCTCGCTCTGTGCAGGTCACCTCTCCCCATGCCTTTGTTGAGGGGTGTACCCACCGCTCCGTGTAGGTCACCCCTATATGTTCAGATATAAGAGATAGTTATGCTTATTTTGATTTTATCCTGTTGCTATAAAGGGATCCACTATGTCTGTCCCATGCCATTATGAATTCTGTCACTGTATTTGCCCCCACCACTTCCATCGGGAGGGCATTCCAAGCATCTATTCGGTCCCATGAATAGGAGGGATGGATGTCCTGTTGGGCCGATTCTGAAGTTGCCCCTGTATGTCCAGGGACGTGAACTTAGATGGAGGACTTATTCCACCACAGAGGTGGAATAAATCCCCCTGGATGTTGGGGGATCATGCCACCGGGCCAGGAAAAAAGGTAGGGGAGTACAGGAAGATCCCCGCATTTGCGGCTCCTGACTGAAGTAGCTGGGGATCTGCTGGGCTGCAGGCCGATCAGAATCAGGGCCTGGCCTGCACGTTCAGGCCGTAGACCCAATTCTGATCTCTCAGGCACGTCTAGCCCCCATGGGATCAGAATCGGGTATACCTCTGGGCTTCCCACTTCTGGTCAGCTGCACAAGGGACTGGATGGCCAAGTCGGAATGTGCCTACATATAATTTGATTTCTACCCCTCTCCTTTCTTCTGCAGAACCTCACCCTCATGCACTGCCACTTCTTAGGTTGGATTTACACCTCCATTTTCTTATGGCTCCACACCACTTCTTCTTCCTTTTTCTAACACTCCCTAACCTTCTCCCCTCATACCATCAACTTAAAATCTCCCCTCCTTTTCACCCTCTCTCTACATTCTCCATTTCTTGCCCCATTTTGTCTTCCACCCTTTCCTCAGCTCTAGAGCTTCACCTTTTTCTTCCTCCCATTCATCCTTCTCCTTTTTCTCTGAAACAACCTCATCCTCGTTTCCACCATACCATCTCCTCTCTGCCTCTCTCTCTTCTTCTCCTTCTCCTACTCTCAATTGGTGATATTAATCCTAACACTGGACTCCCTAGACTTTTCTCTCACTCCCATAATAGTCCCTCTCTCAACCATTCCAATCTCATTCATATTCCTCTCCTTTCCCCTTCCTCTCTCCCTTTCTCATGTGCTCTATGGAATGCTCATTCCATATATAATAAACTCCCCTTTACTCACAATCTCTTTATCTCTAACACTTTCCATCTTCTAGCTCTTACTGACACCTAGCTCCTCCCTGATAGAAACATAGAAACATGATGACAGAAAAAGACCACATGGCCTATCTAGTCTGTCCTTCCATATCAACAACTACAACAGTCCACTTTTTACCTTTAGAGATCCTCTGTGTTGGTCCCATGCTTTTTTGAATTCAGTTACTGTCCTCATCTCTACCACCTCCACTGGGAGACTATTCCATGGATACACTACTCTTTCCGTAAAGAAATATTTCCGCATATCACTCCTGAATCTATCTCCCTTCACCCTCATCCCATGTCCCCTCGTAGCAGAACTTGCTTTCAATTGAAAGAGGCTCTCTCCCTGAACATTTATGCCACGGAGGTATTTAAACATCTCAATTATATCACCTCTATCCCGCCTTTCCTCTAAGGTGTACATATTAAGATCCTTAAGTCTGTCCTCATATGCTTTATAATGAAGCCCACTAATCATTTTAGTAGCCACCCTCTGCACCGACTCCATCCTGTTCACATCCTTTTGAAGGTGCGGTCTCCAGAATTGCACACTATACTCCAAATGAGGTCGCACCAAAGACTTATACAGAGGCATTATCACCTCCTTTTTTCTGCTAGCCATTCCTCTCCGTATGCACCCAAGCATCCTTCTAGCTTTTGCCGTCGCCTTTTCTACCTGTTTAGCTACTTTAACATCATCAGACACAACCACGCCTAGGTCCCGCTCTTCTTTAGTGGACAAAAGTACTTCACCTCCTATACTGTATTGCTCCCTCGGATTGCTGCAGCCCAAATGCATGACCTTACATTTTTTAACATTAAATCCCAGCTGCCAAATTCTATACCATTCTTCAAGCTTAGCTAGATCCCTCCTCATATTATCTACCCCTTCCTGGGTGTCTACTCTATTGCAGATTTTGGTATCATCCGCAAAGAGGCAAGCCTTACCTGACAGCCCTTCCGCTATATCACTAACAAAGATGTTAAAAAGAATCGGACCAAGGACAGATACCTGGGGCACACCACTGGTAACATCCTTCTCCTCAGAGTAAGCTCCATTTACTTGTACTCTTTGTCGCCTCCCACCCAACCAATTTCTAACCCAAGCAGTAACTTTAGGGTCAATCCCTAGGGTGCTCAGTTTGTTTATAAGTCACCTGTGAGGAACAGTGTCAAAGGCTTTACTGAAATCTAAATACACCACATCTAGAGCTCTCCCTCGGTCCAACTCCCTGGTCACCCAGTCAAAGAAATCAATCAGATTTGTCTGACAAGACCTGCCTCTGGTGAATCCATGCTGCCTCGGATCCTGTAATCCGCTGGACTCCAGAAACCTCACTATTTTCTCTTTCAGCAGCGTTTCCAATAATTTACTCACCACCGAAGTTAAACTAACCAGCCTGTAGTTTTCAACCACATCCTTACTTTCGCTTTTGTGTAAAGGCACCACATGAGCCTCTCTCCAGTCCTTTGGCACCATTCCCGACTCCAACGAGGCATTGAAAAGGTCAGTCAGTGGAGTTGCTAGAACGTCCCCAAGTTCCCTCAGTATTCTCAGGTGTATCCCATCTGATCCCATCGCTTTGTCTACTTTAAGTTGAGCTAGTTTCTCACGAACACAGTCTTCTGAAAATTGTTCAAGATGTCCCTCGCTTCTGTTCCTATTTGTGGGTGTTTTCTGAGGTCCTGCTCCTTGTTCTTCATTTGTGAACACAGAACAAAAATATTTGTTAAGCAATTCCGCTTTATCCTTATCAGCTTCTACATATTCCCCCACTGCACCCTTGAGTCTGACAATACCACTTTTGCCCTTCCTCTTCTCACTAATATATCTGAAAAATGTCTTATCCCCCCATTTTATTGCATTGGCTATTTCCTCCTCCTTTTGAATCTTTGCCTTCTTGACTTCTTTGCTAGCTTCTCTAAGTTTTTCCAAATACAGATGCCTGTCTTCCTCTCTCTGTGATCTCTTGTATTTCATGAAGACCTCCCTCTTTTTCTTCACTTTTTCAGCTACTTCCTTCGAAAACCATAGCGGTCTCCTTTTCCTTTTGCCTTTATTTACCATTTTAACAAAAAGGTTGGTTGCCCTTAAAATACACCCTTTCAGTTTTGCCCACTGTTTTTCTACATCCCCCAGCTGTTCCCATTCCACTAACGACTCCCTGAGGTATTGGCCCATCTTTACAAAGTTAGTCTTCCTAAAGTCTAAGATCCTCACCTTGGAATGGATTCTAACAGCCCTAGTCCTAATACTGAACCACACCATCTGGTGATCACTGGATGCAAAATGATCTCCCACTACAACATCAGAAACACTTTCACCATTGGTAAGCACCAAGTCCAGTATGGCCCCTTCACGTGTGGGGTCTGTTACCAATTGCCTGAATAGTTCTCCCTGTAGAGAATCCAGGATCTCCTTACTTCTAGATGATACTGCAGCAGGAATGTGCCAATCAACATCTGGCATATTGAAATCTCCTATCAGTAGCACTTCCCCTTTCCTAGCAATGCTGCGTATGTCTTCAATTAACTCTCTGTCCACCTCTTCCTCTTGTGAGGGAGGTCTGTATATCACACCAATGCAAATAGATTTCTCTTTCCCTCTTTCTAGTTTAACCCACAATGCCTCCTCTCTCCCTTTTAAGCTCTGTAATTCCAAAGCTTTAATAGTAGTTTTTACATATAGTGCCACTCTTCCTCCCCTTCTTCCTACCCTGTCCTTTCTGAATAAAGTATAGCCAGGTATAGTTACATCCCAATCATGGTTTTCTGTGAACCATGTTTCTGTAACTGCCACTAAATCCAAGTCAGCCACTACTACCAAAGCTTCAACATCAGGGATCTTATTTCCCATGCTACGGGCATTTATACACACTGCTTTCCATATGTTGTCCCTGTTACCCATTTCCATAAAGGTATTTAATGTATCACCTACCTGGGGGCTTTCACTTACCTGGGGGCTTTCTTCACCCATCCCCAACGAATCTAGTTTAAAGCCCTCTTCAGTTGATTAGCCAGTCTACTACTGAAGATGCGTTGACCTTTCTTGGACAGATGGATGCCATCTCTGCTCTGCAACCCTTGGAACAGCATCCCAAGATCTAGGAAACCGAAACGCTCACGATGACACCATCCACGCAGCCATGCATTCATCTCCAGTATGCGAGCCTCTCTGCCTTGGCCTTTACCCTCAACAGGGAGGATTGAAGAGAACACCACCTGTGCACCTAACTGCTTCACCCTCTGTCCCAGAGCCATGAAGTCACTTTTGATACGTTCCAAGGTATACCTGGCAGTATCATTTGTTCCAACATGGATTAGCAACATTGGGTAATAGTCAGTGGGCCTGATGAGTCTCGGCAAACTCTCCATAACATCTTGGATTTTGGCACCAGGCAGACAGCATACCTCTCTGGACATCAAGTCTGGTCGGCAGATGGACGCCTCAGTACCCCTCAGAAGAGAGTCTCCAACCTCCACTACCCTTCGTTTCCTTCTGGTCACTGATTCTGCAACTTTGGGGTACTTGAACTCTGGTTCTTCCCTTTCCAGCGATGCTTTCACCTCCTCCACTTCCAGGGCTGCATAATGGTTCTTCAATTCAAGGGCTGGAGAAGTTGAATTGGTGATTTTGCAGGCCCTGGTGACTTGTGTCCAACCATCAACATTCTGTTGGCACCCATCTTCTCCTGTGCTGGAGAGCTTGGTTGCTGCAAGAAGCATCTCATCAATGTACTTCTCACTGTCTTGAATGCTCCTCAGCCTCGCCACCTCCTCTCTGAGTTCCTCCACTTATTTCCTCAGAGCTTCAGCATGCAGGCACCCTGCACATGGAACTGGTCCTTCAACTGGCATTAGGACCTCTGTCTGGACCGAGGCAGAAGCTGTAACGGGGGCAACAGCTTTAGCAATACGATTTTTCCCAGCCATTGTTCGGTTCGTGGAGCTTAGGTATCTGTTAAAGCAAAAGAGAGAGATCTACCAAGTACCAGCCGGTTTCCCAGCTGTCCTTTCAGAGAAAAAACAGTTAAATCTCTTTAATTATAATTATATTCAAAATGTGCTGGTCCAATTCTCTGTGATTTGTTAAAGGGGGAGGTGCCCTATAAAGCAAGACTGCTCACTAGGGGTGGGTGGGAGTCGAGGTGGGTAGGGAGGGAACTAACACCTGATTAGGTGTTAGCAGTTTCTAAACCTGAGGAGGTAACTAGAGTTCAGCAACTTACTGTGCTCAAGGAAAGTTCCCCTAAAGCACCAAAAAGAAAGTAACCTTGCTTTAAAAAATATACAAAAAACCCTTTTAAGAGCTCCCAGTCAGAGAGCTAGCAATGTAATATAATAAAAACAGCAAGTATCCAATAAAACTCTGTATAACAACTAGAAAGTAGTATTCGCTTTAAAATAGACAGTCTATTTTAAAGCGAATACTACTTTCTAGTTGTTATACAGAGTTTTATTGGATATTTGCTATACATACTCTGTGAAAAGCGGACCAATTGAGTGATATAATAAAAACAAACAAACGCGATGATGACACTGCTTCAATCACTGCCCTCTGTCACAGTGGCTAGCATTTCTCCCACATGCCTCGTCTCACTGGCTATGGTAGTGGTGTTTGGTTTCTACTTTCTTCTTCCTGCCAATTTCAGCCCCTTCCACTTCCTCCATCTCACTCCTTTTCCTCCTTTGAAAGCCATTCTATTCACCTTTTTCATCACTTACATCTCCTGATAGCTGCTATTTATAGACCTCCTGACAAATCCACCTCTACCTTTCTTACTGACTTTGACTCATAGCTTTCCTTATTTCTAGATTCCTCTTCTCCCTCTCTTATTCTTAATGACTTTAATATTCATGTCTATAATCCTCCTGATCCCTATACTTCTAAGCTCCTTTCCCTTACCTCCTCATTAAACCTCCTGCTTTGCTCTACTGCCCCCACTCATTAAGAGGGTCACTGCCTTGACCTTGTTTTCTTCTCTAATTGTTTAAATTCTAATTTCCATTCCTCAGTTCTTCCCTTAACTGACCATCACCTGCTAAGCTTCATTGTTTATCACTCCCCACCTCAATCTCACCCAGTCTCCTCCTACCTTCTTAGGTGCCTTCATGCTGTCTATCCATTGTCTCACTCCACTATTGTCTCATCACCTCTTTCCTCCACCTTGTCTTTTAATTCTGTTGATGAAGCTATAGATTCCTATAATACTCTGCTCTGGATGCCCTTGCTTTGCTCATACCATGTCCTGTGAGGCATACTATACCCCAGCCCTGGCTGTCTTCAACTACCCACTATCTATGTTCCTGTGCCTGCTGAGCTGAGCATATTTAGCTCAAATCCTGCTCCCTTTCTGACTTTCTTCACTTCAAATTCATGCTTGCCTCCTTCCAGTCAGCCCTAACACTCACCAAGTAAAACTACTACGCCCATCTGACTAATTCTCTTGCCTCTGATCCCTGCAGAGATGGCAGGCAGTCGGGGAAGTGGCTGGAAGAGAGACACTAGACATTTGCTGGGGGTCAGAGGAAAGATGAACATGAAGTAAGGGAAGGGGCCAAGGGTAGATGCTGGACACAAAGGTGGACGGTGGTGGGGTGGAGAACAGAGGCTGGACATGGGATGAAGGGCATAACGGGGTGGAGGGCAGAGGGAAAATGCTGGACATGAGGTGGGGGCGTAAGGGTTGGAGGGCATACAGAGTGGGAGAGTGGAGGGCAGATGCTGGATACGAGGTATGGATCAGAGGAATGGAAGGCAAATGCTGGACATGGTATATGGGGCATAGAGGGATGGTGGGCAAAGGCCAAATATGGGGTAGGGAGTAGAGGGCAGAGGCAGGACACAAAGTGGGGGAGAATGGAGGGGTGATGGTGGATATGGAATGAGAGAGAGAGAGAAGGGGAGATGCTGGGCATGAGGTGGAGGGGATAAAGGGAGAGGAGATGCTGGAATGGGTGTGAGAGAGATAGATAAAGAAGAAATTCTGGACAAGAGATGGGAAGAGAGAGTGAGAAGATGTTAGACATGGGATAGGGGAGGGAGAGAGAGAAAGGAGCTACTGGACATGGTGTGGGAAGAGAGAGAGAGAGAGATGGTGGACATGAGAGGGAGAGAAGAGATTCTGCATATAGAGTGGGGGAGGAAGAAAGGCTATGCTGTGCACGGGGTGGGGGGAATTGGGGGATTCTGGACACAGGATGGGGACGAGGCAAAGAGAGGGAGTTCTGGACATGGGAGGGAAAGGATGAGATAAATGGTGAGATAAAGGGTGCTGGATGGTGAGAGAGAGGGGTGGAGACAGGATAGGATAGAGAAGGGGAGAGATGCTGGACACAGGGAGATGGAAGAGATAAAGAGAAAGGGGAGAGTTTGTTAAAGACTGGAGAAAAAGTGGCGGGGAAGGACAGAGAGATGTGGATTGAGAGGGCTGTGTTAAAGGCTGAAAACTGATTGGTAAACACAGAATGGTTTAATGGTTTAGGGTTTAATAAACTTGATATAGTGCCCCTCAAAACAACAGAGTTGTTCATATAGGGCTGGCACTTCCATTAGGTGAACTAGGCAGCCACCTAGAGCATTGACATTCTGGTGGCATCCCATTGCCACCACTACCTCCCCTCTCCAGTACCTGCAGTGGTGGCAATAGCACTGAAAATGCAGTGCAGTGCTTACCTGAAATTTCCATTGCTGCATCACAGTTCCTACCCTCTAACCTGTTGCTTCCATCCCCCTCCGATACAAACTGCCCAGAGGGCATCAGAAGCGGCATTTCATAGAGGTCAAGAACGGCAACACAGCTCCGAAGAGTTCATATAAGCACCACATCACAGTTTCAATGCCATTACTGCGTGAATGTGATTTAAAAGATTGTCCCTGGTGCACAAAATATTGCATGATGCTGCTCCAGAATATATATCAGCTATTATATTGCTTCATGCTCCAGCCAGAGTACAGCAAGCACTTCATGGACAACGCCTACAGTATCCATCCCCACGAAAATCAGTTTTTTCTTTAGTTAAAAAAGCCCTCGAGACTTTCCTCTTCGAAATCACCTTTGAAGAAACTATCTTGCTGATCACTTTCTTTCTGACCTAAATTATGCTTTCTTGTCAATGAATAGAAGTTCCTTTCTATTACTATTACGAAAGTTTTTTTAGAAATTTGTAAACTGCATAGACTGTGTACAATGTTGCAGTATATTAAGGGGGATGTATACTAAACTGCGGTAACGTTACATAACGCGCGTTATGTAACGTTAACGATTGTTAGCACATCATAACACGCGTTATGATGCGCTAACGATCGTTAACGTTACATAACGCGCGTTATCCAACATTAACGATCGTAAAGCTCCGCGGCGCGGTAAAACCCCGCAGAAGGTGGAGAGAGGGCGGAGAGAAGGGGTCAGTGGGTGGAGAGTGGGCGGGGAGAGGCTCCCTTCACACTAACGCGCTGATCTGAAGAGCTGAATCCAAATGCGATTGAAAACCTGCCGTTAAATGCACATTACAGGGGAGAGAAACCATTTCAGTGTCAGCAATGTACAGCCCAGGCAGGGAAACAAAAAAAAAGTGATAAGTGTGATTCATATGCACAGAACAAAAGGGCACATAAACGCTGAAAATGACCCCAACAAACTGGAAAAAAAACATAACCAAGCTGGCCAATAGTGGTATCAATGAGGAACATCAACCCCTCCCCCCCCCGAATAAGCTCCATAGAACAGATATAAATCGTGGAAGGGTCTATACTCCGTCCTCATACAAGGTGAATGAGCCCACAGTGAAATAGCGCTGCTCAGGGTTTTCCCCACCATCGGACAGAGTTCCTATGGCGTGCACATGTCCCGCAACATCAGGGCGGGCATGTCAGAACGGCAACTGGACAGATGCCGGAGAAGGGGATACAGAGGGCCACAGGCGGCACATGCTGTGGTGCAGCTGGGCCACAGTGCAGACTAGGATGATGCCTAGGTGGCCCATACGAATGCTGAAATAGCAGAGTAGCCAGACAGCAACTGCTTAAGGCCCAACATGGGCACGAGTGTGTTTCCCACAGTGTCAGAGGGGATAGTACCCAAAAGCTACCCCCAAGGGCACAGAACATTGGCAGGCGGGGCTGGGGGGAGTGTGGACGTCTATGCAGGCACCCCTACCCCAGAACCCGCACCATAGACAGTCACCTACCTCCACACTGGATGGCCTGAGACTGCGCACCACCAGCACCACCAGCAGAAGGGCATGTCAGCATGGTGGCTGAGGGATACTGGTGATGGTGGGGGCAGTGGCAGCTGCCCAGAGCAGACCGTGGCCTAGCCCTGTGTAGGTGGGTGCCATGTACTGCAACAGACGGGCCCTGTCTGACGAACAGTCATGGTATCACCAAGGAATGTACTGACTCTGTGACAACAAGGTGGTACAGTGCACAAAACCAGTGTAATCAGAAGCAGAGGGTCGCAGGTTCAAGTCCCAGCTGTGGGTCCTGCCAACCCAGTCCCCATATTTTACCCACTACTACAACGTGCTAATACAGACAGCACCTTTATTGCAGATGACGTAAACATGCCCAAGACACCTACATTTTACCCTACAGAGCACGGACACCATAAACATGCACATTACCTAGAGCAGAGTCTCCCAAAGGCAGTCCTGGAGGGCCAAACACCATTCCGGTTCCATGTGGCCTCTGATAAAGATGCCTGTGCTGCATTTCTATGTGCCACCCCCATGGTATGCAGATGTATCTCATGCATATTGTCACAACGCCGCCCTAGGGGTTAGTAGTAGGTAGGGCAGGTTGGGCATGAATACAATAAAGGTGGGGCTTGGTAAGTCTTTCTTATTAGGGCCCGAGGTTGGCGAGCCCCGGTAGCGTCCTTACAATACCAAAGGTACCCCAAGAACAAATAGGTCAACGAGTGGAGGGAATTTAAAGGCTTTATTTCCCTGATATGCACAAAAGGTTCCAACGGATCAGGTTCAAACATAAACAGAAATGTCCTTTACTTCAGGTTAGAAACTCAACTCTGGTTCAACAGAAAAACTGTTCATTTCACAGCAAAGTTATTACAAAAATAAGTATTCAAATTTGCCCCGGCTTTCAATGCTTACTGGTCACTCAAGCATTCTAAGCTGCCTCTGGTGCAAAAGCTACAATCCATTTCTTCAATAGGGAAGATTTCTCCTTCTTCCACATGCATTGCTTCCTCCACTGAACTGTCTGTGTTAGGGTTAACAGCTATCGGTGAGGTACAGCTAGGTTTCTCAGTCAACTGCTGAATGAGTTTCCAATGCTGGGAGTCTAGCAGGGGCCGTCGGTCAGGAGCATGCATATAGTGTGACTGACTCTCTCTTCTCTGGGAGTTTTCACATACCTCTTGATAAGTAGGCTTATTTAAAAGTTTCCCATTCTCTAAAAACTTTCTAAACCTTCTTTTCTGAACAGAGGAGCTTTTACCAGGAGCTTCTGACTCTTGCTTTATCCAAAGGCTGTCTACTGTGGGCTGTCTGTTACTTTGTAACTCCGGCCTATTCCATGGAGCTGAGGCTTGAGGCCTACTGCTATATAGATTCTGCCTTGCATTCACCCTATGATCTTGGTTATGACCACAGCAATCACAATGTAATTTCTCGGTACCTCTTTTGTTGAGTTGAGCAATGTTTGTAGCACCTGTAGATTCTCCGGTCTCTGCAGCTTCTGGAAGCGTAACCAGGTTTCTGCTGCCTTTCCAGTCAGGTCCTTCACAGCTCTCACCACTCCAACTGCTCCTCCTGTATTCTCTGCCTTCTTGGTTCTTTTGGCACCTTGGCTTCTGGCTGCCCCAGCTGCTTCTCCCATACTCCTTCCTCTCTCTGTTCTCCTGACTTCCTTTAAGAGGAGTTCCTGTTCTTCTTGATTGGAGGCTGGCTGGTTCCAGGCTACACCCTCCAGGGTGTGGCTCCTTAGTCATCCAGAGCTCTCTCCTGCTCCCTCTACCAGGCTCCTGTGAATATTGCAGTTTGTGTGCCTTTTTTTCTACCTTTAAAACATTTCTTTTTCTACCCTGCTGGTCTGCTGCATCACAATATTCATGAGGGACAGCATGAAAACCCGAACAGTGTTTGGCACCGCAGGACTGGAGTTGGGAACCTCTGCCGTAAAGCAGCAGCCAAAAGGGGCAGACACCCCCTCACCCACAGGTCCCATTATCCAAAGCCTCCTGGAGAGGCAGGACTTTGGGCTCTGCGTGCATCTCCCAATACTAGCACTTGCATACTTTAGTAATGACACCCTAAACCTGGGAATATGGTACACAGCTATCAAAAGGTTGCTATGATTACTGGCAGATAGAAATTCCTAGGTTAAGTACAATTTTCTGGGTGAGCTGCATCATAGCAACCTTTCTGATGTCTGTGGAGTGTGCTACAGGTCTGGTGTCTGACAGTGTTTACCAACCTGGGGAGTGACTCCTACAGTATTGCGTACCATAGCCATGCCTGCACTGTGCCCAGGACTGGTGTGGTGGCCTGGGCTGCCCAACACCTCTATAGTTGCACAATGCTGACATAGGTGTGGGGAGTGTGTGTCTGTCTATCCAGTGTGTGGTGGCTGCCAACACCCTCCACAGTCCACACTGCTAGCACTGTTGCCAGTATTGGCCTGCCAATGTGCATAATGAGGAGCAAGGTACCGTGGGAATAGCCTGGATAGGGTGGCCTGGACTGGATGCATCTGCACACGGCATAGGGCAATGGCTCAGACATTGTAGTGCCTGGCCACCACCTGCACGGACTGGGTGGCCATAGCATGTCCTGCTGGGAGGTCACTCTCACCCTGACTGAGCAGTGACCATGGCATGGCTAGGTTCCCCCATAGTGCTATATAGCGTTTCTCTCATGTGATATTTATGGGTTTTCTTTTGGGGCCCAATCACTGACTTATCTGCTTGGTGTGTATGCTGACATCCCCGTTCTGGGTACATGCATCTCCTCCAGTACCATGCACCATGGACTAGCTGGCAGACTGTCTGCAGCTAGTATGTGTCTTGCTGGAACACCTTGCAGGGTGCAGCGGCTGGAGGCTTGCTGCTGGAGAATGTCAGATAATGGTGGGGGGCAGCTGAGCATTTCCAGGCCTGCTGTCTGTCTGCTATTGCGTTATGGGTGCGTACCACTCTGTCTGTTCCCCAGCAGGACTGGGGTTGATGGTCCCCTCTACTGCTACCATTGCAGGGAGGTAGACTGTGGATCTATTGGTGGGTGATCCTGTTTCCCACCCTGAGCCCCAGAGGGTGGGTTGTATGGTGTTACATGATCTGCCTATGGGTCCATTCACACCCCCCCCCTCTCCTTTCACCTACAGCAGGTAACCATGGCACCAACACAGGATATGCACTATTCTGGGTGCATCATCGCCCATAAGGACTAGACATGACCGAGACATACAGCAGGACACAGATGTATCCTAGGTGTGTCTAACGGAACTACCTATCACACACTGCTGGGGACCTGCAGCATGGTGTATTTCAGCCATGAAAGGTGCTGTGGACCTGGTGCTGGGTGCCCCACCTCAACCTCAGGGTGGGCACAGTACCCGCACAATGTGACTGTCTGTGGCTACTCTGTGGCAGTGCCACACACGGTCTATTCCCCCTACCAGGCCGAGGTGCTGTGGGGGTGCATACCCAACCTTGTGCCCATCTCTCGACTGCTGATTTGCATGTGCAGTGCATCATGGGTACAGGTGGGTTAACCCTATCCTGGTAACCACAGCAGACAGTTTGTGTGGTGACGTGCAGTCCTTCTGCAGCCAGCCAGGGCTTTGTTCACAGCCTTATAAGGTGTCCTATAGGGTGCCTTGGCAGACAGTACACTTTATAATGTGCCCTATGGAGTGCGTTATGGGGTGCCTTATGCGGCACCTTAGGTTATGCCACCGTGAGGGTGTGTTTGCTGGCAGCACTAATTAAAATACACGTCAAATGCCTCAACAATCACTACTTAAATGTAAAGGGTGCTGTCTCAGCCAGTCTTATACATTAGGCCCAGTGGGGAATCAAATCCATGACCCCTGTACCATCAGTCAGTGCTGTAACCATTGTGCTACAGCTCTGTTGCTGTGCTTGTCTGCCTGCGCGCCTTCTTAAGATTAACGCGCGGTAACGTGCCCTGTAGCGCTCGTACATTTATGCTGCCTGGTAACGCACGTTATCGGTAACGATGTGCCGCCCATGTCCTTATTTGGGATTTCTGTCTCTACCGCGGCTTCTAACGCGAATCACACTAACGCAGTTTAGTAAACATACCCCTAAGTGTCCAATAAAAATAAACATAAATATCTTTATTCTGACGACTCTCATATCTACCTCTCTAAACCTGAAATGTCTCCAGAAATCCAGGCCCCTATCTCAGCCTGCGTATGCCTTGTAACACTATACAAATGATAAGTAGTATTAGTAGTTCCAGAGGGTGGGAGTGCAGAAATAAAAGGCAGTCTGTCGGGTGGTCTTTCATCTGGCACATAAGACAGGGAGAAGGTAAAGGTGATTGATGTGAATGGAGCAGAGTATGCTGTGTGGTGTACTACTACTACTACTACTACTAATAATAATCTTTTGTATAGTGCTACAAGGCATACACAGTGCTGTACAGATGAACACATGTAAAAGAGGGTCTCTGCTCATCAGAGCTTACAATCTGGTTGAGACAGACAACACAAAAACCGAGGACAAGGATATATCTAGGGGAATGGTAAGGAGGCAAATAGGAGACTAAGTTGATCAGGATCCAAAAGCATCCTTGAAGAAGTGAGTTTTCAGCCTGGATTTGAAAAGGGCAAGTGATGAACTCTGATGCACAGACTCAGGCATAAGGAACAGCAACATGGAAGGATCGAAATCTGGAGTTGGCAGTAGAAGAGAAGGGCACAGATAGAAGGCATCTGCCAGAAGTGCGGAGTTCACAAGGAAGGGTGTAGGGAGAGATGAGAGAGGAAAGGTAGTGAGGAGCAGCAGAATGGCGCACTTATAGGTCAGTAGGAGAAGTTTGAACTAAATACAGAAAAAGATAGGGAGCCAATGATACAACAAGAGAGGTTATATGAGCATATCGAGGCTGTTGGAAGATGTGTGATAAAGGATTAGAAAAAAGAGATAACTTGCAATGCCTGTACTTTACAAATAAGAATGAGATTTTTTTTCTGAATCCATAATATATTGGGAACCATGATATTGAATTAGTAAAGGAGTCATGTGGTCTTATTTTGATGCATGTACAAGTATCCTGACGACTGTGTTCTGAATAGTTTATAGACTTTTTAATTCAAAATTGGGGAGACCAGTATAAATGATATTTCAATAATTAAGTCATTAAATGACAAAAGCAAGAATCAATGTAAAGTGGATGAAGAAATAAATGGATGAATCGCTCTTATCTGACCTAGTGCATGGAAAGAGTAGTTACTCACCTGTAACAGGTGTTCTCCAGGAGCAGCAGGAATCAGTCCTCACATATGGGTGACATCGATGTTGATGGAGCCCCTGCGGAGCATTTCCCCAGCTTTCTATGAAAACATTTGGGAATGCAGGCACGCATGCGCGGTCCCCTTCCTGCCTAAAGGTGCCATCTTGCTCAGTCAAATGACATAGCTAAAAAACAGCACACAAAAATGTAAAATAAACTATGTACAACTGCAACTCCCAGGGAAGGAGGGAGGGTTGTGAGGACTGATTCCTGCTGCTCCTGGAGAACACCTGTTACAGGTGAGTAACTACTCTTTCTCCAGGACCAAGCAGGACGTCAGTCCTCACATATGGGTGACTCCCTAGCTCTGGGCTACCAGGAACCCAGGCTGAACAAGAGAACTCCCTCTAGTCCCAGCATCAAAAAAAGGCTTTTCACTGAAAGAACCTCCACCGGTAGCCCAACAGAGGGCTGGAGGGCAGGAGTTGCCTAAACCTCAAATAGATTCCGGAGTACTGCCTGGCCAAAAGCACTGTCCCTACGGGACTCCCTCTCCAGACAGTAATGGGCCGCAAAGGTCTGGCTTGAGGACCAAGTTGCAGCCCTGCAGATGTCTACCAATGGTACAGAGCGGAGATGAGCCACTGAGGCAGCCATTGCCCTGACACGATGGGCCGTGACCCGACCCTGCAAAGGAAGGTCAGCCGCCCTGTAAGACCAGGTGATACAGTCAGCCACCCAGATGGACAAGGTACGCTTGGACACAGCTAACCCAAAATTATTAGGGTCAAAAGATATGAAGAGCTGAGTAGCCCTCCTATGCCCCTGCGTACGGTCAAGGTAGAAGGATAAGGCCCTCCTACAGTCCAGGATATGCAGAACTGCTTCAGGCTGGCTTGCATGAGGCCTAGGGAAGAATGTCGGAAGAACCACCTCCTGGTTGAGGTGGAAAGAGGAGACAACCTTTGGGAGGAACTTTGGATGAGTCCTAAGGACTACCCTGTTCCTATAGAAGTGGGTGTGTCACAGACCAGGGCCTGAAGCTCACTCACTGGCCGAGGTTATGGCTACCAAGAAGAGTGTCTTCCAGGACAGGAAGCAGAGAGGACAAGTAGCCATTGGCTCAAAAGGTGGGCGAGTCAGTTGCTGCAAGACCACGTTCAACTCCCACCCAGGAGCAGGAGGACGGATTGGAGGCTTGAGCAAGAGCAAGCCTCTGAGAAACCGGGACACCAAGGGGTGAACCAACAGAGAATGTCCTTCTACCAGTGAGTGGAGAGCTGCTAGAGTTGAGAGGTGGACCCGAACAGAATTGAACTTAAGTCCCTGATTGGATAAGTGCAGTAGGTACTGAAGCACTACTGGTACCGCACAGGAGAAAGAATCTTCTGTACGTAGCTGATACCACACAGAAAACCTTTTCCATTTCAGGGCATAGGTTTTCCTAGTGGACTGCTTTCTAGAGGCTAGGAGAACCTCCTCAACTTCCTGAGGTAGGCCCCAGGGAGCCAAAACTACCCTTGCAGCCTC
Organism: Ichthyophis bannanicus; assembly: GCA_033557465.1. Classification (NCBI taxonomy): domain Eukaryota; kingdom Metazoa; phylum Chordata; class Amphibia; order Gymnophiona; family Ichthyophiidae; genus Ichthyophis; species Ichthyophis bannanicus. The sequence continues at coordinate 952,936,616 of CM066032.1, forward strand.
CATGCCATCAAATTGAGAGCTCTGAGATTTGGGTGCAGAAGGGAACCTTGATCCTGAGAGAGAAGGTCAGACTGCAACCCCAGAGGCAGTGGGGGATCCACTGCCAGTTGAAGCAGAAGTGGGAACCAAGGCTGTCTCGGCCATCTGGGAGCTACCAGCAGGACCAAGGCCTTGTCCTGTAGAATCTTGAATAGGGTTCGGGCCACCAAGGGCGTGGGAGGAAACACATACAGGAGGCCCTGGGACCAGGAAATCAGAAAAGCATCTGCTGCTAGCCGCAGAGGATGCGTTTGCCGGGAGCAGAACCTTGGCAGCTGTTTGTTCAATGGACTGGCAAACATATCTATGGATGGAAGTCCCCATTTCAGGAAAATCTTCTGAACCACTAAGGGATGGAAATTTTGTTTATTAACACATGCAACAGAAAAACAAACAAAAAGCTAACACAATCACCCCAACCAAGTCCCACACCCCCCCAAAACCCCCACCCCCCCGACATAGCACAAAACAGGTATCACAAAACCCCCGTGACCCGCCTCCCCAAACCCACCACCAAACCCAGTAATCAACACACGTGCCCTCCTCCCAACAACAACCCCCAAAAAGTCCTTGTCAATGTCCGTGTCCCCTCCCCCCCCTCAGTCCAATGTCCATGCCCGACCCAACCTCCCCCTGCAAGAACACCCCAGCATAGTCCACACATTGCATCTTGCAATCCCTGAACCCCTGCCCCGCACAACACCCCCACCAGTCCAAATGTCCAAATGTCCAGTCTGTCTGACTCTCAGACTCCCTCTCCCCACCCATCCATAAACAAAGCCCCCTATCCCCCTCCCTCCCCCTTCAGACCCATCCCATCCAAACAAACACCTCAAAAACAAACCTCCCCACCCCCTCCCCCCAAACCAAATGAAAACATAAGGGCCCCCTTAGCCCATCCCCAACACAATCCCATCAAAACAAATCATAAGTAATCATACAAATCAAATAGCGAAATACAAAAGAAATACATAACCCTTGTACTGCCCTGCACTCCAGACAACGGAGCGGGATGCCCAGAACACAAAAAGAACAAACAAACACGGAAAACAAAAATATTGGGACGGCCACCCTCTAAGGAGAAAGGGAAAGCGGACAACCGGTCAAAACCCCTTATGGAGCCCCAGCTCACCCCCCCCCCCCTCCCCTCCCGGGAGGAAAACATCCCAAAATCATAATGAGAAGGAAACCCCAGGGAAGGGAAAACTAACCCCTCCTATCACACCCCTCCCCCCAGGGAACAACAAAACAAAACCTCACAGTCCTACAGGGACGAGAACCCCAGGGAACCCCTCCCCCTCACGGGGGGCGAAGGGTGAGGTGACGCCACAGACGCTCCCAACGATGAGCCTCCACCACCCTCCTTTCACGTTGCGCCATGCTGGACACTTCCTCCAGAATGTCCCGCACCACCTCGTCGAGGGGCAGGACCAACCCCCGGGTCGAGACATGACAGCGCGCTTGCCACAGGTGGTAGCGCACTACGGCCGTGACGAGGTAGAGGGTCCCGGAGTCCTGCCTTAGAGGAAAGGACCAGGCCCCGTACACCCACTCCGCATACGTGAGGAGAGAAAGGTCGCGCAGGTGAAGAGCAGCGGACACCAACCGGCAGGCCTCCACGTTGAAGGGACACTGCCGGAGGAAATGGTCCATGGTCTCCGTCTGCCCCTCACACCCGGCCCTCGGACAGACCCGCTCGGCCTGTGACCTGTACTTGAGGTTGTCCCTCACGTACAAACGCCCGTGGAAAGACAACCAGGCCACATCCCGAACCTTCTTCGGTAGCCGAGGGGAGTTCAACAGCCGAAGGCCCCGCTGCATCACATCCGCCGGACAGTCCCGCAGAGCCCACCGTGGTTGATAGTGAGAGGTGAGAACCATCCGGTATAAGCCTTTCCGCCCCAAGGACTGGGCGAGCGGGTCGGTCACCCCCCACCGCCGAATGAGCCCCACCATCACAAATACGTATGATGGGGCCTGTTCCCCTCTCCGGCGCACACGTGGGACCGAGGACGCCCCCTCCCACTGCTCCCAGAAGCGGGAGAACCATTCCCGATAGGAGGCCACCCACCAGACCCCACCCCCTTCCCTCATCCTACCTAAGTGAAACGCCATAGACAAGACGGACAGGAAAACAAGGGGGTGCAACATACCCAAACCGCCCTCTGCCCGATCCAGGCAGACGATGTTGCGCTGGACAGGGTTCAAGCGGTTACCCCACAGGAAACAGAAAAAGACGGCACAGACAGATGCCTGACGGGACAATGGAAGGACAAAGACCGTGGCTACGTGCAGAAAGAGAGGAAGCAGAAACGTCCCGAGGAGTTTGATCTTCTCCTCGTACGTACACCTCCACCCCCTCAACCGCAGCACCCTACACCGTGCAGTCTCAAGACAACGGTCCCAATTGACCTCCGCTCAGTCCTCCGACCCGAAGACGAGGCCCAAAACACGGACCTCCCCCACGGGAGGAGGAAAGGGGGCGCAGGAAGGCGGGGAGGCCTCCGAGGGGCCCAACCACAGCGTCTGGCACTTGCTGTGGTTGACAACAGAGTGGGCTACCTCCGAGTACTCCTCCACGGCCTCCCGCAGGGCCTCTACCCCTTCAGTGCCGTCCACGTAAACTGAGATGTCGTCAGCGTAGGCAACGACGGACACCGGGGGCGCACCAGGCGCCTCCAGGCCCCGCAACCCACCTGAGGACAATCTCCGGAGGAAGGGGTCGAGGGAGAAAACATACAGCAGGGGGCTCAAAGGGCACCCCTGCCGCACCCCCGAGGCGACACCAAACGGCCGTCCGAGCCACCCGTTAATAAACGGGAAGCTCACCCCCCCTCGGTACAGCGCCTGCACGACGAAGAGGAAACCTGCGGGGAGGCCGAAGTGCTGGAGCACCACCCACAGGTACCGGTGACTGACTCGATCGAAGGCCTTGGACTGATCCAAGGAGACCAGCCAGTGGTCCCGTTGGAGCGACCGGCCTCTTTCCACCATCTCCCGGACTGTGGCGACAGCGTCCAGAACCCCTCTCCCCCGAACGGAACAATACTGGGAAGGGGACAGCAAAATGCCCGACACCTCCACCAGTCGGTTGGCCAAACACTTGGCCAGGATCTTCCGGTCCGCGTTCAGAAGAGAGAGCGGCCGCCAAAAGTCCAAGGAGCTATCGTCCTTCCCCTTGGAGAGCAGCAGCAGGACAGACTCGCGAAATGACCGCGGGAGAAACCCCGTATCCATGATCTCCTGAAACAGAGGTCAGGAAGGGGGCCAGCTGGGCGATGAAAGTGCGATAGAACTCCACAGGGAGCCCATCGCGCCCAGGCACCTTCCCCAACGGCATGGCACGAATCGCCCTCTCCACCTCCACCTGCTGAATCGGAGCAGCGAGTGCATCAACCTGTGCCTGAACCACAGCCGAATACACCGGGGGAAGGCCCAAGTACTCTCGGATATGGGTGAGGTCCACGGGGCGATCCCCAAACAGGTCCGAGAAGTATTCCCCCACCATCCGCAAAAGGTCCTCCTGGGAGGTATGAATGGTACCGTCCTCGCCCCGCAGGGCCATGACCTCCCGACGCTGAACCCTCTCCCTGCAAGTCCGGAAAGGGTCTGGAGTGGCGCCCCCACCGGCCGCACCCTCGAAGCAGAGGGAGGCATGGCGATCGTAAAGCAGGCCACGGAGCTGGACGCGCACCTCTTCAACCTCCTTCCGCGCTGCCCCTCGGGATACCAAACGATCCAGCGACCTCCGGAGGACAGTGTAAGTGAGGTAGCGGGATCGAGCCATGGAGGTACCCCGGGAACGGAAGAGTTGTCGGGCACGCGTCTTCACCTCATCCCACCACGCGCCACGGGAAGGAAAAACACCCAACAGGGTCTCCTGGTCTGCGAGAAAGGCCAAGAACTCCTGGACCACCTCTGATGTTGCCAACAACTGCACATTCAGTCGCCACAGGCCAGGACCCCTGCTAAGCTCCTCGTGGTTAGCCAGGAAGGACACGGAGAGGATGCGGTGGTCCGAAAAGTCAACCGCCTGCAACTGCGGAGGGGAACACTCCACCCGGGCACTCACATATATCCGATCGATACGACTCCTGCAGGTCCCATGGTAGTAGGTGAAACCCGGCGACCGTGGAAAAGCCCGGTGGAAAACATCCACCAGGTCAGCCGTCCGGGTCATCTCGGCCAAAAAGAGGCCCTCGTAACTAGGTGGGCAACGCTCCCCCCCTCGGTCCTGCAAAAAGGTGGTGGTGTTGAAATCCCCGGCGAGGACCACCAAACGGGAGGTGTGTAAGTAGGGGCGGATGACCCCAAACAGGGTCTTCCGCGCCAACTTAGACTGGGGGCCGTAGACCACCATGAAACGAAACCGATGAGGCCCGCAGTAGCCGTCTAAGAGCAAACACCGGCCCTGCTCCAGTTCCCACACGTACTGCACCTGAAATCGGTTAGACGTGAACAAAACCGCCACTCCTGCATAGGGCTGTGCCGCAAGTGACCAGTACGAAGGGCCCCACCTCCACTCTCGCTTCGCCCGATGAAGGCTAGCGAGCGAGGTGAGCCTGGTCTCCTGCGAAAAGATGACATCCAGCCCACTCGTAGAAAGAAAATCATAGGCCATAGCCCGCGCCTGGTCTGAGAAAATGCTGGCCACGTTGATGGTGGCGCACGAGAACGCAGGAGTGCACGCCATGCCTATTTCGAGTGCAGTGACCCTTTCCTCCTCTTCTCACCAACCCCGGGATCCCCAGAATCCCGCTTGCAGGACAAACCCGCGAGCTCGAATAACTCCTCCTTGTCCACGTCGACCACCTCGAGGATCTCCTCCTCCTCCCGCTCGACCCTGTCACCCCAGGAGGTGCTGGCGCCCCCGGGACCACCAGGCAAAGCTGTCGCGAGGGCAGGCCCAGCCCCCACCGGAGGAGGAGGTTCAAACGGGTCAGGGGTCGGAGGAATGACCTCCTCCGTGGGGTCCACCACCTGTGCAGCCCCCCCCTCCCCGGACAAAAACTGAGACAATACGACAGTGCCCACCCCCGCGGGGGAGGCCAGGGCGGCCGGGTCAGCAGGGGGCTCCTGCGAAGGCCCCGAACCCAACTGCGGGGGTACAAACCCATCCTCCCTCACCCGTCGGGCGCCAGTATCCCCCTTGATTGGAGGACCCTGACTGCGGCGCGCCTTCGGCATCTTTGAAGGTCGCCGCTGAGGAAGAGGAGCCGCCCCCGCCGCTAACCGCTCCGAGCGCCGCACAGGAAGCCCTGCCTCCACAGGCAAGCCCTCATCCGCCTCAGCCGCATCAGCAGCCAAAAAGACGAAACGGTTGATGTCCAACACGGGCTCTGCATCCAGCAACGGGGATGTCTCCCGTTTCTTCCTTTTGGACTTGCCACCCTTGGAAGGGACCGTAGTCCATTCCTCAGGTGGCACCACCCGCAACCTACTATCCTGTCGTGAGACATTAACCTCCACCACATCAACCCTCTCCTCCTTCCTACCCGAATCCCCTCCCCCTGGTGGCTCCCTCGGCTTGATGGACTCCTCCACCCTAGGGCCCTCGGACTCCTCCTGAGGGAGAGGGGCTTCCACGACCTCCTCCCGCACAGGAACCCGAGGTGGAGTGACGACATCCCCCCCCCGGTCCATTGTGTGATGCGGAGGGGCAGCGAGCGAAGGGGTGGCCCAACTCCCCGCAAAGGTTACACCGAATAAGCAAACACCTGGCCGAGGCGTGACCCCGTCCACCACAACGGGTGCAGACCTGCTCGGGACAGTTCATGCTCAAATGGCGGAATGAGCCACAGCGGTGACACTCACGGGGTTGCCCGGGGTAATAGCACAAGATGCGATCCCGACCGAGGAAACCGGCCGAGGGCACATGCTGCACCACGTTTCCCACCTCACGCAAACGAATCCTACCCTTCCACGACCCGTCCCACACCCCTAGGGGCCCAGCGCCCTTAACCAGGGGTGCGAGGAGCACCGCATGGCGCGACAACCAAAACTGGATGTCCTGCCCTGGGAGCGACTCATTCCGGGATAGGATGGTCACAGGTACCGTCCCTTGGCGAGAGATAGGCACAACACGAAAATCGGCCCACCCTCCCTGCCCCCTCTGCTGCTGGTATCGGTCCCAAAAAATCTCTAGCCCCCGTCTCAACATGAAACTAACATCATATTCAATGGTGTTGTTCATGTGGATGAAGGCATAGAGATCTCCCGGGAGAAACCCCAGCCCAAGGACCATCCTCAAGACCTGTTCCCTGGCTGGAGGGGACCCCTCCCCAGCCCACCGGATCTGCGCCACGTTGCGTCGTCTAACCTCACCCCCTACCCCTCGAAAACCTCCCCCACCTCCCCCCCCTCCTACAGGACCATTCCCCTGGGAACCCCCCCTCCCCCCAGCCCCACCCGATGCCCCTGGAGTGGTGCCCGATCCCCTTAGAGCCTCCGCAAAGGTACGGGGGGGGGAGCCGACCTCCCGGCTCCCAACCCCTGCCCTCCTTGATCTTCCCCTGCTGCCACCTGCGGGGGATCCTGCTGCTGGTCTGCAGGATCCACAATCTCCGCACATGGGATGACCTGAGAACTGGGCCAGGTCAGTTCAGCCAACACTGAATCAGGGATGCTATCCCCCCCGGATCCCTGGGTGCCACCGAGAACCCCCGGATCACCCCCTGCTGCCACCTCCAGCTGCCGAAAGGCAGAAAAAGCCCCGGGAGGGCCTGTCGGGGTTTCCAAGGCTAATTGAAGGGCATCACGGACCTGGTTCTCAGTGACACCCAGGCGACCGGAAAGCCCCCTCACCCCTCCGTCCCGTGTTCCTGACCCAGCGCAAGGCTCCTGGGTCTCAGCCACCACTACCGGGGACAGACCCCGCTCCCCTCCTTTCCCGGGATTCAGGGGGACCACCCCATCCTCGAACCCTACCGGGAAGGGACCCTTCCCCCTTTCAGGACCAACCACTCCCTCCGTCCCCCTTACAGAACCTGTCGTCCGCTCCCCCTTTCCCTCCGCCAGACCCTCCATCGGCCCACCTTCCGCTACCCCCTGTACGGCTACCGACAATAAGGCAGGACCATCCCGGGACAGCAGGGCAGGTCCCCCCATAACAAACTCCCCCAAACCTCCGCCCCCCTGCCCCTCGCCACTCCCAGGTCCTACCTCATTGTCGGTGCCAGACGTGGCACAGGGGTCCACAACCTCATGACCGGTCGCCAAGGCTCCAGCAGGAAGGGCAGCCGCCCCCCTGCGAGCCAAGCCCCCTTCGGCCACGCCACCGGACAGGGCAATTACCGGTGCATCCCGCTCCGCTGCTCCAAACCGCAAGGACAGTGAAGGAACAATCTTCCGGTCCCCCCCAGAAGCTACAGTAGGAGCACTACTACCCCTACCCTGCTCCTTCCCCTTTCCTATGCCCTTCCGGCGCCAGACAGCCACCTCCGGGAAAGCTGGGCGGCCATCCCGCAACTGTCTAGACGCCGGAAAAGCATCCATACTAGGGGGGGCCGGACGCTCAACCTCCCCCCCACCCAACACCTGTCCAGGGATCTGGGCAGGCAGTGCCAAAGCAGTAACCAAACTCAGGGTAGATTGCTCAGACCCCCGACTCTGCAGATCCAGACCAGAAGTGGACAGATCAGTCACCCTCAAGGCTTCCAGTGGCTCAACAGGCTCAAGGGACTGGGGCCGGTCATCCTTCAGTCTCCGGGACTCCTGGAGAGAGGGCACAGCCAGAGACTGTACAGTACTGCTGCTCCGTTGAACTAGAGAAGGCAGCCGGGAAGCTACTATATCAGCGGTAGATCCCCGACGTGAAGGAACAGCAGACAGACCTTCTCTTTCAAGCACCGATTCCCCTCCGGCATCAAAACTTCCACGCAGGTTCCATGCCGCATCCGCAGAACAGTGCCGGTGCTTCGTCGGCAGGAGAGGGGAAGGCAGACGGTCAGCTACACACTTCCGGGGGAACCCGGAAGTGACGTCAGGAAAGTCGCGGCGGCCATCTTTGCAGTGTAATCTGGTGGAAAGACACCCCACAACGACATCCCGCATCGGGGCTCCCTGCTCGAGACTGTGGCTACTCTCTGCTGGCATCCCTCGGCGATCACCCTGCCAGGAGTCTGCTACAGCTGGAATTGGGAAGGGCGCAGGAAAATGGACTTCAGAAACTCGCGAGTGGGGAGGGAGGACGTCACCGGCCCCCCCCTCGTCGTTGCTGGAAACAGTGATCTCCGGACATTGAGCTACTGTGCAAGCCCGTGGAGGTGGGACATCAACCAAACCAGGGAGCACTGGCCGAACCTCCCCAAACTGGGCAGCTCTCCTTCCAGCCCTACTGGTAGCATGCAGGTAAGGGTCTCCAGACCATATATCAGCTTCTCCCCTCACAGGGGGTGGATAGGGAAAGGGCAAACTACTAGGATGGGGGGTTCTACCCCTCCTACCTACCCCCGGGGGTCCCCCCTGAACTGCACCTTGTACTGCCCATCTATCATAGGCCTGATATATCTCCATGAGGGACCCACAACCCTGGCTCTTTATCGATGTAATCAGCTGATACTTGGCCTTCAAGGCCCGCCGTACCCCCTTCCGATAGGTTTGATAGGCCACCCATTCCTCCCCGGGAATGGTGGCCTGCAGGCTCTCCAGGTGGGAGAGCTGGGCTCGCAGCTGGGCCGCCTCCTCCTGGAGACCCCGAAGCCGCCGCACCGCCGCCACAATTGCATCAGGGGCCCTAGCTGGCTGCTGGTAGGAAGGCAGGCCCGACCCCCCATCCTCATCCTCACTGGAGGAGGTAGAGGCCTCCTCCAGGACCCGAGGCAGAGGGGGGAACCCGCCTCCTCCAGTACCACACTCCATGGTCCTCCAGGGTCTCCCCAGGGCCTCTCCCCACTGCCACCCAGCCTCCACACCTTGCCTGGGGAGGAGACAGGAGCCTCCTCCCTGGGGTAGCGGGCCCATACCTCCATACCTGTGGGTCCCTCGGTCCTGGCCAGGTGCAGTCCTACCTGGGGAGTCCCCCTCCCGGGGCTCCAGCTGTTCCAGACTGCCAGTTCCTCCATCCAGTGGTAGAATAGGAGGCCCACCAGGCTTGGTAGGCCTCTGGGCCTGGGCCTCTCCTGCTGGAGGTGGCCCAGAGCCCGACATCCAGACACAGGTAGTGAGCAGGAAATCCTCCCTAGCAGGAGCTCTCCAGAACAGGTCCTCTCACCCCGACAGCCAAACAGGAAGTGGGCGGAGCTGCCACTCGTGGGGCTGCAGAATCCTGCTCAACCTGTCTGCCAGGTAGTTTTCCCGGCCAGGGAGATACACAGCCTTGAGGAACATGTTGTGCCTGAGAGCAAACAAGCAAAGGTCCTGTGCCTCCTGACAAAGGAGCCTGGACCCAGTACCACCCTGCTTGTTCACATAAAACATGGCTACTTGGTTGTCTGTTTGAACTAAGACAGACTGATGAGGCAGGGTGTGAGAGAAAGTCTTGAGGGCTAAACGAATAGCCCTGAGTTCCACTAGATTGATCTGCTGCGTGGCCTCCCAGGGAGACCACAGGCCCTGGGTGCACTTGCCCAGACAATGAGCCCCCCAGCCTTGCAGGGAGGCATCCGTGGTCAACACCACTGTGAACCCAGGAATCTGAAAAGGCACCCCTTGCAGTAGATTGGGTGGGTGCAGCCACCAGCGGAGGGAGTTCAGGAATGGTCTGGACACCTTATTCTGTCTCTGAGGCTCCCTGTGGCCTGTGTCCACTGAGTTCTGAGGCACCACTGTGCAGGCCTCATATGGAGCCAGGCATTGGGGGTCACATGTACTGTCGAAGCCATGTGGCCAAGAAGCCTCAGGCAGAGTCTGGCGGAGACCAGTGACCTGTGGAGAAACTGGTTGGCCAAGTTTATCAGTCTTTGGGCTCTGTCTTCTGGCAAGAAAGCCTTTGCCAGCAGAGAGTCCAGCCTTGCTCCTATGAACTCCAAGTTCTGGGAGGGGAGCAAAGTGGACTTTGCGAAGTTTATGACAAACCCCAGGTTTTGAAGAAGAGCAATAGTTCGGAGGGCGGCTTGTCTGGTCTCCTGGCACATCTGACCCCTGATGAGCCAGTCGTCCAGATAGGGGAAGACAAAGATACCCTGATTCCTCAGGTAGGCCGCCACCACTGCCAGGCATTTGGTAAAGACCCTGGGGGCGGAGGCGAAGCCAAAAGGCAGTACTCTGTACTGATAATGGTTTCCTCCCACAATGAACCTGAGGTACTTTCTGTGGTCTGGATGAATGAGGATGTGAGTGTATGCATCCTTTAAATCTAAGGAGCATAGCCAATCTCCCTGCTGGAGGTAGGCAGAAGTGCTCCAAGAGTAAGCATCTTGAATTTTTCTTTCTCTAGGAACTTGTTGAGATTTCTGAGGTCGAGGATAGGCCGGAGGCCACCGGTTCTTTTTGGTACGAGAAAGTACCTGGAGTAGAACCCATGACCCTGGAGGTGGGGAGGCACAGGTTCCACTGCCTTGTCTCGCAACAGACCTTGGAGCTCCTGAAGGAGAAGATCTGTGTGTAGGGGAGGCCTTGGAGGCTCCCCTGGGAAGTTTGGAGGAGGCAGCTGCTGGAAGTGTAGCATATAGCCCTTGTGGATGATGCTTAATACCCAACTGTCCCCAGTGATGAGTAGCCATCTGTGGGCAAACAGGGTAAGTCGACCTCCTGTGCAGGGTTGGGAGAGCAGGGATGGAGAGGCTATGCCTAAGGAGTCAAAAAAACCCACCCTGCTGAGTAGGAGCAGGAGCCGGAGGCTTGGGGGCCCTCTGCCTACGGGGCCCATTCCCCTGTCCCTTGGCCTGCTGACCCTGTGGGGGAGCATGGGAGGCCTGGTACTGTGGGAACTGTTTAAAGGCAGTGCCCTTCCTTGGGTAAAAGGGCTTTTTACCTGAGCCCTTCTTTTTCTGAGAAGGGGCAGAAGTCTTTCTAGACAGCCTTGTCCTCATGAGGTGCTCGGTTTCGAGCTGTGTGGCCTTCTCGGTCATGGGCTTGCCAAAAAGGTTCTCACCTCGGCAAGGGACATCGACCAACTTGTCCTGAACCCAAGGCTCGAGGTCCGATGACTGCAACCATGCCTGGTGTCGGGCCGCGATGCCGGCTGCCGCAACACGGGCCGAAGCCTCAAAGCCATTGTAGGCAGCGCGGGACATAAACTTAGAGCATTCCCGAATCCCCGAGGACAAGGACTTGAACCTCTGCAAGGATTCCCTAGAGAGACCAGCAGAGAACCCGGCCAGTTCCTTGGCCAGGTCTCGCAAGTACATGTCCATGTACAGCTGGTAAGACTGGACACGGCAAGCAAGCATCGAGCCCTGGAAGCACTTTCTACCAAAACCATTCAGGTTCTGGGCCTCCCTGCCAGGGGGCACCGCGGAGTGCATCTTCTGACTTTTGAGACGATGCATGGTCGATTCCACCACCATGGAATGGTGTGGCAGCTGCGCTTTTTTAAAACCAGGGCTCTTCCTGAGTCGATAAATGGAATCGACCCGCTTGCTTAGAACAGGCGCTGAGGCCGGTGCCTCCCAGATCCGGAAAAGGAGCCGTTCCAGCATCGGAGGAACCTGAACAGTAAAGGCTTCCTTCGGAGGAGAGTCATACTGGAGGGCCTCGAGCTCTTCAGCTCGAGGCTCCTCCTCGGGATCCGCAGGGATAGCCAACGCAGTGGCCATATCCCGGACGAACTCCGAGAACCGGGTATCCTCCGGAGGGGATCTACTCCGGGACTCAGACTGTGGTGAACCCGACGGGACGCACTGAGTCCGGAAGTTGTCGGGGGACTCCTCATCCTCCGTCTCCCAGGCGGACTCATCCGATGACAAATCGGGCTCCGACCGCGCGGGGCCTGTGAGCACCCGCCCCGACGCCGAAGGCACCGGCATCAACACCCTCGGTCCCAAGCGGGAGGTCGAGGGAGACCGTGACTGAGGTCAACCTCGAGCCTTCATGGTCTCGAGTATCGGCTCGGTCTCCGGGGTCGACGTCAACGTCGATGTCCCGGTGGTCGGTGCAGATGCGCCAGACAGGCTGGCCATCAGTGCCCGCTGCTGTTCCATGAAGGCAAACAATCTGCACTCCAAGGCTGTCAGCCTGAGACACAGCTCAGGAGACACAGCAGCCACCGACTCGGGCCCGGCGCTCTCTGGGAGGAGAGTCCACGAGGACTACAAGACTTACGTGTCCAGCAGACTCCGGCTCCACACGAGGTACTTTTGGCGGCTTCTCCTGTTCCACGGGCCCGGGACGGCAGTCGGGGGTCCGAGACCTAGCTCTCGAGGAGCCAGAGACCTCCTCCGACGCTGCCCTCGTGAGCCGCTTCTTCTTCTTTCGTTCCCGGTTGGGAGACCCCCTGTCCGAGGAGCCCCGACGGTGCTCGGGATCAGACTCCCGAGATGTCGAAGCCTCAGACGAGGTTCGGGTCCGGCCGGAGGCCGAGTCAGAGAAAAACCTTTCCTTTTGGTGCTGATGACTTCAAACCGCCTTGGAGGACATCTTTCCACATGGTCCACAGATCTTAGGATCGTGGTCAGGACCCAGGCACCCATTGGCAGCAGTCATGTGTGTCGGTGAGAGACATTAGTTTCTTGCACGGATCAAACTTCTTGAAACCACTGGAAGCCATCGGGGAAAAAAGAGTCCCCGTGAGGTCAAAGGACCGGCCTTCCAGGGAAAAAGAAAAAAAGGGGAACCGGCATCGAACCGGAGAAAATACAGCGAAGGAATCACAAAAAAATCGAACTATTTTCCGGGAGGACTAGGACACACGTCCGACGGGCTTCACGGAAAAAGAGAGACTGAGCAAGATGGCACCTTTAGGCGGGAAGGGGACCGCGCATGCGTGCCTGCATTCCCAAAGGCTTTCATAGAAAGCTGGGGAAATGCTCCACAAGGGCTCCATCGACGTCGATGTCACCCATATGTGAGGACTGACTTCCTGCTTGGTCCTGGAGAAAGTACTTTTTGCTACTGATGTGTTCGTGGAAAGTAAGTGCAGAATCTAGTGTGACACCAGGGTATGTAAACACAAAGGGATCACCATCAAGAAGAGATGTGTCAGGGCTCTGAAAGGACCAGTTTGCAAGGTTGCAAACATTTTTCTGGATGCTGAGTTTGAAAAGGTTACTCTGTAATTAAGAAACAATTTGAGGAAGTCGTCATTAATAGGAGTGAAAATAGGATGATCTTAAATTGAATAGTAAGAAGAAGAAGAAGTGAATTCTAAGCTGATAGAGAATAATACATGGAAAAAAGCCAAAAGGAAAAGATCAGTGTCAAAGTTGGAAGGAAGTGAAGAAGACAGGAGGGGAGAGAAGTGACCTCAGAGGGTGAGTTAAGTGAAGACAGATGACAGCAGAAACCAGAGGCTGGGATCAACGGGATTAGAAAATAAAATGGCCAGACAGACAGCAAAGGTAGAACAATTAATTTTATTTTTAATTTAGTGATTGGAATATGTCTGTCTGTGGATTTTACAAGCCTGATATTAAACCTGCAGCGGTCAGCAATTTTAAAGGGCCTGACCACTGCAGGCAAAAGTGAACAGGACATTGAAGTCTGGAATGTCCAGTTTCAGTGCTGACTGGCACAGCAAAGTAGATAGCAGCAATCTTCAGCTGCTGTCTGGATAGCTGAACCGCATAAAGTTAGGACAGCTATTGGGATGACCCTGACTCAATACGGACACTTAGCTGGCTAGCAAACTGAAAATCGCCACTAACTGGCTAAGTGCCAGGACTATTCTTGCGCTGCCTATAGACTGCCCTAGCACTGTCCAGATAGTGCCATGGCATTTAGAAGGAATATTCAGTAGCACTGGCTGTTTAGTGCCCCTTGAATATTTCTCTCAGCAGCATTTATCTTTTGAATATCGGGCCATAAATGTTTTATCTTTATACTCTGCAAAATACAGGGGCATCTGCAGTTTTTTCAGTTTTTTTTTATATTGCATTACATGCAGAGTCTGGTTTTCTGGGTTTTCAATTAATTTTGGCCTACATAATTTTATTTTAAGTTTGTGGTAATTTATTGTATACTTGGTGAGGATTTATCTATATTTGAGTGTGTGATCAAGGACAATTATTCACTTAGCATAGAGTTTCTTTGTAGGGATCTGTAGTAATCCAGCTTGCTCAGTTTTCCAAATAGGTTTAAGGATGTTCTGGAGTCCAAGGGAATATTTTCTAGGTTGCTCATTTCAGGGTAGGTTCCTTGTATGAGTATTGGAAGTTAATGCTCATATGGTATGAAAGATTTTCATCTTTGAAGAGCTCTCGAATCTGAGGACCCACAAAAACTCCCTCTTTAATCTTTGCTTCGCTGAGTCGAGGGAATTTTTCATGCAGGTATCGGAAAGCTGGCGAAGTGCGGTCCATGGCTTTTACGAAGTTTTTCATCAAACCTAGTTTAGTGTGAAGGGGTGGTAGCAGAATTTTGTGAGCCTCAACCAGAGCTGGGTGCTGGATATTCTTCTATCCAACTGTTACATTTTGTCTGCGATTTCATTCCTTCCGCAAGTAGTGCCAATCCCTTGCTCGGCTATCCCACTCACATAAGAAACACATGTATTTTATATATCCCTGCTGCAGTCCCATTAAAAGGGCAACTACCTTCAAGTCACCACAGAGGTGCCAACTGTACTTGTTATAGTTAATGGAAGTCAGTAGATGCTTTAAGTTATCGTATGTCTCTTTCATGTGGATGGCATGTGCTACTGGAATAGATGGAAGACGGTTTCCGTTGTTCAAAAGTAGTCTTCAGACTCAGTTTCGAAGAGTCTCTAAATAGTCTCCAGTCTTGTGGGTCATGAGTGATTTTTAAGGCATTCATGAGGCTTTCAATATCGGAACAGAATACCAGATTACTTTACTTTCTGAAGAAAGGCTCCAACTGCTGTTGGCGCTTTTGATATGAAGTAATGTTGACATCTTCTTCTAGCAATTGATCCTAGCAATTCTGCCTTGTTCTTGGATAAGTCCATATCATGAACCAGGTCATTTAGTTCTTCCTGTGTTATTCTGTGTGGAGTTGATATGCATCCCAGTGAAAATCTGGGTCACTGCATGCTGACAGACCAGGAGAAGAACAGGTCGGCTCACCCTTGTCCTCATCAGATGAATCAAGAGAATATTCTGATGGAGGTTCTGGAATAGGAAGTCCCTCACCATGTGGAACTGGTCTCAATGCAGATGGAATGTTTGGGTAGACTATGCTTGACTTCTTTTGCTTTGTTATTCCGCTGGAAAGAGGAGGAACCAAGCAGACGTAACAGTCATTTATGTGGTTGCTTGGCTCTCTCCACACCATGGGGACTGCAAACGGCATTGATGGTCTTTTGCAATTCAACCACTGTGAAAGCTGTGTTGTACATGTAGTGCAGCATATATGCAGACCCCAAGGCTTGTCTTGGTCACCAATCTTGCATCCAAAGTAAAGATGATATGCCTTCTTCAGTTGAGAAGTGATACTTTTATTCTGGTTGGCAAATGTCACTTCCCCACAAATGTAGCAGAAATTGTCAATGGTATTAACGCACTTTCGCGGCATTACTGTTCTGTATTGTACATAAATGGCTAAAATTATATGATTAATAAAAGTTACATGTAACAGTAGCTTAAACTGTCTCGCACACAGTCTGAAATATTTTAAATGCTCAACCTTTCCGACTGCGTATGGTACACTGCTGTTGTCAGATGGCTTCAGCAGCCGTCTGGCAGTAGTATTGCATTTCATCAGAAAATGATGCAATCAACTCTGGATGATGTGTGCATGCTGGTATTATGCAATGTGATGCAATATTACATCATTCAAGGCTTATTTGGGGTCTTGTTGATGTCCTACTGGATAAAGTTTCACAGTGAAATGTCAAAAATGAACTAAATGCAATATCTTCAAAACGAGAGCCAATAACATTTTTTAATGTTCTATTCATGTTCAGCTCACCAAGATACTACAGATTAGGGCCTTTTGAAGTCAGTAACAATTTCAGTGTTGACCAGTGTTATACAGTTTCATTCTGTGATGTGCGGCATTCATTCATTGCTATGCATATTGAACAATTTAGTAGTGTATTGTTAATCTACTCAAATATTTAGAAATAAGGATACGTTTATTTATTAAACATTTTTTATATACCGTCTTTCAAGGATTTCAAGGCGGTTTACATTGAACACAACTGAACACTTAGAACAATTAGAGTAACGTGTAACGGTACATGATAACAGAGGTTAATTATAACCATCCATATAATAGGGAGGACAGGGGATAGGTTAGTGTGAATACAGTTAATTTGTATACAGTGTGAGTCAACAGTAGGTGTAGTTCTGAGTGTAGTTAGGGGTCATTTGGCTGTGCTATAAGAAGTTAAGTCCATGATTCTATGAGGCGAATAGCAGAGCTGAACTTGCCCAAACCTTTTATAAACCCAGCTACACTAACAGTTTTTACTACATCCTCCGGTAATGAATTTCAGAGTTTGATTATACGTTGAGTGAAAAATATTTTCTCTTATTAGTCTTACATGGGTTACACTGTAGCATCATTGTGTGTCCCCTAGTCTTTCTACATTTTGATGGCTTAAACAATCGATCTACGTTTACCTGTTCCACTGCATTCATTAATTTATAGACCTCTATCATATCTCCCTTCAGCCATCTCTTTTCCAGGTTGAAGAGCCCTAGCCTTTTTAGCCTCTCCTCATAGGGGTATCCGTCCATCCCCTTTACCATTTTGGTAGCTCTTCTATGTACCTTTTCTAGTAATTCTATATCCTTTTTAAGATATAGTGACCAGAACTGCGCACAATATTTGAGGTGCGGTCGCACCATGGAATGATACAGAGACATTATAATATCCTTTGTTTTATTCTCCATTCCTTTCCTTATGATTCTTAGCATTCTATTTGCTTTTTTGGTTGCCACTGCACACTGGCAGAAGGTTTCAATGTGTTATCCATGATGATGCCTAAATCTTTTCCTGGGTGGTGGTTCCCAATGTGGAACTTTGCATCGTGTAACCATAGTTTGGGTTGTTCTTTCCCAAGTGCATAACTTTGTACTTGTCCACATTAAATTTCATTTGAACATCCAGTCCTCCAATTTATTAAAGTCCTCTAGCAATTTTTCACAATCCTCTTGAGTTTTGACAACTTCAAATAATTTTGTGTCATCTGCAAATTTGATAACCTCACTCATTATATCCATTTCTGGGTCATTTACGAATATTTAAAAAGCAATAGATCCAGCACAGATCCCTGGGATACTCCACTATTCACCTTTCTCCATTGGGAAAATTGGCCATTTAGCCTTACCCTCTGCTTTCTATCTTTTAACTAGTTCTTGATCCACAATAGTACACTGCCTCCTATCCCATGACTTTTTAATTTTGCAAAGAATCTGTCTTGAGGGACCTTGTCAAAGGCTTTCTGAAAATCCAGATACACTATATCAACCGACCCACATTTGTCTATCTGTTTATTCACACCTTCAAAAAAATATAACAGATTAGTAGGACAAGACCTTCCCTGGCTAAAGTCATGTTGGCTGTCTCTCATTGAACCCATATTCAGAAATTTTGTTCTTAATAATTGTTTCTATCATTTTTCCCAGTACTGATGTCAGTCTCACCGGTTTGTAGTTTCCCAGATCATCCAAATGCAATCTAGAACATAGTGCCAAATGTGCAGAAAAACTCCAGGGACATCTATGTTTCAGTCTGATTTTAGAAACATAGATACCCCTGATGTGGATGTCCATTCCGGTACAGGCTGGCATTAGTTGTACTTGTGCTACTTGCGCCGAGCACAGATAGCATAGGCTACAAATGTCCCTTAGCTATGCCGCCATGGGGATACATTTGTCCCACCCAGTTGCTGTACTGATGTATGCTACCAAGGTAGTGTGGGGTTTTCAGCACACAGCTCCACACTCCTTTTTAGCATAGCACGCTTTCGTAAACATGCTCTTAATGTTTTTCATTAGATGGTTGTTATACTGGCATATTTTATAATTCACTTTGGACATTCTATCTAACTGTAAAATGCAGAATATAAATTCTGAAATTTAAATTTTATTACTTGTATTGTGATATTGTTTACTGGATGAATATTTATTTTGCTTTGTGACAATTGCTTTTATAATAATATCACAATGTCTTTTGGGTGTTGCTAAGAAAAATGGGCTAGAAATCCCAATAAGTAGTTAATTAAATAATTGAATAAATAAATAAATCATGGTAATCTTAAACAAAACAATTAAAGCTTAGATTTAACAAAGGATTCTTAAGCTAATGTGAACATTTGGCAGTGTGCAATATTATTAATTATTATTAGTTTTATTATTGGCAACAATAACAATTGTAGCTACCTACTGTACACTGTGCATTTTCGAAGGCTAGCATACCTTGGTTTGTAAAGTATTTCTGTTTTTCAACTAAGGATAAAGGTTGCAAAGGTAAATTAAGTTATTGCTTAAAAAGGTCACTGTTAGGGAATTAAATCATGGAATTTTAATGATATAAGGGCCGAAATTCAAAGTGAATTATGTGTTTGTTGACAGCTGGAAAAATATTATTCAACAATCTATATATTTTCAGTTATTATATAGATAAAATCTTACCATTTAACTTGCTAAATGTCCAGCTTTCATCCGTATGTTTGTAGGGAAGAGCAAAGACGCGGCCATTTAGCTGTTTAACGGATAAGTTATTCATTTAATTTAGGCTTGTTGAACAGCAGGATTAAAGTAAATGAATTGTCACTGGTGCAATCACTGCTTACATGTATATTCAATGATTACATAAATGGATATTTCCGCTGAATATGCATATTAAGCTAAGCAGCAGGGGCAGTACTTTAAATGGAGGTTGCCCAGGCTGAATATCAGGACTTTTATTATTATTTCAGCATTATTAAGCACTCTGATTTAGGAAGATTTACAAAGGGATTACATACAGGTACAACATCAGTATAATTCTTTAGTAACTAATTTACCAGTCACTAGTAGTATTATATAGCCTTCTGATAGGTTAGAAATGTGACTTACAAAGAATATATTAACATGACAATATTATACATATGATTCCACAAATTTCAAGGGAGAATTTCTCCAAATGGGTTAGTTTTGCCTTTACCATGACCGTCATGAACCTCACTTCTAAGCCAGGATATGTGGAGTATGATCTCAAAGCAGCATCACATGCTCGACCTGTGGAAAAGTATGTCATTATAGATTTTATAATCTTTTGCTCTTCATAAATAGATTTTTTTATCTTCATATTTTCATGTTTAAAGAATAGGGATATGCATGACCATCAAAAGGTTTGGTTTATTTGCAGATTACCTACATTTTTCCTATTTGTCATATGTTTTTGTGTTATTTATTTATTTAACATTTTTTATATACCTTCTTTCAAGGATATCAAGGCGGTTTACATTGAACACAACTGAACTTAAGTTACATAGAACAATTAGAGGAACATGTGTAACGGGTACATGATAACAGAGGTTAATTATAACTATCCATATAATAGGGAGGACAGGGGATAGGTTAGTCTGAATACACTTAACTTGTATACAGTCTGAGTCAACAGTAGCTCTAGTTCTGAGCATAGTTAGGGGTCATTTGACTGTGCTATAAGATGTTAAGGCCCCAATCTATGAGGCGTATAGCAGGGCTGCACGTCGTGCTGGGATGTGCAGTCCCGCTATGTGCCTTTCTGGTATTCTGCATCTGTCCCCCGCTACCCGCACAGAGCTTTTGTGTGTGCTGTGGGGGATGGGGGTGGAGAGTGGGAGGGGCATGGGCAGAACCAACCCCTGGACATACAGGGCCAGGTCCGCTCACGGCCTTTATGTCCAGGGGTCACTGGGGGGGATGGCCTGTTTAGAATAAGTGGTGGCCGACCCCCCGGATCAGCAGGCCATGACACTGTGGCCAGCAGCAGAGCAGCAGGTGGATCCCCACCTCCTGATCGGGGCACTGGCAGCCCCTGTCAGGTTCAGGCGGCTGGGAACTGGGGTCTCGAGGGGCACAGGCATGCAATGCCATGGGGCAGAATCAGGTGCTGCTGGCCCCTTCTTGGTTGGGGCTGTCCAGACGGCCTGGACATGGCTCATTGTCGATCGGGCTCCACGTGTCTGTCCCATAGTATTCCTGAAAAATGTGTGTTTTGAGCCTCTTGCCAAACACTTTCAAGTCTTTTATTGCTCTTATATGGCTTGGAAGGGAAGTCCATAAGGTTGGCCCATAGAAAGTGCATTGGCAGATTTCTGGTGTGCTGGTTGCTTTGTGTTTGAGGAGTTTGAGTAGGTTTATGGTTAGTTTTCTTCTTGGTCTGCTATCCAAGGTTGTATGAATGAGTGACCACAAGCAGTCAGCAGTTAAGTTGTATATACTTTTAAATGTGTTCATGAGTGATTTGTATTTGATGCGTGCTTGGATTGGCAGCCAGTATACCTCTTTCAGGACCAGAGTGATGTGCTTTTGGCAAGATGTCCATGAAATCATGCGAGCTGCAGAGTTTTGGGCAATTTGTAAAGGGAGGAGGGCACATTTTGGTAGTCCTGTAAGTATAGAATTACAATAGTCCAAATGAGGGTGATGATCACTTGGCAAATGGTGCAGAATAAATTATGGTCCAGTAGTGGGCGAAGGTTGTGAAGGATCTTAATTCTTTGTTATACTGCTGCAGTTGTTTTCTTAATATGGGTTTGGAAATTCAGTTTCTGATGCAGCATCACACCAGCATCCCTCATTCCTGATAAAGATATTGTGGTTGCTGATTGTGATTTTCAATGGTAGTGTGTAAGTGGAGTCTCTGTTAATGACTAGTGCCTCAATTTTGCTGTAATTTAAAGTAGGAGATTGTTCATGTAACCAATGGGTCATTTCATTAAGGCATGAAAGTATAGTGGAGAAGTCAGGGTTCCTTGCAGTGAATGGAGTATATAATATAATGTCATCTGCATCAATGTGATACCTTATCCTGTGCTTTTGGAGGATGCTGCATATTGGCTGGATGCATAGGTTAAATAGGAGGGCAGAGAAGGCTGATCCTTGAGGCAATCCTTGATGTACTTGAAAAGGTTTTGAGGTCTTGTTGCGCAGTTTGACTTGTTATGTGCATTTGGTTAAGTAAGAGCAGAACCATCTTGGGGGGGGGGGTCCCATTTACTCCAATTTCTACATGGATAACATGCTAAAACTCTCCGCCCAGTGTGCAGGGTGGCCAAGAGAGCAAATAGAATGCTAGATATCATAAGGAAAGGAATGGAAAATAAAACAAAGGATATTATAATACCTCTGTATCGTTCCATGGTGTAACCGCACCTTGAATATTGTGTGCAATTCTGGTCTCCGTATCTTAAAAAGGATATAGCATTATTAGAAAGGGTACAGAGAAAAGCCACCACAATGGTAAAGGGGATGGAAGGATACCCCTATGAAGGGAGGCTAAAAAGGTTAGGGCTCTTCAACCTGGAAAAGAGACGGCTGAGGGGAGATATGATAGAGGTCTATAAATTAATGAATGGAGTGGAACGGGTAAATGTAGATCGATTGTTTACATCATCAGAATATAGAGACTAGGGGATATGCAACGAAGCTACAGGGTAATCTATTTAAGACTAATAAGAAAAAATATTTTTTCACTCAACGTATAATCAAACTCTGGAATTTGTTACCGGGGGATGTAGTAAAAGGTGTTAGTGTAGCTGAGTTTAAAAAAGGTTTGGACAAGCATTGTGGAACCTGTGTCTTTTGGGGATACTGCTAGGTACTTATGACCTAGATTGGCCACTGTTGGAAACAGGATACTGGGCTTGATGGACCTTGGTTTGACCCATAATGGCATATCTTATGTTCTTATGTTCTTATGGCGATCAATGAGTTTTCTGTGGTTTATGCAGTTGAAAGCTGCTGAGATATCAATGAAAATAAGGATGAAGGCTTGCTTGGACCTTTCATTTCTCTTAAATAAGTTATCTAAGAGGGAGGTGAGAAGTGCTTCTATGCCATAGGTTTGTCTGAAGCTGTGCTGTGGTCGCCAAGAGGTGTGTTTTCCTCTACAAAGTCCTGGAGCTGTAGCTGAATGGCTTTCTCTATTATTTTAGTCAAGAGAGAGATACAAGAGATGGGTCTGTAAGATATGGGAAGGTCCGGGGTCAGCTAAAGAGTTCTTTATAGTAAGTCTGATTGATGGGACCTTCAGGTTAGTTGGCATCAGCCTTTGGTGAGAGAGGAGTTTATTATTTTGAGCAGTGGTGGGGTTAGCTGTTTTCTGGTTGTTTTGATCCATGCCATTGGACATGGGTCTAGTGGAGAAATGGTGGTGTTTATCATGGATAGGATTTTATCTAGTTGATTGTTTGATATTGGGATAAACAAGTTCCATTGTGGTGAGCTGCTGGCCGCATTTGATGTTACGTATCTGATCTAGTGCTATTGTAACTTTAGCAGGAGGTAATTTGTTCAGAAGGTAGGAGGCGTAGTCCTGTGAGTTCAAGCTTGAGCCTTTTGGAGTAGGTGGGATTTGTATGAGTTACTTGGTGATATTGAACAGCTCTCTAGGTCAGTTGAGGGCTTTAAAAATGAGGCTATTGTGGTATTCATATTTCTTCTGATTTATCAGTTTATTGTAATCCTCTTGCTTGGTCATGTTTTCTCGGTGCTGTTTAGGGTTTTGTGTTCTGTGCCATCTTCATTCCAGTTGTCTCAATTTGAGTTTTTCTTCCTTTATATCTTTTGAATATCATGGTGATGTGGTGCTTTGGTGGGAGTACGGTAAATGGCGTTATCATATTATTCCAATCATCTACTAGTTTTGTGAAATCCAATGAGATTGAGTCTATTAAGGGGGGGGGGGGTGAGGTGTTCAAGTAGAGCTTCCTAGTTGAGTTCTCAAAATCTGTACATTCCCTGGTGTTGAGGTTCCTTTTTTTGGTTAGTCTGGGGTAGTGGCAGTTCAAATGAGATCATGTGGCGGTCAGACTATGGTAATGGTGTAGTCTGGATGTTCTGAGCGATCATTTTCTTAGGTATGAATACCATGTCTAGGGTGCTTCCTCCTTTGTTTTTGGGAGAGCTTATGATTTGTGATAGATCCAGTGCCTCTACAACTTATAAGGAAGGATGTGACTTGGTTGGTTGGTACAGAATTTAGGTTCAGGTCTCCTAATAGGATGAATAGCTTGTCCCTTGATGACTGGGAGCATGCTAGTTCTATCAGCGAAGATAGGTCATTGGCTGTTGAAGTTGGGGCTCTATAAACTAAGCATATGGAGAAAAGGTTATTTTGGAACAGTAGTGCATTCAAGGTATTCTTTGTTAGTGTTATAGATACCTGAAATTTGTGGTCTTTGCTTGTGAAGATGAATATCCCTCCTCCTCTCTTATTTATCCATGGGCAATTATGTAGATCCATCTTTGATGTGATGAGCTGGTTTGTGAGCA
This sequence comes from Ichthyophis bannanicus, assembly GCA_033557465.1. Taxonomy (NCBI): domain Eukaryota; kingdom Metazoa; phylum Chordata; class Amphibia; order Gymnophiona; family Ichthyophiidae; genus Ichthyophis; species Ichthyophis bannanicus. The sequence goes on from CM066032.1 coordinate 952,960,123, forward strand.
CCTGATTTGTTTCAGTGAACCATGACTCTGTTACAAACAGAATTCCAGATTGTTGTCATTTATGTAGTCATTGATAAGATGGATCTTCTTGTGTGCGAAATGTGCGTTTGCTAATGCACATTTCATGTACTTAGGAGGATGAAGGTCAGTTGGGTAGGATGATATATTGATTTTTATCAGCCTTGATTGCCGTCTAGGTATATTTGTGAAAAGTTACATGTGATACCTTTTCAAAAGACTAACTTAACATTAATGGGGTCATTTTATAATTGCTCACATTAGTGCATGTACTTTTCACTATGCAGAGAATGCTGAAGAAAGGTGATCCAACTGACTGTGGAAATTATTGCACAATCGCTCTGATCCCACATATTAGCAAGATTCTACTAAGGATCATCCAGCAGAGACTACAATCATACCTAGAATGAGAACTGCCTGAAGAGCAAGAAGGGTTCAGGAAAGGGCGAGGAACAAGAGACATGGGTATACCAGAACACCTAATAGTTCTCTTATACAACCTTGACATTGAGCAAGAAGCAACAGTTCGAACAGAACAAGGAGAAACAGATGGTTTAACATCAGCAAAGGAGTACGACAAGGCTGCATACTTTCCCCCTATCTATTTAATTTATATGCAGAACAAATCATTAGAGAAGCAGGATTGTATGAAGACAACTGAGGTGTGAAAATTGGTGGAAGACTCATCAACAACTTTCGCTATGCTGATGATACCACAATACTGGCTGAAAGTGAAGACAATCTGAAACATTTGCTGCTCAAGATCAAGGAACATAGACTTAAATTGGGCCTGTGCCTTAACGTAAGGAGACAAAGACCCTGACAACTGGAAAAATTAATAAGTTCATCGTTGATGGAGAATAAATTGAAATAGTGGAAAACTTTAACCTACTTGGAACAATAATCAATAAAGAAATGACAAGCAGTCAAGAAATCTGATGTTGCATTGCTCTTGGCAGAATGGCTATGAAGGAGCTAGATAAGATTCTCAAGAGCAGAGATGTCTCTCTTCATACAAAGAATTGACTTTTCCAAGCAATGGTATTTTCAATAACATCTTATGGATGTGAAAGTAGGACAGTGAAAAAGATAGACAGGAAGAAAACTGATGTCTCTGAATTATGGTGCTGACAAATAATACAGTTTATGCCATGGACTGCCTGAAGAACAAACCTGTCAGTACTAAAGGAGATCAAACCAAAGCTTTCTTTATAAGCTCAGATGACAAGACTTCGACTTTCATAATTTGGACACATCATGCGAAGAGAGAGATTATTAGAGAAAGACATCATGCTTGCCAAGTTTGAAAGTCGACACAAAAGAGGAAGGCCAGCAATGAGATGGAATGATACAATAACAGCAGCTATGGATGCTACTCTATCAACAATGAGCCACCTGACTGACGACCGAACACAGTTTAGGTCAACTATTCAGAGGGTCGTCATGAGTCGACACTGACTCAATGGCTCTTAACAACAACAATATCACCATACTGACCAAATCCTTGCCCATCCACAGTCTGACTGAATCTATTATCACTAACAAAACTGTGCTATGATAACTTGATTGTATTTGAAACAATACCTGTCAGTCATCCATAAAAATGCCTTCAAAATACCATATGCTCAATAATCTCAATTATAACAATGAAACTGGATGAAAATGATTCATATTTGACATATCCCCAATACCGGCCTTTAATATCAGACAAATTAGAGCTAGCTTTATCCTGCAAAGGAAATAGCACATCTCTAATAATCCTTTCACCATGGAAAGTAATCACTGAAACAACGCCACATTACTCTTTTTCACTACTACTACTACTACTACTACTGATCACTTTTATAGCGCTACAAGGCATATGCAGTGCTGTACAGATACATGTAAAAGACAGTCCCTGTTCATCAGAGTTTACAATCTAGTCAAGATAGACAACCACACAACACAGCAGCTGCGGACAGAATACATCTAGGGAAATGATAAGGAAACACATAGGAGATTAAGCGGAGATTAACCTGACCTGACCTCATTTGCAACAACAGGCATTGCAATCTATCCAAATATCTACTTAGGAACTCTAATGGCTCCGGACCTCCAACTGCTTTGTCTCACTAATTTGATCCTAATCAATCCACCTCTTCTGAAAAACAACACCATCCACATCCCACTGTTCAGCGCCCACATCAGTCACAAAATCACCAACCACCTTGCTCATCTACTGATGAAAAAAAGTCTACAAAATCCTCACTGTTCAGTATAGACAACCCCTCCCCATGCTCCATTGACAGTGAAGCAGACAAAGATGAACTCATACTTCCAATATTATGTACCACACATTCTTGTCAAACCTTCCTACCGCCTCTGTCCTATGTACCTCTTCCACCCAACACAATAGGAATAATATTATCCTCCATTACTCTCACCCTTTCTCCCAATACCACCTCCACTGCTCAATCTCCCACAAACACCCAATCAATTGACAAGGATAACATCAAATCCCACCTTACAGATCTACCCAACATCAAGCCCTCTTCCATCATTCACCAAAAAGACCAATAAAAACAACCCCATTCCCCTAAGACAAGAAAAGGAATAATAAATTCTGATGAACCACCCATGGGCCACACTTCGGGCCACATTAAAGGTCCACCAGAAGGACAAACCAGCCTAAGGACTGACCTTCTTGTAGAGGCGGCTTTGGTCCATACTGGGGATATCTTGCAGCAAGAGGACAGGGTCTATGGATCCTTCTGCTGTTCATCATCAGTGGCAACGGTCCAAACAATAAGAGCAAACTGGCAGGAAGGAAAACACTCCCAGTCGATGCAAACCACAGTGTCCAGATCTCCTGGGTGCTCAAGCCTCCTTCTAGCAACAGTATCAGCATTTTTCTCAGCGCCTGCATTTATGTAGAGGTGTCTTTGGCCTGTACTAGTGATATCCCCTGGCATGGGGGCAGGGCCATTGGAAGTCCTCTGCAGTTCATCATCAGTAGCAACAGTCCAAACAGCCATAGCAGGCAAACAAATCAAGCAAGAAGGTCATCATTTACAGACAATGCAAATTGTATAGTACATATCTTCTTGGTGCTCAAGTCACCTTCCAGCAACATCATTGGGGTTCTCCTCTTCATGAAGAGGCAGCTTTGGCCCATACTGGATATGCCCCCAGACAAGAGGATGGGGGCTTATGGAACTCCTTTGCGGAAATATATTTCTAAGGGTCGATAGTCAAAACAGCTTATCCAGAAAGCATCTGCTGCTATCCAGATAAGTGGCACTGCCTGACTGGGGCTATATGTTGATATTCAATGCAATATCGTGATAGTGCTGCTGAATATCTGGCAGGCAGCCTCAACACTAGCTGGATAGTCCCACATTGGTCCATTAGTGGAGCAGGAAATTATGTGGATAGTGACAATATTCACTCCACTATCTGGATAAACTTCTCAGATATCTTAGGGCTGTAAAATGGTTGTCCTAATGTTATCTGAATAGTAGCTCCAGATAGTGGACCGAATATTGCCACTATTTGAATATTGTTGGCACTGACCATTCTATTTGGATAATCAGTTACTAGTGCTGACTGCAGAATTTTCTGTGACTGCTGAATATTGACCTATCAGAATTTTTGCTTAAATAATATTAAGGTCTCAAAAATGTGGTATTTCTTTCTTTGTGATATTGTTAAATTCTAGATTGTTCCTGGTTTTTTTACATGACATTTGAAGATAGCTGTGAATTGATAAAACTCTTAGAAAATCATTTTTAAGACTTACTATAGGTCCAGAAGCTTTGCCTAAAATTTATGTAGGTCAAATAATTTCTAGATTAAAAAACTTCTCATTTTCTGATTGTTCTATTGAATTCCATCTTGATTTAGTTTGGGAATAAACCAAGCATGAACACAGTTTTATTTATTAAGATAACAACTAGTGAACTTCAGCTCTTACATAAGCTCCTCTGCTTGTCTTATGTAATTGTAAAGCATATATTTCTGTATTTTCTTTCCTCTGTGTTCACTTTATTATGTTTTTCCAGTTTTATGGCAGCTTATTAAAAAAAACATCTTCCATGCCTGCCAAGCTGAGACTGTAGGGAAAAAATCCCACTTTGATATTCACAGTATAGTGATGACAAATGCATAGCTCATGTTCTGATTGTTGAGGGAAATGTTAAAACATGTCTAGTTGTTGTGAATGTTCATGCTGTGATTTGTTGGTTTGATTCTTCAGGTCGTGATTTGGCAAGCACAACCCTCCCAGGATACCCTCCACACGTCCCCCCTGCTGGACAGGGCAGCTACTCTGCTCCAACACTGACAGGAATGGTGCCTGGTGAGTTTACAGAATACAGCCCAGCAAACAGCTTATTGCTATGTGTGTGCTGATAATGTAGAATGACTACATAAAAGGATTAAACCATCTGAAAAATAAACACGGAAGAAATGTAAGATGTAAGTAAAACAAGTAAACATTCCTGTTTCTACTCAACTTAGTGCTAATACCAAACATTCAATTACATAAGCTATGGGGTTGATATTCAAAGGATTTATGCCTCAACATTGGGTGCTAATTCCCTAAGTCCTTTTGTAGAAAACTTAGCAGAAATAAATGTGCTTACTTTTCCCAGACATCTTTATTTATTTATTTTATTTATTTAATGTATTTTTTATATCGCGCTCTTTGGAATCAGTGCAGTTCACAATCAACAACATTCAAACAGTGCAGGCGGGCCTGCACTGGACTTACAATGAACCAGGGATGATAACTTGGGATTAACGGGGGTAACTATGTACAAGGTATATATATTTAACGTCTATTACCTGGTGGCATCTTTACAGTATTACATCAATATTTACAGCAGTAGGTCACTATGTACACATTCTTTAGACTGGTGGTATTGTTGAACTAGGGGCTGCAATCTTGTGGCATTGGTGCGCTGAGGGTGAGGGCCTGGTTTGCGAGAGTGATTGGGAAATGTCGTTTGTATAAGAGTAGTCTTTATGGCTGGTTAAAAGCTATAAGGATAATATTTAGCAGTGGTGGTCAGTGTTTTAATTTAGACTTCGAGGCATTCAAATGAATGTATATATTCAGTGCCACTTAGAGGGTAATTTTATAACTAGATGCCTAATTTTAGGCAATCAGAAGGCATCTACCTTAAGCCTGTTTTACATAGAAAAACAAGTACCTATTTTTCTTTATAAAATAGGGGAATAAGTGTCTGAAAACTCATGTTAAATCTAGGTACAAGCAGTTGCATTAGACCTAGGGCTGGTGTAAATACTTGCACCCAAATTTTTAAAGAACACTGTAATCTATATTATTTTATAAATTATGCGTGTAGATTCATGCTCCGTTCATGCTCCATCCATGTTCCACACCTGTGCTGGCACATCAGTCTAATGTGCCTACTTACAAAATAGCAACCGGCTAAAGTACACATCTAAAGTACACATCTAAAGGTTTGTGCCACTGACTATCCCCCTCTCATACTAATAGACTCTCCGATGCTAATTGCGTAGCATTGGGGTGTTCTGGGAGCGCGACTGATGATAATTGGTCAGCGGCGATATTCAGCCACTGGCTGGTTATCCTAAACCAGCTAACAAGCCAGTAGCTGAATATCCCCACTGACTGGTTAGCTAACACACTATGGGGATCATTCCAAGCCACGAATACTGGGGATGGACGTCCCATTGGGACGTCCATCCCCGCTATTCGTGGTCTTTCCTGGCCCCTTCTCCTTCCCCGCACGTTGTATGGGGAAGTTAGATGGGGGCGGGAAAGGGGAAGATCAGGGGTGGTATTAGGGCGAGCAGTGGGCGGTCGTCGACCCCAGATGTACAGGGCCGATTCTTCTGATATACCTCTTCGACAGCGTCCTCCACATCATAGACAACACCAAGAAAGGCATACTCATGATATTCATTGACATCTCATCTGCATTTGACACAGTTAACCACAAGACTCTATTGGATAGACTACAGAACATCGGTCTACATGGTGCCACCCTGAATTGGTTCCATTCATACCTAACCGACAGACAAATACAGGTCAAAGTAGGACACAACACATCTCGACCCATAAAAGTCAAACAAGGAGTGCCACAGGGATCGGCCCTTTCAGCTCTCCTATTCAACCTATACATCCAGCCAATATGTGCCATCATGAAAGAGCACCACATACATTATACAATCTACGCAGATGACATCATGATCTACACACCCATCTCAGTCGACAACCCGGACTACACCAACATAACAAACTGCCTCACCCAAATGGCAAACTGGCTTCAGGAAAACAACCTATCAATCAACTACAGCAAGACGGAGGCACTGATCATCACGCGAAACCCGGCCTTTATCCCTCCACCCAACATCAAGATAAGAAATGCACTCATACCCATAAAATCAGAAGTTAAGTACCTCGGAGTCATCCTGGACAAAGAACTTAACCTCCAAGCACACATAGGCAGAGCAACCAAAAGTGCATACCTAAGAATGCGACTCATCAGAAGACTCAAGCCCCTCCTCGACCCAGAGCACTTTCGCACCGTTTGCCATGCGTTGATAACCCCTCTACTAGACTTCTGCAATCCAATATTCACCGGGCTACCAAAGCAGACCCTCAGATCACTACAACTGGCCCAAAACACAGCTACCCGCATAATAGCCTGCACTACAAGACACGATTACATCACACCCATACTGAAAGAACTGCACTGGCTCCCAATCATCTCACGCATCAAATACAAGACTATCATAAACATATTCAAGATCAAACAACACTCCTCCGCCATAAGCCTACACACACTCATACAACCCGACACAAGCACACGGCCAAGAAGAAGAGGCACCTCCAATCGGGTTAACACCCCAAAAGACTTCACCAAGACCCGCAAAGACACCGCACAACGAGCAATCTCCCTGGCTGCTCCATCCATATGGAACTCCCTCCCAGATGATCTGAGACTAACCACAGAAATCAATGACTTCCGAAAACAGCTGAAGACAACCCTGTTCATCGATTACTATGGACATACCCCCTGAACCAGCATACAAGTCAGATCATCAACCCCCCCCACCACCCCAAGACTGTATATAAGACTGTATAATAGCTCATGATGTATAATAGCGCACTATGTAGATAAACCAAATCTAATCACATCCCCGCCAACACATACACACCACTCTGTACACTGCATGAAAACATTTGTCCCCTTGATTGTTTGCCGTGGAAACCGCTTTGATTGAATGACAAGGCAGTATATAAATACCATTAAATAAATAAATAAATAAATAATGTCAGCCCTGTATGTCCAGGGCCAGCAACTTGAACGGGGAAGGTATTCCACTTCCGAGGTGGAATAACTTCCCTGATGCAGTGGGATCGATGGGCCCAGGGCATTGCAGCAGCAAGAGAAGGCGGAGAGCATTCCCTGAAGCCTGACGTTGGCCCTGGGAGGCCAGATCGGGGGTCAGGCTGTGGGGAAAGAAATTTGGAGGCCGGCATCCGAAGATCGCGGCTTTTAAATGGAGACACGGTGCCATGGCAACCAGACGCCGTGGCGCTGCTGCTCCATTTAAAAGCCCTGACTGAGTTAGTCTGGGAAGGCCTGTATGTGCAGGCCAGATGAAATCGGGGTCTGGGCCTGCACGTACAGGCCTGTTCGTAATTCTGATCCCGTGGGGCTAAACGTGCCCCGCGGGATCAGAATTGTGATGCCCTCTGTGCATCCGGTTCCAGCCAGGTGCACAGAGGGCTACTACGTCCAGCCAACCATATCCAGCCAACCTGGATATTCAGTGCTGGTGATCAGCTATGACCCCATTCTTCAATGTCCAGGTTCAATTTAAAGTGGCAAAGGCTAGCTGCTTTAACAGAGTTAGCTGCTGCCATGGAACATAGCCCCATCTGTACAATATGCCAAAAACTCTGAGCTCCTAAATTTAGGATCCTAAAGTAGGTTCCTAAATGTTCTCCTTATTTTAAGTTAAACATAGGAGCTTAAGTTTTCTGCTGAGAATTCACCTAAATTTAGGAGTTTAAAATCATAGGGTAAATATTCAGGGCTACTTATCAAGGTAGCAGAAATGAATAGTGCCATTGAGCATATTAAGGTGGTCTGAGGGCAGACCAAGGGAGGGATTATCTGGATAATAGCGATAGTCAGTCCACTATCTGGATGTTTAGAATTAATTGCTAAACTTGATCCCAAATTCAGCAACTAATTCTAAACATTTGAAGGTTCTTAGTGTTATTTAGGGTTATGTTTACTGAACTGTGATAAAGGAGCATCTGCGCTCTTAGCGCATCCAAAAAGCCACTTTAGCATGCGCTAATGGCAGGGCCGGATTTACCTTGAGTGAGGCCCTACGTCAACAAAAATTGTGGGCCCCCAGCAGGGGCGGCCCAAGGGGGGTGCGGGGCCTCATTTGCATAATGTTACCATATACTAACTTTTAGTAAACGTGCCTCTTAATGAGTGTATGGATAAAGAAAGACTAAAAGATTTCTACATTACTATAATCCAGTGCCAACTGCCAGACACATTAGGAACTACTACAAACACTGCCCATTTAGAACCCATAGCAAACCCGCCGTATCCTAACAGCACTACCAGGACTCACAAAGCACCATACTCTACCAATCAAAAGGCAACACTGCAAATATTAAACCAATACATTTCAGAGAACAACAATACATGACCTACTGGGGAAAGAGAACAAGTGGCAATGTCAAATAGGAATTATATAAACAGAACACCTCAGCTCAGTTACACATGCAGAACATAGACCATCACCAAACAAGTAATCACAATTTAGAAACAGGAGGACAATAATTAAACTGGGAATCCCAAAAGCCAAACTTGGAATGTACAACACTGTAGAAATAAAACTATACATTAATTTGCTCTTGTACTAAACAAAGCGCAGAGTTAATGATGCACATTTACCAGAGCTGTCATATTCCAATTAATAAATTCATTATAAAGAGATATTTTTCTACCTTTTGTGCATTTTTTTCAGCTGCAATTGCTCCAGCCACTTTCTTCTGGTTTCTTCGTGTCTTCTGCTAACTCTCCATCGTCTGCTGTCCATTTGTCCTTTCTTCTCTCTTCTAGTTTTTTTCCATTCTCTCTCTACATCTGCTTTAACATACTAATCTTTCTCCTTTTGCTCTTTCCTCATTCCTATTTCATCCTATTTCCCATCAGCCCCTGCGGGCTTAACAGAGACGCGAGGGAGACACTCTCCCTTCGCGCCTCTCAAAGCCTGCACGGAGGGAGGGAGGGACGGACAGACCGACCGATTCACCTTGCAGAGGGGACCCCGCGGGTCAGTCCATGCTGCCGCGGCAGCAGAGGGGGCCCCGCGGCGGCAGCCAGCAGTTTTTTTTTTTAATTTTATTTTAAAAAAAAGCTTATTAGTTTGATTTTTGTGGACCCTCGCCAGCTGTGGGCCCTACGCCACGGTGTAATGGGCGTATAGGTAAATCAGGCCCTGGCTAATGGTACTAGCCACTTTAGTGCGCACTAACAGTACCTGTGGGTGGAGAAAAGGGGTGCACGGGGCGGAGAGTGGGAGTCAATAGGAGGGGAGTGGGCGGGGACAAGACTTGCTCCCTTAATGTAGACACTTTAACGGCAGGAACCCTAACGCACCTCAAAACGTCACGAAAAGGGTGTTTTGTGAGGAGAGAGACTATTTTACGTCTGCAATGTGATGCACAGACAGGGGAGCCCAAGTGAGTGATAGTAGTGCTCCAATAGCAGCAACAACATAGTGCCCAAGTATGAAAGGGTGCTATGTGGATGGTGCAAATGGGTGCAAAGGAGGTGGCACATGGGTGTCCCACTAGGGGACATTCTAAATGATCCCTTGGTATGTGGTGAGGGTTGAGCCCCTTTTAATTAGATAAAAAAGAACATTTTGCTATGAGAACGAGGTGTCTTTCAAGGCAAGAGCTCTGACAAAAAATTTATTACAGCTGATTATTTGAGGCATAATTATCCTCTTGTAGATATAAAAATAATCATGTCCTGGCAATGTTCCAGTTTTTATACTATTTCCTACTATTTCCTTTTTTAGTTGGTCTTATTTTATTTTATTAGTTTATGTGTCAAATATGTGTGCATATATAGTCAGAAGCCATCTCACTGGCCACCTTTTTTTTTAGGAGATATTGGACATGAAGGGGTTGAACTGCAAGGGTACCAATAATGTTGACCACAACTGTATATCTCAATTCTTAGGGGTATGTTTACTAAAGGGTATTAAGGGAGCAGGTGCTAATGAACATTAACGGCAGCATTAAGGGGTTTTATGTGTGAAAAGGGCTCTGGACATGTAGGATGCGTTCCGGCATTAAGAGTGCTATGGGCCATATAACATGCATTAATGGGACATCGGGCGTTAAGGTGTCAAGCATTCACCTTAACATCTGAAAACGGCTGTATTCCTAATGCTGAATAAAGGAACAGCAAGGAAAGTCAATCTGAAGGTGATGGATGGAAGGACAGGTGGGTGCTGATGGACCTGCCAGATCCGTGGGCACCCTACGTGGCAGCCAGTAAAATGAACAAGCATGTAGGATGCAGCTGTACCGATGCACAGGGGCGTGCCAATGTAAAATGGCACAATGTCAATGTGTGGAATAGGATGGGGAAGACGTGTCCCCCAGTGGAATCAGAAGTGGCAGGATGTGTGCAGCAACAGGAGGACAGAGTAGGAGTGATGACATGTAGATAATGCTCAGGAGAGGCGTGCGTGAAGAGCCAAAATGCAGAAAAGGGTACCAGTGTAGGCTATGGCGTAGCAGCTTGCACAAGAAGACATGACTACACACAGCTGACAGAGGTGGATGGATGGGCTGAAGGAAGGATGACGGCTGAGGAGAGGGTGGCATGGGCTGGCAGCACAGATGTGCCATAGGTGCCATCCCCGATGTATTTGTATTGTGTGTGAAAATGTGTGCCAGTGCTACATGGAAGGCCTGATACCAGACATGTGGGACTCACACCTGTCCCAGCCAAACAGCTACCATACAACACCACAGACAAATGTGCAGATAACAACTGCACAGGAGTCATTCAAATAAGGCAAATGGGCCACATATGGATATCAGGTGATGCCTGCAGGTAGCTATCCGAGGAGTAGGATGTGTCCGCATGTACTGCACAGATGTAATGGAACCAAAGCAGTACAGTCACAGTCATGATGTCATACATGACTCATGTTGCCCAAGGAGGTTACAGCTGTATGCATGTAACTTTCTTTTAGTATACCGCTGTAGCAGTGCAGCCATATCAGGGTACATCTTGCCATCAATTGGTAATGTCTGATGATAAACAGAGACTGTACGGACCTGCAGTCAGCTGAGCCATTGGTGGGTTAAGTGATCTGCTCAAGGTCACTAGGTGGTGTTGTCAGTCCATGAAGGTTGTGGCAGACATAAAGTGTGACAGTAACACATTCTGAAATGTCACATAAGGATTGGTAGTGGGCCTCAAACTGTGGTATCTTTTGGCCCCCAAGCCTTTGCCATGACCATCACACCATGCCTCCAAGCAGGGACCTGGCATATGCAGGGTTCACGTGTCTGAACACCTGCAATGGATTGCAGCAGAGCCAATAAAGCCATGCTCTCAGAAGGCCATGATGGGGAATAGCACGTTTGCTGACCCAAAGTGTGGCCAGAACTCATAGAAAAGTAGGATGAGTGTCTGCAAGTCATAGCAGAGCCAGGACTGTTACAGGCAGGGGAATGACCTGAGTAGCACAAAAGCGCAAAATGAAAAAGTGGGAATTGAATCCATGTTCCCTGCTCACAGAGACATTGTACTAACCAGTAGGTTATATTATATATATATATATATATATATATTTATTTATTTATTTATTTATTTAACTGCTTTTAATATGCCATTTTTCTACCAGGCAAAACGGTTTATATGGAACAATTGAAACATGTACAGGCAAGTTTATACAGATACAACTAAATTATAAGCAGCATTTAAGATGGGGGGGGGGGGGGTGGTGGTGATGTGAAATGGAGTGAAAATCATTATGTCACCGGCGTAGAATTGGTATCCGTTGAATCTCTGAATGATGTAGCAAAGGGGCCTAATGTAGCTATTGAAGAGGAGTGAGGAGAGAGTGGATCCCTGAGGGACTGCTTGGGGAAGGATATAAGGCATTGATGATTGGTTACAAATTTTTATCATTCGGGTGTGCTGGGAAAGGTAGGGGTGGATCCATTTGAGCAGGACACCCTGAACACCAATAGTGTTGAGCTGATTGAGTAGAGTCTGGAGAGATACAGTGTCAAATGCTGCAGAGATGTCGAGAAACAGCAGCACAAAGCTAGAGAGGGGTTTTTCAGTTCCAGCTATGAGTGTACTTAGGAGGGAGGTGAGCAGTGTTTCAGCACTATGATAAGGGCGGAAGCCATGTTGATTGTCATCAAGCAGGGGTACATCTGTTGATGTGCTTCTAAAGCTGAATTTTCACTGCTTTTTCAATGATTTGGAAAGGTAAGGTACACTGGCTAGGGGTCTGTATGATGCAGGTGAGTTGGGATCAAGGTTGGATTTCTTCAGGAGGGGTCTCACAGAAGCTTGTTTGAGTGCAGTTGGGGGGTAGGCTTGGGTGAGTGATGTGCAAAGAATGGTGGCGATGAATGGTAGCATTAGTGTCTTCATTAGCTTGATCCAGGTTACTGGGCAGGGATCAAGAGGAAAGGTGTTGTTGTTGAAGCAGGTGATGATATTCAGAAGCTCTTCGGGGGGGGGGGGGGCGGGAGACATCCCTGAATGAGGTCCACGGTTGGGTGGTAGAAGCTAAGGTGGAAGGATAAGATATGGTTAGGGTGGAAGAACTGGGGACTGTTTAGATATAAGGAAGTCTGCTATTATTTGCTGGTGGATGATATTGTTTTGATGGGTTTGGGATGGATCACTTGTGAGGATTCTGACGAGGTTGAAAAGTTCCCTTGGTTTGTATATGGCACAGAGGAGGATGTTGTTGTGTTCATGCTTGGTATTGAAGGTATTGATGGAGTAGGCTGCACATTGGTCTAGGTAGGTGGCTTGAAGCTGTGGGTCCTTAGATTTTCTCCATCTTCATTCAAGTCTTCCAATGGAATGTTTCTGCTCTCTGAGAAGGGCTGAATACCGGGGAGCACGAGACCAATGAGTTTTGGAGGAGGCATGAGGCGGAGCTTTGGAGATTTTGGTGATGGTAGTGTTCCAGGATTGTGCCAGTGTATTGAGATCTGAATGGTGGAATGCTTGCTTCAGGGTGGGCATGGTCTGTTGAATGAAAGTTGCTTCATTAAAGTTTATGAATCTTCTTGTTGAAGGAGGTCTGAGAGGGAGGGATATTTAAGCAGAGAGTTGGTAGGGTAAAAGTTGTAAGCCTAATGCTGGATAGAATTCCAAGGAAAGGCAATGTACAGGTGATGGAAGGAAGGAGAGGTGGGAGCTGACGGACCTGCCATATCCGTGGGCACCCTACATGGCACCGGTAAAGCAGATAAATGTTGGAGGCAGCTGTACAGATGCACAGGATGGTGCCAATATAAAGTGCTGCAATGACAGTGTGTGGCATAGGATGGGGAAAACGTGTCCCCCAGTGGAGGCAGAAGTGGCAGGATGTTTTCAGCGACAGGAGAGCGGAGTAGAAGTGGTGACGTGCAGAACAGGCACAGGAGAGGCGAGTGCAAAGAGACGAAATGCGGAAAAGAGTACCACTGTAGGTCATGGAATAGTAGCCTGCACAAGAAAATAGGACTGTACACAGCTGACAGAGGCAAATAGATGGGCTGAAGGACAGATGGCAGCTGGGGAGAGGGTGGTATGGGATAGCAGCACAGATCTGCAGAGTCCTGACTGTTACAAGCATGAAATTGATCTGAGTAGCACAGTCGTAAAAAGAGCAGGTAGGAGTGGAACCACTGTCCCCTGCATACAGTGATCTTGAACTACCCACTAGGCTACACCTCTTTGCACATCAGTGGCTGGATACAAAGAGACTGAAGGTCACTGCCTAAAATATCTGCTTTGTGTGTCGCTATAGGGTAGCCCCACCAGTACCCATGATGTAGTGCACATGCAGAACAGCAGTCTACAGCTGATCACCAAATGGTGAATACACGTATCCATCACCTCAGCTTAGTAAGAGGAACCGACAGTGTGCGATACAAGCACAGAGCAGCTACAAACCGTGCTACTGAGCAGTTTCTACAGTCACCCTGAGGGTGAGGATGGGTGCCCAACACCAGGTCCCCAGTACCTGCTGTACTAGAGATGGTCTTTGCTGCAGATTCTCATTACCACTAGTGTGTGGTAGGCACTGTCTGCAGTGTGATATTCTAGTTGCATTTGGTTCTGTTGGACTGTGACCCACCTAGAGCAATGCATTGCAATACCCACTGTTAGAATGCTGATGCCATGGTTGTTAAGTACCAGAAAAGAGGGGTCTCTAGACCTGCATGTGGTTGTTACTGAGGTCTTGCTGGCCCTACCAGTAATAATGGGAGTAGACCTGTAACACCTCATTTCCTGACTGCATAGATCTAACATTCAGCTGCAGCAAGTATAGTCAGACTGTCTCTGCTGCCCTCCACTGGGTGTCCCAGCCATGCACATACCAACTGCAGACAATCTGCTGTCTAGTATGTATCGCATGTACACAGAGTGACCATGGTACCACCAAAAAACAGCACTCTGCCACGTAGGCAACCAAGGAACACAGTCAGGAGACGTGGCAGGTAATTAGGCCTTTATTATCCCACGGATCAAGCGTGTGGGTGTTTGTACTCTTGCTGGCCAATTCATTGGGGGTTGCATATGTTGGTGTTGTACCTGCACTGTGGGATAAAATCTAGGGACATGCACTGCATGATCCACTGCCAGAACCTGAACCTGTGACCCTCTGCTCCTATACATACCAACCACATAGCTGCATCAGTCCTTGGAGCTGACATGCTTCCCATCAGACAGACCTTGAAACATATTGCACTGTGCACAGCACAATGGAGTAGGGCATGTCTTGGTCTGCTGCTCCCTCTGCCAATACCCTCCACGTCATGGTGGTGGATGGTCCCAGGCCAGCCAACATGTGGGTAGGTGGATGCCTAGGGCACAGGGTCTGGGTTGGGGGGGGGGTGGAGGCATACATGGATGGCCACATATTTCACCCCCCCCCCACAACCATCTGCTTCTCCAGGGTCCCCATCACTGCCTGTCAATTCTGTCTCTTCAACTTGGGGAAGAGAAGGCTGAGGGGTGTTATGTTAGAGGTCTAGAAAATATTACCTGGAGTGGAACGGGTAAACGTTGATTAAGTGTTTATGCCATCAGAATGCAGAAAGTCTAGGCGACCTGCAATGCGGCTACAGTTTAACCCATTTAGGACTACTAGGTGAAAATATCTTTTCTGTCAATGCATATTCACACCCTGCAATTCATTACTGGAGGATGTAGGAAAGGCCGTTAGTGTAGCAGGGTTTAAAAAATGTTTGGACAGGTTCCTGGGGAAGGTCCATAAACCATTATTAAAGGGGACCTGGGATTTGCACTGCTTGTACCATTACAAGCATTGTGGATCCTGTGTGTCTTTTGGAGAAACTGCTAGGTACTTGTGACTTGGATTGGCCACTGTTGGATACTGGTCTTGATGTACCTTGGCCTGACCCAGTATGGCATATCTTATGATATTATGTTCTTATGTGCCACTTGGGCATCTGCCTAGTCTGCCCTGTGCACCAGAAACCCCCACTGCATGACCCATGTGCCACCTTCTTTGCCCCATTTTCCATACTTGGGCACCATGCTGTTGCTGCTAATGGAGCACTACTTTCACTGTCTGGGGCTACCCTGCCAGTGCATCACATTGCAGATGTTTAAATAGGCTCTCTCCCCTCTAAATACACCCTTTCCGCAAGGTTTTATTTGGCGTTAGGATTCCCAGCATTAAAGGGTTTTTAAACATGCTGCACAACAGGCGTTAATGCCCACTCTCTGTCCTTCTGCGCCCTTAATGCTGCTGGAGCCTTTAACACCCGTTGAAGCAGCTTTTTCACTGTGTTAAAGGCGCAAGGGTGCCAATAACAGGCATTAACGGCTCACTGGCTCCCTTAACGCCCTTTAGTAAATATACCACTTACTTTTTAATTTTTTTCAAGAGTCATTCAATCAACCTTGAAACAAAAAGGGACAAAATATATGTTCACCCTGACACAGTACTATGTTTCAGACAAATCAAACCATAAAAGGTTTACCGCTCTGCTTCAAGGGATTTAATAGTACTTAACTGGCTGGCATAATTCAGATTAATCAGCAAGATTCAGTTCAAACGTATACAGACTCCTTCCTCCTTGAGTTCTTCATACTACTCAGCCCTTCTGAAGAAAGATGTTATCAACACTTTTAAAACAATCTTTTGGTGCCTGCCTTCTTGGCTGCCTTTTCCAGTATGCTTAACAATGTAGCCACATCATTTCAAATAGCTTTTATCACTGGCTGCAGCAAAGCAAATTTCTGCTTCTGTTTAATGACAGCTACCACATAACATATATATCTATATCTATGTATCTCCATATCTATATGAGAGCTCTCCAAAAGAGAAACTACCATTCAAAGGAGAGAGTTCCAACTGAAACAAAATTATTTTTGGGACAATAGCATATTCTATTTAGAGATATAGGGCCCAATTTCAATCCAGACGTACAGGCCCTCTGTGCACCCGGCCAGATCTGGACGCACAGAGGGAGTTCGCAATTTCAATCCCACGGGGCACGTCTAGTCCCACGGGATTGGAATCACGAACAGGCCTGTACGTGTAGGTCAGGACTGCGATTCAGCCTGGCCTGCACATGCAGATCGTGCCCAACTAACTCAGTCTGGGCTTTGCAATGGAGCCACGGCACCGTGGTGTCTGGTTGCCTTGCCACCTCGACTCCATTGCCGACAGTTTAGATGGCAGAAGACGGTGGCCTGGGCATGGCAGCAGCGGGAGGGGCAGAGAGCATTCCCCGATCACTGGCTCCTACAATGTTTTTCCCGCAGCTCGACCCCCGATCTGACCTCCCAAGGCCAGAGTTGGGTTACAGGGAATGCTCTCCGCCCCCTCCCGCTGCTGCCATGCCCGGGCCACCATCTTCTGCTGTCTAAGCTGTCGGCCTCAGACATACAGGGCCGACATTGGAAACATCCATGTATGTCCGGGGCCGACAACTTCCCACTGCCTGCCCTAATGCCTCCCCTGATCCTCCCCTTCCCCACCCCCGTCTAACTTCCCTGTAAAACGAGCGGGGAAGTAGAATGGGGATGGGAAAGGGCATGAATAGTGGGGATAGAGATCCCAATGAGATGTCCATCCCCGCTACTCATGGCTCAGAATGACCCCCATACTATATAGGATTGCTATGGGTGCAATGGTGGCTCCTTCTATAGCCACACTATAAATGACTGATTTTGAAAAACACATTATTTATCCTTTTGAGTGGTTCAAAAATATAGACCTGTGAAGTTGCTTTTTGGATGGCAACTTTTTTCTATGGAAAGGGTCTGAAAATTCTTTGGTTGAATGCACAAAAGTCAAGTATTACCAAAAATCAGAAACAAATAGATTTTCTGGATTTGAGAATTAAGAAGACACAGGATTTATTTTAGACTACTTTGGGGTATGTTTACTAAAGGGCGCTATTTGCACTGCCATCACGTTATCGGGCGATAAGGCACGTTATCGTGTGATAATGGCACTTTACCGGGCGCAAAGGTACCTTAGCGCACGATAACGCGCGCAGCAGCGCAAAAGAGCGCTGAAGGCGGAGAAAGGCTTCCGGAGGGTGGAAGAAGGCTCCCCAGGGCTGGAGGAAGGCTCCCCAGGGGCGGAGAGAGAGGGTCAATGGGTGGAGAGTGGGAGGGGAGAGGCTCCCTGCACACTAACGCTGTGGATTCCGGGTCTGAAAACTAATGCCAGTGAAAGCCTGGCGTTAGAGCAGATTTAAAGGGAAGAGAAACCATTTACGTCAGCAATGTACAGCAAAGCCAGGGAAACCTACTAAATGTGATAAGTGTGATATATGTGCACAGAACAAAAAGGCAAATAAACATTGAAAAGGACCTGAACAAAATGGAAAAAAAAACATAACCAAGCTGGCCAATAGTGATATTAATGGGAAACAGCAAAAAATACTACCGAGAAAGCTCCAAAAAAAAGATATTAATTTTGGAAGGGTCTATGCTCTGTCCCCATACAAGGTGAATGATCCCACAGTGAAATAGCGCTGATCAGGGTTTTTCCTTGTTATTGGACAGGTATCCTATGGCATGCACATGTTCCGCAACAGCAGGGTGGGCTTGTCGGAATGGGCAACTGGACAGATGCTGGAAAAGGGGATACAGAGGGCTTCAGGCGGCACATGCTGTGCTGCAGCTGGGCCACAGTGCGGACTAGGGGTGATGCCTAGGTGGCCCAAGGGAATGCTGAAACAGTAGAGCAGCCAGACAGCAACTGATGAGGGCCCAACATGGGCACGAGTGTCCTTCCCACAGTGTCACAGGGGATAGTACCCGGCAGGTACCCCCTAGGGCACAGAACATTGGCAGGCGGTGCTGTGGGGAAGAGTGGACATCTATGCAGGCACCCCTACCCCAGAACCTGTACCATAGGCAGCCGCCTACCGGCATACTGGATGGCCTGAGACTGCGCACCACCAGCACCACCAGCAGAAGGGCATGTCAGCATGGTGGCGGAGGGGTACTGGTGGTGGAGGGGGCAGTGGCTGCTGCCCACAGCAGACCGTGGCCTAGCCCTGTTTAGGTGGGTGCCATACACTGCAACAGACAGGCTCTGTCTGACAAACAGTCATGGAATCCCCAGGTGATGAACTGTCCTTGTGGCCACAGTGTGGTGCAGTACACACAGCCAGTGTGTTCAGGAGCAGAAGGTCACAGGTTCAAGTCCCAGCTGTGGTTCCTACCAACCCAGTCCCCATATTTTACCCACTACTAAACCATGGTAATAAAGACGGAACCTTTATTGCAGATAAGATAAACATGCCACAAACGCCTATATTTTACCCTACAGAGCACAGACACCATAAACATGTGCATTACCTAGAGCAGAGTCTCCCAAATGCAGTCCTGGAGGGCCAAACACCATTCAGGCTCCATGCTGTCTCTAATAAAGATGCCTGTGCTGCATGTCTATGCGCCGCCCACATGGTATGTAGATGTATCTCATGCATATTCATTAAGGACAGCATGAAAACCCGAACAGTGTTTGGCCCACCAGGACTGGAGTTGGGAACCTCTGCCCTAGAGCAGTGGCCAACAGGGGCAGAAACACCCGCACCCACAGGCTCCATTATCCAAAGCATCCTGGAGAGGCAGGATGTTGGGCCCTGCGTGCATCTCCCAATACTAGCACTTGCATACCTTAGCAATGCCACCCTAAACCTGGGAATACGGTACACATATATCAAAAGGTTGCTATGATTACTGGCAGATAGCAATTCCTAAGTTAAGCACAATCTGCTCATTGAACTGTATCATACCAACCTCTCTGATGTCTGTGGAGTGTGTTTCAGGTCTGGTGTCTGACAGTGTTCACCACCCCGGGGAGTGACCCCAACAGTATTGTGTACCATAGCCATTCCTGCACTGTGACCAGGACTGGTGCGGTAGCCAGGGCTGCCAAAAGCCTCTATAGTTGCACAATGTTGGCATAGGTGTGGGAGTGTGTGTCTGTCTATCCAGTGTGTGGTGGCTGCCAACACATTACTCAGCCCCCACTGCTTGCACTGTTGCCAGTGTTAGCCTGCCAATGTGCATAATGAGGAGCAAGGTACCGTAGGTATAGCCTGGACAGGGTGGCCTGGCCTGGATGCATCTGCACAGGGCATAGGGCAATGGCTCGGACATTGTAGTGCCCGGCCACAACCTGCACAGACAGGGTGGCCACAGCATGTCCTGCTGGGAGGTCACTCTCACCCTGACTGAGCAGTGACCATGGCATGGCTAGGTTCCCCCATAGTGCTATATTGCATTTCTCTCAAGTGATATATATGGGTTCTCTTTTCTGGGGCCTAATCATTGACTTATTTGCTTGGTGGGTGTGCTCACATCCCAGTTTTGGGTGCACACATCTCCTCCAGGAACATGCACTATGGACTAGCTAGCAGACTGTCTGCAGTTAGTATGTGTATGGCTGAAACACCTTGCAGGGTGCAGCGGCTGGAGACTCACTGTGCTCGCTGCTGGAGAATGTCAGATAGTGGTGGGGTGGGCAACTGAGCATTTCCAGGTCTACTGTCTGTCTGCTATTGCTTTATGGATGCGTACAGGTCTGCATTGACTGCCCTATAGGGTGTCTGTTCCCCAGCAGGACTGGGGTTGATGGTCCCCTCTACTGCCACCATTGCAGGAATGTGGATCTGTTGGTGGGAGATCCTGAGCCCCAGAGGACAGGTTGGGTGGTGGTACTACATAATCCACCTATTGGTCCAAACAGTCCCCCCAGTTACTTAAATCATGGCACCCACACAGGATATGCACTATTCTGGGTGCATCATAGTCCACAAGGGTGACCTGCAACATAGCCAGCTCAGCTAAGCTGAGCCAGGTGTTGTGGACATGGTGCTGGATGCCCCAACTCACCCTCAGGGTGAGCACAGTACCCGCACAATGTGACGGTCTGTAGCTACTCTCTGCCAGTAACACACACGGTCAGTTCCACCTACCAGGCTGAGGTGCTGTGGGGGTGCATACCCCATCTTGTGATCATCTGTAGACTGCTGATCTGCATGTGCAGTGCATCATGGGTATGGGTGGGTTAGCCCTATCCTGGTAACCACAGCAGTTTGTGTGGTGACCTGCAGTCCCACTATAGCCAGCAAAGGGTATATTAGTAGCCCACTGGTTACTTCACTGCCTGTGGAACCAGAGGTCATGGGTTTGATTCCACAGTGGGGTTATTTGATAGGGCTGTCCAAGGCATTGTCTATTTTTAATGTAAATTAGTGCTGCCAGCAAAAACACCCTCACAGTGCTGTAACCTTAAGGCGCCCCATGTATATGGCGGACAGTGCACTTTATAATGTGCCCTCTGGAGTGCCTTATAGGGCGCCTTATGCGGCACCTTAGGTTACGGAACTGTGAAGGTGTGTTTTTTGGCAGCACTAATTAAATAAAAATAAAATGCCTCACAAAGCACTGCTTAAACATAAAGGGTAATGTCTCAACCAGCCTTATTCATTAGGTGCACTGGGGATCAAACCTATGACCACTGTACCATCAGTCAGTGTATTAACCCTTGTGCTACACCTCTGCTGCTCTGTTTGCATGTCAGCGCACCTACTTAAGATTAACACGCGTTAACGTGCATAGCTCAATCCTTCGCCCGATATTGTGCGCAGCGCTCGTTATCGCGCGATAATCCCGGTTTGCTACGTTTAGACCGGAATGCCCACTCCTTTTCTGGCATCCTGCACACTATCGCCGGGCGCACGTTAAGACTGCTTGGTAAACATACCCCTTTGTTATGAAAACCTGCTGACCATAATAATTAGATAAAGCAGCCACATCCATTGTCACTAGCAAGTCAAATTTGTCACTTCTCCACAATGAGCTAGTCTATTCAATATGGGCCCAATTCTGACCCGCATGTATATCTCCTTTGTAAGTCCGGTCTGAGCCAAACGTACCAAGGGGAGTGTGATTTTGATCCCGCGGGGCACATCTAGCCCCGCGGGATCAGAATCGCAATCAGGCATATACATGCAAGCAGGGACTAACATAGTAACATAGTAAATGCCGGCAGATAAAGACCAGCATGGTCCATCTAGTCTGCCCAGCAAGATGGCAAGAGTAGGTGCACCTGTCACTCTGTGCAGGCCACCCCCCCCCCCCATGTCTTTGTTTAGGGGTAAACCCACCACTCCATGTAGGACACCCCTATTTGTTGAGACGTTATATGGTTCAGAAGTTAGATGGTACCGTTTATTTTGTTTTTATCCTATTGCTGTAAAGGGATCCACTGTGTTTGTCCCATGCTGTTTTGAATTCCGTCACCATGTTTGCCCCCACCACTTCCTTCGGGAGGGCATTCCAAGCATCCACCACCCTTTCAGTGAAAAAATATTTCCTGATATTGCCTTTCAATTTACCACCTTGCAGCTTCATGTTATGCCCTCTAGTTTTACAGCTTCCCCGTCTTTGGAAGAGGTTTGTTTGTTCATCATTTCTCTCTAAGTATTTAAAGGTCTGAATCATATCTCCCCTATCCCTCCTCTCCTCCAAAGTGTACATATTTAGGTCTTCAAGTCTCTTCTCATAAGGCTTCTGACGCAGGCTCCAAATCATTTTGGTCACTTTCCTCTGAACAGTTTCCAGTCTTTTTACATCTTTTGCAAGATATGGTCTCCAAAACTGTGATTCAGGCGCGGCCTGCACGTACAGGCACTGCCTGGATAGCTCAGTCAGGCTTATAAATGGAGCCATGGCGCCATGGGATCATGTTGCCATGGCACCGCAGCTCATTTAAAAGCCGCGATGCCGGCTACCAGAATCTACAGTTTATTTCCTGGAGCCCGACTCCCAATCTGTCCTCCTAAGGCCAGATTCGGGCTGCGGGGAATTAACCCTGCCCCCCCCCAGACCCTTCTGCGCCCCAGGCTGCAAAGAAAGCCACTTCCAGGGCCGATGACCGCCCACTGCATGCCCGCTCTCCGCCCCTGGGCCACCTATCCCCTGCCCCCAACTAGCTTCCCTGCACAACCGGCGGGGAAGTTAGTTGAGGGCTGCTGCCGGCACGAATAACCCCCTATTTGTGTGGTATTCTTCACAAATGAACAGCTTGTTTTTGCTATGGGATTCAGAAACCTATTAGCAAAAATGTGTAATGGTTCCAAAATAGAGCCATTATTGGAAACTATTGGGTGTCCTGGATGGTCTGTTAATGATTTACCACTCTTCGGTAATGTACAATTTAGAAGATCAAGATCCTAGGATGTTTTGTAGTAAGAAATTCATTTTCTTTCATAGTAGTATATTTAGACTTTGCTGCAGCTTCTACCAAGGTAGTAATTTCCCTCTTTAAAGAAGGGATAGAGTCTTCCATAAGAATCTGATAGTACTGTGAATTCTCCACCTGGTGTGAGTTCGATCTATGATATTGAGAACTGGACTGAATAATAACTGCTCCCCCTTTTTCTGCATGTTTTATTACATCTCAGAATTTGTTGTTAATTCTTTAAGTGCCTTTAAGGGTCATTCTGAGGCAAAATTAGCGGGGATGTGCGCCCTGCCTGGATGTAAATCCCTGCTATTCGCCCCCCTTGCCATCCCCGTGCAAGACTACCTATACAAACAGCAGGGTTGTATGGAAAGTCTTAGATGGGGGCAGGATGGGGCAGACGGGAGGCGGACAGTGCGTGGGCAGGCTGTCACCCCAGACATACAGGGCCGATTCTGAGGTCAGCCCTGTACGTCCTGGGTCGGCTTTCTAGACAGGGGACTTATTCTACTTTGGAAGTGGCGGCAGGATGGTGAGGAGTGTGAGTGGGTTCCCCGCAGCCCAATCCTGACCATGGTAGGCCAGATTGAGGGTCAGGCTGTGGGGAAAGGAGAGCCCTGGCCCACAACGGCAATCGTGGCTCCTGAATGGAGCCGCAGTGCTATGGCAACGGGATGCCATGGCATAGCATCTCCATTCAAGAGCCTGATTGAGTTAGCCAGGGATTTCTAGGGTGTGCGGTCTTTCAGAATCAGGGCCAGCCCTGCAAGTACAGGCTGGTAGACCCGATTCTGAGGGGCCGTACAGGGGCTGGATGTCCAGAAGGGAATAGGCCTCTTATTGTCCAAATTATTAAATCCTCTATTATTTTACCTTTCTAAAGATTTAAGCTTCCCACTCAGTCATCAAAAATAGGATCATTAGGCCCCAGTGATGTCCAGCTTAAGGGTTTGTTGATTTTAGAGTCATTGGAAGCCATCATATGAGTCACAGAAAAAAGATTTAAATGGAACATCTGAAATTTTTTTTAAACCACTACTATTATGAAATGAGGGATAATTAGTAGTTAAAATAAATGATAAACCCAAGTTAAGGACATATTCGTGCTCTGTTGTAAGATGGAATGAGGATTACCGCTAAATCTGTCATTCACTGGTGGAGTCCGTCAATCTCTGCAGTCTCCTCAACGTCGTCCCTGTTCCACTCTGAACAATCCTTGCCTTGGCTTTGTCCTAAAAAAAATCATTATTTTCATATATTTATCTCCCATGTTCTCTAGTCTTGAAATATAGCGACGGTTGCTAGTGCTGCTAACACGGCTAGCCATTGCTGCTGAAAACTAGCCCCAGATATTCAATGCCGGGCCATAGACGGACCCCAGCATTGAATATCTGGGTCGCCGCAGACCCCGGAAGCTAACTGGGCAGTGGTAATATTGAGCCGCTACCTGGTTAGCCTCTATCGAAAAAGTTAGACTTTAGCTGAGGGTCACTAATTGGGCAATAGGTTAGTGATGGGCGTTACCTCCTCTCCACCCTGGGACGCATCGATGCTAATTGCGTAGCATCGGGGCATGTAGCAGCAGAAGCCACGGATATTCAGCAGCACTAATTTAGTGCCACCGAGTATCATTCTTGGTGGCATTTACATGGTTTGCAAGTCTGCAAACCATGTAAATGCCTCTGAGTATCTCCTCTTAAAAAATTCAGAATTGGTATATAGTACATAAATAAACTGATTAAATATGATAAAATGGACTAATGTGAAGTTGGCCATGCAACTGACTACTATGCAGTCTATATACTGAAAGTCCAACCAAAATATTTTTTTCTTTTAAATTTTTTCTTTAGAATTGTTTGAGTGGCTATTCTACCTGGGTTCACTTGTGACTGGTGATTATAATTGGTGATACTGTATTTTCACTGTTACAGTCTTCTGGAGCATAAGATGACTACCATTACAGACTTACCTGTCCATTCTCTTTCTGTTGAACCCACTGCTTGCCAGGATCCTCTGGGGTGGAGGTTGTAGCACCAACAGTGGAGGCAAAGCCAATCATAGCTCTGAATGTTGGTAAACAATATGGGGTTGCAGCTACTGGGGAACTGCACGACAACCTTGCCAAATGGATTCTAGCTCTCAGCAGTAGCCTTCTTCTGTTCAACTATCTACACAGACTATTGTCCCTTTTGCTGTTGCTTGTGTGAATGAACAAGCTTGTGTGAGTGGAATAAATTGCTTTGGTGCATCCTATTTCTGTTCCAATTCAGCAGACAGGGGAAGGGTCAAGACAAGGCCTCCTTTGAGGCAATGGCAGGGGGACCTCTACCCAGGGCCATACCAAGTCATAATTGTGCCTTGTGCTACTTGCAGATATGGCGCACCCCTCCCCCCCCCCCCCATCTCACCAATACCTCCATGTCTTTGATGTCCAACCAGTTGCCTGCCCTTGCCCTGCTGCTGCCACTTTTTGTTTTCTCGGAGGTGGCGGTGGCAGCAGTGAGGCAGACATGACTTCAAATTAAAAAAACAAACAAACCCATGCAGATCCTTCGAATCCATGCTTGTAGACAGGTCTGGTCCCTCCCTCCCTTCTCTGACATACATCGCATCAGAGGAGGGAGAGAACAGACCAGCCATTCAAAATCAGGTCTTTGCAACTCCATGCTTGAATGACTGGCCTAGTCCCTCCCTCCTCTGATGTGATCTATATCAGAGAAGGAAGGGAGGAACTAGACCTGCCTACAAGTGTGGAGTTGGAAAGACCCGCTTGTTTTGTTTTATTTAAAGTCAGGTGTGCTCCACTGTTGCTGGTTCCTCCATCACTAAGAAAACAAAAAGTGGTGGTGGCAGGGCAACAGCAGGCAGAATGGGGGGGGGGGGGTCGGGGAAGCAGAGGCTGGCAGCCCCAAATGTGCCCCTACACCCTTTGTGCCCTGTGCGGCTGCACTGCTCGCACAGGGCTAGGTATGGCGCTGCCTATACCTACAGGGGTTCTTCAGGCTTCTCCAGCAACCAGGGTGCTTTCCCCACTGAATGCCCACCATAAGCAAGTCTCAGAGAGAAATCAGTCTTTCCATACAAGTAGCAATATGGAAGTCTTTCCTGATTCTGAAGATGATACTATCCCTCCCTCCCCATGCTCCCTCCCCCCATGCCCCAGCACAGGTAATGTCTTTGACATAACAGTTAGTCACAACCCTTGTAGAGTCTACTCAGTGTATTTCACCTTCACTCTTATCTGAACCTACTTCGCAGGAGTGTGATAGGGAGGACAATGTTTTGAGTGCAGAGGTGAGAAATACTTTGCCAGTTCAGAAAGAGGAGGAATGGAAGGTGGTGCAGCAGAACAAGAAAGGCTCTTGTGTGGGCAAAGCCCGTCACTCCCCTCCCCCCCCCCAGTTCAGAAAGAGGAGGAATGGAAGGTGGTGAAGCAGAACAAGAACGTCTCTTGTGTGGGCAAAGCCCGTCACTCCCCCCCCCCCTCTCCCAGTTCAGTTCAGGTTCACAGAATAAATTTCAGGTCCTGAAATGCCTCTCTGATCTAGAATGCAGTGTTTCATAAAATCTCAGTGGATTTCCATTCTCTTTTTGGGATGAGGGTGAACAGCAGAAGGAAAATAGAAATCCCTCCAAAAGAGGCCAATTCATGAAAGTTCATGGTGAAGATTTGAAGAAACACTGGTGGGAGTGGAGGTTTGGGGGGACACTGTTTATTTTATTTATTTATTTATTTATTTATACATGTTTTCTATACCACCCCTTCCAGATATCAAGGGCGGTTTACAGTTAACAGTAGAATAACTTTTACATGGAATAGTGGTAATTACTATTTACAAGGAACAATTGTACAAACAACTTGAGGGTCAACTTAACTTTGTATTTACATATATTGTCACACAGTGGCATAAAATTATTATTATTAGATAGGAGAGTCCATTTTAAGAACCAAGGAAACTTGGTCTAGTGGTTTTTAACTACAATCCTTTAAAGCAAACAATCAAAACAGAGTGGTAGGGATGAAAAAAGGCTTTTATTCCCTTTACGCATGGGGTCATAAATTGGTCACAACTGAAAATAATGTCCTTAACTTCAGGCACAAAAGAAAACACAAGGTTTAAGGAAAACTGTTAACTTCACAGTTGTAGCAGGGCACAAACATAACTTCTAGTTTAAAGCACATTTGTACAATTCTTCTGCTCAGCACATAATAGACACTCTGCAGATACCACAAGCCATTCATATGTCCTCCAAAGACTCTGTGCTATGGGAAATGCAGAGAGAGCAATCCATCTCCTCTGGGTCTGGCAACTGTTCCACCAGTTCCAGTTGCATCGGCTCAGGAATTGGTATGTCTAATTCTGTGTTAACAGTCTCTGGAATATTGTATTCTGGAGCTTTGTATATTTCCCTTAATACTTTCCAGTGCCTCGGGCCTAGCCTGGAGCGCTGGCCACGTGTCCCCTTAGTATTAACTGGGCTTTCTCTTCTTAGAGATTCCACACTTCTTCCACAAGAACTTTTACAGGGCAAAGGTTTCTTTGTAGGAATATAATTCTCATACCTCTTATTGCAGCAGCACGATGAGGAATGTTTTTTTCCTTGGGCTGACTTCCTCCCTTCAGAAGCTTTGTGCCAAGCTTTCCTCTGAAAGTCTGATTCCTCTCTCACCCGTGGGAACAGCTCTTCTGGTAAAGGCCTGCTCTTGCAACAGCCCAAATCCTGGCTTCTTTGCTCAGCCTGGCTTTTCCTTCCCAGCTGATTCCTCCTTGCTTCTTGCTTGCAATCCGTATAAGTCTTCCCCCTCTGCCAGCAAACAGCTTTCTCTTTCTGTTCCTCCTTCTGGGTCCATGTCTGTGTCTGTGTCTCTTTCTCTTTCTGTTTAACTTGAGGCAGTGCTTCCTTATAAAGGACTCCTCTCCTTGAGGCTTGTGAAATGTTTGTCATGTGCTCTTGATCAGCTAGGTGTGGCCCTTCAGTCTTCCTGACTGTACTCCTGCTCCCTCTAGCTGGTCCCAGTGAATATTGCACTCTGTGCACATCTTTTCCTTGCTGACAAACAGGTTCACTTCTCTCATCAGGGCTCTCATCAGCCTCCGCTGCATCACACATCCCCCTTCTTAAAATATTACGGGCTGGGGAAGCCTCTTCTGCGCAGCACGTAATCTTCAACACCGCATTCGTCCAACACTGCAGCTGTCTCAACTTACGCTTTAGTCTGCTGTCATCTGCTTGCCCAGTCTTAGGGTTGGATATGCATTTTGTAGATGCTAGCAAAACCAACAGTTCATTCCACGGCCGGAGTAGGTTCACATGATAGACTTGGTGGTGTCCCTTGTTGGCCTGGATTAGATATGAAGCTTGACCGATGGGTTTGATGACCCTGTAAGGTCCCTTCCATTGAGCTTCAAATTTTGGAGACAGACCAGACACTAGGACTATCACCTTTTCCCCCACACTCAGTTGTCTTGGTTTTGTGCATCAGTCATAATATCATTTTTGCTTTTTCTGACTTTCTCTCAGTTTCTCTTCGGCGAAACGAGAGGTTCGTTCAAGGCGAGTTCTGAGACTCTTCAGAAATTGGGGTATTCCTACTTCATCCCCCACTGGTTCCATCCACTGTTCTCGCAAGATGTCCAGTATGCCCCTTGGTGCTCGTCCGTACATAAGCTCATAGGGCGAGGTACCTAGGGAACTCTGTGTTCGCTCCCTACAAGCATACAAAATAAAGGGTAGCATTGTATCCCATTCGGTTGTCTCTCCATCCAAGGCGCGTCTAAGCATCTGCTTTATGCTTTGATTCATGCGCTCAACCAACCCATTGCATTGGGGATGGTAAGCCGCGGTTTTGAGATGGTGAATGCCGAAGGCATCCCAGACCTGTGCCAGGTACCTGGACATAAAGTTGCTGCCCCTGTCCGTCAATACCTCTTGCGGGAATCCTACTTCACAAAAGAGTTTTATCAATTCAGTAGCAATGGACTTCGCCGAAATATTCCTCAAGGTTACGGCCCATGGGAATCGTGTGGCCTGGTCAATGATCACCAGTATATATTGAAATCCTCTTGGCGTTTTTATAAGAGGTCCCACTATATCCATGGCGAGTCTTCTTATTGGGTCAGAAATTACTGGCATTGGGATTAGAGGTACCTCTGGCGGGCGCACAAGAGTAACCCTTTGACAAGAGGCACAAGACTCGCAGAAGCGGCTGGTTTCTCTAAAAACTCCTGGCCAATAAAATCTAGCCAATATCTGATCAAGGGTGCCTTGTGCTCCCTTGTGACCCCCTACTGGGTGATTGTGTGCCAGACGTAGAACAAGAGATTTGAAAGTAGTTGGGACCACCAGTTGCTTCCGAATGTTTCCTGTTCAGAGGTCCTTACTTTCTCTGTACAATATATCCTCTTCCATGATAAACCTAGGAAAGGTATCTTTTTCTTCTTGAGCATGCTCAAACGCTCAAGTCAGCGTAGGGTCCGCTCTTTGTTCATTTTTGAAGGAGGGAAATTTCTCCATCAATTCATCAATTTTGGGTATAACTAGTGAGTGGGTTGCATTTTGTCTGCATGATCTGGATTCTGTTGGGGAGTGTTGGAGGGTGGTTAGGTGTGAGGGGGAGATGTAAGCATTGACGAGTTTGAATGTCATTATGAGTATTTTATATTTTATCCGGCTATTTGTAGGTAGCCAGTGTAGTTCATGTAGAATGGGGGTTATGTGGTTGGCTAGATGTGCTTTTGCTATCACCCTGGCAGAGATGTTCTGGGCTCTTTGGAGTATATTTGTGTTTTTTAGCAGTAGGCCAATTAGTAGACTATTACAATAGTCGAAGTGGGGGGGGGGTAATCAGTGAGTTGACTATGGACCTAAAATCATGGGTGTCGAAGGAGGGGTCTTAGATGCTGTACGGTTTTTAGTTAAATAATACAGTTTTTACTGTTTACTTTATGTGTGAGAGCATACTGTGGCGGTCGCGCCCCTAACAGGCGGTCGCCTAGTAGGGACGGGAAGCCATCTTGAATTCCTCTTTACCAAGGATTGTAGTTGTGTATAGAGATAAATGAACCAAGTGGTTGTTTCAAAGCACACAGGAATTTTATTAGCTTCCGTGGCAAGCGGATAACAAATCTTAAAGCAGTTGTACACAAGTCAAAGAAAATAAAGGATAATCTTCTCCTATTAAAGCAAAGCTTACAACCAGTGTTGTAGTAGAATTATTTACACAGCTTTCTTTTCTTTTCCCTTTATGATGCTTCTCAATTCCGTAATCATAAAGCACATGTATTTACAATCCTAACTTCTCACTGCTCTCAGGCTTTCATTACTTAGCCACAATGCACATATCACAGTCCATCTCAGAACAAGCTGAAGTCAGGTCACTTTCTTTACCTTCTACCTCCATGCTTTCTGCTGAGCTGTATCTTGGCAAAGTTTGAAAACACTCAGGCACTTTATGCTTAATGTTCTTTAACAGGTTAAACAGCCTATTCCACTGAATAGCCCCTTCTCCTCTAGGTAGGACTTCAACGGGCTTCTCCTGTTCAGTTTCTCCTGAAAACCCCTTCTTCCTAATCTGGGTTTTCTCAGGCCTAAACCTCTCTTCAGAGTCAGAGCAAGAAACACAGGGTTTTGGCTTTACTGCTTTCTTTCTCCTACCTTGGAGTCTTGTTGCAGCACCTTCCTGGCTGAGGCTTCTGTGGCTTGTGACTCTCTCTGCCTCTGAGCTAGACAGGGAATCGGGGTAAGATCTCCACTTCCCTTCCTGGGGCTTCTGCTGCCTGCAGACAGACCCTTCATCAGAGGAGTCTAAGCACTCTTGCCTTAGCCTTCTCAAAGCCAACCTTTTCTCTCTCTCCCTCTTGCCAGTCTGTTTGGTCCTCTGCCTGGAACCTTCTCTGTAGCTTCCTTGGCTGCAGTGCTGGCTGCTCTTGTCTCTGCTGCTGCTCTCTTTGTGGCTGCTTCTTGCTTGGCTGCCTTTCTCTTGGCTGCCTTTCCCTTGACTGCTTCTGCCAACTTTGTTTGTTTTCTCAAACTTAAACATTGGGCAGGGCACCTCCCTTCCTGACTCCACCCACTTGTACCTCCTACTCTTACCTGGGGTTGTCATGGAGTCTGGGAGTGGCTTAAACCTAGCTCTACCCTCTTGGTTTCTCTCAGGGATTTTGCTGTGGTGTATGTGTTCTAGTGCACCCATCCCCCGAAAAGAAGAAAAAGTTCTTCTTTCTCTTTTATTTCCATGCTGAGCTGCACTCTCCTTACCACAATACTGAGTGTATGATCTAGTATTATCCCTAGATATTTTACTTCTTGTTTAACAGGGATAGTGTTGTTGTTGATGTTGGTTTTTGGATGGATTGCAATCACTGTAAAGATGATTGACCTCCCCAAGGCTTCTTGTAGCTTTTCTTCTAACACCCTCGTACTTGACCCTCATAACAAAACTGAGCAGGGGCAGTAGGTACATCCATCATTAGTGACAGCTCATCCAGAGGCTATTCTTCTTTTAAATACCCCATCCTTTCCATTGGCTTGGCTTTGATTTCTGAGGATACCAATAAAATAATTGAGAGGAAGAAAGCAATGGAGCCTACAGTGGTGCAGGCAATGGGAAATGCTGTTTCTGTTCAGAAGTAGTGGAGTATGACCCTGATAGAATGATCTTCCTGAGAGTTCCAGTGCAAATAGAGTACATAGTGGGCCAGTTACTTGTGAAGAAGGGTAAATTTTCACCTTTGTGTTTTAAGTTTGCCACTGCTAATATAGCTAAAATCAAAATGGTAGATTCCACAGTATTACCCCATGAACATTATTTTTTTGTCGGACAATGACTGACAGGTAGAGAGAACTTCACCTGAAAGTCGCGTCCAATTTAATCATTTGCAGTAAAAAGAAAAAATAGAAAACACTGAACTGGTTTAAAGAAGTCCATGCAGATGAGAGGAGAAATGACACAGTCCTGTGTTTTGGGTAAATCTTTAGTCCACCCTGCTTCAGGTACATTAACCCCATTACAGTATATCACGGCCATCAAAGAGCTCCCCGATCATGGTCGAGCGCCTGAGCGGGACCTTTAAACCCTCCCACTCAGGGACTCCAGCCCAATCTGGGTTGTGGGAGGCAGAGGAAAGATCTTCAAAGGGACGCCGCCGGTGGGAGGAGACATGCATTATTAAATACCCTCATGTTAAATGTTACCTTCATTTGTACTGTCTAAATGCTGTTAAGTAACTGTACTGTCTAAATGTCTACACGTACCCTAATGTTAAATGTAAGTTTCCAATTGTGATGTGATGTGACCACCTTGATTGTAGGATAAGGTGGCATACAAATCTGTCTAAATAAATAAATAAAATTGCTACACACAAAAAAACAGCCAAAGCCACACGGGAACAATTTAAATCCGCTGCGTCTGATGTCAACTGATCACTTGGTATACTGTCAAGCCAACTAGAGGTAGGAAACAACAATGATGTAAACTCCACCTGGTTTACTCACCCTCATCAATCAAAGTAAACTATGCCACTCCAATTCTAAATTCAGACCATTGGGAATGACTGAATTCAAATGAAAGATCCATTGCTGTTCTCTCAGCTGAAGACATGCCAACCTATTGCCCCCTTGTAATAGGGGCAGGATCCAATCACGCACTCTCCAGGAAAACAGAGAATTCATGATCAAGTTGAAGAACATGCTGTACTATAGGAGCCAACCTAGTTCTTGTACGAATACGCAAAGCATGCTCTGACAGTCTCACATGGAAGGGACGAATAGTGCGGCTCACATATTTCAAGCCACAAGGGCAAATCAACAAGTACACCACATATGTAGTTTCACAGGTGGTATGATAATTTAAATGCCAGCGTTTATTGGAAACCACATCAGTCCAAGTGGAACCCTCCAGAGTGCCCGAGCAGTAAGTACACCGCCTGCAAGGGAAGTGTCCAGGCTGGTCACTGGCACTCACTGGGAGAGAAGTCACTCGTACCAACCGGTCCCGTAAATTTTTTCCATGAGAGAAGACTACACAAAGTTGCCTCCAAAAACAAGAATGAAGAACCAGAACAGGGGTTAGAAGGGGGCAGGAATGGGGCAGGAAGACAGGGCCAAGTTCTTGGCCTATGATCACCTTTCCCTATTAGATGTTGATGTTTTTTACATCCTAGAGATGAGATTGACATCTCTCCCTCTGCTCCATAAGGAAAAGTAGGAGTGGAGACGGGGCTTCTCTTTTTGGTCATTGGCAGTTGAACCATATGGGGGATTGCCATTCTCTTTCTTACATGGGATTTAGTTAGTAACAGAGTCTTAGAACTTCAGATAGGGTAGTGTTTACTTATTGATGGAGCCTGGGCGGCTTCTCTTGATTAATGTCTATGGCCCTCAGTTGAGATGGGAGAGGAACTGGCTTTTTAAGCATTTTCAGTCCTGTATTTTCACATCACTACAAATTGTCCTTGCTGGTGATCTCAGTGCTGTAACTAGGTCTTTGGAAAGAGGAAAAAAGTAATCTAATTTAGGATATGACAGACTTTTCCTTTATGCAGTTACTGAAGGTGCTAGACTCGTTGATACCTTTGCACCTTGCTTTCCTACTCAGCTGGGATTCACTTACTACAAGATGACTTGCTCTAGTCAGCTGGATAGGTTCTTTTTGAAGAAGGGGAGTGGACTGACCTTTCCACAGATACAGGCTGTGGATTTTTCTAATCAACATCTTCTCCTTGCAGGCATTGGGTATTCTGGTTCCCCTTCATTGGGCAGAGTCCTCTGAATGCTAAACATTGCCCTCCCATTTAATGAGATAGTTGAAGCCCATTTCTTGTTCTTTTCTGGAAGACCACGAAACAAATTTTATTTAACTGTTTGGTTCAGGTTTCCCCTTTACACTTGTCTACAGTCCAGTTCTGCAGGTAGAGGGAAGTAGGGTCTTGAATGCTGTAATCACAGTTTGGAAGGAGATAGAAAGATGCAAACAATGCAAGTATACAAGGTTTCTGGTAACCTTTGCCAAGGAGAAGACCTGTGATTGAGTTAATCATTAAACTCTGAAATTCATTACCGGAGGATGTAGTAAAAGTTGTTAGTGTAGCTTAAAAAAGATTTGGACAAGTTCCTGGAGGAAAGGTCCTTAAACAATTATTAAAGGGGACCCGGGAAATCCATTGCTTGCCACAATGCAAGCACTGTAGAATCTGTGTCCTTTCGGGAAACTACTAGGTACTTATGACCTAGATTGGCCACTGTTGGAAAAAGGATACTGGGCTTGATGGACCTTGGTCTGACCCAGTATGGCATATCTTACGTTCTTATGTTCTTATGGTTCCCTCTGGACCACACTTGCACATTATAGGATCCCAGAGAACTTTATACAGCAGTTGTGGATATTATACAATGATGCATCCTGCTTTCCTCTAACTAATGGATGGAAATGGGACTGCTTTCCTATCATGTCTGGACTGCATCAAGGCTACCCATTGAATTCCTTACTATATGTGTATGCTATTGATCCCTTTGTATGATTTCTTAAAAGGAAGGGGGGTTATGAGGCTTTATACAGTGTGACTTTCCAAATTCACTCCCCCCTTTGTTTCCTTGCCTCAATAAACATAAACATAAACTAAAAATTGCTGAGACATGAGATAAAGTGAGGAATGGAAAGTATGGAAATCCACTTTGTTGGAGCGAATGCATATAATTAAAATCTTCTTGGTTCCAGTTTTTCTATATCAGTTACATGTGTCTTCTCCCAGAGCAGTTGCATGGTAGTGTTTGCACAGTTTTTGTTCAATCTTTATTGGACAATAAATTGAATATAATATAAAGATATGTTACTTATCTTCCATGAACAAAGGGGGAGATAGTCTTCTTTTCTTGAATTTCAATTTACAAGTCAAGTTTGTGATAGTGGTCTTGGAGTCTCCTCACTTGGTATAGTGGTTGGGACAAGGTACTTCAGGCCGGAAGGTTGGGGGTTCAAATCCCACTAGAGGACTTCAACCTTGGGCCGGAAGAACTGGGGTTTCTAGTCCCACAGGTGCTCCTTGTGGTCTTGGGCAAGCCACTTAACCCTCCATAGCCCATGTTCCCTGTAAAATAGTTATCTCCAAGTTATAATGCCCTGTTCAATGTAATTTCAGTTTGTTCAATGTAAACTGCACTGATGCAGAATAGCGCGGTATATAAGAGAATGTAAATAAATAAATATAGCGGGTTCTGAAGGGATTGGGTGCTGGATGGTAGGATACCCATAGCATAGCAGGGGAGGGGAGACATGTGCAGAGTATATTTTTCAGATAGCAAAACATATTTGCAAAGGGTATCTTTCTCAATCCTTCTGAATTACAACAGGAAATGAATTCAGTCTTTACTTCTGGACAAATAGTTTTCTCCTCGGCTGTTTCAGCAAGCCCTTCTGTATGTGATCATATGCAGAATCCCAAGAAATTTTTATGATGTTGCATGGATTTTCCTATATGGCAGACTTTATGTCTGCAGTAATTTGAAGTTTCATAATACCAGAGATAGGGGTATCTGAGGGATGAATGCCGGTAAGCTGTAGAAACTATGGAAAATTTTCTCTCCCACTGTCCCTTCAATATCTCCATCTCCAAAACAGATGACTCGGTCACTAGCCACTCCTTGTTTCTACAGTTTATATTATTGGGAATGGGTCTATGGGGTACGGCACATTAAACTCAAACAGGACCCTAGTACCCTGTTCTTGTTGAGTGTCATAACATGAAGCTGCAAGGGGGTAAACTGAAAGGCAATGTCAGGAAGTACTTTTTCACTGAAAGGGTGGTGGATGCTAGGAATGCCCTCCCGATGGAAGTGGTGGGGGAAAATACAGTGACAGAATTCAAAATGGCATGGGACAGACACAGTGGATCCCTTTAAAGCAACAGGATAAAATCAAAATAACCTTAACTGTCTCTGCTACCTCAACAAATAGGGATGACCTGCATGGAGTGGTTGGTACGCCCCTAAATAAAGGTATGGGGAAGGGTGGCCTGCACAGAGTGACAGGTACACCTACACTTGCCACCTTGCTCGGCAGACTAGATGGACCATGATGGTCTTTATCTGCAGTCATATACTATGTATGTCATTTAGCAGATATTTTCTATGGATGGCTCGTTGCCAAGAAGCATTACACAGGAAAATCATACCTGCCAGAGAGGGGAAACATTCTTAGAGAAGTTTGTTTACTGCAGACATTGAGAAAGGGTTTCTTCCTATTCCTAAGTGAATAGACTGTGATCCTACATAAGATTCCATCCTTCTTGAATGAGTGAAAAATCAGCTTTGTTGTTTGATTAACATGCCGTTACTACTTTTGCCTAATTATTGTTTGTGACATTTTATCTCTGACCATTTATATTATTTCTGTTTGTTGTTCTTTTGTATGTTTTTGTTTTATTCTTTTTATTTATTTATTTGAACATATTTTTATAACACCTCTTCCAGAGATCAGGGGCGGTTTACATTATAACAAAACTGAATCTTTACACAGAACAGTATAACTGAGTTAAAACTTAGTTAAAATGTATTTTTTTGAATACAATCAGAGTTGTTGTTCCTTTGTTGTAAGTTTCCAACAAACAGAATCTCCATTTACTACTACACTCTGGCGCCTCCCATTCAACCAGTTTCTTACCCAGTCAGTCATTTTAGGGCCCATCCCAAGGGTAATCAGTTCATCAATAAGTTGTCAATTCAAAACAGTGCTAAAGGCCTTGCTGAAATCTAAGTATACTACATATAATGCTCTCCCCCAATCCAATTGTCTGGTCACCCATCAAAGAAATCAATCAGATTCATCAGACAAGACTTACCTCTAGTAAAGTCATGCTATCTTGGATCCTGCAGTTCCTTGGATTCTGGAAATCACATCATCCTCTGCTTTAGCAGCTTTTCCATTTATTTACTCTATAGAGGTCAGACCAACTAGTCCGTAGTTACCAACCTTTTTCTTACTTCAGCTTTTGTTCATGCCCTTTCAAGATGGTATGGCAGATCTGCAGGGCATGGAACCAGCTTTTGGGCAAGATTAGCAGGCAGGTGCCCTTTGTACCTGGGGAATCCAGTGTCCTACTGCATTTATATTTCTCTGACCCTAAGCAGCATGGCAAAGGATATTAGGGGAAAAAAAAACTTAACCATGCCCTTGGGCCCTATGATCTTGTCTTTGCTGTTCCCTCAGCTAGAAGGCAAATGGAATCAACTCTTCAGACTACCAGGATAGGAGTCTTGTTCTCTGCTATGCTAACACATGATCATCCTGGTGGAGGGAGCTACTGCATGTGAGGAGTCTCATTTTGGAGGGTTGCGCTCCTTAAGGACTTGACATTAGCCACTATGGGCTCTCAAGTGGTGCTGGCTGCATGCCTAGAGGCTGGCCTTTGGCTGAGGGTCCTGTCCTCTGCTTCTAGCCTTGTGGCTCAAGCCATGTGGCTCTGACCCTAGATTTCTCAAGATTGCTGGTTGTTCCCTGGATCACCTAGACTTGGTTAGGGCAGTTGTTCAATTAAGCCTAGAATGCTGCCAGATATTAGAAGCAGGAGAAAAACTAGGTGGCTGCTGCTGGTTAACTCTGGTTCAGAGTCTCTACTAACTACATGGCAGAGGTGGCATTGGCCATTTGATAGAGCTATCATTTCCTTTAGTCAACAGATCCTAGCTCTGATCTATGGAGGAGCAGTTTCCCTTAAGGTGGCTTCCTTCCCGGGGGGAGAAGCTTGCCCACTGAAACCCCTGGAAGATGGCCTAGAAGGACCAAAGGGCCTTGCATAGCCATGCATTGAACCTCAAAATCCTTCTACTACGAATCCTTCGGGGCCTCAATGGTAGTAGGGGCAGTCTGGATGGAGCCTTTGCAATTAGCCTTTGCCATTCTCTAGTCACCTCCAGGGCTTCTTTTGGGAGTCAGTAATACCCCTCCATGAGGGTCCTTAACTAAACCCTTGTTAACGCGGTCCTAGAGATCTCTTCACAGTCCCATAATGGGAAGGGAAAGGGTGTGGGGTGGGATTTTGGATCAGATATTTTTCAGTTATAGCTCAAGGTTAGTTACACTCAGGTACAGTCAGATTCAGATTAAGGCCTAGGCTACAAAAGCAACTGCCTCCGGCATCATATTTTGATTAGTGCTAAAGCATTGCCATTATTATTCCATCCAGGCCTACTGTTGACCCTTTTCACCGTCCTGTATGGCAGTGATAGAGAGTTGAAAGTAAAAATCTAGCATGGGTCCTGCCAGTCTTAATGTTCTAAAGGACCCTGCAATGCCCTACCCTCTCATGCAGGTTTCCATGGTAATGGGAAGCTCATGCAGGAGGAGAGAGCAGTAAAAGGCATCACCATGTATAATGAGACTTTCTGCTGTGGTAAAACGACTGAAGTGGAGAGTGAAGCACTAGTATTATTTGTGATGTGCAGTGCAGAAGCTAAGTGAGGAACGGTTAGTGTCAGGGTCCAAGACAAGACATGAACAGCCCACAGGAAATGGAAGCAATTCCAAATGAAGCTTGCTAATGTTGTTTATTACTTGACAAGTTGCTATAGTGCCTGCCTCACGTATTTTGTCAAATATGCATATACATCACAACTCCATCCCTGCTCTGTCTAAACTATGTTCCTGGAAGTGCCTACATAGGGTGCACATCTAAGTATACAGCCTTTTGGTGCACATACATACATGGGTATACCATAGGTCAATTTTATAAAAGGCCTTTTTTGATGTGTAAAGAGGCCTTTACACCTGTAAGACCTTTAGAAAAGTACTCCTGCTGTGTGTAGATAGGGTAGGCCAAACAAAAGTTCCTTTAAGTCTCAGTGCAGCATAAGGAGTGGAGAAGCTGCCTAATGGTTAAAGCAATGGGCTAAGCACCTGGGTAGCCTGATTCAAATCCCATTGCTGCTCCTTCTAACCTTGGGCAAGTCACTTAACTCTCCACTGCCTCAGGTACAAACTTAGACTGTAAGTCCTCTGAGGACAGAAAAATAACTACTGTACCTAAATGTAACTCACCTTGAACTACTACTGGAAAGGTGTGAGCTAAATACTACTACTAATAAAGCTTCTTAACATCTGCTGATATCACAATGCTAGCCCAAGCCATTCAGCCAGAGACTTTGCATGGGAATACAAATATTTAAACACAAGATAATTGTAGATTTTACACTGGAAGTGTGCATGTAAGTTACGGTCTGCTACTATTCTAAGGGTAGATATGCACATACTTTCCCTTTGAAAATTATCCTATAAATTTATGCACAACGTTTTTCTTGAAAATTTATGTGCATACTTTTTGCAAACCAAAAATATGCAATCCAAACTTCAATTCAACCCTGCATCATAAACCATTACGTACAAAGGGCATATTTACTATATCATGCTAACAGTTAGCGTGGGGTTTACCATGCGCTAAGCCCACCAAAGTAACTGTTACCATATACTAAAAATACAGCCACAGTAAATATCCCACAGTAACCAGTTTGCACGAATTGGGGGGAGAATGGGAAGGTTAGAGGCAGAGTGTGGCTTTTGACTGTACATTTCAGTTGTGGGCATCTTCAGCGTCAATCAGGGCCAGCGCTACCATTGGGCGAACTATCGCCTAGAGCACTGGCCCTCCGGTGGTACCCATTGCCACCCCTGTTGCCCCTCTCTGGGATCGGCAGTGACAGCAATAGCTGCATACAGACGCTGCAGTCGGGTCCGGAGAGGGATGGCAGCTGCGAGAATGGGCATCACCAGGGGGAGAGGATTCAGGGATGAGGTTCGCCTAGAGCTCCTCATTTCCTTGTACTGACCCTGCCATCAATGTTGTTATTAGTGCATGTGAACTTACTGTCACCTCAGTGGGTAACTGCACACACAGTAATCATGGCAAACACCTCAATGTGCGGGGAAAACTGGACCCATGCTAACTGCCTAGGGACATGCCATGCATGCTTTTCTTCATCAGCAGAGGTCTGACTCCACCCCTTGCTAAGTTTTGGGGCTGCAGATGTAGTAAACTACTGTATTTTAGTAAACATACCTCAGAGGTGGAATAAGTTCCCCTGAGGTTGGTGGCCATCGCGGCAGGCCCCCCCCCCCCTCGACCAGGTGATCAGGGCAGGGGGATCCCCACTGCCATTTCCTGGCCTTGGCAGGCCCCTCCAGGGGTAGGGTGGTGTGGAACAGCTAGTTTAATGTTGTGCGGGGCAGTGGGGCTCCTGCATGGCATACTGGTGCCAGGGTGACAGGACACCACAGTACCATGGTTCCATGCAGGAGCATCAGCTGGATTGGATGGGGAGTTTGCCAGATGTGCAACTGGCTGAATCAAGGCCCATCCAGCTTGTCCAAGTGCCCCGATTTTGCAACTGTAGGAATGTCTAGCTCCTGCTGGTGCAGAATCGGGTGCAAATTCAGTCCATCCAAATTTTGGACGTCCGAACGGGCCGGATGTGCCCAATTCAGAACTGGCCTCCATGGAGGTAATTTTATAAAGGTTTCTCTGTCTGTAAAGCATGCAGGAAAAGGCTTTTATAAAATTAAATGACTGCATATATGTGTAAGAAGTAGCAACACAAAAGAATCCACCTACATTTTACTCATTCCCTGTGAAGGTGCTCATGGGGCATGTAGTTTGGAGGAAGACAAAATTGCAATGTACATGCATATTGTTTTTTATCAAATACATGGATGCACAATTAGAGAACAAACATGCATTTATACTTTTGTGGAGCCATTGATTTTGTTGTGCAATATATGTCTCTGTGGCAAACCACACCCCCATTCTGCCCCTCCTGGGCACATTTTGACATCCCCGTGCAATTACCATGGATGTGCATGGG
The DNA here is from genome assembly GCA_033557465.1 of Ichthyophis bannanicus. Classification (NCBI taxonomy): domain Eukaryota; kingdom Metazoa; phylum Chordata; class Amphibia; order Gymnophiona; family Ichthyophiidae; genus Ichthyophis; species Ichthyophis bannanicus. The sequence continues at coordinate 953,001,016 of CM066032.1, forward strand.
CATTGTGTATTGGAATACGTTCAAAGATGTTTTCGCTAGAAACACATCTCCCATGCACTTACAAACGGCCTATTTGGGTTATGGAATAACCCCCTACTGGGGCTCGTCCTAAGAGTCTATGTTATAAAGACACATAGGAGTCTATTTCCTTTATAAAATAAGTATAAAATATTTGACTTTTTGGAATTATGACATTGTTGTCCTAATATAAGATTACTCACCACACTTGTATTTCCTATTTTGCAATAGATATACTCATATACTTCAAAATGTTTTCCCATTGACTTTTACACCTTCTCCAAAGCACACAGAACTGTCAGCTAATGGCCCTTTTGGACCAGGAATAGGGGGAGTGACTGACATGGAAATTGTGCATACTGCTTTCTACTATGGTATTCATAACACCTCATACAGCAAAAAAATTGAGTTTTGGAGTTTGGCTCCTTAAATAGGTCCCTTTGCTATGTAGTTTTTGGAAATCCACTACTTACGCATGCCGGTTCTTATACGTGTAGGTAACAAAATCCACACTCCAATGCCAAAGCACAACCACACTCTCACACAATACAGCACCAGTCCAGAGCAAGATGTATAACAACAATTTTTTTTATTTGTGGAAGTTTATAAGAGCCACTAGCCGACACAGTCGTGTTTTGGCACAACCTTCATCAGGGTTTTGGCCAGATGGTTTTCGTTCATCCTTGCTTGTCAATGACGCGGGGTAGACCCGCAGTATCTGCTTGAAACAAAATGAACACCTTGCTCTGGACTGGTAGCAAAATCTACTACATGCACACATATGCGTATACATACAAATTCCTGGAAAAAAACACTCTTCTTTTGCATGTATTTCTTTATAAAATTGCTGTTCCCTCTTTACATGCAGCCAGATATACATATTTTTCCCATGGCTTTAAGTAAGCTCAGGGCACCCCTACACTGCAAATTTTGAACATCCTGACTTGGACATCCATTTTCTCAGCTAGGCAACCTATACACAATGGGCTTCACTTTTTTTATTTTTTATTTATTTATTTATTTATACTTTTCTTCTATACCGCTTTTTCCCAAGATCAAAGGCGGTTTACAAATAACATAATGAACAGTTTACAATTAACATAATGAACATTGTTTTACATAGAACATAGTATTTTCTTTAAATTATGTACAATTAACTTTTTATGAACAATAACATTAACTTTTCATGAACAATAACATGGCGCATATAATTATACATATGCTGAACTATTTACATCAGTCAAATATTTACATTATTTACATTAGTCAAATATTTACATTTATCACCACAACTGCTGAATATTTTTTACTTGAAAAATGTTCAAAGTTCTAAATTTAGGTCGATCAAAACTATGATGAAAATAATAGACAGAACATATATTTTGAATTTACTTCAGCCATTTTCTTAACAAATAGAATTCTCAAAGCCTTTTTGTCCTGCATATTTGTCTTGACTTTATTGTTAAGTGCTGCTGAACAGGGACTATCTCTTTTGTAGTGCTGCATAATTTTAGTAGCACTATAGAAATGATAAGTGGTAGCAATTGTAGCGATAATTAGCTGCTGTCTGGATAAGTTCTGCATTTAGTTTAGACCAATTAAATAGCAAATATGAGAAAAAACATGAGACAAATCCCCGCATATCTTGATCACTTCAGGAAATCAGGAAACAAATCAGTTGTGTACATCCCTAGTGTAAACGTATGTATGTATTTTCCATTGGGTTGTTTTCAAACAGAAAATAGGCACATACTCTTTCTTCGAAAAACTGATATAAACCTATGAACACATATGCACAAAGTTAGGTAGCCTGTTATACAATTACTCTCACTGGCCCTACATTAGGAAGATGTTAATAGAATAGTCATACTAAGGGGTGTGTTTAATAAAGTGCCCTAAGGTTTTGCAGGAATCGCATGTTTAGGGTTGAAATCAATGCGTAGTACATGTAAAAGTTATGCTTTGCCTGTTGGAGGCATATACAGCATGGCCCCAGCAGATGCTACATTGATTTAGATTCTAATGCCCGCCAATGACAAAATGAATGCACTTGCGCTAACTGCAATATTGATGGTGAATGCGCATGGTCAATCTCCATGCAAACTGATGTGCGGACATGCCCATGCTCTGCCAGTGCCCCTGCCATTTCGCTCCCCATATGGGCTAAGCAGATAGCACAGAATTAATCCACTCTATCAGTTTGGCACATACGCTACCTCTTATCGCAGCCCATTGGCATGCACACAAGCCCTCATTAACAGGAAGGCCGCGGAGCCCCGTGCGCGCGGCCACACTTAACCGGGGGGCGCCTGGCGCGCACTCCCCGCTGGCTGGCTGTTGCAGCAAAGGTGCGAGATTTGAAATGATTGGCTCCCGCGGGGGTTTTGACAACGCGGGAGCCAATCATTGACGAGGGAACTCATAGGGGGGGGGGAGCGGTGCGGAGCGTGGCCGTCTTTTCGGCCCTGAGGTGCGAGGCGGCGGTTGCTCCTGCCCTCCCACCCTTCTGAGGGTCCGCGGGACCTGGTGTTTGGGGTGTTGCAGCTGGGGGGGGTGGCGGGATCCCAGAGGTTTCCGGGGTCCGGAGCCGGAGGTAATCCTTAGGGCGGGAGTGGGGTACCCCCGACCTGGACAATCCCTCGGGCTTTTGCTAATAATATGGCAAAGCCGGAAGAGGGAGGGAAAAGAAAATAGCCGGGGCTTGTGCCCGGCGGAAGCGGAAACAGCGTCACCTTGCTAATGATATGGCTGGTGAGGGCTTGATCCGCGGGGAAGGGGGGGGGTTAAGATTTTGGATTTATAGATTGTTTTGTTATTGTTAAAAGGCTAATAAAAGCTGTGACCAGTTTAATTCCAGAACATGTGTGATGTGATTATTGCATAAGGTGTGAAATGAGGAAGGTGGAAGGGGGGAGGGGAGCGGGGTGGGAAGCGGCTTGTGCGCCTTACCCGGTTACAGCACAGTTTTGTAAACATGCCTCTAAATGTAAAGTAAAAGAGAGAGGGTACACATGGTGATGATTTACACCTTGATAAAGAAACTTGTCAGATGCTGTAATTGAATTGCAATAAGGCTATGAGTGAAGGAGTAGCCTAGTACCCAGAAGATCAAGGGCTTGATTCTCACTGGCAATCCTTGTGACCTTGAGCAAGTTACTGTACCCGCCATTGCTTTGGAAGAAAAGGCCTGGCAATCTACTTCCGGTGATACATTACCAAGAAAACCCAGAGGCAGCTGTGTGGCCAGGAGACAGCACTAAAATTAAAAAAAAAAAAAAAAGCTTATGCTTGTACCTTTAAATATCTGTTCTGGTTCCTATGTTGAAAATGATCATACAATGGCCCTTGTTACCCTTGATTTTTTAATTTTTTTTTTACTTTTTCTACCTCACAATCTGTGGGGGACTGAGCTCTTGGCTTCCTTCCTCATGTTTTTTTCTTTCACTGGATTGTCACTCTCATTGTCCTTCTGGGGCTATGAACAGAGGGTGACAGTAAAGGGTAGACTGTCCAGGATACTGATGCTGTAAATACAGTCCTTTAATGGGGCTTTTGAAACCCAGATGTCCTTTTTCAACACTGGTAATTTCTTTCTAATGAAAAACCAAGCGATGACCCTGAACAAATGAATTTCCCTTATACGATGTCTATGTGCAATTACCCGATTAAAGAACCTGCAAAAAACACAATTAAATGCCAAGCTGAGGTTCACTTTAAAAAAAAAGACTTATTTGCTTTTAGTTTGTCTTTTATTTTCTTTGTGGAATCTCCTGCATCACTGGTAGATTTTGTAGAGACAAGTAATTGTTTAATCTATGTGATGTCAGTAATAATAGAAAACTGGAAAAAAAGCTTACAAAACACAGAAAATTAGGTTTTATTATGTATTGATTTTTAATGTAGGATTCATGTTGACGAATGTTAGTTTGTCTATCCCTCCTTGTGCAATGAATATGAAATAATAAGATGCTGTATTAAAAAAGTGACGGTGGTTTAAATATAAAAAGACCCCACTGTAAATATAGCTCAATTATATTATTTCTAGGACTTGAGTTAGTTCTTCTGCAGGATGCCTACTTTTGATCAAAGAAGCACTCAGGCATATTTACTTTATTACCTAATTATTTTTGTGGTATGAAGAAGAGCTCAAGTGCAATATTGTGGAGGGCAGTTTTATAAACTCCTGTGCAGTTTATGATGTTGCCATGCACATTTTCGGTGCCTATTTTATATAGTGATGTATGTGTGTACTTTACTTTATAAAATAGGGGTATAAAGATACACTTTAACCAATTCACAGCAGTTGTAACTATTCAAGAGCAGGCATAAGTTCCCACAGCTATATTGTTCAGAAATGCATGTAAATCAAGATATTTTATAACTTGTGTGCATAAATTTATGCTCTGCCCAAGCTCCACCATTGTAACGCCCACAATACATGCAAATGGACTTATGCATGTGCTTACAGAATAGAAACTGCCTAAAGCACATGCAGAAGTGCCCAGTCACGTGTGTAAATCCTTTAAAATAGGGACTTGCATGCATAAATAATGCATACGTAACATTGCACTTGTCCCTTATAAAATCAGCCCCTTAATGCAATCAGCCCCTTAATCAGCCCCTTAATGCAATGTGTACAAAGGTGCATATTTTCAAGAAGGATTAGAACCATCAGTAAGAACAAAGAAACAAAAATTGATAAAATTAGCCTGGATAAGTATAAAATAGAAGTGGATTAGAATATTAAATTAAAATCTCTCTTCAAAAACATAAACCAAGTGGGGATGAATGCATATTTATGTTCTTCATGAAAACTAGAACATGTTTTTGTATCTATCTCTGTTACAATGGAAAGAGTTATGAAATCAATGCTATCTCCTTTTTAAAATCTGATAACACAGCAAATGTTATTATATCTCCATTATTATTGCAAAATGAGAGGTAAAATTCACTGTAGACAAAAGGCAAAATCACAGTGCAATCAAAGGAGCTAAGCACCAGCAAGGAAAATAAAACAAAAAATCTTTAATGTCAACACCACAACTCAAACGTAATTTAAAAACAAACCAGTCCTATGAAATAGCAGTCAAACGCAAGTCCACTGTACTCAGTCATTCAGCCAAGCCTGATATGTTTCCCTGGAGATGCCGCATCAGGGGCAGAAGTATCAATCTCCTACCACTGGACTGCTGAATGATAAACCACTTATTGTCAAAGAAAGCCTAAGAGCCATAAAACAACGAACAGTAATACACAAAAGGAAAGAAGAAAAATGGAAAATAAGCAAACACTTAAGAAGAAAAAGGAAAAGGAAAAGAAAAAAGAAAACAAGGAACAAGAGGAATAATAGAGAGGCAGGAAACAAACCAGGAATGGAACTTTATTACTCTTATTTTGTTCCTGGTTCATTGGGCTACTTTGGGATCTGCAGAGAATAGACTCCAAAACCACAGCAATTTCTCTTCTCCCTCTTCTTTCATTACCTATGTTGGCATTCAGAACTTGCTCCTGTGAATCCAGAGATTCTGATTTTGAGTTCTGGCCATCTCAGGAACGTTTTCTGATGTAGGAACTTTTTCCAAATGCCCTGGCCTCCTAGTATGAGGACCATTGTCCACAGAATCCAGCAGCTCCAGCTGCTCTTTAAGAAGAGAGAAAAGGGAAAATAGCACCTCTGTTTTCTGTGTACTTAAACCTCAGTGGTGCTTGGGGTCCATCTACACACAGAATCCAGGCCTTATCTCTCCTGCAGTTCTCACTCTTTGATAGCATGGCAGAAGGATAAAAATCTTCTCATGCTCACTGGGTTGTATAAACTAGTATAACATCACTACATTGTAATACTTCCTTCCATGACACCCCATATAGGGTAAAATATTGGTATATCCACTCTCAGTGCTACAAGGATAAATGGTAACCCTGCAGCACACAAATACCATTGACATTACGTACTGAGTTAACATCTGAAGCCATATTACAAGGAAGTTAGGAAGTGCCAAGGGTCTTTTCTTACCCCTCCCCCAACCAACCTGAAATCTCAGTGTGCCATGCATCACCAACCTAAGAACATAAGATATGCCATACTGGGTCAGACCAAGGTCCATCAAGCCCGGTATCCTGTTTCCAACAGTGGCCAATCTAGGTCACAAGTACCTAGCAGTTTCCCCAAAAGATACAGATTCCACAAAGCTTGTATAGGGGCAAGCAGTGGATATTCTGGGTCTCCTTTAATAATGCTTTATGGACATTTCCTCCAGGAGCTTGTACAAACCTTTATTAAACCCGGCTACACTACCAACTTTTACTACATTCCCCGGTAACGAATTCCAGAGTTCGATTACACATTGAGTGAAAAAATACTTTCTCTTATTAGTTGTCAATAGGTTATACCCTGTAGCTTCATTGCAAGTCCCCTAGTGTTTCTGTATTTTGATGGCCTAAACAATCGATCTACGTTTGCCCGTTCCACTCCATTTATTAATATATAGATCTCTATCATATCTCCCCTTAGCCGTCTCTTTTCCAGGTTGAAGAGCCCTAACCTTTTTAGCCTCTCTTCATAGGGGTATCCCTCTCCATTTTGGTGGCTCTTCTCTGTACCTTTTCTAATAATGCTATATCCTTTCTAAGATATGGCGATGAGAATTGCACACAATATTCAAAGCGCGGTCGCACCATGAAACAATACAGAGGCATTATAATATCCTTGATTTTATTCTCCGTTCCTTTCCTTATGATACCTAGCATTCTGCTCTCTTTTTGCTCTCTTTGCCGCTGCTGCACACTGGGCGGAGGGTTTCAACATGTTATCCACGATGACGCCTAAATCTTTTTTCTGGGTAGTGGCTCCTAATGTGGAACCTTTCATCATGTAACCATAGTTTGGGTTGTTCTTTCCTAGGTGCATAACTTGGCACTTGTGCACATTAAATTTCTTCTGCCATTTGAACATCTGGTCTTCCAATTTATCAAGGTTCTCTTGCAATTTTTCATAGTCCTCATGGGTTTTAACAACTTTGAACAATTTTGTGATTTCTGCAAATTTGATTACCTCACTCGTTATTCCCATTTCCAAGTCATTTATGAATATGTTAAAAAGCAGCAGACCCAGCACAGATCCCTGGGATACTCCACTATTCATCTTTTTCCATTGGGAAAATTGGCCATTTAGCCCTACCCTCTGCTTTCTATCTTTTAACCCGTTCCTGTTCCACAATAGTACACTGCCTCCTATCCCATGACTTTTTAATTTTGCCAAGAGTCTCTCAAGGGACCCTGTCAAAGGCTTTCTGAAAATCCAGATACATTATATCAACCGACTCACCATTGTCTGTCTGTTTATTCACACCTTCAAAAAAGCATAACAGATTAGTAAGACAAGACCTTCGTTGGCTAAAGCCATGTTGGCTGTCTCCCATTAAGTCAAAACTATCTACATGTTCAGTAATTTTGTTCTTTATAATGGTTTCTACCATTTTTCCTTGTACTGATGTAAGGCTCACTGGTCTGTAGTTTCCTGGATCACTCCTGGAATCCTTTTTAAAAATTGGTGTTTACTGGTCATCCTCCAATCTTCAGGTATTATAGATTACTAATAGTAGGTCTGCAGTCTCATATTTCAGTTCTTTCAACACCCTTGGATATATACCATCCGGTTCAGGTGATTTGCTACTCTTCAGTTATCAAATAATTAATCAAATAGTTGTAATACATCTTCACAGTGTATCGATTTTTCTTTCAGTTCTTCTATGGCATCACCTTTAAATGCCATTTCAGTCATGGGCAAAATCCTTATTTGCAATTTCCATGTGTAAATATGACCATTGCATTCATATGTAAATTGCTATTTTAGAAAAGACTCATTTTACACATGTCAGGACCATGGCCTAGGTAGGACAAAATTTATACTTGTATATCACATTTCAAGTGGAGGAGTAGCCTAGTGGTTAGAGTACTGGCTTGATAGCCAAGAAGATATGGTTTGATCCCAACTAGCAGGCCTTGAGCAAGTCATTTAACTCTCTGTTGCCTTGGAATTGAGTACGCCCCAACCTTGATGTCTCAATTTTAATATTTGTATTTTGCCTATTAGCCAGTAGGACACTATTTCCATAGTATTGGAGTAGTCTCAGAAAAGGTATTTGTTCTCAGTCATGCATGAGTCATGACCCTAGGTGGTAGAGTTTTCACAAAATATCTCCGATATTGAATGATTAACGAGCAGGGGTATGCCACTGCAATTTATCCAAAAAGTGTAGGATCTGCCAATTATTAAAACACAAAGGTGCCTATTTCTAAGCTGTGTTAGCTGTTAAAATGGCAGTTAATGTGTGCTAACAGTTAACACATGCCTTGCACGAATAGTTAACACAGCACCTTTGCTGTTAGTGCATACTAATTTCAGCTTTAGCAGCTAACATGGAATAGGGCAGAGGGTGAGTGGAGACTGGGTGGGGACTAAATGTCATCTATTTTAGTAACTTTTCAGTCTTTTATTTCTCTACTAGAATCTATCTTCTTTTTATATTTTTCTTTCATTAAAATTATATCTTATATTCAATTTTACTATAAACCATTTTGCTATAACAAGGAAAGGCAGTTTATTTATCATCTAAGAGTCAATGCAGCATAGAAAAGTATATCAAAACTCATAATTAAATATAAACTATAAACTGTGCCTCACAGATAACACAGAGGTAATTGTTCATGCTAATTGTTAACACAGCAGATAATGTGGCTCAGTTAAAGTCCATCCCCTCTATTCGTGCTGTCTCCTGCCCCCGACTAACTTCCCTGCCGGTTGTGTGGTGAAGTTAGATGGTGGCAGGGAATAGGAGGATCGGAGCAGAGTCTGGACGGACAATGGGCAGTCAGTGGCATTGGACGTCCAGGGCCCATTCTAATGTTGGCCCTGTATGTCCAGGGCCAGCGACATGTGCGGGGAAGTTATTCCACCTCTGAGATGGAATAACTTTCCTGGACGTGTCCTAATTTTAATGCTGGGGCGTGGATGGGGCAGGGGGGGCCAGGGGACATTCCCTGTAGCCTGACCTGGCCTTAGGAGGCCAGATCGGGGGTCAGGCTGCAGGAATAAACCCCTTTTTCAGGCAGCCGGCATCACGGATCTTCAATGGAGCCCCGGTGCCATAGCAACATGACGCCATGGCGCTGTGGCTCCATTGAGGAGCTTTTTTTTTTTTTTTTAAACTTTTATTTTCATTTTGCAACAAACAAAAGAAACAACACACAAAAGAGACAAAACAAGTATACAATAAGGAAAAGTAAACCCATTACCCCCCACCCCGATGCTTCTTCTCTACCCGATTATATCAGCATGTGAGCGCTTCCAATTAACAGTGATTATACATCAAACGATCAAAAGAGTATCTACAATACAGCATGATCATGGGACAGAAATATATACAAAGTTAGACAGTCAGATGAGAGCATTTAGCAAAATGTACATAGTCATTGAGCATCTTCCATTGAGACCAATGAGAAGGAGTCTGAACGGAGGAAGCGAACAGACGAGATATTTGTTCATATTTACTGTAAAGACAGGCATGATTCCACCATTCATTGGGGCTCAGATGGGAGCTAATTTTCCAGTATTACTTAATTAGGAAAATAGCAATGCCAAGCATAAAGTTCGAAAGGAGATAAGCCATTTTTGGGAGAGAGGGGATCCCCGCAACTGGGCGAAGTCCCACTATCCTCCAAGAAAGGGGCTCCTGAGAGTGCGAGATAGACTAAATACTACCCCAGACCCGACGCCAGTAATACTGTAGTGCGGGATATTCAGGCATAACATGAGGCAATGAACCAATGGCCGCAGGACGTGTCCAGCAACCATTGCCCTGAGTAGTGTTCCATTTGTCTAATCTGTGAGAAGTGTAAAAACACCGGTGGGCTAGAAAGAAGAGGGTCTGAGTGAGTGAGGCGGATCGGGAACCCGTGTCCCTCTACTCCAGATAAGGCTCCATTGCTCCGAGGTCAAAGTCACATGCAATTCTCTCTCCCATACTTTCTGCGCTATAGGGGTATCTCTAGTTATAGCATTACATAAGGTTTAGTAAAATTGGATGCTACACCCGGTGAGCTACCGAGAGATCGGAAAGTCTCCAATCTACCTTATGTAGGGAATGCCGATGGCGGGAGTACTCTAGTGCTCCGAAGGCGATGCTGAAGTTGCACTGACCAGAGTCGGGAGTCTAAAGATTGCATAAGAGTATTAAAGGCACCTAAAGTGTCTAAAAGCATTGGTGGATAGTGGGAGTCTGATGGGAGAGTCATACCAGGGAGAAAGGTAAAAGGAATCGGTTGCAAAGGCCCGCTTCTATATCTAGCCACACAGGTCTACTCGGTACTGGAGCTTCCAACCAACGAGCACCGTGTTTGAGAAGGAAAGACTGAGGGAACACTTGAGTAAAATCGCCACCAAGTATTAATGGAGCATTGGCAGAGGCCTAGGCCAACTGCGCAATACTTGCATAGTAAGCAGGGTTGTCCACATTCGGGGCATTATGTAAATACACGTGAATTCACTATCTCCAACCTCAAGGTGTACACGGGCCCATCTACCCTCCTTGTCAGCGCTAATATCAGGTACAGTAGCGTGCAAAGACTTCTTAACCAGAATGGTTATCCCATACCATTTGGAAACGGTAGGAGAATAGGCAGCTACCATGTGAGGCTTAGCATTGAGTTTCAGTGTTTCAGCAGAGTTTAAATGCGTTTCCTGAAGAAACACTAAATCAACATGCTCATGGCTAAGATAGCTAAGGATTTTCTTTCCTTTGAGTGGACCATTAATGCCTTTGACGGTGAATGATAAGATTTTACATAAGGCCATTCAGAAAAGTTAAAAATTCTGAGCATGATAACACACATAATTTCACTATGTCCCTCAAACTGACTGTATCTGGCTGTACACATGACATAGGAAAATAAGCTAATAGAATACAATGAAGCGCCCCACATTAACAAAGAAAACCGCAGTACGGTAGAGGAGAAGCAAAACCCCAAAATTACTGGCGACCATGTGTCTGCGGGGAGAAACCCCAGAGAAGGCCGAAATTGAAAAAACACATAACCTGTAGGACTGTGCGTGCTCCGAATCCGACCGAGGCACACATCATGAAGGGATAGGAGACCAAAAAACAAAAGTCATATAGAGAAAGAAAGAAAGTCCAGGCTATTTCTGTGCTTGGCTATGACCGCCGCGTCGGGCCCTTCAAAATGGCGGATAGAGCCGGCAGATAAGAGTCCAAGATTTGGGATTAGCGCATCTGCTCTGCTTCTTTGGAGTCTAAAAATGTTGATAGTAGATCAGGATCTTCGAACGTCCTGGTTTGGTTGTGGAGAGTCACTCGGAGCTTCGCTGGATACAACAGGCCAAAGCGAGCCTGTAGCTGTTGAAGTCGAGGGCGAAAAGCAAGGAGTTTCTTCCGACGGTCAACGGTAGGCTTTGCCAAATCAGGAAAGAAGGAGACCTTACGACCTTCAAATTCCAAATGATGATTCGCTCGGGCAACATGTAAAATTTGTTCCACTTGTTGATATCGTAGCAAGCTAAAGATAATAGGCCGGGGGGTCGTGCGGTTGAGCGCCATGTGGGCAGGAACACGATGTGCTCGATCGATTTCCAGTTCTCTGTGAAAAGTGATCTTCAGCAAGGAGGGAAGAGTTTTGAGCAAGAATTCTCTTATATCTCCTGCTTCCACCCCCTCCGGCATTCCGAGGAGCCTCACATTGTTGCGACGGGCTCGATTATTGCTATCTTCTAGCTCCTTTTGAAGATTCTGTATCTGGCGCTCAGCCTTGTCCAGTTTGCCCAAGCGCACCTCGTGCGAGTCGAGGACCCCCGCCATGTTGTCCTGCCGTAGTGAAAGACTTTCAAGTCGGTCCTGGAGCACTCCAAAGTCTTCTCGCATGGCTCGAAGCGCTTCTCCATTGGACTGCACCAATTCCTTCACGCCGCGTATTTCTTCCAAAATCTCCAGGTGCATTTCGGGGTTTTCACGAAATGGGACCATCTTCTGTGGGGAGGACACCTCTGTTTTGGAGCGTTTTCCGTGAGAAGAAGAAGGAGACCCGAAGTCCAAGCGCGCTGGTTTATGGGCCGCCATCCCCCCCGAGGTGCCCCGGTCAGCTCGGAGCGAAATAGTAAATTTATATAGGTATTAAGTCAGGATTCTAAGTAGGCCTCTCGGGAGCTTCAACGCAAAGCGTCCTACCCGCTGGACATCAGGCTCCGCCCCCTCCATTGAGGAGCTTTAACTAAGTTAGCTGGGGCCAGTCCTGCACGTGCAGTCTGGACTGACTCGCAGTCCTGGCCTACATGTGCAGGGCTGTTCGCGATTCTGATCCTGTGGGGCTAGACATGCCTCGTGGGATCAGAATCGTGATCCCCTCTGTGTGGCCGTTTCAAACTAGACACACAGAGGGGATCTACATGTGGGATGGAATAGAGCTCATAGCTAATTGTATTCCTTGATCTATAATGGTGTTAACATATGGTTAGGAAATTGGCTCTGCCTTATCTGTATGGAAGATGCTGGGAATGCTCCTGACAGTTGACACAGAAGCTTTTCAATTACTGCACTAATTTTGACAATTACCATCAGTTACTTCAAATCCTCACTGCACATTAGTAAATAAGTCCTAGAATACGAGATTAAGAAGTTTGAACTTGATTTCCATGATGCAATTTAATTAGAAATGGAGGAACACTAGATCACAATTGCAGTAAAAATCATTAGTTGAGACATGACTTGATTTAAGTCAGTTTTACTTAGACCAGTTTTGATGCCTAGTGTTATAACATTAACTTTTGACTGAACAATTCAATGGCTGGTTAAAAAATAGTCAATGCAGAAGAGAAGAGATCAGAGATATACCAGGACCTTGATTTTCACTTAACCAAAGTGTGCTGCTGTTCAGCACTCTCCAGTTAAGGATAGTTAGTTAAACTGGACCACACAAATAGCAGGTCTAAGTCAATCAGATAAAATATTTAGTTAATGCCAACCCACTATATTTAGTGGTGCTGACTAGTGGTTATGCCTCTGAATAGCCATTAGGTACCACTAAACCTTGTCTTCAAAGTTATATGGAACCATCTTTACTCTGAGCACTTGTATGGGTCTATTGTCTCTGGTGTGCTGCCATAATTTTGATTAATGTATGGACTTCATATATTTCCACTCAAACTTTTATTCCTTCACCTTTGTGTGCCACTTCAGAGCCATTGACAGCAGTCTACAATTCAGTTCAAGTCTACTATTTTCTAGCTTTTTCAATGATTTTAGAATATATTCCCTATAGTTGTGAGAAATATGAAAATACTTCATCAACCAAGACCTCTACTTCCCAGGAATAGAAACATATTTAATGGACTTTCCTTTCCTATCTGTACTTATAAATTCACTTTCCAGTATCAAAAAGACAATCTATGTCAGAAGGGTTATGGAAAGCAAAAGGCTGTTTGAGTTCCAGGCTACTGAAAACAACGTTTCTGTCAAGAGTAGAACTCCCCCCCCCCCCCCCCCCCCCCCATGCAACTTTGTCCCTGGATCTTGGTTTTCTCCTTTTGTCTTAATGAAGATCAATTTAGAAACATATGTAGGTGTGTAACTAGTGGTGTTGCACATCTATATTGTATAAATGATAAAATAGCAATTGTAGAAAACTGCTTAATTGAGGTTAATGAATAAAGTTAATATCTTATGAGATTTGATATTAGAAGAAGAGTTGGACCTGTTTCAGATCACAATCTTGAATTAACAAAACCAGTTTGACTGAGTGGCAAAGTCAATTTGGTGTAACTGAATCAGATTTGCCTGAGTGGCTTTTCTTGAGTTAATTGTCCAAGAAAAAGGAAGAGAGATGGAGGTGTCGGGTTGGTTTGTAATAAAGAGTTAGACATGAGCCAAAAATTCTTGAGCCAAGTTCAGAGGATAGAACAAGTTTTTCTTATGTGTGGTGGAAGAGGAGATTTAGATGTGTTACTTTGTACTACACACCAGCAACTAAAAGTGTAATATTGGAGTATCCTATGGGGTTAATTGTGGAAGCAGCCCTTCCTTCACTCAAGACCTTGTATTGATAATGGGAGAATCTAACTTGAGTAGTGGTAGTCTTAAGAGCTTTGGGGAAGAAGGAGATTTGATAGAGCAGCTAGATCCCACATATCAGACTAGTGGACTATTGGTATTTTTCAATGTGAAATGAATGGCTCGTAGAATCACTCAGTAATCTTATTTTTAATTAAAGTTCAGGAATTACTACAAGAGGTAGATTATAGATTATTTATGGCTATGGATGTTAAAACCAGAAAAGGTTTTGGAGGTTATAGACTCTTCCCAAAGTTTGGTTAAAGTGGTATTTGTGGAAGTAATGGTGAACCAGTTGAGGGGAAATGAGATTGCTGAGACAATCATGAATTGGCTGGGGTCTTTCTTGGAGAGGAGAAAACAGAAAATTATAATGGGAGATAAGTACTCAATCCTTTGAGGATGATTTGCAATGTGCCACAGGATTTGCTGTTATCACTGGTCCTGTTTAATCTCTGCATTGCTCCTTTTTGTTTAGTTTTAGAATATCATAGCTGCTGAACATTTGGAGGAGATGCAATAGATTTCTGTAAAATTTGAAACAGTGGCAAGTTGTTGAATATGGGTAAATAAGAAAACATGTGGATTGGATGAGGAGATTTAGAATACGATTTGGGGGTTGAGATGGAGGGGGTGAGGATTCCAGTACAGCAATCGATGAGGAATTTATATAGATGATTATGTGCAATGTTATCATATGGAGTAAATATTTCAAAGCTTCTGCAGGTGGCAGTTGTGACTGGTAATTCAGTTTCAGATTTTTTATAGGCTGGTGTAGACTATGGCAGTGCTTTATTTGAAGTGCTACCTAAGGTCTCTGTATGCCACCTGCAACTACTACAAATTATGGAGACTGGGTTAACAGCTAGACTCCAGTAGCCCATGACAGTGTTCCCTGCTTGCCAGTAAGTATTTTCCCCACTTCATTCTATTCAGCCCTTCACCCCTCATTGCTGGCAGATTCTGGGAGAAAGATAAGCCCTAACCTCCATCCCTAGCTGCGACCGCAGACCCCCAAAATGCCAAGACAGCCCCCCCCCCATAGCCCTTAGCTCCAGAAAACCCAAACTTGAAAAGGCTGGAGGGTGGGCAAGTGCAGTGTTCCCCATAAACTCACCTTGCCAGCCTACCTGCTAAAACTGACTCCAACCTGCCCAATTCCCCAGTTCAAACTGTCCCATTTTTACCTCATCTAATTAATGCTCCCTATCTACCAATCAGTGGTACCCCGTCACCGCTTCACCTCGTCAGCCTCCCACCCCCACCCCAATCCTCTTTTGCACTATGCTGACCTCTGTTTCTTGGAGGACGGCTCCATCATGTTATATGGCCCTTGGCCAAAACCAATGGCCCCCTTTATACCTGATTGGGAGCAGGCGTAAAGTGCACCCACATTCTGCCCCAGCTCTGCCTCAGAAAAAGCCCACAATCATGCCTCTTAAAAGCATGTGATATTTTGTTATCAGGCATACCTATATGTGCATAACCATAGTGTAATTTTATAAAAGCTCTTTTGCATGTTTAAAACAGGGCTTTAAATGTGAGAAAGTGTATAAAATTAGCATGCAGATATTTTTATTGGCTAAACTAGGTTTTGCTGGAAGTGTCTGAATTTGAGATTTGGATGAATGATGTCCACAGTGCATAACCGATCTAATTAGAAATAGGCTTTTCTTATTTTGTTTTGTTGGACCAAAGTTTTATCTCAGTAAATAGTCAATTCAGGGTTCACTTGTATGCATGTATGCATTTTGGTATCTCCTTTGAGTTGGTTTCTTAGCTTAGATTTTCTTATTCTTTTTATATTGTTTGTTGTAATTATTCATCAAATGCAGAAAAGCCATTGCAGAGGGATAAGAATACAGAAAAGACCTAACAATATCAATTGAAGTGAAAATACTGTAGAAATCCATCAATAACATAAACTTTTACAAATAGTGACAAACCTCTGAGACTCTCCAGAGAGCTTTGACGTGATGTGAGTGCTATTCCCAACTGGAGTGACATTGCTTAGGAAGATAATATCAGGATCAACTATAAGAATAAAACACTTACTGAACACCATCCTGGAGGCTAGAAAGATACATTTGTTTATTGATTTCCTGTACTGTTTTTTTTTATCCATTTGGTCTTGTAGTGTAATTTTTGGAAGCACTATGCAGCGTTCTCTGCACCCTTCTCTGACTGGATCATTACTTCACAATAATTTGAGAGCTGCAGGCACCAAAAGATATTCCATGAACTATGTCACTGTACAGCAATTGTGGTTTGATATTCACATTTCTATTAAATTTATTTGTTTAAATTGGAGATGTGGGAAGCATTTTTCTATCTTTTCGGAGGCGTTTTGAACTTCTCAGAGGTAGGAGACAACTGCTCAGTATGTTGATCAGGTTTATTGCTCATAATTATTAAGTTCACGGGGGTGTGTGCATTCAGTGGCAACAGCTAGGTGAAATAAAGCATCTAGCCACCACTGCTTTCACTAAAACTGGATATTCAGTGGTGAAATATATCCAACACTGAATATCCAGGCTGGCTGGATGCTGGCGATATTCAGCTGCTAACTAGATGGCGCTAAGTGGTTAAAGTTAGGACAGACAGCCATTCCCCTGTCATAACCTTAACCAACTCAGCTATCTGGATAGCGGCTGGATATCGCTGCAAACCAAATAGTGGCTGTCACTGCCCCTGCGCCTCAAACAGACTACTCCAGTTTTGACTCGGCGTTTGACAGTCTGTGGGATATTCAGTGCATTAATGCTTTGAAAATGCCCCCCACAATGTCCAAGGTTTAGGAATTTGAATTTGTTAGTGTCCCTTTCGTAGTTTGGTGCCCTTAAAAAATGTTGGGACACTTTTACCAAAGCACAATAGGATTTTGTGCTTGCCATGTGTTTAGCGCTAAAACGAATGCATGATAAGTATGAAGCCTCTGTGATAATTATCAGAGAGTGGCCAACATGTTTCCAGAAGTTATCACATGGACACCTAACTCGTGATTGCTGCATTCGCAATTAATGTGGGTACACTTAATGCCACCCATTGAGGTGTTGTTAGATGCACCCATTAATTGCAACATTGACAGTGCACAATATGTTCCCTCATGCTAACCGCAATATCCACTCTCTGTTCCTAACCCACCCATTCTTCACTCCATTGCTCAATTTGCAGTTACCGTAGGAATTAGTGTCCAGTAGCTATTATGTCTGTGCAGTAACAATTACTGTGAGCCTGCACTGACAGTTACTGTGTACTAAAATGTGCATTAACTGCTTAGTGCACTTTAGTAAAAGGCCCTCTTAGCACACCCATAACCAGTCTAATGTATGTTAACATATGAATTAATGTATGTATAATTGATCTGCATGCATTAAAAAGTTCTAACGTGTATTACAATCTTTTTTTATTACAGCAAATTTCTGAAAAAAAATTCAAAAAAGCCTGAAAATTGTGAAAAACTCCCAAATTCTAAAAACAAGCACAACCTTTTTGGCAGTGCACATCCCTAAAAGAGTTGTTTTCTTGAATATTTATATACCTTGGAACAAATGGATTTTGATAGGTAACCTTAGTAATTTGGAAGTTAATTTTCAGAAACTGGGGGGGGAGGGGGTATATTTACTAAGGTGTAGCATGAAGAAAAACATGGTAATATGCATTACTGTGCACTGCAGCTTAGCAAAAAGTCCCTGCGGTCACCTGTTAATGCAGGTAAAAATAGAGAACCAGTGTAAGTGGATTTTCAGTGGCACCCATAGTTTAATAATACATACAAACTTGATCAAATTTTAAAAAAACAGGCATTCTACATGCCTTACATTTTTAAAAACTACTTGCAAAGATGCCATGCTGTTAACAGACCTAACTTTACACTCTTGAATTATTTCACTTCAGTCAATGCATTTACATTTACCCTCGCATCAACTTGATTCTCAAATTCAAAATAGGTAAGTATCCTTTGTTTAAGAATCACCTTCTTTTATGAGGATTTACCGGTGCATTGATAACTTAGCAGGCCGATGCCTCATTGAAAATATATTTATTTATTTTTATTTACTTGGACAGGTTTTCTATACCGCCCCTTCCAGAGATCAGGGGAGGTTTACACGGAACAACAAGTTACATAGAACAGAATTGAACTATTTGATAGTGTATATAGAACATCTGACAGATCAATGGAAATATTCACTTTACCTTAGGGGTTTTGACTCTGAAACAAGGTGGCATTTTTGCATTGACTATTTCTCATATACTCTTAGGAAACTAACTTAAAGCTCAATTTCAGTTAGATTTTTCTTGTTGCCGCTAGCAAAACTGAACTATGTCCTTGTGATGCTTTTAGTTTACTGTAGTAGTCTCCTTTGCTTTCCAGTCCTTCCTCTTTCTTGCTTTAGAGTGAAACATTATTTCTATTTAAACAAAGGTAAGCAAGACAAAGTGTGTATAAACACAAGGCTCTGAATTTAGATGTGGGAAGGATGGGAAAAGCATATTGTATTCTGCCACTCTTTGGAAATTTCTATGCATTTGTAATAACAGAATTACCATAATTTGCTCATTAACGCAGCTAGATCAGTCAAGCATTGTTCCAAGCATGAGGAGGATGTCTCTTATCCCAAGTCTGCCAGTGAGTTAAACATGCTGAAAATTAGCATGCAAATGGTCATAATTTGGCAGTGAGCTGTCAGTTTCTCATTCAGAGACTTGGTTCAATTGAAAACCCTAACAGAAATGGCCTGAGCTAGTCTTAAAGTAGTTCCAGCCAGAAGAGGCACCTAGGGGGCACATTATGGAATGACAAGCTGGTTTCAGTAAAATAAATGTGATTGATTGTATGACTGTAAGCTTTTGCTAAGTGGATATGGGGAAAGAACAACTAGTGTGGGTCAATGGCTGGTCTCCTTTTGAACCCCACAGCCAGATTTTCCATGTACTTATTAAAGGAACTTTGGAGGAAGCTGAGGTCTCCCGCTGCTCTCTGAACAATTTATTTGAAACATTATCCCGGGAACATTGCATTGGCTCATAGGATTTTATATTCAAGATATTGATGATAAAATTAGCTTCTGTTTGCCGGGAAAAATGGCTTTTAGTCAGTACTTTTTTAATGATGAAGAATGAAGGCTTATGCCTATTCATTTCTTTTCTTTATAATCCTAAGACTCTTCTTGTATTTGTATCCATCAGCTTATGCTATATTTGATGAAAGATCTCTACAATGGGTAAATTAGAAGTCAGCCATGGGAAGATATTAGCTCACAGGTCTGTTCCACATATACATCTACATTTTTCTATATATCCATATGTATGCAGAGACTGAGAAAAAAATTATATCTATACGCGGATACCTATATGTATGTATCTTTATATATAATGCACTTAGACTCCTGGAAATTAGTGTCTACCAGGGTCAGTGGTGTGAGCATGTGTGCATCTGTGTAATCTGGCAGGTACACAGGGTGGATGGAGGCCCCAGATAGTGAAAAGCAATGGACTAAATGGACTAACAGATGGCCTATCATGGTCAGCAGTCAGTGGTCTGCATGGATTGGTGGCTGGGGAAAGTTTCACTGGGTCACAGGAAGTATCTATAAATAGATACAGATAAATAGAGATATTTTGTGGATTAAAATTGTCATCGACTGCTAATAAGGGCTATGCTAAGAACAACAGGGGAAATACAGAAGTCCACAGAAAAACTGCATTCACACAACATGATACAGCTGTGTTTTGGTGCAATATATTTGCATTAGGAGTTATAAATATATCTTAAGACATAATAAAAATCACTGTAATTCTTAAAACAAAAATTACATATATGCAGATGCAAATAAATGATAAGAAATATTAAATAAACGCATACAAACAATGCCAGACTAGAACACAAAGTGAATAAAAATGAAAAAATAGAAAACATAACATTAATAATAAATACATGTTTAAAAGAAATAACTGATCACATCTTGCAGTACGCATCATGGGAACACATCCAAGCATATATAAGCAGAGCGCGGGCAGGGTCCCGGTGCCCGAGAGTAACCGGGTGCCGGTTAGGCGCGGGACCCTGCAAGCGTGGGGGCGAGTCTCGGGTGCGCGCCGTGGAGAGCGTGGCATTATTTAATCTGATTGGCTCTGCGGGTGCACGTGTCGAGCAGAGCCAATCAGAGGGGCCGGTCGGGCATGTGCTCCTGCTGCTGTTGCGAGCCTGGAGCACATGCGGTAGGCTGTCGGCGTGGCATCCCACTGGTTCGGCTTCCCTCCTCGTCCTTGGATCGCGTCTGGCTTAGCGGGAGAGTCGGGTCAGCTCGTGCCTTCACGGTGTTTCCTGTCCGGCGGGAAGCCTCTTGTGCGGCCAGGCAAGTTGCGGTCTGGGGAGGTCTGTTGGGGGTGCAGCTTTCCGCTGGGGATTGCTTCCCGGGGGGGGGGGGGGGGTTGTACATGGGCCTTCGGGTAATTTACAAAATAAAACAGAAATCATACTACTAATTTCTACCTCATTGCCTGCTTGTGTTTGGGGATGGCAGGGGGGGGGGTCGTGGGGTGAAGGGGCTGCTGGCAGCCAAGCAGGGGGTGACCTTGAGGGGGCGGGGGGCGGCCCGAAGGCAGCGGGCTGGGACTAGGGTTGGGGTGGGGGGAGGGGGCTGGTAGGCGAAGTGGAGGCCTGAATTCGGTCCGGGGGGCTGGGGGGTCTCCTTCGGTGCCTCGGGGTTCGGGTAGAGGCCGCGTGGCTCGTGGCCAGCGTGGTGGGAACAGGCCTGTGGTCGGTGGGGCTGCAGTGGCCCTGCCGGCCACCCCCCGGGGTAGGGCCACGGTGCGGAGGGTGCCGTCAGCTGGTGGGATAGCGGCAGGCGTGGGTGTGGTGGGGGGGAAGGTGTGGGGGGTGGGGCTGTCTCCGGGGGCCGCTCTGAAGAGCGCTTTCTGGGGGTAGTGGGCTCTGAGGGTGACCAGGGGCACAGGGGGCTGGGGATCCCGCCTGCGAGCGTTTTGACGCCGGGCCCGTCGACGCTTTGGGAGCAGTGGACGGCTGGGGGGCAGGGGTCCTCGAGGGCCGAGTGGTTGGGGGCCTGGCAGCCGTGGTCTCCTGGTTTCTCGCCTCTCTGCCCCCCCTTTTTCTCTCCACAGGTTCCCTGGTTGTCCGCTCCACGAGCAAGCCCAGCGGTGGGTGATTCCCGTGGTCCTTCGAATATGGATCCAGCGCCTAGTGCATTCAGCGGGGCGGCTGAGGTGGACGGCGCTGCGCAAGGGACCGGGATGCAGCCGAGGATGGAGGATCCCCTAGTACGGCAGCCTGCTCCCGCACCTGGGTGTTCGGCTGGAGGTGCTTCGGATGAGTTGACGGAGTCGGGAGGGGCGCTGCGGGGGTCGCGGGCAGCGCAGTCTGAAAAACGGGGAAGGAAGCGGAAACATGTATGCCGCCGGAGGCGTGGTTCGGACTCGTCGTCCTCTTCGTCGTCGGAGGATTCAGGGTCCTCAAGTGCCGACGAAGGACGGGCTGTGGCTCTGGGGGGTGGTGCGTCGATTTCGGCGGGCTTGGGTGCGGCCTCGGTAGCCTCCCTTTCGGAGCTGTGGGAAGGGGTGCCCAGGAAGTTGCGGTGTAGGATCATGCGGAGGCAATATATTGACATTTTCCGTTTGCTCGAAGGCAGGAAGCGCTCGGGCGATAGTAAGAAGAAGCGGAAAGAGGAGGAAAGGGCTGGACGTCTTCACCGGGTTTCGCGCAATGTGGTCAATTGGGTCAGGGCCTTTTTGCGATTGGCAAGCATCTGGGGGTGTCGGTGGCCGGATCAATATGGTAGTTTATTGGCTTATGCGGACTCGATTTTGGAAGCTTCGCAGGTGCACGAAGGTTGGTCGTGGCTTAATTACGACGAAATGTTTCGTGACAAGATGGAGGAGAACCGGTTGCTGAGCTGGGGGATGCAGGATATTAGCCTTTGGTTAACACAGATGTCGGTGAAAGGGGGTGGGGGGTAGAGGGGGCAAGGCGGGGATCGTGGCGGCTGGCATGGTGAACCGTTCCTTTTGGGGGGAGCCCCCCTCGGGGCAGTCAAGGGCTGCCATTGGGGGGGCCAGAGATGTTTGCTGGAGGCTCAACAGATCCACGTGCCCTTTCCCGGACTGCAAATTCCAGCATGCGTGTTCCGTCTGTGGGGGGCCCCATTCAGCGTCCAAATGTGTCAAAAAAGGGGGCCCCTCCCTCCCGGGGTCCGGGCCTAAGTAGGGAGGCAGATTTACGGGTGGCACCCTCTCCTATTCGGGTCCAGGTTTTGCGCAGGTGGCTTCGAGGGTACCCCAAGGTACGTGACAAATTATGTTTGGAAGGGGGGTTTCAGTTTGGCTTCATTATTCCGGTGCAGGGCCGGGCGGCGGGCACAGTGACTCGGAATTCCCCCAGCGTGCGGCGCTGGCTGGAGGTGGCACGGCAGAAGTTGTCTGCCGAGTTGCAGCTGGGCCGGATTGCTGGTCCGTTCAGTTGCCCTCCTTTTCCGGATTTTGTTGTGTCCCCGTTGGGTGTGGTGCCCAAGAAGGAACCAGGGAAGTTTCGACTCATTCATAATTTGTCAGCCCCGATGGGCGCCTCTGTGAATGATCTTCTCCCGCAGGAGTTTTGTTTGGTGCGCTATGCCTCCTTTGATAGGGCGGTGGAGCTGGTTGCTAGGTCGGGTCCTGGGGTGTTGATGGCCAAGGTGGATTTGGAATCGGCATTCCGCTTGTTGCCCGTACACCCTTCGTCGTTTAAGTTGTTGGGTTTTCAATTTGAGGGGGCATATTACTATGATAAATGCATGCCGATGGGCTGTTCGGTGTCGTGCGCCTACTTTGAAAAGTTTAGTACCTTCTTGCATTGGAAATTGGTGCAGGAGGTTGGCTGTTCTGGGGTGGTTCATTATCTTGATGATTTTCTGTTTGTTGGTGGGGCCGCATCTGCGCAGTGTGGTGCTCTATTACGCGGTTTTATTAGTTTGGCGGGCGAACTGGGGGTGCCTTTGGCAGAGGAAAAGACGGTGGGCCCCGCGACGACGATAGTGTTCTTGGGCGTCGAGTTGGATTCGCTGAGAATGGTGGCTCGGCTCCCCGGGGAGAAGGTGGTGAAACTGCGGGTTCTCGTGGCCAGTTTTTTGGCTTCCAAGAAAGTCACCTTGAAAGAAACGCAGGTTCTTCTTGGTTCCCTCAACTTTGCATGTAAAGTCATCCCTATGGGGCGAGTGTTTAGTCGGCGGCTGGTGGCGGCGACGGCGGGAGTGCGCAAGCCGCATCATCGTATTCGCGTGACGGGGGCATGCGTGACGATTTGCGTGTTTGGGATGTCTTTTTGTGGGAATTCAATGGGTTGACGGCTCTGCGGGGAGCGGCGGTTACCACCAAGGAGTTGCAGTTGTACACTGATGCCGCCGGGGGGGTAGGCCTGGGCATCTATTTTAATGGGGTGTGGTGTGCTGACAGGTGGCCGCGAGAGTGGGTGGAGAACGGTTTGGTTAACAATATCACTTTCTTGGAGCTCTTTCCGATCTTGGTGGTGCTGGAGTTGTGGCCGGATAAGTTAGCCGACCGCAGGGTGTTGTGGTGGTGTGACAACGAGGCGGTGGTGCATATGGTTAATCGTTTTTCGCCGCGGTGTGGGGCAGTCGCGTCGTTGATGCGCCAGGTCGTTCTTGCGTGTTTGCGCTTAAACGTGCACTTGCGGGCATGGCACATTCCAGGGCATACTAATGATCTAGCTGATGCTCTTTCCCGTTTGCAGTTGGATCGGTTTCGGAAGTTGGTGCCGGACGCCGACCCGGTCGGGCTGGCGGTCTCTTGGCAGTTGTGGAGCGATGGACTGCTGCGATGAGGTGTCTTCTGCAGAGCTCGGTAGCGGAGAGGACCTGGGAGGTGTATCGGAGCGGTTGCGAGAGAGTGCAAGAATTTTTGCAAGTGAATGGGTGGATGGGGGGTGGTCCCTGATCAGTTGCTGGGGGGTATGTTAGTTGGGCCAAGGAGTGGGGGGTCGCGAGATCGTCCGTGCATTGCCATCTGGCGGGTTGCTGTTTTTTTGCCAAGGCGATGGGGTGGGTTTTTTGTCGCGACGGTTGCTTCAGGGCTGGAAGCATTCTCAGCCGGGTCCACGTGATCGTCGTCGTCCAATTACGCATGACCTCCTGGTGCAGCTGTGCGAGGTGATACCGGCGGTCGCCTGGTCGCCGTATGAGCGCATGCTCTTTCGTGCGGCGTTCTGTCTGGCGTTTTTTGGTGCCTTTCGCATCGGGGAGCTGGTGGCCGAATCGGCGTCGGCGGGTCGCGGTAATTGTTTGCTCCGGCAGCACGTGTGGATGGTGCATCCACGGATGCGAGTGTTGCTGGCTAGATCTAAGACGGACCAGCGGGGTAAAGGGCTTTGGGTGGTCCTCCGGTCTACGGGGGGGCTTACCTCCCCTGTGGCCAACATGCAGGGCTACCTGGCTCTGTGTCCGGAGGGTGGTGGAGTGCTTTTTACTCATCATGATGGTAGGGCGTTGACGCGTTTTCAGTTCACTGCCGTGTTGCGGCTCGCGCTGACTCGGTTGGGTGAGGAACCTCGTCTTTTTTCGGCCCATTCTTTTCGGATCGGTGCGGCTACCAGCGCAGCGGCACGGGTTGCTCGGGGCTACAGATACAAAGTATTGGCAGGTGGCGTTCGACGGCGTTCGAGGGGTACGTCCGTCTCTGACCTGGCCATTCCTGGGGGAGGGTGGGGGTTGCTAATGTGGTTGTGTTTTCTTTTCCAGATGGGGAGTCGGGACAGCTGGTCTGCTGGATTTTGGGCCACTCGTTTGTTTACTGGGCTGGCCAGCGAGCGGCGGAGCGCCCCTTTGGGCTGAATCTTTGTCTGGCAGTGGAGGAGGTGGCGATTTCATGGCTGGGCGAGCGGGGTCTGCGGTGGGAGCAGCTGCTGCCTTTGCTCCGTCACCATGGCCGCATCCGGAAGCATCCAGCTTTTCTAATTGTGCATATGGGGAGCAACGCTTTGGCTTCGTGGTCGTGCAAGCAGTTGATCAGGGCTGCTAAGAGGGATTTTGAGGTGGTGCGTTGCCTGTTTCCGGGCGCAGTGTTGATCTGGTCGGATATTATCCCGTGGCCAGCATGCTGGGATCAGCGGCGCTGGTCGCGTGGGCTGACCAAGATTAACCGGCAAATTGGGAGGTGGGTGAGTGATCATGGCGGGTTCCAAGTGCAGCACCCCTGGGCAGAGGTGTCCTGTGGGGGGCTTTTCAGGGGAGATGGCGTTCATTTGTCCCCTGTGGGAACTGATCTGCTCCTGAACGATTGGCAGGAGATGTTGGAGTGTCTGGTGGGGTCCCGGTATCACTGGTCGCAGCTTCCAGCAGGGGGGGGGGGCGGCACAGGTGGTGATGGTGCCTGTGCCGGTGGCGGGATCCCAGAGGTTTCCGGGGTCCGGAGCCTTATGCCACTTGGGGTGGGGGCGGGGTGCCCTTGCCCGGATAACCCCTGGAAGAATTTTGCTAGTAATATGGCGAAGTCGGATAGGGGTGGGTGAGCTCGGCCGTTGGTGGGTCCGCGGCCGCAGCAGAGGCGGGGCCGCTTTGCTATTAGCATGGCTGGCGGCACATTGCTCTGCTGGGTTTCTATAGTTATGTATTCCTGGCATTAATGTTAATACCTTTCTGTTGGAAATAAAGCTGCGACCAGTTTGTTACCATGAAAATGTTGTCTGTGGTTTTTACCATAGGGGGGTGTGGTTGGGGGTGGGGGAGGAAGGGGGGGGCTGGGGGATGGAGTTGGAGAAGCGCCGGGTCCGGCTACCTGGTTAATATGAAGTGATATGTGATCAGATAACTTTAAATTACCATATATCACCACCAGGTCCCTACAAAAGAGCTACATAAAAGATCATTAAGCTCATAAAAAATGTTAGATAAGCCCTCTTACTGTATATGTAAAAACTGTATAAGATACAATAATATGCCCCAAAGAGTGTTATAATATTACTAACAAGCACCTCATTAAAACTAAAAAGTCTTAACATATATGAAAACATGGTGTATAGATGCAATATATCTGGATCGCTCTATGTAGAGAAGGGAACTTTACATAGAACGTATTGGGTGCATGATGAACGTCCAAATGGAGACATTCAGCAAATCTAGGTGATGTTGGAAACGGGCCTAGGGACAATCAGGGTAGAAGCAAAATTGGAAGCTGGACATGCGGTAATATGGAGGCATAGGCCAGACAAGGCAGCTATGCATCCATCCCATTCAGAATACAGTGATGAAGATGGCCAGTGTGTCATTCAGCCACATGGGCCCATGGATGTCCAGGTACCATGATGATACATAAGCATTTACAGCCATGTAAGGGCTGAGCAGAGGGACTCCTGCAGAAGGTGGCATGATGGTGACTAGGCTGATAAATTTCTCAAAAGTGGAGACCAGGATCCTCTACCACCTGGTCTTAGACAATGAAGAACAGATATTTTCACCATGAGAGCACTGAGCCAGCTGGCAGGAAGGCTACACCATCTAGCAAATGATTTACTTCTGCTCTGTTTTTACTAAAGAAAATCCTGGAGAAGGACCACCTATGACTCCCAAATGCAAAAAAGGGAATGAAGTAGATACCACACCATTCACAGAAGATGATGTGTTAGAACAGCTTGCAAAACTGAAAGTGGACAAGACCATGGGACTGGATGGGATACATCCCAGGATACTGAAAGAGCTCAGAGAGTTTCTTGCAGGGCCGTTAAAGGATGTTTTTAACAGCTCCTTGGAAACAGGAGAAGTTCCTCAGGATTGAAGGAGGGCTGATGTGATACCTCTTCACAAAAGTGGTGACAGGGAAGAAGTGACAAACTACAGGTCAGTGAGCCTTACCTCGATGGCGGGAAAAGTAATAGAGGCGCTCCTGAAAGAGCGAATAGTGGACTTTCTCAAATCCAAGAGGTTGCATGATCCAAGCCAACATGGTTTTACCAAAGGACAATCTTGCCAAACAAATCTGATTGAGATCTTTGACTGGGTGAATAGAGAACTAGATTGGGGGCATGTGATGGATGTCATCTACCTGGATTTCAGCCTCATAGGAGGCTTATCAATAAACTCAAGGTGGTCAACTGGATCAGAAATTGGTTGACTGACAGACATCAGAAGGTGATGGTAAATGGAGCTCACTCGGATGAAAGGAGGGTGATTAGCCGGGTTCCCCAGGGTTCGGTACTGGGACCGGCACTGTTCAATGTATTTGTGAGTGATATTGCTGAAAGACTGAATGGAAAAGTCTGTCTTTTTGCAGATGACACATAAATTTGCAACAGTGTGGACTCCTCTAAGGGAGTGGATACTATGAGGAAAGTTCTACAAAAGCTGGAAGTATAGTCTAATGCTTGGCAGTTAAGATTTAATGCGAAGAAGTGCAGTGTCATACACTTGGGAAGTAGAAATCCAAGGGAAATGTACGCAATAGGGGACGAGAGGTTGGTGTGCATGGACCAGGAGAAGGACCTTGGTGTGATTATTTCTGAGGATCTCAAGGTGGAAAAACAGTGAACATAAGAACATAAGAACATAAGATATGCCATACTGGGTCAGACCAAGGTCCATCAAGCCCAGTATTCTGTTTCCAACAGTGGCCAATCTAGGTCATATGTACCTAGCAGTTTCCCCAAGAGACACAAGTTCCACAATGCTTGTACTGGGTCAAGCATTGATATCTTCGGTCACTTCTTAATAATGGTTTATGGACCTTTCCTCCAGGAACTTGTCCAAACCTTTTTTAAACCCAGCTACACTAACAGCCTTTACTACATCCTCCGGTAACAAAGTCCTGAGTTTGATTACACGTTGAGTGAAAAAATATTTTCTTTTATTAGTCTTAAATAGTTTACCCTGTAGCTTCATTGCATGTCCCCTAGTCTTTCTATA
This sequence comes from Ichthyophis bannanicus, assembly GCA_033557465.1. Lineage (NCBI taxonomy): Eukaryota > Metazoa > Chordata > Amphibia > Gymnophiona > Ichthyophiidae > Ichthyophis > Ichthyophis bannanicus. Next base: position 953,029,052 of record CM066032.1, read on the forward strand.
TTCTGATAAGGTAAACAATCGATCTACGTTTACCCGTTCCACTCCGTTCATTAATTTATAGACTTCTATCATATCTCCCCTCAGCCGTCTCTTTTCCAGGTTAAAGAGCCCTAACCTTTTTAGCCTTTCTTCATAGGAGTATCCTTCCATCCCCTTTACCATTTTGGTGGCTCTTCTCTGTACCTTTTCTAAAATCGCTATATCCTTTTTAAGATACGGCGACCAGAATTGCACACAATATTCAAGGTGCGGTCTCACCATGGAACGATATAGAGGCATTATAATATCTTTTGTTTTATTTTCCATTCCTTTCCTTATCATACCTAGCATTCTATTTGCTCTCTTGGCCGCTGCTGCACACTGGGCCAAGGGTTTTAACATGGTATCCACAATGACGCCTAAATCTTTTTCCTGGGTGGTGGTTCCTAATGTGGAACCTTGCATCGTGTAACCATAGTTTGGGTTGTTCTTCCCTAGGTGCATAACAAGGCAGTGGCAAAAGCCAGGAGGATGTTGGGTTGCATACAAAGAGGAAGTAACAGCAAAAAGGAAGAGATATTAATGCCACTGTATAGGTCACTGGTGAGGCCTCACTTGGAATACTGTATTCAGTTTTGGAGACCATATCTCGCGAAGGATGTAAAAAGACTGGAATACGGTTCAGAGGAAGGCGACCAAAATGACTTGGAGCCTGCATCAGAAGCCTTATGAGAAGAGACTTGAAGACCTAAATATGTACAATCTGGAGAAGAGGAGGGATAGGGAAGATATGATTCAGACATTTAAGTACTTAAAGAGCATTAATGAACAAACAAACCTCTTCCAAAGATGGGAAAGCTGTAAAACTAGAGGGCATAACATGAAGCTGCAAGGGGGTAAATTGAAAGGCAATGTCAGGAAATACTTTTTCACTGAAAGGGTGGTGGATGCTTGGAATGCCCTCCTGATGGAAGTGGGGGGGGGGGGGGGCAAATACAGTGACAGAATTCAAAATGGCATGGGATAGTGGATCCCTCTATAGCAACAAATCAAACTCTGGAATTTGTTGCCGCAGGATGTGGTAAGGGCTGTTAGTGTAGCTGGGTTTAAAAAAGGTTTGGACAAGTTCCTGGAGGAAAGGTCCATAAACCACTATTAAAAAGGCACCCAGGATAATCAATGCTTGACCCAGTACAAGCATTGTGGAACCTGTGTCTTTTGGGGATACTGCTAGGTACTGTGATACCGCGGGCCCTCTGACGCAAGGAAAGAAAGTTTTAAATCTTGAAAAAAACAAGATTTACCTGCAATTACGAGAAGGGACACATAGAGGGAGCAGGAGAGCAAGCCTGGAAGTGGAAGAACCACACCTCTATGGGCAGGACTCAGAAGCAGCTGCTCTGGATTTAAGCAGGAACAGAGCATTGCAAGAGGGGAAGCCAAGGCAGCCAAGGAGCCGGCCAGAGAGGCAGCCAAGGGGCAAGCCAGAGAGGCAGTCAAGGAGCAACCCAGAGGGGAAGCACAGGAGGAGGCAAGGAGCTTGGCAGAGACCTTCACAGGAAGCGCAGGAAGCAGTGCCAAGGGAAGCTCCAGAAGCCGGAGTCAGAGACCGAGGTGAAGTCACTGACAAACCCAGAAGAGCTCAAGGAGTGAAAGCTACTGGGAGAGCAGGCCGAGCTGAAGGCCCAAGAGCAGGCCTAGAGGAAGGCCATACACAACTGCAAGAGGCAGTCATACAGAGGATAGCCAAGGAAGGAGAGGCTTATCCTTCTAACTGGAGAAGAAACCTTCAAGATTAAAAAGGTACTTTTAAAAGTTTTTACAAAAGTAACTTGAAGGATGAAAGAAAGGTTCATAGCCTTAAGGGAGAGGATATAGCTGAGAGGGCTCGGCCCCTAACCAACTGCCACAGGGGTGGAGGTGGAAGACAGGCCCCTCAGCAGCAGCCTTACCTCAAAAGAATTATACCTTATTCTAAAACAGGAAAGATATTCTGGGATCGTTGGAAATTACCTGAAGCAAAAGACTTTCAGACTAGGCCTCAAGCCTTTCACAAGAAGCCTAGAGAGAAACAAAGGGCTAGCTTTTATCTGGATAATAAGGACTGTTTTAAACCAGAAATACCAGATAAGTTTTACAGGAAAAAGTTTAGTGCTGCCAGAGACTGGAAGAAGCAAACCTTTAATCCTGAAACAGCAGTAAGCCCAGGGAGTTATAATATACCTAAAAGCCGACGCCCCAAACTCCCAAGCCAGCACTGGGATACGGTATGGCATGCTTTTAGAAAACCAGGTTTTAACATCCCAGAGATCTCAGAGACCTCAGATTCGGACCCCGTAGAAATGGAATGGCTGCCAGGGGAATCTGAGGGTATTGAAGACATAGAACCAATGGAATGTGATTATTGCACAAGGAGATGTGTTTAAATAAAAGGCAAACAAATCCCATGTATGCAAAGAATACTGGAAACCTTATGTTTTAAGTTGGTGACGGATAACCATGTTATTTTGAGTGTTTTTGCTGATTCACTTTTTGATGCAACCAAAGTTTGTGTTCTGTTACTCATTACCTCATATTTTGAACTTCTTTATGCGCAAAGGTGAAATAAAAGCCTTTTCTTTACCCTACACTTGGCAAGAGTTACTTTTTAGGAAGTTGACCTTGAGGCTGACAATGAGGCCTGCTACCTCATTGACCCTCACAACAGGTCAACCCTGAAACCCTTTATTTCTTATGCGCTCCCCAGCCCCTGTGGAACCACTACGCCGCCACCAGAGGGGGCTGAGGGGGACAGTACGTATGATCTAGATTGGCCACTGTTGGAAACAGGATACTGGGCTTGATGGACCTCGGTCTGACCCAGTATGTCATATCTTATGTTCCTATGTTCTTAACAGGATAAAATCAAAATAAACTTAACTATCTAATTTCTCAACAAACAGGGGTGCCCTACACGGAGAGGTGGGTTCACCCCTAAACAAAGACATGGGGAGGTGTGACCTGCATGGAGCGGCAGGGGCACCTACTTTTGCCACCTTGCTAGGCAGACTAGATGGACCATACTGGTCTTTATCGGCCATCATTTTTCTATGTTACTATGTTACCAGACCCTATATCAGCAAATGTGACAGAGGGCATATGGCATGGACAGCAGGAAGGTAAAGGCAATGGGTTGAAATGGGGTGGAAGATGAGCGGTAAGTAGACACAAGGGGATTGTGGCCAGAGATGGTGATGGGATGGGGTTGAGAAGGTGCAGGTGGCCGGCAAGGAATGTAAGGTCAGAGTTGGAAGATGCACAATGGCATGCCAACAGGTGTCAGGGCACAGCAGGATGTAGCATGGGACCAATGAAGCAGTGAAAAGAAAGAGGTAGAAACAGATGTATAGGGCCAGTGTGTGGAAGAGCCAGAAGGCATGCAAAAATGGAAGGGAAGCAATACCAAGGCCCTGAAGTGCAACTACAGTGCTACCTGGAGAAAGAGTCTGTGACTAATGGAGCAACTGAGGCGAGAGCTCACAGAATGGCAAGGTATTTATTTATTTAAAAGGATTTATATACCGCTTTTTTTTTTTTTTTTTTATAGCATTTTAAATCAAAAAATCACAAGAAGTTCACAGAACCATCTTGAAAGAAATAGAATAGATACAAATTAGCAAATAATTGAAAATAGAAAAACAAAACACAGCAAGCATTACAGAAAACTGCACCAGTGTATCCATTCACCCTAGCCCACAAATAGGAGGGGAAGTGACATATCTATTTAATTATCCATAGAGGAACCAAGCAATCATGACAGTCAATTTAAACCCGGCTATACATTAAATGAGTTCCGGGGAGGCCCCAATAGGAGATCCTAAGCGCTGTGCAGAAATAAAAGCCACAAGCTGGGAGGGATCATAAAACACATATGAAACCGAGTGATATTTTACTAGGCACTTACATGGATGTTTCAAAAAAAACAACCCTCCCACCTGGAGAACTCCTGAATGTAATAGAAGAAACTCTCTACGCCGCTTCTGAGTTTCCCTTGATAAGTCCGGATAAATCCGGACCATCAAGCCTTTAAAAGGCAGCCTCCTCTTCCGGAAAAAAAAGCCTCAGTAACCATTCTTTATCTGACAATAATGCAAAAGTAATTAGTAAAGTAGAGGAAACAGGAGAGTCAGAGGACTTTTCTAGAATATCAGTAACATTCAAATATTCCCATTATCTATACCAACCCCAATATTAGGTAGACCAGAAGACAATTTCCCCTTAGGCAAATAATAGATCTTAACTAAAGGTGGTATTAATTCCGAGGAAACCCCCAAAACCTCTATCAGATATTGTTGAAACATATCTCGTGGGGACACAGTTGATAATCTCGGAAAATTAATTAACCTTAGATTATTAGACCTAGAAATATTATCCAAATGTTCTAATTTTACTTGAACAGCAGAATAGTTCTTTCTCAACGAATCCATCTGATCTTCCAGGGCTTCAGCTTTCCTCCGATTCTCAACAGATTCCATCTGCAAAGTTTCCACCTTCCGCTCCAAATTTTCCACAGACACCACAGAAGCATTAAGTGTCTCAGACAAAGATGTAATTTTCGGAGCTAACGCTTCTCCCAGCGAGAGAATAGCTTGCCATATTGTTTCCAAAGTGAAACTAGACGGGCGTTTCAATGAAAATCCAAAAACAGGCTCCACCAACTTTGCAGCTTCTATACGTGCCGGCGCTGCTCCTCGACATTCTTCGGGGACAGACAGCCCCGAAGGCTCCTCCCCTATCAGTGTCGGAGCTAGTGGTGTACCAACGACTACACCTCTAGTGTCCCGCATTCCTGCTGCTTCCGACCCTCGCGAGCCATCAACCAAACACTCCACAGGAGGGGAATCCAGCTCCAAAAAACCAGCAGGTAGGGGTTGACTCCGTTGTATCTTTGACACTGGACTCAAAGGGGACAGAGATGGAGTCGAAGCAGCCATCGAGTCACCCAACTCCTGTACGGCTGCAGCACGAACTACTGCCCCTTCCATCACCGGGTCCCGAGGCAGGCGTTGAACATATATACCGCTTTATCCTGAAATCAAAGTGGATTACACAGCAAACAAATCGATTACACTGCAAACAAATTAATTAGACAGAAAACAAATCAAGTGGCTGGGTGCGTGGGTGTGAGCATGCAGTGAAAAATCGAGGAGTGAGTGGTGTGAGGAGGTTGATTGTGTGGTGAGCTATATACAGTACAGTATGAGCTATGTACAGGAACTATTTACGTTTTTTACATATTTACATTTATGTTTACATTTGTATTTACATTTTTACATTTTGTTTGGACAGTTCCTTTGATGTTATTGTAGTGTTCCATGAAGAGCGTAGTTTTTAGCATTTTTCAGACGTCTTTGAGTTCTTTTGTTGATCTGATGTTGTTGGGAAGTGAGTTCCAGAGCGCGTGAGTGGCCAGGGATAGTGCTCTTCTTGAAGTGTCTTTTCTTGTTTTAGCAAAGGCACTGGGATGATGATAGTGTCTGATGTGTCTCGCCTTATTTCGAAAGGGACACGTCTTTTTGTGGGGTGGTTAGGGTTGATTGGTGGTCTTCATTGAATTGTTCAATGAATAGGGTGGTTTTAAGTAGCTTCCAGAATTCTTTTATATCTGTTGTTGATTTTAGATCTGAGAAGACATTCCAGATTGCGGGGGCAGCTAGAGAGAATGCTCACGTGGATGTGGATTTGTTTGTTCTTGTGAATATAGTAGGTGTTGATATATTGTTCTTGGTGCTGTTTCTGTCTGATCTTTTGCTTGTTTTGGTTCCAATGAGTTCTTGTAGTATTCCTGCTGAGATGTTGTTTTTAATTTTGAAGATGGTGAGCGCTGATTTATATTTTGCGCGTGAGGAGATTGGTAGCCAGTTCAGATCTTGTAGTATTGGAGTTATATGGTCTTGTATTGCGGTGCTTGTAATAATGCGGGCAGCAGTGTTCTGGACTAATTGTAGGGGATGGGTGGTTTGTTTAGGCAGACCTCGTAATAGTATATTACAGTAGTCCAGCAGAGGTGTAATGATTGCTTGGCATACTGTACGGAAATGTTCTTTATTGAGGAGGGGTTTTAGTCTCCGGAGTGTTGCAACTTTGAAGAAGGCCGTTCTAGATACCTTGTTGATATGTGGTTGTAGGGTGAGTTGCTTGTCTAGAATCACTCCAAAGTATCTGACTTCATCTTTTATTGTAATCGGTGTATTGGATATGTTGGTAGCAGTAGGAGGAATGAATTTGGAGTCTCTGGTGATGATAATTGCTTCAGATTTTTTATGTTGATGTTTAGGTTGTTGTTGGCTAGCCAGGTTGTTATTTCTTGAATGCAGGTTGATATAGTGGTATAGTCTGGGGAGGTAAGGACATGATACGTGAGTGCTGGTGCTCAATCTCCACCACATGTTGATTAATGGCATAGCATGGCATGGCAGTGACACAAGGTGGGAGGCATAGCAATAGACTACAGCAACAGCCATAGTGAGAAAACATGCAGGTGGTATAGTGGGGAACCATTGTAATGTGTGCCCCCTTGACCTTGCAACTGCAGATGCCATGGAAGGCAGGACCACAGGAGCAGACTGAGGAGGAGCAGCTGCAGGAGCCTGAGGGCACAGAGGCAGAAACAGAACCCACAGTGGAGGCAGATGTTCCCAGAAGCATCACAAGCAGTGGCAGCAGCAGGCTCATAATAGACACCTCCCATGAGGATGATGTAGAAGAGTCACCTGAGGCCACCACCTCTCCATCAGTGTTGTATCTGCAGTACGTTAGGGATATGGCAGAATATGCAGGCCTTGCTACCCTAGCTGAGGCTATGGATGGGTGCTGGACTGAATGGGAATGAAGGCTGAGGGTGAGGGAGGAGGGTCAGGTAGCTGGTATTATTGGGGGAAGAGTGAAGATTATCAAGAAGGAAGTGGTGAGAGGGAGGGTGGAAGGAGAAAGGGGGAAGGGCCCTTATGGCCAGATCCCAGATGCTCCCACCCTGGGCCCTGGTGACCCTGATGTCCTGCTGCACCTGCCGGACCTCAGCATGAGGTGCATCAGGGCTTTGCTACCATTGTCTGGGCCCAGATCCTCATGGTGAGCCCTGACACAAGAGGATTTGGGCCTGCGGGGCTGTATTTCAGCCCTAATGTCACCCACACCCAGGGGGAAGGGACCTAGGTATAAGGGGAGGGAAATTGTTTGTTGGAGATATGGTCTGTTAACTTGCTGAAATAAATGTGCATTATGATTCAGTTCAACCACAGCATATGTGTCAATCTATCTCCCCCTCCCAGTCCTAAGAACATAAGAACATAAGATATGCCATATTGGGCCAGACCAACGTCCATCAAGTCCAGTATCCTGTTTCCAACTGTGACCAATTTAGGTCACAAGTACCTCGCAGTTTCCCCAATAGACACAGGTTCTACAATTCTTGTAATGGGGCAAGCAGTGAATTTCCCAGGTCATAAGAACATAAGATATGCCATACTGGGTCACACCAAGGTCCAACAAACCCAGTAGCCTGTTTCCAACACTGGCCAATCAAGGTCATAAGTACCTAGCAGTTTCGCCAAAAGGCACAGGTTCCTCAATGCTTGTACTGGGTCAAGCAGTGATATCCTGTGTCCCTTTTAATAATGGTTTATGGACCTTTCCTCCAGAAACAAGACTAAAGGTGGGACTTCAGGACTATATCCCTGTAGGTCTCGTCTATGTGCCTCTCTGTCTTCTTTATGTCTTCCAAGTCTGCTACTCTTGCCTCCAGAGATCGGACTTTAATAATGCTTTATGGACCTTTCCTCCAGGAACTTGTCCAAATCTTTTTTAAGCCCAGCTACACTAACAGCTTTTACTACATTCTCCGGTAACAAATTCCAGAGTTTGATTACATGCTGAGTGAAAAAATATTTTCTCTTAGTAGTCTTAAATAGGTTACCCTGTAGCTTCATTGCATGTCCCCTAGTCTTTTTATATTCTGATTTTATATTATATTCATAAACAATCGATCTACGTTTACCCGTTACACTCCATTCATTAACTTATAGAACTCAATCATATCTCCCCTCAGCCATCTCTTTTCCAGGTTGAAGAGCCCTAACCTTTTTAGCCTCTCTTCATAGGAGTATCCTTCCATCCCTTTTACCATTTTGGTGAATCTTCTCTTTACCTTTTCTAATTACACTATATCTTTTTTAAGATACGGCAACCAGAATTGCACACAATATTCAAAGAGTGGTCGCACCATGGAACGATATAGAGGCATTATCATATCTTTTGTTTTATTTTCCATTCCTTTCCTTATGATACCTAGCATTCTATTTGCTCTCTTGGCCTCCACTGCACACTGGGTAGAGAGTTTTAACATGTTATCCACGATGATGACTAAATCTTTTTCATGGGTGGTGGTTCCCAATGTGGAATCTTGCATCGTGTAACCATAGTTTGGGTTGTTCTTTCCTAGGTGCATAACTTTGCACTCATCCACATTACATTTCTTCTGCCATTTGGATGCCCAGTCTTCCAATTTATCAAGATCCTCTGCAATTTTCCACAATCCTCTTGGGTTTTAACAACTTTAAATAGTTTTGTGTCATCTGCAAATTTGATAACCTCACTAGTTATTCCCTTTTCCAGGTCATTTATGAATACGTTAAAAAGCAGCGGACCCAGCACAAATCCCTGGAGTACTCCACTATTCACCTTTTTTCCACTGGGAAAATTGGCCATTTAGCCCTACCCTCTGTTTTCTATCTTGTAACCAGTTCCTCATCCACAGTAGAATATCACCTCCTATCCCATGAATTTTTAGTTTTGCCAAAAGTCTCTGATAAGGGACCTTGTCAAAGGCTTTCTGAAAGTCCAGATACACCATATCAACCGACTCACCTTTGTCTACCTATTTATTCACACCTTCAAAAAAACATAACAGATCAGTAAGACAAGATCTTCCTTGTCTAAAGCCATGTTGGCTGTCTCCCATTAAGCCATGACTATCTACATGCTGAGTAATTTTGTTCTTTATGATGGTTTCTACCATTTTTCCCGGTACTGACATCAGTCTCACCAGAATGTAGTTTCCCGGAACACCCCTGGAACCCTTTTTAAAAATTGCCATTACATTGGCGATCCTCCAATCTTCAGGTATTACAGATGATTTTAATGATAGTTCAAAGATTACTAATAGCAGGTCTTCAATCTCATATTTCAGTTCTTTCAACAGCGTTGGATGTATACCATCCGGTCCAGGTGATTTGCTACTATTCAGTTTATCAAATAGTTGTAATACATCTTCCCGGTGTAGAATCTTTCAATTCTTCTGCAGCATCACCTTTAAATACCACTTCAGTCATGGGTAACATCCCTACATCATCCTCATTAAAGACCGAAGCAAATAATTCATTCAGTCTCTCACCAGCACATCAAAGTGCTAGGGGTCCAAGTCCACACTGATGTCCAACTGCTGGTAGTTGCAGCAGGTCTCTGTAAGCCATCCACAAACACACCCTGCAGTATAATGTGTCCCAGATATCCATGGTGTAGGCCATCTGGTTCAATCCTCAGCAGTGATAACTTCATCAGGAGCTGTCCCCCCATCTGAGGGCAACATGGGAGCATGCACTGAACTGCACACACCCATTGCCAACATGGCCCGGCAACCTCCGAACAGATGTGTGTCACATGTGTCAAATTTTATGTATTTATTTATTTAACAGGTTTTGTATACTGCCATGATACATGGCAGTTATACATTATATAGTCAGGTGGGTGGGGGGAATGCAGGAGGTTCTTGGTAGTAACTTATTTACAAAGGGGTGTATATACAATAATTACAAGATCCTGGAGGCAATCAGAAGCCAATGCAGTTGGCTCAGGAAGGAAGTGATATGTTTGTATTTTGATGATCTGGTGATGATGCGGGCAACAGCATTTTGTACCATCTGTAGAGGTCAAGTTGTCTGCTTGGGTAGTCCACGAAATAGTGTGTTGCAGTAACCCAGTATGGGCGTGATTACAGCTTGGCAGACAGTTCTAAAGTGGTCTTAACTAAGGAGTAGTTTGAGTCTTCTTATGATAGCCATCTTGTGGTATGCACTTCTGACAGGCTTGTTAATGTGGGTTTGGAAGTTCAGGTTCTGGTCCAAAGTTACACCCAGGTACTTTACTTTGTTCTTAATGGGTATGGTTGAATTGAGTAGGGAGATGAATTGTGTGGGGGGGGGGAGGGGGAGGAGTTGTTTCATGTGACAAAGAGTGCTTCTGTCTTTCTGTAGTTAATGTTGAGGTTGTTGTGAGAGAGCCATTCAATCATGTCCTATAAGCAGGCAGTTATAGCTGAGTAATATGTTTTTTTCGAGGTTGATTGGAGTGTAAATGATCATGTCATCAGGGTACATTGCAAATTGGATGTTGTGTTTCCTGACAATATCACAGATGGGTTGGATGTAGAGATTGAAAAGCAAGGCAGATAACACAGAGCCTTGTGGAACCCCTTGGGGTGAGGGGAACAAGGAGGAGGTGGTTGCGCCAACATTGAACTTTTGCTTTCTATTGATGAGGTATAAGTTGAACCATTTGAGAGTGGTGCTGTGTAGTCCAATGTCACTGAGTCTTCGGAGGAGGGGTTCATGGTGGGAGACTTTGTCGAATGCTGCAGATATATTGACAAATATAAGGAGGAAGCCCATTTTAAGATGTTGAGAAATTAGTTAGTTAAGTTAATTTTGATTTTATCCTGTTGCTGTAAAGAGATCCATTGTGTCTGATAACATAGTGCTACAGAAAAAGCACGCTCTGTTGTTAAGTGCCATCAAGTCTGTGTCAACGCAAGGCGACCCTCTGGATAGTTGTCCTAAATTGTGTTTGATCTTCAGTCAGGCGGTTCATTGTTGACAGACTGGCACCCATAGCTGCTGTTATTGTATTGATCCATCTCATTGCTCTGGTCTTCCTCTTTTGCGTTGACCAACCTTACCAAGCATGATGTCTTTCTCTAATGATCTCTCTCTTCGCATGATGTGTCCAAAGTATGAAAGTCAAATCTTGTCATCTGAGCTTCTAAAGAAAGCTTAGGTTTGATCTCCTCTAGTACTGACTGGTTTGTTCTTCGGCAGTGCATGGTATACACAGTATTCGTCACCAGCACCATAATTCAAAGGCATCAATTTTCTTCCTGTCTGTCTTTTTCACTGTCTAACTTTCACATCCATATGCTGTTGTTGAAAATGCCATGGCAAAAGTTGAATCTTTTTATGGAGAGAGTCATCCCTGCTCTTCAGAATCTTGTCTAGGTCCTTCATAGCCATTCTGCCAAGAGCAATGTGTCATCAGATTTCTTGACTGCTTGTTGCTTCTTTATTGTTAGTTGATCCAAGTAGGTTAAAGTTGTCAACTATTTCAATTTCTTCTCCATCAGCGATGAACTTATTCATTTTGCCAGTTGTCAGGATCTTTGCCTTCTTAACATTAAGGTGCAGACCCATTTTAAGACTATATTCCTTGATCTTGAGAAGCAAATGTTTCAAATTGTCTTCACTTTGAGCCAGTGGTATCATCAGCATAGCGAAGGTTGTTGATGAGTCTTCCACCAATCTTCACACCTCTGTTGTCTTCGTACAGTCCTGCTTCTCTGATGATTTGTTCTGCTTTATAAATTAAAGAGGTAGGAGGAACGTATTCAGTCTTGTCGTACACCCTTGCTTATTTTAACCCATTCTGTTTCTTCTAGTTCCATTCGAACTGTTGCTTCTTAATCAGTGTAAAGGCTGTGCAAGAGAACGAACAGGTGTTCTAGTATACCCATGCTTCTTAATGTGGCCCAGAGTTTCTCATGGTTTACACATTAATGTTTAGTAAACATGGACCATTGTGTTAATCAGTATGATAAACCTGATTTAACTTAAAGCATGAAATAAAAAAATTAAGGCAAGCAATTCAGTAGAAATTTAGATAAAAGCCTAAAAATTCCTTCTCCTTCTCTACCATATTTGTCCACAAAGAAATGGGGAAAAAAGAGGTTATAGGATCAACACAGATCGATATGTTAGGTAAACCAAAGACAAAGGTTCTGACATTTAGAAAGAATTCTTTGGTCAGCCTCAATGCTCATGGCATAAGTCTTTTTTTATTCAGGATGTTGCACACACACTTTCAGACTTTAATGCACGGTTGATGTTATATACATAAAAATTATGTGTTAACTAAACGGCAGGGTCAGAGTTCGGCCAGCATCAAAGTTATCCAGAATTCAACAACCTTTACATATCAATTAGGCCAGCAAAAAGCAGCTCTAAGTTATTTGTTGACATGGCAAATTCAAAGCGGGTATGCTTGTTAAATTTTAGCATTTCAGGGTAGATATGCTTTAGTGTGACATTCTATAATAAAAATTATTTCATTTTAAAAGGAAAGCAACTCCAAAATGTTTGGGAGGCTAGAAATAGTTCTTGCCTTCTCAATAATCAACTAGAAAGAGTTCCAGTAAGTGCTAAGGATCAGTGGGAGATATTTGGGAGCCTCACTGGGATGGCAACAGTCTGGATGCAGATGAGTTGGAGATGCTCAGCAGGAGCATTGTTTATTTTTTTGAATGCAATAGAGTACAGTAACTGCAACCAGATAGTGCAGATGCACTTACCATGTGGTAAGTGTCCACCCTGTGCAGCAGGTGTTGATCAATACAACATCTGCCTTTGAGTCAATGCTGATTCCTGGTGACCCAGCAGCTCCTTGGCATTTTGACTGGAAGTAGATTTCGTCTGAGGCTATGGAGGGTTAATTGACTTGCCCAAGGGAATGAGGAGTTCCAGTGGGAAGTGAACGCTGGTCCCTTGGTTAGTAAGCCAGTGCTCTAACCACTAGGCTACTCTTGCTCCTGAAAATTACTGTATAGGCTTTGTACTTACTGTGCATTAATCTTTGCACCTAATGCATGGTAAGTGCAAACATTTATTTTACTTCAGTAAGTAGGTCCCTAAATTTTAGCCAACACTCAATTTTATCAGATCACAGGCATAGACCCAATAAAACGTTATTGGTATAAATGGCACAGGCACAGTAACCTTGCTTAACTTCCAAAGCTTTCAGAAATTTACTGGTAAGCTTAAACAGCCCCCTTATATGATTCTATCCTGATATTATTCTTTTTTGCAGTGGTTCTCAAAGCAGTCTTTGGAACTTTCCTAGCCAGTCTGGCTTTTAGGCTAACCATAATGAGTATGCATGGAATAGATTTGCATGCATCACCTCCATTGTATGCAAATCTCTATCATGCATATTCATTATGGTTATCCTAAAACTCAGGCTGGCTAGGTATATCCCAAGGACTAGACTAAGAACCTCTGCTTTAGTGTTTACATAGTCTAGGATACTATCATCACATGGAGGTACTCTTATAAAATAAGCAGATGGGAAATATTTTATTAAGGAAAAGATATGCCAAAAAAATCTCCAATTATCTCTACTGGGCTCCTTTGCTAATGTGCATTGTACAGTCAGTGTGAGTTTTTGGCTCGCATTAAGTGTGAATGCACAGATTTCCACGTTATCAGCACTTTGTGCACTGGGGTGGTAAAAGAGTGTGTTAGGGGGTGAAGGGTGGGCATAATGAGCACAGGTAACACCACCATGTGCTACCTGCACCTCATGCAATTAGTATGGAGGCACCAAATGCCACCTCAATAGGTGGCATTCAGAGCACCCACGGTAATAGTACACATTGCTACGGTGCATTAGAGCGTCGCTCTGTATGGTAACTGCTGGGAACATGCTGGCCATGCCAACAGCAGTTAGTCGACAACAGTTGTAACTACCACGAGCTAAGAGGTGACAAGATGATAGCGGAGAGACTGAATGAATTCTTTGCTTCGGTCTTTACTGAGGAAGATGTAGGGATGTTGCCCATGACTGAAGTGATATTTAAAGGTGCGGAAGAATTGAAGGAAATATCGATACATCGGGAAGATGTATTACAACTATTAGATAAACTGAAGAGTAGCAAATCACCTGGGCCGGATGATATACATCCAAGGGTGTTGAAAGAACTCAAATATGAGATTGCAGACCTGCTATTAGTAATCTGTGAACTATCATTAAAATCATCTGTAATACCTGAAGATTGGAGGATGGTGAACGTAATTTTTAAAAAGGGTTCCAGGGGTGATCCGGGAAACTACAGACCGGTGAGCCTGACGTCAGTACCAGGAAAAATGGTAGAAACCATCATAAAGAACAAAATTGCTGAACATATAGATAGTCATGGCCTAATGGGAGACAGCCAACATGGCTTTAGACAAGGAAGATCTTGTCTTACTAATCTGTTATGTTTTTTAAAGGTGTGAATAAACAGACAAAGGTGAGTCGGTTGATATAGTGTATTTGTACTTTCAGAAAGCCTTTGACAAGGTCCCTCATCAGAGACTTTTGGCAAAACTAAAGAGTCATGGGATAGGAGGCAGTGTACTATTGTGGATCAGGAACTGGTTAAAAGATAGAAAGCAGATGGTAGGGCTAAATTGACAATTTTCCCAGTGGAGAAAGGTGAATAGTGGTGTACCCCAAAGATCTGTGCTGGGTCCGCTGATTTATGACATATTCATAAATGACCTGGAAAAGGGAATAACGAGTGAGGTTATCAAATTTGCAGATGACACAAAACTATTTAAAGTTGTTAAAACCCAAGAGGATTGTGGAAAATTGCAAGAGGATATTGATAAATTGGAAGACTGGGCATCAAAATGGCAGATGAAATTTAATGTGGACAAGTGCAAAGTCATGCACCTGGGGAAGAACAACCCAAACTATGGTTACACAATGCAAGTTTCCACATTAGGAACCACCACCCAGGAAAAAGATTTAGGCGTCATTGTGGATAACATGTTAAAACCCTCTGCCCAGTGTGCAGCGGCGGCTAAGAGAGCAAATAGAATGCTAGGTATCATAAGGAAAGGAATGGAAAATAAAACAAAGGATATTATAATGCCTCTATATCATTCCTGAGACCTCACCTTGAATATTGTGTGCAATTCTGGTCGCCGTATCTTAAAAAGGATATAGCGATTTTAGAAAAGGTTCAGAGAAGAGCCACCAAAATGGTAAAGGGGATGGAAGGAAACTCCTATGAAGAAAGGCTAAAAAGGTTAGGGCTCTTTAACCTGGAAAAGAGACGGCTATGATATGATAGAAGTCTATAAATTAATGAACGGAGTGGAACAGGTAAACGTAGATCGATTGTTTACGTTATCAGAATATGGAAAGACTAGGGGACATGCAATGAAGCTACATGGTAAACTATTTAAGACTAATAAAAGAAAATATTTTTTCACTCAACGTGTAATCAAACTCTGGAATTTGTTACCGGAGGATGTAGTAAAGGCTGTTAGTATAGCTGGGTTTAAAAAAGGTTTGGACAAGTTCCTGGAGAAAGGTCCATAAACCATTATTAAGAAGGGACCCAGGATATCAATGCTTGACCCAATACAAGCATTGTGAAACCTGTGTCTTTTGGGGAAACTGCTAGGTACGTATGACCTTGATTGGCCACTGTTGGAAACAGGATACTGGGCTTGATGGACCTTGATCTGACCCAGTATTACATATCTTTTTCTTTTTTTTTTTTAACATTTTATTTATCATAAAGAAACATACAAAATTTAAATCAATTATAAAGGGAAGGGGAGTACCCCAACCCCCACATTACAACTAAATCCAAAGGAAATACACATAGCAATAGACCTCATTCAGGAGGAGTACAAAATTAAGAAAACAAAAACCCCTTTCCCTGACCAGCCTGGTAATTTAATTTAGACCCAGCAAAAAGAGACAAGAAATAACATTACCACAAGCTAAAAACGAAACTAAGACTGACCCTTACCATTCAAAAACAGCTCAAGCTGCGAGACCTCAAGAAAAATGTAACGAGTACCTTGGTAAATAATGTGGCATCTACAAGGAAATTTTAAGTAAAACAAAGCGCCCAACGCCAAGACGCGCGGGCGAAGTTCCAAAAAGGCCCTCCGCCTTTGCTGCGTGGCCCTTGAGACATCGGGAAAGATCTAAATAGTAGAGCCACAGAATTTCTCATGTTTTTTCTTGAAATAAGTGCGGAAAATGCGCTGCTTATCTAGCTCTGAAGCCAACGTGATCAACAGTGTGGCTCTAGTAGGAATCTCATCCTGAGACAATTCCAAAAAATCAGAAATATTTAAAGAGGCTGAACTTTTAGGCTCACTTGCATCACATCGAACCTGAGACCCGGCTTGCAAAGCCATGTCCCTAGAAGGTAAATAGTAAATATTAAGCAAAGAAATCATTTCCACATCAGAAAGCAACAATATTTCCTTCAAGTATTTATGAAATAACATAATAGGAGCGAGGTAATGAGTTTTAGGAAAATTCAGAAGACAAAGGTTCCGAGAACGAATTGAGTTCTCAAAAGCCTCGTGTTTTGAAGATAACAAGGTAACATCCTGGACTATAGAAGTAGTAAGTGGCTGAAGAGTAGAAAAGCGGTCTTCTAAAGAGCCAACGCTTTTCTCTACAACAGACAAACGAGATTCCTGATTGGAAAATTTGGCAACAGATTCCTTAGTAAATACCGATATCTTTTGCAAGGAGGAATCTAAAGCCAGCTCCATTCTAGATAACATAGACCATAAATCTTTCAAAGAGACTTCATCAGGAATATCACGTGACTCTTTAGAGCCAGCAAATATTACTGCTGATGGTAACGGAGGAGGCAATACATCAACAGCAGAGTCCAAACAGAGAAATGAAGAAGGCAAATTAGGGCCCTCAGTCTTGTCATAGCAACTCTCAGAAATAACAGATGAAAGAACATCCTTGTCAGATTTCACTGGAGAGAAATTCTCCGCAGCAGGGGGAGAGTCAGAACAAGCAGTACTCACTGTCGATCTTTCACCAAAGGAGGCATCCAAGGCAACAGATTGAGGCACCAATGTACCAACGGAAACGTGAGCATCCATGGGTCCGACGGTTTTAACCGCCTTTGGTTGAGCCGCAGGCAGCATGTGTTTCTTTCTCTTCCCCATTCGCAGGAGCTTCCAACGCCAAAATTGCGCCGAAGGGGCGCCAAAGAGGCAGGACCTGCCCCTTTGGACACGCCCCTTCGGACACGCACCACGGGCACGCGCCCGCTTCGCGTCCTGCGTTGGGGGCCCGATGATATAACCCCGTTAGAGCCAACTGCCCCAATCAGGGAAGTGGAGGCGGGACCAGGACAGCCCGGTAGGAAACACAAGCCAGGAAACAAACCTCCTCAGCGTCCCGCGTTGGGGGCCCGGTGATATAGCCCCGTTAGAGCCAACTGCCCCAATCAGGGAAGTGGAGGCGGGACCAGACCAATCCGGTAGGAAACACAAGCCAGGAAACAAACCTCCTCAGCGTCCCGCGTTGGGGGCCCGGTGATATAGCCCCGTTAGAGCCAACTGCCCCAATCACGGAAGTGGAGGCAGGACCAGGACAGTCCGGTAGGAAACACAAGCCAGGAAACAAACCTCCTCCATATCTTATGCTCTTATGTTCTTATGACCCCAGATATACAGGGCCGATTCTGGTTGCTGCACTGTATGCCCAGGGAAACAGAGATGGACGGGGAACTTATTCCATCTCGGTCAGGGCGATCGGTGACATTGGCCCCACATAGCAGGTGAGGAGCATCAGGGGTTTCCCCACAGTCTGATCCCAGTCTTGGCAGGCCCATTTGGGGGTTGGGCAGTGGGGAAAATCATCATTTAAATATCTGTGGGGGTTCGGGGCTTCTGCATGACATCCTGGTGCCATGGTGACGGAATGCCACAACACCGGCTGCCATGCATGGAGGATTAGGCGGGGGATATTCTGGATGTGCAGTAGGCCTGAATCGGGGCACATCCTGCCTGTCCAGGCTAATTGCACCTGATTCTGCTCCTGCCGGGATGTCTAGCTCCCGCAGCTTCAGAGTCGGGTGCAAATCTGGCCTGTCCAGCTTTTGGATGTCCGGACGGGCTTCAATTGGAATTGGCCTCCACGTGTATTGGCAAATAATTCTATTGCCATGGTCTGGGTTAGATTAAGGACCTGGCTAGCTAGGAACCTACCTAGGGTACAAAATTTAAGGGAGTCCTGTCAGATGTGCACCGTACTCAGAATATTGTCTGACTTTTTTCATGATTCCACTCATTTGTACATTGATGTCTGGAAGCTAGAAGGATGGCTAACCTGTTTTGCACCTTTATCAGAGTTTAAAACCTCTATCTGCAGTTCTCTGATCCTCCTTGTTCAGGAACGGTGCAAGTGTTTTAGGGGCTGCCCCCTTCGTTTTAAGACCTTAGTGCCCCAATCCTCCAAGATTTTGATTATTAAACTCAATTGTAATCACCTCAACACCATTGTCCCAGAATAATCCTACAAATATGCATATTTGGACATCAAACTTAAATATTAAACTTTATTTTGTAAATATATGCATAATGAGGGAGATTTCAAAAAGCCACTTACAAGAGTAAACAAATTATTTGTATATTGCTAGTCTGCCTGCAGGTAAAAGTACACATCAATGACGCTGAGTTTGTGTGGTGTGGCTGCAAGGACCCATTGCTTTGCTTCCGCTGTAATTACTTCTTTCTGCTTCCCCCATCCCCCAAAAAACTACTGCCCTAGAAAACCGCTTAGTTTGTTTTGTGGTTGGGCAGGCCCAATCCCCCCCCCCAGTTTGAGTGACTTTCATAGACTTTTAGTGGGATCCAGCCAGTGGGAAGGTTGGAATGCTGCTGCAGATACAGAAAGAGATGGGGGAAGTTCCTGGAATGTACAAGTTACGTTTTTGTGTTGGTGAGAGATGGAAGAGTAATGAAGCTCTCTCCTTCCCCCCCCCAAAAAAAAAGTAGCCCCTCAATGCATTCCTATAGCAAAGCTGAATGCAATAGATGCAGCACAAATAACATTGATTATTCATAGTAATATAATGATTACAGAATTGCACCTTTCAAATACCCTCAATCTTCAAATCCTCTCACAATCACAATCACAAACACACAGTGAAACAACATAGGTATAAATGCACACACATGCACACACACACTTTAATATATTAACATGTCTATGCATGCACAGACACATTCATGCAAGCATCTACGTACACACATACAAGGATGCGGAGACACACACAGAGGCACATATTCAGTGACACAGAAACATATGCACATGTATACAAACACACATATACATATCAGCCCACAAAAATATACACACAAACACACACACAAAATACAGATACATACACACACACACACAACAGATAAACATACAAAACAGAGATATGCTCACACATAACACAAACAAAAAATAACGCTAGAGATTGGCCTGTATGATATTGGGTAGGCAGGGTCCAGGTTTGATTTCTTTAGGATGGGACAGATGGAGGATTGCTTGAGTGGGAGGGGGAGAGATCCTTTTGTTAATCAGTCATTTATCATGTTGCATATGTAGGGTATGAGTTGCATATTCTCCAGCTTAATCCAGGACACAGGGCATGGGTCAAGGGGGGAGGTGGTTTTGTTGATAGCCAAAAGTATACTGCCAGTGTGGTTGTGACTGATGAGGTTGAAATTGTTCCATATGTACTCCTGGTTTGAGTCACTAGATGAGGAGTGGAGCTCGAGCTGAGGGAGTGTCTGGCTCCCATGGTTAGCTTGAAGGTGTTGAGCCATCTGCTGTTGGTTTATTGGAGGCTTCATGCTTGTTATTGTGGGGTTCTTTATGAGTGAGTTAGCTATATCAAATAATTCCCTTGACTTGTTGTTAGAGGTCTTAATGAGGTTTGTATAGTATTCTTGCTTTGCTTTGTAGGTGATGTCACATTATTTATTTAGCACCTGTAAGTACAATGTTTGCATGTTGGTGTTATTGGAGGCTCTCCATTTGTACTCAAGTTGACATAGTTTAGATTTCTGGTCTTTTAGGTTCTTGGAGTATCAGGGGAATGTATTTGGCATTTACTGTACATTTATGGATCATAGAAACATAGAAACATGATGACAGAAAAAGACCACATGGCCTATCTAGTCTGTCCTTCCATATCAGCCACTACAACAGTCCTCTTTTTTCCCTTAGAGATCCTCTGTGTTTGACCCATGCTTCTATGAATTCAGATACTGCCCTCATCTCTAACGCCTCTACTGGAAGACTATTCCATGGATCCACCACTCTTTCCGGAAAGAAATATTTCTAATATCACTCCTGAATCTATCCCCTTTCACTCTCATCCCATGTCCATCATAGGTGGTGGTTTAGCAGTGGCTGAGATAGTGGAGTTCCACTTAGATATCAGGGAGTCTATGTGGTCATTTGGGGAGTGTGAATCATGCATCTGAGTAATTTTGCTGATAAAGTCATGGCTGTCAAAAGGAAGGAACCTGCGAGAAGTGTAAATGGTTTCAGTCAGTTGTTTTTGAGTTTTTTGTTGGGTGAGTTCAAAGGTGATAAATCACATATAATATTAACCGGGTAGTCGGACCCGGCCCTCACGCTTCCTGCTCCCGCAACCCCCTAATTCTAACATTCTTCCACCCCCTTCCACAAAGGCAACAGACAATCGTTCATGGGTAACAACTGGTCGCAGCTTTATTTGCCAAAGGCAACAGACAATTTGCCAATTAACATACAAACATACCAAAACCATAGTAATCAACAACCAACCAAACACCCCCCCCCCCCCAGCGAGGCGATGTGGCACCAGCCATGCTATTAGCAAAGTGCCCTCGCCTCCACACCGGCCGCGTTCACCTCCACCGGCTAAATTCCTACCACCCCTGTCCGACTTTGCCATATCACTAACAAAAGTCTATCAGGGGTTGTCCGGGCCATGGGCACCCCGCCCACACCCCACGTGGCCTAAGGATCCGGCCCCGGACACCTCCAGGATCCCGCCGCTCCCCCCCCCCCCAGCTGCAACAACCCTAAGTCTACAACCCCCCACTCTCACCTCTGACAAGGGCGGGCGGGTGGGCCACAATGCTCCCGGGTCCGTCGCATGTGTCCGGCCAGAAACTATGCCGGCTGAGCACATGCCCGTCCAGGCCCCCTGATTGGCTCTCACACACCAGGCGCGTGTGCGGAGCCAATCACTTTGAAAAATGCCCGAGCCTCCTCGCCTACGCTCCGCATCCCCCCCTCCTTCAACTGCGCGTGCGCAGGGTCCCATGCCGGGCCGAGCACCCGGTTAAACTCGCTTGCCAGGACCCTGCCCGTGCCCTCTCCCTAACCGGGTAGTCGGACCCGGCCCTCACTCTTCCTGCTCCTGCAACCCCCTAATTCTAACATTCTTCCACCCCCTTCCACAAAGGCAACAGACAATCGTTCGTGGGTAACAACTGGGCTTGATGGACCTTGGTCTGACCCAGTATGGCATATCTTATGTTCTTATGACTGCCACCTGCCGATATGTTGTATCTGCCCCCCTGACAACCCGACCGCTGCCACACTGGTCGCCACCCGAATGCGAAAAGAATGGGCTGAAAACAGGGAAGGGTCCTCACCAATGCTCCGTAACACCATCCGCAGGACCGCCGATACTTGAAAACGCTTCACCACCCACACGTCCCTGTGTATGAATAACCCTCCTTCGTTCTCCAGCCGAACCCCAGAGTATGCCATCATCAGCGCCACCGGACATGTGGGGCCACCAATCCCCTTCAGGATCACCCACTGCCCCTTACCCCGCTGGTCCATCTTGGACCTTGCCAAGAACACTCGCAACTGCCCATCGAGCACCTGCACATGCCGCCACTGCAAGCTATTGCCCACCCCCACCTTCGCAGAGTCCGCAACCATTTCACTCACTTGGAAGGCGCCAAAGAAAGCCAAACTGAAAACTGCCCGAAAAAGAATGGCCTCATATCGTGACTCCGCCACTTGAGGCAATGCCTCGCACAATCTGACCAATAACTGATTCGAGATCTGGCATCGCCGATCCGGAGGGGTAGGCCGCAAACGTTCCCAGCCCTGCAGCAACCTTCGTGGCAGGAACCCCCCCCCCCCCCCGACAAAACCCCACCCCACTGCCTTCGCGAAAAACACAAAACCCACCAAATGACTACGCACCGCTGATCTCGTAGCCCCAAGTTCTTTCGCACTGATAACATATTGCCCGAGCAGGTGCTCCGCCACCGCACCCCCTTGTCACCCTCGAGCCAGCAAAAACTCAGCCACTCTACTCCCACCTTGGCGATAAGCCGCCCATGTTCGTTCTGCCACTGAATACCGCAGGAGACTCTTCATTTCTGCAGGCCAGAGCTCCACAAGTTCCACGGGACCCCGCACCCGACTGAGTCCACCTCCGGTGCCAATCTCCGGAACCACTCCATCTGCAAACGAGAAAGAGCATCGGCAATTCCATTAGTATGGCCCGGAATGTGCCATGCCCACAACATAACATTCAAACAGACATGCCAACACTACTGCCCGCATTAGCGACGCCACCCAGAGACAACACGGGGAATAATAATTTACTGCACTCACAACCGACTCGTTGTCGCACCACCACAGCACCCTCCTATTCCTCAACCGCTCTGGCCATAGCTGCAGCACCACCAACATAGGGAAAATCTCAAGAAAGGTAATATTGCTCAGCAGACCAGCCTCACGCCACTCTTGCGGCCATCTGTCAGCGCACCAGGATCCCGCAAAGTAAATGCCCAGGCCCACTCCCCCTGCCGCATCGGAGTAAAGCTGCAAGTCTTCACTGGAAATTTCAGATTCCATCCAAACTGGAATTCCACTGAAACCCTGCAAAAACCATCCCACACTCGCAAATCCTCGCGCATCACCCTAGTAACTCGTATGCGGTGATGAGGTTTGTGCACTCCCGCAGTAGCTGCCGCCAATCGCCGAAGAAATACCCGCCCCATCGGGAGCACCCTACAAGCAAAATTCAGCGACCCTAGCAAAGCCTGCATTTCCTTCAATGTCAACTTCGATGAGGCAACCGCATTCGCTACCAAGAACCTCAATTTCACCACCTTTTCCTCCAGCAGCCGCGCCACCATTCCTTCTCAATCGAGCTCAATCCCCAGGAAAGTAATCCTGTTAACTGGCCCCACTGTCTTGTTGCCGGCCAGAGGGACCCCTAACTCTCCCGCCCTCTCCGTGAACCCTACCAACAGCTCTCTGCAGCCAGACGACTGCGCTGCCCCGACAAACAGAAAATCATCCAGATAATGCACCACCTCAGGCCGCCCCACCTTCTGTACCACTAACCAATGCAAGAAAGAACTAAACTTCTCAAAATACGCACACGCGACTACACAACCCATCGGCATACACTTATCACCTTCAAATTGGAACCCTAACAAATGAAACGAAGGATGAACCGGGAGCAAACAAAATGCAGATTCAATATCCAATTTTGCCATCCAAGCTCCCCAACCCGCTTCCCGGAGCAACTTCACTGCATTATCAAACGAGGCGTACTTCACCGTACACCACTCCCGCGGAATAAAATCATTCACCGAAGCCAGACAGATTGTGTATTAAACAAAATTTTCCAGGTTTCTTGTTAGGTATGAGCCCCATCGGAGAAACCACGAAATGCGAAAAAGGCGGTTGCCGAAACGGGCCGGCAATTCTGCCTAACCTCAACTCAACAGCCAACGTTTCCTGCGCTATCGGCGCCCAATGCCGCACCAATGCCGAGTTTTGCGCTGTCCCACCTAACACCGTACCCCGAACCGAGATAACAAAACCAAACTGAAATCCTAACTGCAAAACTGCCCTATCCTTTCCCTTCGGGTATTGCTGAAACCAAGTCCTAAGCACCTCCACCCTTATTGAAGAGGGGGCCAAACTGAATCCTGACTCACTACTTGGATGCCGCACCAGGAGTGATCCCTGCTCCTTTCTTAACAAATTTTGCCGCCGAATGAACCCCCCCCCCCCCCCCGCAGCTCGAACAGACATGCCGGAACTTACAGTCTGGGAAGGGACAAACGGACTTAGTAAACCGCCAGCACACATCCCCACCTCCATTTCCTGCTGTCTTAATCTGCAACGTGGCCCCACCGCTCCGAAAGGAACGACTCGCCCCAGCTGTGGCCACCGACCCCCCCCCCCCCCCCTTTTCCTCCTTCCCCATTACCCGTCCCCGTCCTGGCTGACATCTGCATCAGCTACAAATTGATATCCTGCATACCCCACGTTAAGCCTTTGCTCTCCTCCATTTTGTCCCTAAATTTTTCATCGTAATTGAGCCAAGACCATCCCTCGTGGGTCTGCGAGGCCTTAAGAATAGAATCCGCATATGCCAACAATATACCATATTGGTCTGGCCGATAATGGCCCCAGACACTCGCCAATCGCAAAAAAGCCCTCGTCCAATTTACCACCGTCCGAGAGACTTTTCTGATCCGACCGGCCTTTTCGTCCTCTTTCCGCTTTTTCTTGCTCTCGCCTGACCTCTTCCGCCCCTTGAGCAAACGGAAAATATCTATGTATTTTCGCTTTCGAATTTTTCGCCTTAACTTCCTCAGCACTCCTTCCCATAATTATGATAACCTTGCCGAAGTGCCGCTACCACCCTCCGACATAACAACAGCCCCCTCTCGGCCCTGTGCCCCTAACATGGCGCTCCCCTCGCCCGAAGAAGCTTCCGACGAGCCCGATGACGATGAGTAAGAAGATTCAGAACTATGCCTTCGACGACAAATGTGCCTCTTTTTCTTTTTTGCCTTTCCCGAATGCTCCCTCCGCGTGATGCCCCCTTCCTGCTCCGCCTCCTCCTCCACCAGTAACTCACCCGACTCCGCTCCCGCAGCTGCGCTCCTCGCTGACTGGCACAGCATGCCCTGCCGTGGGTCCTTGCTCCTCTGTGGTGTGCTGTCTCCTCGTGCCGCTGGCCGCTCCTCCTCAACTCTCTGCGCCGCCCCACCAGCCGCATCCCTCGACGCCATTCTCACTGACTCCTCCACACCAGGCACAAATCCAGGCAATGCCACCACAGGGACCTGTGAAGAGACAAATGGAAAGCCAGGAGGCAGAAACCCTGGGGACCATGCAGGTTGCCAAGCCCCTACCCACGCATTCCTCGACAACCCCTGCCCACCACTCGCCCAGGGCTCAGCTGGAGTCTGATATCCAGTGAGCCCGTAACCGATAGGCATCGGCGTGCCACCTCCTGGGGGCACCAAACCCCTGCCCCCCCCTGCCCAGGCATGTCAAACTCCCCCAGAACCCCCCCCACCTCCGAAACTGGACCTGGCCCCTAATCCCCACCTGGGATCAGTAGCTCCATCTTCACCCATAGCTGTTAACGCCATCCCTTCCTGGCCAGTTCCTCCCCTGCCCGCCGCATATTCCTGGGCCAACCCACTCCCGGCTTGGGGCCGAGACCCACGTCCCCTAACTCCACTGCCCCTTCTAGACACTACTGGAGACTCCCGTCGACCTCAGACCGGCATCCCTACTTCCTTACCCCCCCTTTGGGCAACACAGGGTGCCGCTGCACCCCGCGGACCCCCTGTGCTCCCCCGTTCAACCCCCGACCACTTTTTCCCCTTGTAGGTCTGTCCCCCCCCCCCCTCATCCCTGCTCCCCCGGCATCTGCTCCGTCGGGCCCTCTTGGGAGGCATCCACACTTCCAACCCGCTGCCTTATCCCCAGGCTTACTCTCACCGATTGCCTCCTCCCTTTGCTTTTCTCTCTTTTTATTATTAATATTATTTAACTATTATATATATATATTTTTTTTTTTTTGCAACCTTGCAAAAAAGATCAGGCCTCACCCTCCGTTAAAATTGTTTCCAGGCCCCCCAAGCCCAACAACTCGCCTGCACAACCGGAGCTGTCTGCCTCTGTCTGCTGCCGTTCAAAGGTGCAAGCCTGCAGCCTCACATGCTCCCGAACCAGCCCCTGTTGCTCTGACTCCGCTGCCACCAAAAACCACTGCCCCTCGCTCTCGAAATCCACCACTCTCCAGGCCGCCGCCGCACCGCCATGCTCTGCAATGCTCCTGGCTCCGTCGCATGTGCCCGGCCAGAAACTATGCCGGCTGAGCACATGCCCGTCCAGGCCCACTGATTGGCTCTCACACGCCAGGCGCGCGTGCAGAGCCAATCACTTTGAAAAATGCCTGAGCATCCTCGCCAACGCTCCGCATCCCCCCCCTCCTTCAACTGCGTGTGCGCAGGGTCCCATGCCGGGCCGAGCACCCGGTTAAACTTGCTCGCCGGGACCCTGCCCGTGCCCTCTCCCAAATCACAAAAATACCATGATTTAAACATATTGATGGCATGTAACTTGAGGTGGCTCTTTATAAAATTGTGCTCCAAATGTCATGTCAATAAATCATATAAATAAGAACATAAGAAATAAAAAAATTTGAACAAACAAAAAGTATAAAAATATAAGAAAACTAGAAGGCATAACATGAAACTGCAAGGGGGTAAATTGAAAGGCAATGTTAGGAGATACTTTTTTACTGAAAGGGTGGTGGATGCTTGGCATGCCCTGCCGATGGAAGTGGTGGGGGCAAATACAGTGACAGAATTCAAAATAGCAACAGGATAAAATCAAAATAAACAAGTATTTCTTATATCTCAAGAAATTGGAGTGATCTGCACGGAATGGTTGGTACACCCCTTAACAAAGGCATGGGGAGGGGTGACCTGCATGGACGGCAGGTGCATCTACTCTTGCCACCTTGTTGGGCAGACTAGATGGACCATACTGGTCTTTATCTGCCATCATATACTATGTTACTATGTAATATAAATAAAAAGTAAGCACACATACACACACATATATATATATATGTATGTGTGTGTATATATATATATATAGATTTACTTTAGATTTTATTTATTGGTATTTGACATACCACACTTTAGAGATGAAATACATTTCAGAAAAAAACCTAATTAAACAAAATTGTGATTCTCGACTTAAAAAATCCCATAAAAATAGAAATAGAAATAGAAAGACGCACTCTGAGATTTAAACTCCATGGCTGAATTTTTTTAAAACAATAGCTGTGGAATTAAAATAAAATACATATTTTCAGTGCCACCATCTAGATATTTATTTATGTATTCCTTTATATACTGCCAATTGAAACTTCTTAGCAGATTACAACATTACATTTGAAATAAAGACAGACAAGAAATAAAAGAGCACAACAAAATATCACTCAATAACATTAAAACCCTTCCTAATTGCCTTCAAATTCTCTCTAAAAACCTGAATATCAGTTTCTTGAAGCATAGTATCAGGTAATGAATTCCAAAGTACTGATACCGAATATGCACACTTAGTGCTGGAGTCATCTGGATAGCATTGGATATTCAGTCCACTATCCTGATGGTGATCTGGACAATTGAGTACAATCTTTTTTCTGCCTCTTCTATCTGAATAATTTCCAGGACCGTCCATGCTCTGCCCTCACAACGATCTGACACTAGTAATCAACTTGAGAATTGTTTAGCTCTGCGTTTGTCCTGGGTTTAAGTATTCTTCAAGAATTTTAGCTCTAGTACAGACTGATAAAATGTCATAGATATTCATGAGTGAAATAGCAATGATTGTACACACTCGCAAATTATCTACAGAAATCGAAAACATTTGTGATCTATGCTTGTCATATAAGGGATGTCCATGTGGCTTGGTGCATGAACCTTTGTTCGAGTCTCCTGTTCATGGAAGTTGGAGAAGTTCAAAATTCTCAGAAAAGTGTTGTTCTTGGGTTGAGGATTAGGGAGGTCAAGTGCTGCTATAGAGATAACCCTTGGTGACTCAAGGTGGCACTGAAATTTTCTACCCTTCTACCCTTGATTAGCAAGAGTATCTGTATCACCTGAACAGTTATCCTGGGAATCGGGAGTGAAATAAGTACCTAGAAATAGAAAAGGGAAAGGGAAATGCTCAGAGCAGTTTCAGTGCCATCTACTCTAATAAAGCATTATATTTCTAATGACTAAACTTTGTGTATGGGAAAGTCCAGTATGGCATGCATCCCCAAAGAAGAATGTGGAGCAGTTTTCTCTTGTTTTGAAATTTATCGCTTTGCCCGTAGAGTGTTCCTACAGTTGTTTCTTGACATTACAGACCTTATTGTTGTATTGAAGTTAAATACTTTTATGTACAAAAGTTTAAAGTGCATAGCTAAAACAGGCTTTCCAGCAGTAATTAGAGAGGTAAATCTTTTTGTCTTCCAGCAAAGATTTTGTAAGGTATTTCATAAATATGTCAGAAGCAACATTAAAATTTTATGGCAGGCAGCACAGGTCGAGAATGGTACAGTGACTTCACAGCAAGGCATGTCCACCTTAACCTACAACTCGTTAGTCACTGATGGGGATTTTTGTGCTTTATAGCCACTAAGCAATGAGGTGGAATTACAAATGTCTGCATATTACCAGGGTGAAACAAGAAAAGAAATTGTTAATTCAAGAAACCACCTCCCATTTTGGGGGATGGAGGAATCTTCGGTATATTTATGTTGGATAACATCAAACAAAATCCAGAGTCAATATGTATGTTAATCGGGGTAGGTACAAGGATGAGAGCCATCCTAGGCACGTTGCCAGTCCTGCCGCCTCACTGCTGCCACTCGTCTTGCAGGTCCTGCAGTGGCTGCAATGGCATTTAAACGGCAATGTACTTGAACTCTCTGGTACTGCACTACAGTTTTTGCCGCTTCCACCCCCTCTGACGCAGACTTCCTATTTGCATAAGGGGTGCTCCTGCATCGGAGGGGGTGAAAGAAGTAGGTCATAGAGGGCAGAAATCACAAAGCAGCACTAGAGAGTTCACACTGCGGTTTAAATGCCATTGCTGCTAATCTCTTACTCATTGAAACAAATCTGGGAAATCACCCTATTTATTAATAGTCTTTTAAGACATCTTGGATTATTAGTTTCCTTCTGTTTTTGGGTCTAGGTAAACCTATGACCATATTTGCTTTCTCACTGCAAAGAACTGTACTGGATCATTGCACCTCATAATTTCTGTGGAATAGGATAACTTCATTAATCAAGATATGAGACTGGGAAGGGACATCCAAGACACTTTCAGTCCAATAAATAGCAATAAGGTTCTGTCTGATAATGGTGAGATTAACAAGCAGCCATGTTCTTCTGAGAAAGGTCTCCCTATTTGTCGGTGCCCTACAGTAGTTCTTCGGCTGCCTTCTTACAGAGGCTTTCATTCCAAATATAAGAAGATATTTGTTTTGACAGATTTTGCACAGGTGACTGACCCACCAAAGCAAGCATTGAGTGCAAACATTGATGTTGGGTTGACACTGGCAGTCTTCATAGCTATTTTTAAGATAACCAAATTTTGTTTCTTTGTTGGGAGCAATAATATATAAAAGATACAAAAAGGACAGATATTGTTCTGATGTGTTTGCATTTTTTGATTGCCTTTATAAAACAAGCATAAAATAGGTGCATTTTTTGACATTCCACATAAACACCTAGTTATAGAATGAAGCCCCCAGGCTTGGAGAGGACATACCGGCAGGAGGGGATATTCAGAGGGATTTGCATGTTGGTTTGCAAAGCCGCAAACTTCCAAAATGCCACTCAGCAGGACATTCAGCGGCACTTACGTAGGTGCCATCTCTATTTTATTTTATTTATTTATTGGAAATTTTTATACCGCATTTTCCAATAGATCAAATGTGAATTACAGAGAACACAACTTTGAATTGTACAAAGACAGTAGCCCTGATGCTAGCCAGCTAGCATTGGGTGTTGCTGGGCAGAATGGACCTGGCACCCAAAGATAACCAGCTAGCAGCGATAGTCAGTTATCCTAAAGTGGCTAACGTTAGGACAGCTAAATGGTTGTCCTAACATTAGCTGCTTTAGCACTCCAGACAGCGTCTGAAGATTGCTACTGATTGGATTGCAAAATTACAGTCCGCTCAACCCGGATTTTCAGTGCCAGTGTCTGGATATGACCCTGGTATTGAATATCCAAGTTCAGTTTTCAGTGGTGACAGCTAGCAACTGTAATGGTGTCAGCCGCCGCTGCTGAATATCCTCTCCACTTATTTTATAAAGAGAGCATGGGCATCTTTGTAACTTTATGAAATAGCCTCTCCAAAAGCTTCTGCACAAAGTTATGCCTGCTCTGAGAAAGATGCAAATGACCTGTTCAAGTTTATGCAGATAGGAACATAAGAACTTAAGAACATAAGATATGTCATATTGGGTCAGACCAAGGTCCATCAAGCCCAATATCCTGTTTCCAACAGTGGCCAATCTACAGTAGGTCATAAGTACCTAACAGTTCCCCCAAAAGACACAGGTTCTACAATGCTTGTATTGGGTCAAGCAGTGATATCCCGGGTTCCTTTTAATAATGGTTATGGACCTTTCCTCCAGGAACTTGTCCAAACCTTTTTTAAACCCAGCTACACTAACAGCTTTTACTACATCCTCTGGTAACAAATTCCAGAGTTTGATTACACGTTGAGTGAAAAAATATTTTCTCTTATTAGTCTTAAATAGGTTACCCTATAGCTTCATTGCATGTCCCCTAGTCTTTCTATATTCTGATGACATAAACAATCAATCTATGCATTAGATATTTTATAATATACACATATATCTCACAATTGTGCCCCAACTCCACTCCTTCTCTGTCCATGCAAATGCCTAGGAATATACCTCAAAAGATTATGTGCTGTGCATCAACGTCATGTGTTTTTATAAGAATATAAAAAACATAAGAAATGCCATACTGGGTCAGACCAGGAACCATCAAACCCAATATCCTGTTTCCAAGAGTGGCCAATCCAGATCACAAGTACCTAGCAGTTTCCCCAAAAGACACAGATACCATAATGCTTGTATTGGGTCAAGCAGTGATTGGGTCAAGCAGTGATATTATATGGAGTGGAGGAGTGGCCTAGTGGTTGGGGCAAGGTACTTCAGGCCGGAAGGTTGGGGGTTCAAATCCCACTAGAGGACAGCAACCTTGGGCCAGAAGGACTGGGGTTTCTAGTCCCACAGGTGCTCCTTGTGGTCTTGGGCAAGCCACTTAACTCTCCATAGCCCATGTTCCCTGTAAAATAGTTATCTCCAAGTTATAATGCCCTGTTCAATGTAATTTCAGATTATTCAATGTAAACCGCACTGATGCAGAATAGTGCAGTATATAAGAGAATGTAAATAAAATAAATATTATGGGTCCCCTTTAATAATGGTTTATGGACCTTTCCTCCAGGAACTTGTCCAATTTTTTTTTAAATCCAGCTACACTAACAGCATTTACTACATCCTCTGGTAACAAATTCCAGAGTTTGATTACGCTTTGAGTGAAAAACTATTTTCTCTTTTGCACGTCCCCTAGTCTTTATACTTTTCGAAGCTCTAAAGAATTGATCTACGTTTACCCGTTCCACACCATTCATTAATTTATAGACCTCTATCATATCTCCCCTCAGTCATCTCTTTTCCAGGTTGAAAAGCTCTAACCTTTTAAGCCTCTCCTCATAGGAGTATCCTTCCATCCCCTTTACAATTTTGGTGGTTTTTCTCTGTACTTTTTCTAATTCCACTATATCCTTTTTAAGATATGGCAACCAGAATTGCACACAATATTCAAGGTGCGATACAGAGCCATTATAATATCCTTTGTTTTATTCCCCATTCCTTTCCTTATGATTCCTAGCATTTTATTTGCCTCTTTGGCTGCCGCTGCACAATGAGTGGAGGGTTTCAACATATTACCCACGATGATGTCTAAATCTTTTTCCTTGGTGGTGGTTCCTAATTTGGAACCTTGCATTGTGCAACCATAGTTTGGGTTGTTCTTTCCTAGGTGCATAACTTTGCATTTGTCCACATTAAATTTCATCTGCCATTTGAATGTCTAGTCTTCCAATTTATCAAGGTCCTCTTGCAATTTTTCATAATCCACTTGGGTTTTAACAGCTTTAAATAATTTTGTGTCATCTGGAAATTTGACTACCTCAATCGTTATTCCCATTTCCAGGTCATTTACGAAAATGTTAAAAGCAGTGGACCTGATACATATCCCTGGGGTTCTCCACTATTCACCTTTCTCCATTGGGAAAATTGTCCATTCAGCCGTACCCTCTGTTTTCTAGCTTTTAACTAGTTCCTGATTCACAATAGTGCACTGCATCCTATCCCGTGACTTTTTAACTTTACCAAGAGTCTCTCATGAGGGACCCTGTCAAAGACTTTCTGAAAATCCAGATACACTATATTAACCTGCTCACCTGTGCTGTTTATTCACACCTTCAAAAAAATATAACAGATTAATAAGCCATGTTGGCTGTCTCCCATTAAACCATTTCGGTCTACATGTGCAGTAATTTTGTTGTTTATAATTGTTTCTACCATTTTGTCCACTACTTATGTCAGGCTCACCGGCCTGTAGTTTCCTAGATCACCCTTGGAACCCTTTTTAAATATTGGTGTTACATTGGCCATCCTCCAATCTTCAGATATTATGTTTATGTTTTATGTTTATGTTTATTATCTTGATATACCGCTAAAGGAAAAACATCAAAGCGGTTTACAAAGTACAAATGATTACAGATGATTTTAATGATAGTTCACAGATTACTAATAGTAGGTCTGTAACTCATATTTTAGTTCTTTCAACACTCTTGGGTGTATAACATCTGGTACAGGCGATTTCCTACTGTTTAATTTATCAAATAGTTGTAATTTATCTTCCTGGTTTGTTGGTATTTTTTTCAATTTATTTACATTCTCTTATATACTGTGCTATTCTGCATCAGTGTGGTTTACATTGAACAGGGCATTATAACTTGGTGATAACTATTTTAGAGGGAACATGGGCTATGGAGGGTTAAGTGGCTTGCCCAAGCCCACAAGGAGCACCTGTGGGACTAGAAACCCCAGTCCTTCTGGCCCAAGGTTGCTGTCCTCTAGTGGGATTTGAACCCCTGACCTTCTGGCCTGAAGTACCTTGCTCCAACCACTAGGCCATTCCTCCACTCCACGCCATGCCACTTCACTCCGATGCATTACCTTTAAATACCATTTTAGTCATGGGTATCTTCAGTAAAGACCAAAGCATTCATTCAGTCTCTCTGCTATGGCCTTGTCCTGTCTTGGTGCTATTTTTACCCCTCTATCATCTAATGGTCCAACTGACTCTCTCACAGGTTTTTGCTATGAATGTATTTGAAAAAGTCTTTATTATGTGTTTTTTGCTTCCACTCCTTTTTTCCATTTCTTGAAAGATTCTTTTTTGGCAACAACAGCCTCTCTGACCTCACCTTTAAACCATGCTGAAAATTTTTGGGACTTCCTCCCACCTTTCTTATAGTGTGAAATACAGCTGGCCTGGGCTTCAAAGATATTATTTTTAAACAATGGCTATGCTTGATGTAAATCTTTAACCTCTGCAGCTGCTTCTTTTAGTTTTTTCTTAACTGTTTTCTTCTTTTTATCATAGTCTCCCTTTTGAAAGTTAAAAGGCAGTACTGTGGATTTCCTTGCCTTCCTTCTTCCATTTATGAAATCAAATGTGATCATGCTATGATCAGTATTGCCAAGTGGCCCCAACACCTTTTTCTCTTGCATCAGATCTTGTGTATCACTAAGGACTAGGTCCAATATGGCATCCCCTTTGTTGGTTCATGAACTAGCCACTCTAAGAAGCAGTTATTTATTTCATCTATAAATCTATAAGTGTACATTAAATGTATACACTTGGATAATGTTATCTATGTTAATTCCAGCACATGATACACTGTTTTATTCTCAAAAAAATCTTACAAAACTACCTCTCAAAGAGCAATGTTCAAAGTTATTTATGTGCATAAAACCCTGTTTTATGTGTGAAAGCCGACTACTGTATATGTACTGTACATTAATGCACATAGGAGCAGATTTGGAGTGGTTATTGTATTTATGCACATTCATTTTTATTTGCAAAAATGTGTGTAATTTTACCTGTAAAATGTACCCTCACCAATATCAAATGCAAATGTGTGCATGGCAATTTTCAAGAAAAACAAAAAACAAAAAACACTTTCCTTTTATAAACTTGTGTTCAGGTAAAAACTACCCTCAAACTTTGCACTTGTGTATACAGTTTGAAAATTGCTTCCCAAATCTTTATTAAAGGGGTTATTTTAGAAGCCCTATTCATGATTGAAATGTGTATAAGCAGCCATATACACGTGTAAATTGTATCCACCTGTAAATGGCTATTTTAAAAAGGGTGCAATTTACTGTATACATGGATGACAGTGCCATATCAAAATTGCATGGGGGCAAGTTGGAAACATAGCCAAGGCAGGACAAAAATCTATACGTATGTTTTACCATTTCATATAGGGAATTCATGTGTAAGCTCAAAATTGATCAAGTCCAGATTTTCATCTGCTTACTGGCAAGACTAGGGATTTAAAAAGTACTCCTTTTTGGCCATGCATTAACAGGCTGGATTGAGAGGAATAACTCTCTTAATCTCCCCAATTTATATCCTCCCTCCAAATGGACATGAGATAAAGATAAGAGTCCTCTGTAGTTAAATAACAGCATCAACAAGTCTAGGGTTACAAAATGGCTAGATACATGTGCAAGTGGCAACATTTAGACATGTACATTTTTGAAACAGAGAAACCAGATAGCAGATAAAGACCATATGACCTATCCAGTCAGCCCTTCCACACCAACCTCTAAGCTCTACAGTCCCTTTTCTCCTTTAGATATTTTCTGTGTTTGTCCCATGCTTTCTTGAATTCAGATACAGTTTTTGTCTCTACCACCCCACTGGAAACTATTCCACACATCTACCAATCTTTCCGTAAAGAAATATTTCTGCAAATTACTCCTGAGTGTATCCTCTTTCACTTTTATCCTATGCCCCCTCATTGTGGGGCTTTCTTTTAATTAAAAGAGGCCCTCATGCTGTGCATTTATGCATAAGCACTATTACCCTCTCCTTCCTGCTGGCCAATCCTCTGTCTATCCACCCAAGCATCTTTCTGGCTTGGTTGATCATCCTATAGTCCAGAAAACCAAAGTGTTCTCAATGACACCATCCATGTAACCATATATTCATTTCTAGAATGTGAGCTTCTTTGCCTCAGCCTTTACCTTCAACAGGGAGGGTTGAGGAGAATACCACCTGCACACTTTTCTGCTTCACCCTCTCTCCCTGAGCCATGAAGTCACTCTTTATATACTAGCAGTATCATTTGTGCCAACATGGATGAATAGCATTGGATAATGGTCAGTAGGCTTGAGGAGTTTTGGCAAACTTTCCGTAACATCTCAGATTTTGGCACCTGTCAGACATCCGGGATCATCAAGTCTGGTTTGCAGATGAATGTCTCTGTACCCCTCAAAAGAGAGTCACCCTTCACGTGATCATTGATTTTGCAACTTTGCGGTGCTTGACCTGTGGTTCTTCCTCTTCTTGGGATGTTTTTGCCTCCTCCACCTCCAGGGCTGCATACCAATTCTTCAATCTGAGGGATGGTGCAGATGGAGATTGGGTGTCAATTCTGCAGCCTCTGGCGACCAATGTAGCATACCATATTCACTTCTGTTGGAGAGCTTGGATGCTTCAAGAAGCATCTCATTGATGTACTTCTCACTGTAATGGCACCTCCCACTGTACAGGGATATCAATCTCCATGCATTCCTGCTCTTCCTTTTGTCTGCAGCCTGTTTTTAGCAATCACATCCATTTTGAGGGGTGGAGATATATCAATTGTATTTTGGCCTCACACACCGTGTCTTCTGAAATTGTCATAGATTTGCAGATGTTTTCACTTCCATGGCCCTCGTGAAAAGGATATGCCATATTGGGTCTTAATAAGGGTCCATTAAGCTCAGTATCCAGTTTCCAACAGTGGCCAATCTAGGTCACAAGTACCTGTCAGGTTACCAATGGGTAAGCAGTGGATTTCCCTGGTCCTCTTTAATAATGGTTTATGGACTTTTCCTCCAGGAACTCATTCAAACCTCTTTTAAATCCAGCTACACTAACAGCTTTTACTACATCCTCTGGTAACGAATTCCAGAATTTGATTACACGTTGAGCGAAAAAATATTTTCTCCGATTAGTCTTAAATGTACTACATTGTAGCTTCATTGTGTGTCCCTTAGTTTTTCTACTTTTTGAAGGATTAAACAACCACTCTAAGTTTGCCCATTCTACATAATTCATTATTTTATAGACCCCTATCATATCTCCTTTCAGCCATCTCTTTTCCAAGTTGAAGAGCCCTAACCTTTTAAGACTATCCCCATAGGGATATCCTTCCACCCCCTTTACCATTTTTGTTGCTCTTCTCTGTACCTTATCTAATTCTGCTATATCCTTTTTAAGATATAGTGACCTGAATTGCACACAATATTCAAGGTGTGGCCGCACCATGGAACTACTACAACTACTACTATTAATAATTTAAATAGCACTAGAAGTTGTAGTCAGTGCTGTATAGACACATATAACGATTCAGAGGTATTATAATATCCATCATTTTATTCTCCATTCCTTTCTTTATGATTCCTAGCATTCTATTTTCTGTTTTCTATCTTTCAACCAGTTTTTAATACACTATAGTGCATTGCCTCCTATCCCATGGCTTTTCAATTTCCCCAAGAGGCTGTCTTGATGGATTTTGTCAAAGGCTTTCTGAAAATTGAGATATATTTTAGTAAACAGCTCATTTTTTTCTGTTTATTCACACCTTCAAAAATATATAAGAGATTGGTGAGACAAGACTTTCCTTGGCAAAATCCACGTTGGCTTCTACCATATAAATGGTCTTTCTAAAATGTGCCTTCGCATGCCTATTGCAAACAGATATTAAGGGTACAGCCTTACAATGGCTTGTTTCCTTGGCTAGTACAATGTGATATACAGCAGGGTTCTGAATTTCACACATTATTTAACATTTACTTACATCCCTGGTGACAGTCATACAGAAATATAATAGCAAATATCTTTCTGATTAATTTAACTGTATATTCCATTAAGAGTAGCATGTAAGAAGGCCCTGAGAATCTTGTTTGCTGTATTTCTAAAATAAAGGATTACATGAATACAAGCATGTTAAAACTGAATTATTCTCAGATGAAAGTGTTGGAGGTGAGATCAGGAGCACAAGGATTGCAAAATATATTATAATGTGATTGATTGGTAGTCCCAGTTAAAGCACTAGTGTGGAATTTAGGGATAATTTTAGAAAGTGTTTTATTTATTTTAATATAAATATTTCTTTCATACCAATCCAGAGCAATGTACAGCAAGTGTATGGGGGTACTTATCTCATTTGGCACATACATACTATTGACAAAGGGACAGTTTTCTTGGGGGGGAGGGGGTGGGTGGAGGGAAGGAATTCCTCTTCAAGGCCTAGGTGTAGATTTCACATACTACGGAGAGCTTCAATTAACATGCTTGAAGACTTGTGTGCTAAACAATATTCAAATGCAATGTGTGCCATTGATTCAATCACTGTAATTTTATAACTGGATGCCTCGGTTAAGGCAACCAAAACATGCCTATTTTAAGCCTATTTATAAAGATAAGTTGGCAGTTACTTTATAAAATACTAGTTTAAGTAGTTTTAAATTCAGGTATGGACATTTACACCTGCTGTATAACAGGTGACAATTAGAGCCCATAGAGTTCTCAAGCACTCATGCAGATTAAGGTATTTTATAATCAATATATATGCTTGTGAACCCTGCCGACTCTCTGCCCAAACTGTACCCCTGGATACACTTACTTGTAGGGCTATAATTTCTGTTTATGTTTGGGCTGTTAAAGGTTATGATACCTGTTTATCAGTAGTAGAGGGACTGTTAAAGAACAGTTTACCATATTAACTTTGAAATATAATACTACAGAAAATTTTGAGTGTTTTATTGTTTGGTTCACTAAGTGACATGCTTGCTAAAGCATGCTAATTTTAGGTAGTTTAGCATGTGCTATGTGACAAAAATTAGCATGAGAGATGTGAGCATACCCATGCTAACTGTTGGGGCATACCTGGCATGTCCCCATTCATTTAGCATGGTTCAGAAGACTTCCTGTGCTAAACTGGCAGCTGCACTTAGTGCCACCCAATGAGGTGGTGCTAAGTGCACCCTTGCTAACTGCAGCATGCACAATTAGTATGTGCCAAATACTCCCACGCTAACCGTGATGTACAGTCAACACCCACTCTCCTTCCTAAACCTGGCTGGCCCCCACCTTATCCCACGCTAAACAGCATGGGATTTTTACCATGTCACTATTTTTAGAACACTTTAATATGCATTCCCCTAAATGGGTTTATTTTTGTGATTTATATGTTATTTTATTAATGGTTAATTTTGCAGTATGTATGATTTTATGTATCCATAAATGATTTTACCTATTTTTTTATTTATAATTCATGTATAGTAATATGTATTGAGAGTGGTGTGGCATGTAATACAAATACAATTATTAATATATTTATCATAACAAGAAGCCTATGTAACAGCATAGAAGTTTGGTATGTAGGAATTAACCAAAATTCGGTTGGGAAAGAAATTTGCAGGTTCCAGAGAGCAGGAGGCAGGGGGTGTCAGACATCCCAAATATTCGAACGTCAGAAGAGGTGCAGTGGAAGGGAAGAGTACCATATTTGTAACCATTTAGAACAGCCCATACACATAGCTTTAAAGTAAGTGGGATATTTGGTGCCTTTAAGATTTAGTGCTTCAATCCAAGTCTGCAGATACATTTCCATGTGAACTTAGGGGTACACTTGGAAATTCAGATGCATGCACCTATGTGTGCTCCTGCTCCCACCATACCCCTGGGAATCCTTCGACATTTGTGGGGTAAAACTTATGAAGACAGTGGAACTACATGCATAAATATACCTGAAGAGGAGGTCTCCAATTTTCAGAAATCACATTGTTGCACATAAACTTCAATTTTATGTGAGGAAATAGCTTTGAAAATTGTACTCCCTGTGAACATTTTTTAGTGTGTTTTTAGGCTTTTGGAGTAATTTTAAAAGGCAGCTCCCAATGTTTTACATATAGAAATAAACTTTTTTAAACTGGCAAGATATGGAGGATAATTTTATAACAATCTGCCTCTATTCTGCAGCAGATATGTGCACAAGCTATGCCTCTGTTGATATATTACTGTTTCAAGAATCAAATTTATGAATTTCTTTTGGTGGGAACGGAAAAGGCAGACGAATAGCCGGGATGGACGTCGTAATTGGACGTCCATCCCCACTATTTGTGTTACAGAATAGACCCCTCAATACACTTTATACATCTACATGGCTGATATGCCCCCGTTCCACCCTCTCCCGCCCACGTTCTGCAATCCCCATGCTAACGCCGTGGACATGCATGTCAGCAGTGTTTCAGAATACAGTCAGGGACGTTTTCGGTACATAAACATCCCCACCGCACATACATATCCCTTATTCATGTTCTGAAATGACCCCCATAGAGTAGAAATGGTTTTATTGATTGACTGATAAGAAGGTTATCATTATCGGATATAAGATATGAGGGTTATTTTTAAAGTAAGGCCTGATTGGCTGTAGTTTTGTAAATTTTTTCCCCCTGTAGAAACAAGCATGCGTGCCGGCTCCCGACATGCCTTGTGCAAAAGCAGATGCCATTTGCAGTCATAGCGTCACTTTGTACGGTTTATACTGAGACGTTAAAATGTTTAAGACAATTGAGCGGCCCTCCGACTGTGAAATATGGTCTGTGATTTGGTTTTTGAAAGCAAGGACCGTGTCATCAGCGGACAATCATCGCCATATATGTGAGGTGTATGGCCCCAATGCGATGAGTGACAGCAAAGTGCGTAAATGGGTGAGATTGTTCAAGGATGGGCGGGACAATGTCCATGATGAACCACAATAGGGTCGACCTTCAGTAATCACAGAAGATTGGTGCGCATAGTTGATGCAAAAATTCATGAAGAACAGCAATTCACTATTTCCACTTTGTCACTGAAATTTCCACAAGTTTCAAGGTCAGTGCTATACAAAATCGTTTCTGAAAAATTGCAGTTCAGAAAACTGTGCTCACGATGGGTTCCCAAGCTGCTTTCCGAGGAACACAGTTACTATAATCTTGCATGTTGAGCTTGTCTGTTTGGCTTTCACTTTGACTGGAGATGACGTGTGTCTCCATTCCATCGACTGCCGCTTGTTCAGCAAGGAACAAAATACCCATCATAAAATATCTTCTCACAACACACCACCTCGACCTGCTCTGTATAACAGAATCCTGGCTTACAAGACACATACACAGTGCTTATGAACCAACTCCCACCAAATGGATTCATCCTCTTTCACTGTCCGTGAACAGAGCTGAGGGAAGGAGGGGGTATTAATCATTACAAGAGCACAGTTTTACTTCTGTCCTCTCACCATGGAAAACTCAGAAAAAACAGACATCCTGACCATCACCAACAAACAACTAACCATCTGCCTCGTCTACAGACCTACAACCACCTCCACCTCTGACCTATCTCATCTAATTAGTAAATTCCTAGAACACACCAGAGTGACGAAAGACCTCCTAA
Source organism: Ichthyophis bannanicus (assembly GCA_033557465.1). Classification (NCBI taxonomy): domain Eukaryota; kingdom Metazoa; phylum Chordata; class Amphibia; order Gymnophiona; family Ichthyophiidae; genus Ichthyophis; species Ichthyophis bannanicus. Next base: position 953,069,606 of record CM066032.1, read on the forward strand.
TCCTGGGAGTTTTCAACATTCCCTCAGCACAACCCAAACAAGCCTCAGCCTTCCTACAAGCTATGACAGCCATGGATCTCGAACAGATCATCCAATCCCCCACACACAACAAAGGCAATACCCTCGACCTGATTTTCACCAACACACAAAGAATACACCAAATACACCCCACTCAATATGCCATACGACATGCCCTGGTCAGACCACAGCCTGATCACCTTCCTCCTCCCATTTAACACTCCTACAAACAGCTCCACACACCAATGACCAAACAGAAGGTTCAAATGCTTCCACAAGGAATCCTTCTTAAGGAACATACTACCAAAACTGGAAAAGGAGACAACAGACCACAATGCCCTTATAGCAAACTGGAACTTCATCATTGAAAGAACAACAACCACCACTACAAATATGAACTTCACAACAATCAAGAAAACAAGGGCATCATAGTACATCCCTGAACTCAGGAAACTAAAAATCCAGCTCCGAAGACTGGAATGAAAATGGAGGAAAATCATCCTCGACTCATAAACAACTCTACACAGCACTAATGAATAACTACCACAATGCTACTGACAATGCAAAACGAGTCTATCACTCCAAATTAATCCCTAAACAGACCAAGAGAACTATATGACATTGTTAAACAGCTCACAAAATGCCCTATCAGCAACCAATCTGATCTCACCATAAACCACCAAACTCTAGCACACTATAAGCAACTCATCTCCCACCCAACCCCCTGTCCTCTCCCCCTCCACCACCCAAATCCACACCTCCAATACCCAGGGGCGGCTCAAGGCAATCTGCTGCCTGAGGCAAAGGATGAGATGATGCACCCCTCCCCCTGTAGGGGGGGTTGCCTTCTCAAAACTCAGTCAGGGAAACGAAAAAGCTAATATGGAGGAAATACGTTTGCACACCAAGGAACTAAAAGAATGAGTGAGAACCATAGTACACTTTATAAAACTAAATTATAACTCATTTTATTTTGTTATAAACTGTGTTATGGTTCTTGCTTTTTCTTTTTGAACATATATTTTACACCCACAGAACCCCTTCCATCAACAGTGGGTGCAGAGCAGAACTAGAACATTCACCCACAGAACTCAATATCTTTAAAAAAAAATTTGATTCTGGTCATCTCACTAGCAAATATTCTCCAGTACCAGGAATATTGAAAGCTAATATAAAACCCTACAAAAGTTACCAACGATCTACAAAGCCAAATCTACCATACCATTATCAGCATAAACTTCCAAAACTCATACAAAAAAAAGCAGCACTATAAATACTGCAGCAGGCCCTAGAACATCTAACACCTATTTGAAAAGCTGAACAAGGCAAATTGCTACAGTACAGATCCCTGCGTAAAGATTTCATGATGACAGAACACCCAGCCTTGGTCACACACTAGGCACACAGATTCTCGCCAAGTACAGAATAAATGATCACAACCTAAAGTACAAATAAAATATTTAGAGAAAAATTAAACTGAAACCCCAAGAAGCCAGACTCTGCATGCAGTGCAACACCAGATAAGAGATGCAGTATCCCATAATGTGTAAGCTAGAAAAATAGCACAAAGTTCAATCACTAAATTAAAAATAAAATTATTTTTTTCTACCTTTGTTGTCTGACCATTTTATTCTCTGGTCATGCTGGTCCTGATCTGAGGCTTCTGCTTTCATGTCTTCTCTTATCACGTGGCTCCAATCACAGAACCTACGCATTCAACATAAAAAAACAGAGGTGCTTTTCATCACCAGAGACCCCAACTTTACTCCCCCATCCCACATCAGTGTCAAGGAAGCTGACTTACAAACTAAAGAAGCAATAAAATACCTTGGAGTTACATTGGACCAACATCTAGATATGAAACACCACATAAGCAACATAGTCAAAGCCGTTTATTTTAAAATCCGTTCACTCAAGCACCTACGCTCCCTGTTGGACCAGACGATTTCCGGACCATATATCAAGCGCTAATCCTGCCACACTTTGACTTTGAAAATGCCATCTTACAAGGTCTCCACCAATCCACACTAACCCCCATACAGCTGGCCATGAATGCCACAGCGAGGGTCCTTTACGGAGCATTCAGAAGCGACCACGTGACTCCAATTCTCAAACAGCTTCACTGGCTACCTATCCATGGGAGGATCACCTTCAAAACCCTACTCTTAGCATTCAAGGCAATCAAAGGTATCTCATCCTCCTCACTCACACATCTCATTCACATTGTCCCCCCCAACAGATCCAGAAGAGCAACAGCCGTAAACTTGCTAGTAACCCCAAAGGCATCGACAAAGTGCAACAAGACGACCACAAACAGGGCATTCAGTTTCTATGTCCCCAAATGCTGGAATGCTCTGCCCCCTGACATTAGGGCCATCACCAACCTATATCAGTTCAGGAAGGCACTCAAATCCCACCTTTTCCTCCAAATACTACCCAACCAGCAATTGATCCTAGATATCCCTCTCAAGAAATGACCCATTCTAGAAAGGCCCTTACATTCAGTATCTGATTTTACCTATCCTTGCAGTGTAAATAGCTTATGTATATAGTTGACCCTGTTGTCCAAGTTTGTACTCCTGTTCGATGTAAAACCAGACAGCTTGTCGTTATGGTCGTTGTGTTGTGATGTAAACCGCGCTGATACCGAATAGCGCGGTATATAAGAAACTATAATAAATAAATAAATCACTCTATCTGCCATTTCTTGTCTTTTCTTTTGTTTTCTTCACTTCCTTCCTTCAGCCTATTTCCAGTCCCAATGACCCTCCCCACATCTCAGCTCCCTTCCAGTCCCAGTGCCCCCTCGCTGCCAGCCTCCTCTTATTACACAGCCACCTACCAGTTCCATCCCCAAATGTCAGCTCCCTTCTATCCCCCTCTTCCCTCCATGTCAGTTCCCTTCAGCCATCCCCTTCCCCTCCTCTCAGTTCCCTTTCAGACATCTCTTTCCCCTCTCTGTTCCCTTTCAGCCATCTCTTTCCCATCTCTCAGTTCCCTTCATCCATCTCTTTCCCCTCTCTGTTCCCTTCAGCCATCTCCTTCCCCTCTCTCAGTTCTCTTCAGCCATCTCCTTCCCCTCTCTCAGTGCCCTTCAGTCATGTCCTTCCCCTCTCTGTTCACTTAAGCCATCTTCTTCCCCTCTGTTCCCTTTCAGCCATTTCCATCCCCTCTCTCAGTGCCCTTTCAGTCATCTTTTTCCATCTGTCATCTCCCTTCCAACCCTCTTTTCCCTGTGTTAGCTTTCTTCCCCCCCCCCCCGTGCTAGCTTTCCTCCCCCTCCCGTGTAGCTCGTATCTCTTCTCCTCCTTCCCCCGTGCAGCTTCTATCTCTTCTCCTTCCCCCCATGCAGCTTGTATCTCTTCTCCTTCCCCCCCATGCAGCTCATATATCTTCTCCTCCCCATCCCCCATGCAGCTCGTTCCTGTTCCTTTTCTCTTTTTGCCTCCCCTTCCCCCATCGTTCGTTCTGCTCTTCATTTGAAATGACAGGAAACCAGTGAAGAACCTCTCGATGGTAAGGAACCTCTGCTGCTGCTGCATTCCGCTCTAGGATCACTTCCTTTTGGGGGCAGGACACGGCAGCAGCAGAAGTTCCTTACCACCACGAGGCTCCACACTGATTTCCTGTGATTTCATAATGCAGAGCAGAATGAACAACGGGGACGGGCAGCAATTTGTATGCTTTTTTTTTTTAACTGAAGGCGGAGTGAGGCGGCTCTTTTGAGGGCATTTCTGCCGCCTCCCAAAGTTTGCCGCCTGAGGCCACCGCCTCACTTTGCCTAATGATGGAGCCGCCTGTGCCAATACCCCCTCGACAACCTTTGCCTCCATCATAGAAACATAGAAACATAGAAATATGACAGAAAAAGACCACATGGCCTATCTAGTCTGTCCTTCCATATCAACAACTACAACAGTACCCTTTTTTCCTTTAGAGATCCTCTGTGTTTGTCCCATGCTTTTTTGAATTCAGTTACTGTCCTCATCTCTACCACCTCCACTGGGAGACTATTCCACTTATCCACCACTCTTTCCGTAAAGAAATATTTCTGCATATCTCTCCTGAATCTATCCCCCTTCACCCTCATCCCACGTCCCCTCATAGCAGAACTTGCTTTCAATTGAAAGAGGCTCTCCCCCTGTACATCTATACCATGGAGGTATTTAAACATCTCAATCATATTGCCTCTATCCTGCCTTTCCTCTAAGGTGTACATATTAAGATCCTTATGTCTGTCCTCATATGCTTTATAATGAAGACCACTAACCATTTTAGTAGCCACCCTCTACACTGACTCCATCCTGTTCATATCCTTTTGAAGGTGCGGTCTCCAGAATTGCACACTATACTCCAAATGAGGTTGCACCAAAGACTTATACTGAGGCACTATCACCTCCTTTTTTCTGCTAGCTATTCCTTTCTGTATGCACCCAAGCATCCTTCTAGTTTTTGCCGTCACCTTTTCTACCTGTTTAGCTACTTTAAGATCATCAGACACAGCCACGCCTAGGTCCCGCTTATCTTTAGTGGACAAAAGTACTTCACCCCCTATACTATATTGCTCACTTGGATTGCTGCAGCCTAAATGCATGACCTTACATTTTTTAACATGAAATCCTAACTGCCAAATTCTAGACCATCAAATTCTAGACCATTCTTCAAACTTAGCTAGATCCCTCCTCATGTTATCACAGATGCTGTCAGATTGGCTCCACACACAAAGTATCAAAATTAATTTCAAGAAAACTGATGTCCTCTTCATCACTAAGAATCACTCCTTCACCCCGCCAAAATCAATAAGAGTAAGAGACGCAGAGTTCTTGAGCAAGCCCACCATCTGATACTTGGGGGTCACCCTTGACCAGCATCTTGACATGAAGGCACACATAAGCAATACAGTCAGATGAATTTATCATAAGATACAAACTGTCCGCCACCTGCGACCCTTGCTGGAAACAGATGACTTTCGGACAATTTACCAAGCATTGGTAACCCTGCACTTCGATTATGCCAATGCTATTCTACAGGGACTCCCCAAGAACCCCCTGAACCCCCTGCAACTGGCAATGAACGCAGCCACCCGAGTCCTGGATGGAGCCTCCAGAAGGGACCACATAACCCCTATCCTAAAACACCTCCACTGGTTACCAATCCACTGCAGACTCACCTTCAAAGTCTTACTAATGACTTTCAAGGCCATCAACAACCTATCCTACAATTCCCTAACAGACCTTATCCTGCCCACACCCACAAACAGGACCAGAAGGTCATTCACTGTAAACACCCTTGTAATCCCCGGTGCAATAACACAGTGTTCCCAGTCAGCAAGGAACAGAGCATTTGTATATTATGATCCTACCCTCTGGAACGCTCTCCCAACCCCCATCCAGGCAATAACTGACCTCGCCCAATTTAGAAAGGCATTGAAGCATCATCTATTCCTCCAATATTACTCCCTAACCAGTGAAGCAACACAACCAAGCCCACCCACCTCAATGACACCACCATTATACCCAGGCCATGATACATACCTACAGCCCGAAAATGTTCTGCCCAAACGTACAGATTACCCAATATGTAATTAGTCATAGAGTGCCGTGCATTCCATAGTAACATCTGCGGCATACATGCTGATGAAGAGCGCAAATGTATAGAGTTGTATATAGTTGTATATAGCTACCCCTGTTAAACCCAAGTTATAAAATCCTGTTATCTGTAATGTACACCACATTGTGCTGCTGCTTTGTACAATTTCTTGTTGACTGTAAACCGCGCTGATTTTATAGAGCACGGTATAGAAATAATATAAATAAATAAAATAAATAAAAAAATCTACACCTTTCTGGGTGTCTACTTTATTGCAGATTTTGGTATCATCCACAAAGAGGCAAACCTTACCCGACAGCCCTTCCACTATATCACTAACAAAAATGTTAAAAAGAATCGACCAAGGACAGATCCCTGGGGCACACCACTGGTAACATCCTTCTTCTCAGAGTGAGCTCCATTTACCTGTACTCTTTGTCGCCTCCCACCCAACCAATTTCTAACCCAAGCAGTAATTTTAGGGTCCATCCCTTGGGTTCTCAATTTGTTTGTAAGTCACCTGTGAGGAACAGTGTCAAAGGCTTTACTGAAATCTAAATACACCACATCTAGGGCTCTCCCTTGGTCCAACTCCCTGGTCACCCAGTCAAAGAAATCAATCAGATTTGTCTGACAAGACCTGCCTCTGGTGAATCCATGCTGCCTTGGATCCTGTAATCTGCTGGACTCCAGAAACCTCACTGTTTTCTCTTTCAACAGCGTTTCCAATAATTTACTCAACACCGAAGTTAAACTAACCGGCCTGTAGTTTTCAACCACATTCTTACTTCCGCTTTTGTGTAAAGGCACCACATGAGCCTCTCTCCAGTCCTTTGGCACCTCTCCCGACTCCAACGAGTCATTGAAAAGGTCAGTCAGTGGAGCTGCTAGAACATTCCCAAGTTCCCTCAGTATTCTAGGGTGTATCCCATCCAGTCCCATCGCTTTCTCTACTTTAAGTTGAGCTAGTTTCTCACGAACACAGTCTTCTGAAAATTGTTCAAGATGTCCCTCACTTCTGTTCCTGTTTGTGGGTGTTTTCTGAGGTCCTGGTTCTTCATCTGTGAACACAGAACAGAAATATTTGTTAAGCAATTCCGCTTTATCCTTATCAGCTTCTACATATTCCTCCCCTTCAACCTTGTGTCTGAGAATACTTTTGCCCTATCTCTTCTCTCTAACATATCTGAAAAATGTCTTATCCCCCAATTTTATTACATTGGCTATTTCCTCCTCTTTTTGAATCTTTGCTTTCCTGACTACTTTGCTAGCTTCTCTTAAGTTTTTCCAAATATAGATGCTTGTCTTCCTTTCTCTGTGATCTCTTGCATTTCATGAAGGCCTCCCTCTTTTTCTTCACTTTTTCAGCTACTTCTTTTGAAAGCCATAGCAGTCTCCTTTTCCTTTTCCTTTTATTCACCATTTTAACAAAAAAGTTGGTTGCCCTTAAAATATCCCCTTTCAGTTTTGCCTACTGTTTTTCTACATCCTCCAGCTGTTCCCATCCCACTAACGACTCCCTGAGGTATTGGCCCATCTTGGCAAAGTTAGTCTTACTAAAGTCTAAGACCCTCACCTTTGAATGGATTCTAACAGCCCTAGTCCTAATACTGAACCACACCATGTGGTGATCACTGGATGCAAAATGATTTCCCACTATAACATCAGAAACACTTTCACCATTGGTAAGCACCAAATCCAGTATGGCCCCTTCACTTTGGGGTTTGTTACCAATTGCTTGAATAGTTCTCCCTGTAGAGAATCCAAGATCTCTTTACTTCTAGATGATACTGCAGCAGGATTGTGCCAGTTAACATTTGGCATATTGAAATCCCCTATCAGTAGCACTTCCACTTTCCTAGCAATGCTGCATATGTCTTCAATTAACTCTCTATCCACCTCTTCCCCTTGTGAGGGAGGTCTGTATATTACGCCAATGCAAATAGATTTCTCTTTCCCTCTTTCTAGTTTAACCCATCAGCAAATAAACATCACAGCCTTAATTGCTTCACTCAACACCACAACATCCTCCCCTCAATCCATGCCCAGTCAGCTGGATCAAAGCAACCAAGCAGGAACCCCATAAGCACAAAACTCACGCAATCCATGCTTTGACAAGGACACATGCCAAAACAACTGAAGTTATCCTCAATCTGACCGACACTCAAAAACCCAACCTCAACCTGATGGACTCAGCATCATACAGGACCATTGCCAGTCTCCCATTCTTAACAAAAGTCATCGAGAAAACAGAACAGCATCAACTCCAGGAACACACTGATAAGAACAACCTCCTTGACCCACAGAAACATGGTTTCTACCCACCCCACAGTGTATAAACATTGATGATCTCACTCCTAGACACACTAATGAAAGGAATGCAGAACAAAACACATGGATATATATCATGATATTCCTTGACATATCAGCAGCTTTTGACTCAGTAAATCATCACATACTTCTTCAATGCCTCCACGCCATGAGAATTCAAAACACTGTACTTCAATGGTTTAAGTCCTACCTCATCAACAGGCAACAACAAATAAAAATTGGAAACAACATATTCCCCCCCCCCCCCTATATTCCCCCCATCATCTCCATTGCTCTTCAACATCTACCTATAGCCACTCTGCCAAATCATCAGAACACATAACATCAACTTCCACATCTATGCAGATGACATAATGCTCTATGCACCATTCAACCAGGAACAACCCACCAACACAAAACTCATACAATGCCTCAAAGATTCATTCAACACTGATCTCCCTCCATACAGCGCTGCACACCACAACACACATCCTCATGGGAACATCAAAATATGATCACACAACACCCACTTTGAAACAACTGCATTGTCTCCCACTTGCTAGCTGAATCAAGTACAAAACGTTTCTATTAATGCATAAAGCAATCATCAGCAATCTTCCATCTCACCTAAGCACATTGCTCCAAACAATGCAGCATAACCATGAAAGAAGATAAGTTACTACAAACACCCTAAGCATCCCCCACACAAGAACAAAATCAACCCAACAAGCCTGTTCTCAAGTCTTCAAACTGTACACACCTTCAGCCTGGAATGTTCTCCTAGACACAATACATGCCATTACAGACCTACCCACATTCAGAAAATGCCTGAAAAACCTTCTATTTGTCGAACACTTTACCCACCACTTCCATGAAACCCATCAAGAAGAATTAAATCACTCAAGAAACCAAAGTTTAATACTCTGTATTTACTCTGTATTGTACCTAGCTTGACCTAAGAAACATAAGAACATAAGATATGCCATACTGGGTCAGACCAAGGTCCATCAAGTCCAGTATCCTGTTTCCAACAAGAGCAAATCTAGGTCACAAGTACCCAGCAGTTTCCACAGAAGATACAGGTTCCACAATGCTTGTATTGGGACAAGTAGTGGATGTCCCCTTTAATAATGGTTTATGGACCTTCAAGAACTTGTCCAAACCCTTTTTAAACCAGCTACACTAACGAGTTTCACTACATCCTCTGTTAACGAATTCCAGAGTTTGATTACATGTTGAGTGAAAATTTTTTTTTTCTTATTAGTCTTAAATGGGTTACAGTGTAGCTTCATTTGCATGTCCCCTAGTCTTTCTACATTTTGATGGCATAAACAATCGATCTACGTTTACCCATTCCACTCCATACATTAATTTATAGACCTCTACCATATCTCCCCTCAGCCCTCTCTTTTCCAGGTTGAAGAGCCCTAACTTTTTTAGCCGCTCCTCATAGGAATATCCTTCCATCCCCTTTACCATTTTGGTGTCTCTTCTCTGTACCTATTCTAATTCTGACATATCCTTTTTAAGATACGGAGACCAGAATTGCACACAATATTTGAGGTGCAGTCACATTATGGAATGATTCAGAGGCTTTTTTTTTTTTTAGGGAGGCATGCACCTTTATTTAAGGAATACAATAAGAAGCGTGCAATAATTTAGCATTTTAATACTTAGTAGAAAAATAGATTCCAGCATGCTACCTCTACTATTACTATTCATTTCTATAGTGATATTTATAAACAATTCTATAGAGTTTACTTGGCTAGTAGAGGACCATTGAATAACCTAATCTGAAGTGGTATAGTATGATCCAAACAACTCAAGCTTGAAACTGAACTTGGATGACCTAGCTCCCTAAACTTTGAGCTAGTTGCAACTGGTCTTACTCTTCTTGACCTGCCTCTACTGGACATCAGTGGCTCTGATAGATACTCAGTTGTTGTCTTGCTCCTGGAAGATCCACTGAAAGTAATATGAGGTTTCGATTATAAGAATTAGCCCTGAGATAATCTTGGAAAATCTGATTAGAAAACATGAGCTGCCTTGTATTAAAGTGCAGGTCAGCATTCCTGAAAAATTCAAACTATCAGTACTGGAATGTTTTGGATTTGAATTGCTACCATTGAAACTAATTTATTTTTTCGTCTTCAGTATGTATGTTTGTCTAGAAGCAACACTTTCTAAGTTATTGACTTTTTTTCAGGGTGATTCTCCTCTCCTTCCTCCACCAATGAAGAAGCTTGAATCCAGGACAGTATACATTGGTTACATCTCAGCAATTCTCAAAAGTGGCCCCTCCTGTTTTCAGGGAGTGCCCTGGGGAAAGGGAATTAGAAATGGAATGTGTGTTTGGGGGAGGGGGTGAATGAGCAAATCTGTAGTGGTGTCGAGTGGTGATACCAGCGGATTTCATAGTTTTTTAGCTGGAAGACCTATTGTACCAGAGCCATTGCTGTGTATTGTCACGCCCATTAGACTGATATCATCACTGGCTGGACTTTAAATTTGTGTGTGCCATTGTACTCCCTTCGGTGTTACTTTGGGGGCATTCAGGGGTCATCTTGGTCTTACCTCCTTGTGCGCAATATGCCAAAGGAAGCTGGCAAATGTAAGAGCAAGAGTGCTAAGCTAGGGGCATTATCGTCAACTCCTATGAAGACTCGTCCATGGGTCAATTTCCATCGCAAAGTCCATTTAACGTCCATGCCTTCCATTCAGGCCACCGCACAAAAGGATGCCTCCGAAGTTTTTATCTGCCTTCTTTCCTCAGGAGAGATCATGTAGAGGAGAGTGGCAGATCTGGCAGAGAAGACTATGCTCTTGCTTCTGTCAGCCCATGCCTCCATCCTTTTTGCAATACTGGAGAGACCTTCTTTCATTGCATTTTTAGAACTTCTTGCTCTTCAATGAATTGCAACGCAGCTACCGGATCATCAAAGGTTTTGGTGTGATTGTCCAAAGTAATTTTTAGCCCGGCTGGGTAAAAAAGACCATACTGCGCTTGCAAGTATTGCAACCGAGGTCTCAGCTCCAAAAATTGCTTCCTTTTTTCCACTGTTGCTTTGCAGAAATCCGGGAAGAAGGAAATCTTGTGCCCTTCAAATGTTAGCGAAGTTTGCGCTCTAGCCACTGCCATTATTTGTAGAGCATGCTGGTGCCATAGCAGACAGAAAATTATCGGTTTTGGCCTCCGATTCTGTGAAGTTGCTTGCGTCGGAACTCTATGGGTCCTCTCGATTCCCAGCAGTTCAGAGAAGTTTAGCCACAATAGCTTGGGTAGAGCCTTCCCTAGGAACGCAGATACATCAGGACCTTCAGCTCCCTCCAGAATGCCCACTAACCTGATGTTGTTTCTCCTGTTTCTGTTGATGAGGTCTTCAATGTTCAATTCCAGGCGCTCAATCTTCCTGAAGGCTTTGTTAAGTTGACTTAACTGCTCCTCATGCTTTACTATCACGCCATCTATTTTATCTATGCACCCTGTTACTGCTTTCATCTGCGTCTTCATTTCTTGCACATCTACTTGCAACCAACTCAGAGCCTCACCATTCGCTACTACAACATCCCTGACAACTCGAATTTCTCCCAGCAGTTCTTTTATTGATTCTTCTGGCTCCCTGGTGGTGGCCATTTTATGAGGGGAGAGAGGATCTGACTTAGCTCTTTTGGATCCCGAGCCAGAACTCGCCGTGAAGTCCAGCTTCGTAGGTTTTTCACTCGTCATACTCTGCTCCTTGTCAGAGCAACATCCGATAGGCTTAATAGGTCATTATTTTCGGGGCATTTCTCAGGAAATCTTGATGGATTCACTGGAGCTGAGCTCCTAAGCAGCCATCCCGCTTCGTTGTTGGCTCCGCCCCTCCCCCCCAGAGGCATTTTAATGTCCTTGGTTTTATTCTCCATCCCTTTCCTTATGATTCCTAGCATTCTATTTGTTTTCTTGGTTGCTACTGCACACTGGGCAGAGATTTTCAAAGTGTCTTATTTCATCTACCTAACTGTATATAGTTACTCATTATCTGTACAAAAGTTCAATTGTTCAATGTAAAATTTTACCTTTGTTCAATCTAAACCGCCTTGACCATGGTGAAAACCAGTATATAAACCGTGCTAGCTAAATAAATAAATAACTATGATTTATTATTCTTAATTTTTTTCTATTTACTCTGACTTCTAGATTTATAGTGATTTGCTTTAGTTACAATGAATCACCATTGTCAAAGGTATTTGGTGTGGGTATGACCAGAGCATCCTCCTCAATAAAGATCAAAGTAAAGGATTCATTTATTTTTTCTACTGTTAACTTATCCTTTCTGAATATTCCTATTACTCCTTGATCTTATAGTCATACAACTGACTGCCTCAAAGCCTTTATGCAAAAAGCTCACCTCTTTGTGTATCTCCCCTCTTATATTTGTGGGCTAGGGTGGGTAGATACTTTGGGGTATGTTTACTAAACTGCGGTAAACGTGAATAACGCGCGTTGTACGACATAAACGATCGTTAGCATGCTATAGCGCACGCTGTAGTGCATTAACGATTGTAAACGCGCTATAGCGCGCGTTATCACGTTCTAACGTGCGTGATGCTCCGCGGCACGGTAAAACAACGCAGAAGGTGGAGAGAAGGCAGAGAGAAGGGGTCAATGGGTGGAGAGTGGGCGGGGAGAGGCTCCCATTACACTAACGCACTGAATTTCAGAGCTGAATTCCAACGCGAATGAAAACCTGCCGTTAAAAGGCATATTAAAGGGGAGAGAAACAATTTAAATGTCAGCAATGTACAGCCTAGGCAGGGAAACCAAAAAAAGGTGATAAGTGTGATACAGGTGCACAGAACAAAAGGGCACAGAAACACTGAAAATGACCCCAACAAACTGGAAAAAAACAGCAACCAAGCTGGCCAATAGTGGTATCAATGAGAAACATCAACCCCCCCCCCCCCCGAGCAAGCTCCATTGAACAGATATTTATGTATTTCTTTATTTTAGTTATGTATTTATAAACCGCGGAAGGGTCCATACCCCGTCCCCATACAAGGTGCATGGGCCCACAGTGAAATAGCACTGTTCAGGGACTTCCCCACCATCGGACAGGGTTCCTATGGCGTGCACATGTCCCGCAACATCAGGGCGGGCATGTCGGAACGGGCAACCGGTCAGATGCTGGAGAAGGGGATACAGAGGGCTGCAGGCGGCACATGCTGTGGTGCAGCTGGGCCACAGTGGGGACTAGGGTGATGCCTAGCTGGCCCATAGGAATGCTGAAACAGTAGAGCAGCCAGACAGCAACTGCTGAGGGCCCAACATGGGCAAGAGTGTGCTTCCCACAGTGTCACAGGGAATAGTACCCAGCAGGTACCCCCAATGGCACAGAACATTGGCAGGCGGTGCTGGGGGAAAGCGTGGGCAGCTATGCGGGCACCCCCACCCCAAAACACACACCATAGGCAGCCGCCTACCTGCACACTGGATGGCTTGAGACCGCACACCACCAGCACCACCAGCAGAAGGGCATGTCAGCATGGTGGCTGAGGGATACTGGTGGTGGAGGGGGCAGTGGCAGCTGCCCAGAGCAGACCGTGTCCTAGCCCCCTTCACGTGGGTGCAGTGCACTCCAACAGACAGGCCCTGTCTGACCAACAGTCATGGTATCACCAGGGAACGCACCATCTCTGTGAGAACATGGTGGTGCAGTGCACAGAACCAGTGTATGCAGAAGCAGAGGGTCACAGGTTCAAGTCCCAACTGTGGTTTCCACCAACCCAGTCCTCATATTTTACCCCCTACTATAACGGGCTAATACAGACAGAACCGTTCTTGCAGATGATGTAAACATGCCCAAAACACCCACATTTTACCCTACAGAGCACAGACACCATAAACATGCACATTACCTAGAGCAGAGCCTCCCAAATGCAGTCCTGGAGGGCCAAACACCATCCCGGTTCCATGCTGCCTCTGATAAAGATGCCTGTGCTGCATTTCTATGCGCCACCCCCATGGTATGCAGATGTATCTCATGCATATTCATGAGGGACAGCATGAAAACCCGAACAGTGTTTGGCACTGCAGGACTGGAGTTGGGAACCTCTGCCGTAAAGCAGCAGCCAACAGGGGCAGACACACCCACACCCACAGGCCCCATTATCCAACGCCTCCTGGAGAGGCAGGACTTTGGGCTCTGCGTGCATCTCCCAATACTAGCACATGCATAAAGTAGTAATGCCACCCTAAACCTGGGAATATGTTACACAGCTATCACAAGGTTGCTATGAGCACTGGCAGATAGCAATTCCTAGGTTAAGTACAATTTCCTGAGTGAGCTGCATCATAGCAACCTTTCTGATGTCTGTGGAGTGTGCTACAGGTCCTGTGTCTTGCAGTGTTCACCAACCTGGGGAGTGACTCCTACAGTATTGCGTACCATAGCCATGCCTGCACTGTGCCCAGGACTGGTGTGGTGGCCTGGGCTGCCCAACACCTCTAGAGTTGCACAGTGCTTGCATAGATGTGGGGAGTGCTTGTCTGTCTATCCAGTGTGTGGTGGCTTCCAACACCCTCCACAGCCTACACTGCTAGCACTGTTGCCAGTATTGGCCTGCCAATGTGCATAATGAGGAGCAAGGTACCGTGGGAATAGCCTGGATAGGGTGGCCTGGCCTGGATGCATCTGCACACGGCATAGGGCAATGGCAAATGTAGTGCCTGGCCACCACCTGCATGGACAGGTTGGCCATAGCATGTCCTGCTGGGAGGTCACTCTCACCCTGACTGAGCAGTGACCATGGCATGGCTAGGTTCCACCATAGTGCTATATTGCATTTCTCTTATGTGATATTTATGGGTTTCCTTTTGGGGCCCAATCATGGACTTATCTGCTTGGTGTGTATGCTGATATCCCCGTTCTGGGAACATGCATCTCCTCCAGGACCATGCACTATGGACTAGCTGGCAGACTGTCTGCAGCTAGTATGTGTCTTGCTGAAACACTGTGCAGGGTGCAGCGGCTGGAGGCTTGCTGCTGGAGAATGTCAGATAATGGTGGGGGGCAGCTGAGCATTTCCAGACCTGCCGTCTGTCTGCTCTTGCTGTATGGGTGTGTACTGTTCTGCATTGCCTGCCCTGTAGGGTGTTTGATCCCGAGTGGGACTGGGGTGATGGTCCCCTCTACTGCCACCATTGCAGAGGGTTGAAAGTGGATCTGTGGGCAGGAGATCCTGTCCCCCACCCTGAGCCCTAGAGGGTGCGTTGGGTGGTGGTATGTAATCTCCCTGGTAACCACAGCAGAATGTGGGTGTGGTGCCGTGCAGTCCTCCTGTAGCCATCCATGTGTTTATTAGCAGCTCTAGCCCACTGGTTACTTCACTGCCCATGGAGCCAGTGGTCATGGGTTCATTGATAGGGCTGTCTTAGGCATTGTCTATTTTTACTGTATATTAGTGCTGCCAGCAGAACCATCCTCAGGGTACTGTCACCTTAGGGTAGCTCAAAGGGTGCCCTATAGGGCGCCTTATAAGGCACCCTATAGAGCGCCTTATATGGCGGCGCTGTATAGGGTGCGATTTACGCGCCGCCCTATAGGGCGCACATTACACGTCGCCCTATAGGGCGCACATTACACTTCGCCCTATATTATATGTATTATATGCCATTTGAAAGGAATATTTAGGCATGCCCTATAGGGCGTGCCTTACACTTCGCCTTATAGGGAACGCCTAAATATTCCTATCAACTGGTATATAATACATGACCATGTCAGAGAGAACATCACTATTGGAACATATTTCATAGGAAGGATACACTTTTCCTGACATATGCAAACTGTAACCCGCCTGCAGATTAAAATATTATAGTTGGCTTTCAAAGGATGCCTCAGCCAGCCTTACTTATTAGGCACACTGGGGAATCGAACCCATGACTCTTGTACCATCAGTCTGTGTAGTAACCATTGTGCTACAGCTCTGTTTCTGTCTTTGGGTGTCTGCGCGCTGTCTTAAGTGTGCGTGCAGTAGCGCGCGCTGTAACGATCGTTGCTGTGCGGCACGCAATAACACACGTAACTCCGCGTTATTGGTTACGATGTCCCGCCCATGTCCTTTTTTGGCTTTCCTTTCACTAATGCGGCTCCTAACGCGAATTGCACTAACGCAGTTTAGTAAACATACCCCTTTGTTTCAAATTATGAATTACTTTGTTTTTGCTTATTCTTGTAATATAGAATTTGCTAAATGTATCTGCTCTTTTTTCTGCAAGAATGTTTTGTAAACCTTTCTTGATTTAATTTGTAAAATTTCATAAATATATAAAAAAAAAAGCTCACCTCTTTGGGGCTGCTTTTGGATCCTGATCCGATTAGTCTACTATGTGTCTCCTTACCTTTTCCTAATTGTATCTTTGTCCTCATCTGTTATATTGTCTGTCTTGACTAGACTGTAAGCTCTGCCATGCCAAGAATGTCTTTACATGTATCTTTACATTCTCTATGCAGTGCTGTGTACTCCTTGTAGTGCTATATAAATGATCAGTAATAGTAGTAGTAGTATTTATTTATTTATTTAACAAGTTTTCTATACCGCCTTTTCATTTAATGAAGGCAGCTTTCATTATAACTCAAAACTATTACAAAGAACTTGCAACGGAAACCATTATAACTCAAACTATTACAAAGAACTCTCTATGAAGAAAAAAGGGAGGGGCTCATGCAGGAGGTGCTAAATAGCACAACTTATGTACAGTGGAACATATATACATTTGTTTGTGAGGTGTGTGCATGAGTCAAGAAACTGCTGGAGGTGTTAGGGGTTTCCACTGAAGTGTTTAATGAAAAGGAGGATCTTGAGCTGTTTCCTAAAGTCTTCTATGTTTGAGGGGGATCTTAGTTTTTCTGGAAGGGAGTTCCAGATAGCGGGAGTGGCAAGTGAAAGAGCCCTCTTCACAGTGCATTTGTTAACTTTTGTAAACATGCTGGGTGTAGGTATGGTATTTATGGTGCTATGTCTCACTGGTCTGTTTATGGGCTTGGTACAGATCAGGTCCTGTAAGATTCTGGCTGATAAGTTGTTTTTAATTATGAAGATGGTGAGTGTCGATTTATATTTGGCATTTGAAGTGATTGGTAGCCAGTGGAGCTGGTTCAAGAAGGGGGTTATGTGGTCATGTTGAGATGATCCAGTGATGATTCAGGCAGCAGTATTTTGGACTAGTTGCAGGGGTCGGATGGATTGCTTGGGTAATCCTTGGAAAAGGGCATTACAGTAGGCCCGAGAGGGTGTTATGATGGCCTGACAGACTGTTCGGAAGTGGTCTTGATTGAGGAGAGGTTTGAGTCTTCTAATTGTGGCGAGTTTGTAGAAGATGGACTTAGAGGTCCTACTGATATGGGCTCATAGGTTAAGGAGCCGGTCAAGGATGACTCCAAGGTACTTTACTTCATCTTTTATTGCAATTGGAGAGTCAGAAATGTAGTAGTAGTAGTAGTAGTATGTTTCAGTGTAAGTGCAAGCAGCCAAATAGCAGATGTGAAGTGGCATTTTGGAACAGACTTGGAGAAGAGAATTCCCATGCCCATCTCAGGATGTGGAGAATTAGGACAGCAATTTACAAGAAGTTTTGCAAAATGTAGACCCCTTGTAAAATAGCAACAGGACTGCACAGGTATGCCTTGCCACATCTAGCAGAAGCAGCAGTTTTAAGAAGATGCACAGGGAACCCCCCCTCTCCCCCACACTTAGATGTGGGAGCAGCCTCTTAAAATTGCCACACTGGCACAAATGGCATACCAGTGCATCATCACAGGTTTGGGCCCTCCATCACCTGCACCCCAGACCCCAGGAACCCCCCAGATGCCCGCATTGTACTCTGCTGATTTCCCCCTCAACCCCCGCCCATGAAATGGTGGCCTGATCCTCCCTTCCACCCCCTGAGGAAGTAGTCTGATCCCCCTTCCCCTGAAGGCCCCCTCCAACCAAACTACAAAGTGGTGATCCCTCACCCAAGTGACCAGACCCTTCCACCTCCCAGATTGCCATTCCAGGGGAAAGTCTTTTTGGGATTCACCACTTTTCTTTTTGATTGGGGGGAGGGGGTGTAGAGACTAGACTATTGATTTGGAAAGCAGACTGGTTATGCTGTATGGAGAAATTTTGCATACCTGATAATGTTTTTCCCTACAGTCCTACTAGACCAATCCAGATGAGTGGATTATGCTCTCTAGCCAGCAGGTGGAAGTAGACGAGCAACTACCAGTGATGAGATCACTTGGTATATCTTCTGGTGCAGCACTGCAAGAAGTCAGTATGATACTTTACAAGCAATAAGCAAGACCGAAAAACCCAGAAAATCTCAGAAATGATGAACATTATTTTGTGACAAGGCGGTGGCAAAAGCCAGGAGGATGTTGGGCTGCATACAAAGAGGGATTACCAGCAGAAAGGAAGCGGTACTTATGCCACTGTACAAGTCACTGGTGAGGCCTCACTTGGAATACTGTGTTCAGTTCTGGAGACGATATCTTGCAAAAGATGTAAAAAGACTGGAAACTGTTCAGAGAAAGGCGACCAAAATGATTTGGAACCTGCGTCAGAAGGCTTATGAGAAGAGACTTGAAGACCTAAATATGTACACTTTGGAGCAGAGGAGGGACAGGGGAGATATTATTCAGACCTTTAAATACTTAAAGAGAAATGATGAACAAACAAACCTCTTCCAAAGACGGGGAAGCTGTAAAACTAGAGGGCATAACATGAAGCTGCAAGGTGGTAAATTGAAAGGCAATGTCAGGAAATATTTCTTCACTGAAAGGGTGATGGATGCTTGGAATGCCCTCCCGATGGAAGTGGTGGGGGGAAAACATGGTGACGGAATTCAAAACGGCATGGGACAAACACAGTGGATCCCTTTACAGCAACCGGATAAAACCAAAATAAACGGTACCATCTAACTTCTGAACCATCTAACGTCTCAACAAATAGGGGTGTCCTACATGGAGTAGTGGGTTCACCCCTAAACAAAGACATGGGGAAGGGTGGCCTGCACAGAGCGACAGGTGCACCTACTCTTGCCATCTTGCTGGGCAGACTAGATGGACCATGCTAGTCTTTATCTGCTGTCACTTACTATGTTACTATGTTACTATGTAACCAAGAACCATAACTTGAAGTAGTCATTTAGAATGAGTGTTTGGCTCGCTTCTCTACAAATGAACTGCATTAGGTACTAAAAACTGACAATGCAATCAAGAGACAGCAGGGATCCAAAACCTGTCAGTCTTCCAGGGGGTTTTGGACTGGTCTAAAAGGATTGAAGGAAATAAAATTATCACGTATTGAAATTTTCTCCTTTCTTATCACCCTGCTAGACAAGCCCAAATGAGTAGGATGTATCCAAGCAAACAGGACCAGGATGGGAGGAAGATGACACTCTGGACAGAACTGCCTTGCCAAAGTTGCCTTCTGCTCCAGCTCCCGCATGAAACCTGTAATGCTTCACAAAGGTTCTCAGAGACGACCAAATAGCTGCCTTTTCTTCTGGAGATACTAAGATGAACTTCACCAAAGAGGAGGCCTATGCCCTAGTGGAATGAGCTCTGACTCCTTATGGCACATGTTTTTAACCAGAAAGTATGCTAAACTAATATACTTTCCAGTTATATGACTAACTCTTCCAAACATTTACCTGATGCAGAGAAGGACCCTTCTTCTGATCCTCCTCTGAGAAGGAGGACAGGATGATGGCCTGGTTAAGAAAAAAGGGAGACAGAGCTTTGGTAGAAAGGACAGTACAGTCTACAAAAAGACAGAAGCCATCAAGAAAACCAACAAAATTGGCTCCCTGTAGGACAAGGCCTGCAGCTCAGATACCGGCAATAGACATCCGGAAACCACCTTCAGGGTCAAATCCTTGAGAAAGGCTTTATGAATGAGTTCAAAAGGGGGCCCTTTCAGGGCCTCCAAAACCAGAGAGAGATTCCTCTGAGGAACACCAGACACATTGGTGGACAGATCTGCTTCATTCCCTTGAGGAAGCAGGAGATGTCAGCGTGAGCTACCAAGGACATCCCTAGAATGTACTCAAGCTGCCACCTGAAGCTTGAGAGATTTCAGGGTTAACATCTTGTCAGACTGTCAGAAGGATTAAACATTGACTATGTCTGCCTTCCTGGCTTCCAGAGTCCAAGAGGAAAGTCACATCTTTCCTCCTAAACCCACCTACCCCCTTTCTCCCTTCTCTATTTCTGTGGACACTACACTCCTCCCTGTTTCTTCAGCTCACAACCTTGGAGTCATCTTTGACACTACTCTCTCTTTATTTATTTATTTAACAGTTTTTCTATACTGCCTTTATCTTTCTCTGCACACATCCAGCAGATAGCTAAAACCTGTTGCTTCTTTCTCTATAATATTGGCAACATTTGTCTTTTCCTTTCTGTACACTACTAAGACCTAATTCACTCACTAGACCCCCCCCCCCCCCGTCTTGACTATTGTAAACTGCTTCTCACTGGTCTCCCTCTGAATCATCTTTCTTCCCTTCAATCTGTTCAAAACTCAGCTGCACAGCTTATCTTCCACTAGTGTCACTATGCTCATGTAACCCTTCTTCTCCAGTCACTTCACTAGCTCCCATCCAATTCAGCATCCAATTCAAACTTCTCCTGCTTATCTACAAGGACATTCATTCTGTAGCTCCTCACTACCTTTCCTTTCTTATCTCACTCTACACTCCTCCTTGGGAACTCCACTCCTCTGGGAGATCCTTTTTATCTGTGCCCTTCTCTGCCACTGCCAGCTCCATACTTTGTTCATTCTACCTTGCTGCTCCATGTGCCTGGAACAAACTACCTGAGTTGGTGCATTGGGCTCCTTCTCTGACCCTATTCAAGTCCAAGTGAAGATCCACCTCTTTGAGGCTTCTTTGGGACCCTGATGATCTTCATTCTCTTGTCCACTACTAATGTGTATCTTGCCATATTCTAGTCCCCAGTTTTGTGATGTTTTTTTCATCTTGATTAGAATGTAAACTCTGTTGAGCAGGGACTGTTTTACATCTATATGTACAGCACTGTATATACCTTGTAGCTCTATACAAATGATTAGTAGTACTAGTAGCACCTCTTAAAAGCCCTCCAGACTCTCACAAAGACAAAGGAAATAGAGACCCTTGGGATGTTGAGGTGTCCACTATCGCTCCACAGTAGCCCTTTTCAGCAAGTCTATACCTCTCAAAGGCCAGGCTGTAAGTGAAAAGGAAACAGGATACTCCATCACCAGGGGCGCATGCCATAGGAGGCCCATCTCAAACCAACAAGAGAGGGGCCCCCACCAACAGGTTCAAGGTTCTACATATCATGACCTACATGTCCAGTTCAGGTCCACTAGAATTGTCCAGTCCACATGAGACCAAATTCTGCACAGAAGGCTGCTCACTAAAGGCCATGGGGGAAAGACATACAGAAACCCCTACTGGGGTCACTCTTGAAGCTGATCATTCAAGTTCACCCCTTGAGGATCCTGCCTATAGCTGAAAAAAATATTCTTCATTGTGAAATTTTCCTAAGTGGCCATCAATTCAAATGCTGGAAGGATGCACGTCTGTACTATGAAGCTGAAGATGTAAAAGATTAACTCCCACTCCCTGGGATCCACAGTGCTCCAACTGAGGATGCCGGCATACACATTGTTGACTCCTGCTATGTGAGATGTACACAGGGCAATCAGCTGTTCCTCCCAGTGACACAGCACAACCACCTTGAGCCACTCCGACACTGCAAGTTCCACCTTGCTCATTGACATACACCACAGCTGTGGTCTTATCCAAGAACATGTGGACCATTTTGCCCACCAGGAGAGGCTAGAATATATCTATAGCCAGGTTGATTGACCAGGAGGTCTCCTGTGGGAAAAGAGTGCCTGGACAAACTGACCTAGACAGTGAGTTTCACAGCCCTTCAGGCTAACATCAAATGAGACTGTCACCCAATCTGGAGCATCTGAAGGCATCCCGTCCATCAGATGGCAGGACTGAACTACCATGCTAATTGCTTCTTAATCTACCGGGGGAGAGGAAGGGTCTGGATGAGCAAATGAGAATAGGAAGACCAGAGAAGTGGCAGATGTCTCTGAATAGGATACATGTAAGCTGTGGCCCAAGGGACCAGCTCTAATGGACCCTAGGAGTTAGAGGTAATACCAGACCCAGGGAACTGACTGAGTAGAAAACACTCTGTTGGCTTTGCAGTTTTAGGGCTCTCTCTTACTTGAGGAAAACTCGACCCAAGAGAGTGCTGAGAAGAGCCCTGAGATACTCTAAGTCCTGGGAAGGAATCAGGATGCTCTTGGGAGAGATGAGAACCAACCACAGCCTTTCTAACTCCAGCTCCAGGAAGTCTCTTTGAATCAGCCATTCATCTAGATACCAATGAACCTTGATTCCTTGCATATGCAGAAGCGCTGCCACTACCACCCTGAATTTAGAGAATGTGCAAGGAGCCATGACCAGGCCAAAGGGTAGATTCCAGAACTAGATTTGGTAGCCCGGCAGCCAAGCATCCAGAAATAGAGAAAACACTGGCATTGCTCTTGGATGGGAATCTAAGAGTACATCTTGGTGAGATCTAAGGAGATGAGGAACTCCCTTTGCCAGATTGATGCAATGACAAATCTCGTGGTCTCCATCTGGAAATGAGGGACTCAGTTAGGCATTGACTGCCGTCAGGTTCAGAATATGCCAGAAGGAACTTCCCTTCTTGAGCGCCACAGAGTACATGAAATAAAGGCCCTGGCCTTACTCTGTGGAGGGTACGGGTAAAGAAGCCTTTAACAGCAAGAGGCACTGTAGCGATTTTTCAACCAACACCCAGTTCAGCAGAGAGCTTTGCAAAGTCCAGTGTATAACAATGGCCTAGGAAAATCTATAGGTCCAACATGATATGGGTCCTCTCCGAGAGAAAAAGCCAGAACTGTCCCCCAACTGGCTGTACCTTGGAAGGGACCCATTGTATCTCATTGCAAGGGTTTGCTGACCCCAGAGGGAGCCTCAGCTAAGTCTCAAAAATGCAGAGAGCTCCAGAAAGGTTAACCCTTTCTGGGTTTAGACCCTTTATTTATTTATTTATTTATTTATTTATAAAGCCTTTATATACTGCCTTCCTCTCCAAACATTCAAAGCAGTTCACAAAACTTAACAAAAACTTACACTTAAGATGAAAAAGTTCTACACAGCTATTTAAGGGTATCTCCCTGCTCTATGCAAGGGCCTGTGAGAAATGCTTCTAGCACCCCTGGGCCTGTCTTGCAAGAACCACTGAGGGCAAGCCTCACCAAGGTCCTTCACCAACCTCTCCTCCCTAAAGAGCAATCTGTTCTTAGAGCAGAGTGTGCTCATCTATAACTTGGAGGTAGCATCCATTGACCAATTGCTGAGCCAAAACCACCACCTAGTCATTATCACTGCTGCCATGGACTTGGAGAAGATCATGATCGGTCA
Source organism: Ichthyophis bannanicus (assembly GCA_033557465.1). Classification (NCBI taxonomy): domain Eukaryota; kingdom Metazoa; phylum Chordata; class Amphibia; order Gymnophiona; family Ichthyophiidae; genus Ichthyophis; species Ichthyophis bannanicus. The sequence continues at coordinate 953,093,010 of CM066032.1, forward strand.
AACAGGGTATTAGTCATATATATGACTCTGGACTCCAATCTTGCAGCCTCTGGACTGTCTAGCAGCTGCTAAACTCAGCACAAGAGAGCTCATGTCACTAAGTATTCACACAGTGCCACTTTGGAGCCTAAAGTGGAGGTCCTAGGGTACTACCATTCTTATCACTTGAACTGCAGCAGACATTCTTGGCATCAGAGGAGCCACCCGGTGAGGTTGGGGCAGGGGGCCTTTAAAAATCTATGCCCTGTGAGACTTAGTGGGGACTACCATTCTTACCACTTGGACTGCAGCTGACCTTCCTGACATCGGAGGAGCCACCCAGTGATGTCAAAGCAGGGGGCCTTTAAAGATCTAGGCCCTGTGAGACTCATTGGGGACTACTATTCTTACTGCTTAGACTACAGTAGACGTTCCCATCATCGGAGGAGATGGCCAGTGATATCAGGGCAGGAGACCTCTAAAGATCTATGCCTCTCTGTGGGATGCGGAAGCGGTTATGTCCTTGAGATGCAATTCAAAGGAGCATGTGCTAAGGGGCTGGATAAGCTACTACTACTACTGAACATTTGTATAGCACTACAAGACATACACAGAGCTGCACAGACACATGTAAAAGACGGTCCCTGCTTATCAGAGTTTACAATCTAGTCAAGACAGAAAACACAGTAGCTGTAAACATGGGATACAGCTAAGGGGAATGGTAAGGAAACACAAAGGAGATCAGGTGAGTCAACATCCGAAAGCAGCAGGGAAGAGGTGCGTTTTCAGCCTGGATTTGAAAAGATTCAGAGAAGGTGCCTAACATACAGACTCAGGTAGTTTGTTCCAGGCATAAGGAGAAGAAAGATGAAAGGAGAAGTCTGGAGTTAGCAGTAGAAGAGAAGGGCACAGATAGTAGCAATTTGCCAGAAGAGTGGAGTTCCCGAGGAGGGGTGTAGGGAGAGATAAGAGAGGAAAAGTAGCGGGGAGCTGCAGAGTGAATGCACTTATAAGTCAGCAGGAGAAGTTTGAACTGGATGCGGAAAAGGATAGAGAGCCAATGAAGTGACTTAAGAAGAGGGGTAATATGAGCATGATGGGTTGGTGGAAGATTAGCTGTGCAGCAGAGTGTTCAACAGATTGAAGGGGAGAGAGATGATTCAGAGGGAGACCAGCAAGGAGTAGGTTACAATAGTCTAGAAGAGAGGTGACTAAGGAGTGGATAAGTGTCTTAGTAGTATGCTCAGAAAGGAATGGGTGAATTTTGTTGATGTTGTAGAGAAAGAGATGGCAGGTTTTAGCTATCAGTTGGATGTCTGGAGAGGAGAGAGAGGAGTCAAAGATGACCCCAAGGTTGTAAGCTCAGGAGACAGGGAGGTGTAGAGAGCTCTTTGAGTGCCCCTTTGGTGCACTTTGGTGCACAAGAGACTCTCTGCTGATTTATGGATCCAAAGGAAGAAGAGATTCAGTAATGTGAAAAGTCAGAAAACTGTTAAAATTGTGGGTCCCATGGATCAACACGTCAAGATTGTGGTGCCTCTGACTTGCAACAATCGGAAAGCAGAGATTCTTTACTTGTGACTCCTCCTGACAAGGGTTTAGTGACCCCATCTAGCTGTCTGTCTTCACCTGAAGCTTCCGTTGGCCTCCTTGGTTTAGGAGGTGCTATGGTGACTTCTTTCTCTCCTGACCAAACTGATAAATTGGTTTTAGGTGCTGAATTTGGGAAGCGATTGGCACCTTTACTAAAACCTTTAACTTTTCCTTCTCCCTCAGCCTCGGTGTTTCCACAGGCAGATGTTTCTTTGAAGGACATCTGGCAAATTGTATCTCGTACAGAATTATCCTTGTCTAATGCTTTTGCACAGATCTCTGTTTTCTCTATGGATATGGCTGCTAAGCTGGCTGAGCAAGATAATAGGTTATTGGAACTGTTGATATTTGTGCTAAACAGACAGGGCAGATTTCCACCTTACAAGTGGTATCTGCATCCTCTGTTAATGAGTCTTTGCTCATTCACCGGCAGCAATGGAGAATTCTATTAGAGCTATTAATCTTCTTTTCCTGAATTTTCCATGCACACGTTTTCTTTCTCCATTGCAACTGTTTCCTAAATATTTGAAAGAGATCTTACTGATTACAGATCTCACCTCTATTTCTATTTCTATTTCTAACTTGTATTACTTACTGAAAAGAATTCAGAGTGTGGATAAGGACGCAGGAGGTCTTGATCAACTCTCACAGATTGAGAGTCTAGATCTTCCACATTTCTTGAGTCACTTATCAATGAAATTTCCTCTAGGGCTATACATTTGGTAACTTTTTCCTCTTTGCTAGAAAAATCCAATATCCTTAAAAAATATTTTCAGAATAAGAGTGTTTCATTTGTGGCCAACTTATTAATGTTTTCCTGGACATATGTAGGAGATATTATCAGTAGCAAATATACATGTATAAATACTCGGTCTGTCTAGGGGATACTGCTACACTCCTTTTTCCAGGATTCCATAGGACTACCTAGCAAGCAAACCATGTGATAAGACAAGAATCAGCCCTGTTTGTATAAAAATTAGACTTTATTTTTGATAGTAAAAATAGTGGAAATATTAGAATAAATTAGCTTTCCGAGGTAGTATGTTATTCAGCCCTATGTTACAATTACCAAGAGATCTAATCTCTGTTTTAGAAACCAATATGACTGATTCACGCTGCACCCAGACATACAGTAAATTATCTGTCTGTTTAAGCTAGCCCCAACCTCAGGGAGAAATTAAAGACCAGTACCGTAGCTCTCGCCAAAATACTTATGGCTGGGTCTGGCATGGCACAAAGTCAAAGCATGGCAGAGGAACAACGTCAGCTGAGATGAACTGCATGGTCACAATCTGAGCTGCCAATCTGTGGGAGAAATTCACTCTGTCTCGAGGTTTTGCCCTTGAACAATAGTTGACTTTTCAGCCAAAGAGAGAAGGCAAGCGAACAGTCTGTGTCAGATGTTTAAAGTTCCCAGGTGTTCTGCAAGTCTCTGTCTATACTTCAGAGTACTGCAGATGTGTTTGCTGGGCTGCATCTGTCTGCGTTCTGTTCTCTTCATCTGTTCTTCTCTCCGTGTTCTATCTCAGTTCTTTCTGAGTTCTGGGTTCCAGTGTACAGCCGTATAATTCTTTGTCCCAAAGACCTGGTGATTGGCTGGTTTTGAATCCAGTAACAGCTAATAGGTGGTCCTTCTGCAAACAAAGGTCCATAGTGTGTAAGTTTCTGGTGTGCAAGTTCATCCATTGTTGCCAATGCTAGCACCAGTAACACAGTGAAGGTCTCAGCAAAGTTCTTCTGCACGTAGTCAACTGGAAAAATAATTCCAAACTGGCAGAATTGCTTGATCTGCAAGTTTTAATGCTGAGTTATAACAAAACAGGAATCTGTCTTGTTTAATTCAGCCTTTGCTTCAGAGCAGGCCTCATGGTTCAGGTTTTGGTTTAGAGCAAGCCTCATCTTGTAACAGAAAGCCATGCTAGTTGTTCAGGCATTAGTTTCTGAACAGGTACAAGCCCTACATTCTCCAGGCCTACACAACTTCAATGTAAGGCTTTTTAAGTCTTAGGGCAAGGGTATTAGCTCTGGGGGTGACCTTTTTCCTAAAATTTCCTTTCAAATGGTTGGTGGTGTTCCAAGGTATTCATTATACCTTTCTTGATCTGGCCCTATTGGAGAACCTTTTGATTGGGAAGGAGGGATAAATCTTTATAATTTTCTAGTTTCTTTTTGTTTAGATGGCTTCATATAAGTGGGTCTAGTTTAAAGCAATCCTGATTGAAGCCAGGTATTATTTCTTTCATTTTTTTTCTGTGATATGATCCCCTGTGATGTGGACTTGAGTTTTGGATATTACTTATATACTTTGGGGGTCATTCTGAGGCACGAATAGCAGGGATGCACTATTCAGGGCCTCTTCCAACCCTGATTAATTTCCCCTGCTCGTTGTACAGGGAAGTTAGATGGGGGTGGGAAGGGGCGGATCGGGGATGGTATTAGGGTGGGTAGTGGGCGGCCATTGGCCCCAGATGCACGGACCGATTCCAATGTCAGCCCTGTAGATCTGGTGCCAGCGGCCTGAACAAGGAACTTATTCCACCTCTAAGGTGGAATAAGTTCCCCTAGTCAGGAGAAACGGGCAGATCTGGGGTTAGAAAGAGGCGGCAGGGGGCAGAGGATATCCCCCACAGACTGACCCTGGCTTGGGAGGCCAAATCGGGGGTCAAGCTGTGGGAAATGCAGTGTTTGTACCAGCGGCCTGGGATTGCGGCTTTTGAATTCAGTCACGGTTCCATGGCAACCAGACACCATGGTGCCACAGCTCCATTAAAAAGCTCTGACTGAGCTATCTGGGCAAGGCCTGTATGTGCAGGCCGGATGTGCCCCGCGGGATCAGAATCCCGGCTAACTCTGTGCGTCCAGTCCAAGGTGAGGAGTATATGTATGTGAGTGAATAGGTGGGGTCTGCATCTACACATGACTGTGCAAGTTAAGGTGAAGGAGAGAATGGATTGTAAAGTATGTGTTAATGCATGAGTTGAATGTGAGTGAGTAAGCTTGTGCGTGGGCAGGGTCTGCATGTGCAGAAGGAGTTTGCATACACTTGAGGGGGGAAGAGTGTGCATGTGTGTGATTAAAAGAGGCAAAGTATGCATGTGCATGAGGGACTGGGTTTGTGTAAATGAGTGGATGGGATGTTTTATGTGTGTATGTGAATGGATGGGATGCATGTGTGTGTGTGTGTGTGATCCACTCTTTCACCTTTGCAGTTTCCACTTCTGATGATCTCTGACTCCTAGTCTCTTCCTGACACCTTTCTCTCCTTCAGCTCTACCATTTCTTCTCCAGTCTATTCTTTCTCTTTTTCTCTTTTCCCAGGTTTTGGATTTCAGTTTTATTTGATAGATTGCCTATTATATCAATGTTTCTCCTACATTCCCCCCTATTCCATATCCCTGTGACAGTATCTCCTCTTACGCTTTACCAGGCTTCCCACCTGCCTTACTGCTCACTGTCTCCTGCATTATCTCTTCTTTAACAGGCAAAACCCATGCTCCCTGCCTGCTTCACTATTCCTTATTTCTCATGCTCTCTCTACTTTGGCAAACAGATACTGGACTCTGTTTGCCTCAGTGTTTACTACCACCAAAACTGCACCTTTGGCCCTCATCTATGGTGTCTCTTTGGTCTTGGTGGGCAGAGCTTCAGCTGCCCATATGCATTGCTGCTGAGTGCTTCCTTCTATGGTGCGTTTCCACAGAAGGCCATGGATGCACAAACCACACCAACCCCGAGTCTTGCATGGTGCTTCCATTCAAGATCACATAACACCTCTACTACAAAACCTACATTGGCTACCTATCGCAGCACAAGCCAAATACAAGGCCATTGTCACAATCTTTAAAGCATACCCTAACCTCTCCTCAGAATATTTATGTTCTCTAATCCGCAAGACACCAGATGACAGATCGAGGAGAACCAAAGCACAGTCTACACTAATCAACCCGACAACACACAGAAGAAGCAGCCAAACAATGTCTGTCAGAGCGTTCACACCTATTATCCCCTATTATCTAGTTTAAAAGCTGCTCCTTAAAAAGGAAATAGAACAGCTTTTAAACTAGATAATAAGGGAAAGCCGACAGTCGCCCAAGAGTGGATGGTTCAGAAGAATATATCCTTGAAGGATACTATCAAAAGCAGAGAGGTTCCAAAAAAGAGTAAAGTAGCCTAAATGCCCTCAAGTATGGAGCAGACAGAGCTTAAAGATCCCAAATTACTGAAGTCTACCAATAGCCAAATTAATATGAATAAAATACAGTCTCTAAAATGCTTGTATGCAAATGCTAGAAGTCTAAAAAATAAGACGGGAGAGTTAGAATATATAGCATTAATGAGAGGTTAGATATGATTGGAATATCAGAGACATGGTGGAAGGAGGACAACCAGTGGGACACTGTGATAGCTGGGTACAAACTATATTGTAATTATAGAGCTGATCAAATTGGTGGAGGGGTTGCGCTCTAGGTTAGAGAGGGCATTGAGTCAGAAAGGATTAAAGTTTTGCAGGAAACAAAATTTGCTGTAGAATCTCTATGGATTGAAATTCCATGTAAAAAGGGGAAGGCGATGGCAATGGGGGTGTACTATAGACCCTCTGGCCAGAATGAACAAATGGATGATGAAATGCTCAAAGAAATCAAGGAAGCTAACAAAAGTTACAGCGCAGTAATAATAATGGGTGATTTCAATTACCCCGGTATCGACTGGGTCAATGTTATGGCAGGACATGCTAGGGAGATAAAGTTCCTAGATGACATAAATGACTGCTTCTTGGAGCAGCTGGTTCATGAACCGACCAGAGGGGAAGCCATATTAGACCTGGACCTTAGTGGAACACCAGATCTAGTGCAAGAGATAAGGGTGTTGGGGCCACTTGGCAATAGTGATCATAGCATGATCGCCTTTGATTTAATTAGTGGAGGAGGGATAGTACGGAAATCCACAGTACTACCTTTTAAGTTTCGAAAGGGAGACTATGACAAAATGAGGAAAATAGTTAAGAAAAAACTAAAAGGAGCAGTTGCAAAGGTTAAAGACTTACATCAAGCTTGGGTGTTATTGAAAAATACTATCTTGGAAGCCCAGACCAGCTGTATTCCACGCTTTAAGAAAAATGGAAGGAAGTCAAAAAAACTGCCAGCATGGTTTAGAGGTGAGGTCAGAGAGGCTGTTGTTGCCAAAAATCATCTTTCAGGAAATGGAAAAAAGACCCAAACAATGAAACCTGGAAACAGCACAAGCACTGGGAAGTCAAATGCAAGGCATTGATAAAGCAGGCAAAGGGAGAATTTGAGAAACAGCTTGCTGCAGAAGCAAAAACGCGAAATAAAGATTTTTTCAAGTACATTTGTAGCAAAAAACCTGTGAGAGAGTCAGTTGGTCCATTAGATGATAGAGGAGTTAAAGGGGCACTAAGAGGCAACAAGGTGATAGCGGAGAGACTGATTGAATTCTTTGCTTCGGTCTTTACTGAGGAAGATGTAGGGATGTTACCCATGACTGAACTGGTATTCAAAGGTGCAAAAGAATTGAAAGAAATATCGATACATCGGGAAGATGTATTACAACTATTAGATAAACTGAAGAGTAGCAAATCACCTGGGCCGGATGGTATACATCCAAGGGTGTTGAAAGAACTGAAATATGAGATTGCAGACCTGCTATTAGTAATCTGTGAGCTATCATTAAAATCATCTCTAATACCTGAAGATTGGAGGATCGCCAATGTAACACCAATTTTTAAAAAGGGTTCCAGGGGTGATCCGGGAAACTACAGACCGGTGAGCCTCACGTCATTACCGGGAAAAATGGTAGAAACCATCATAAAGAATAAAATTACTCAGCATGTAGATAGTCATGGCCTAATGGGAGACAGCCAACATGGCTTTAGACAAGGAAGATCTTGTCTTACTAATCTGTTATGTTTTTTTGAAAGTGTGAATAAGCAGGTGGACAAAGGTGAGTCGGTTGATATAGTGTATCTGGACTTTCAGAAAGCCTTTGATAAGGTCCCTCATCAGAGACTTTTGGCAAAACTAAAGAGTCATGGGATAGGAGGCAGTGTACTACTGTGGATCAGGAACTGGTTAAAAGATAGAAAGCAGAAGGTTGAGCTAAATGGCCAATTTTCCCAATGGAGAAAGATGAATAGTGGTGTACCCCAGGGATCTGTGCTGGGTCCGCTGCTTTTTGACATATTCATAAATGACCTGGAAAGTGGAATAACGAGTGAGGTTTTCAAATTTGCAGATGACACAAAACTATTTAAAGTTGTTAAAACCCGAGTATTGTGGAAAATTGCAAGAGGATCTTGATAAATTGGAAGACTGGGCATCAAAATGGCAGATGAAATTTAATGTGAAGAAGTGCAAAGTTATGCACCTAGGGAAGAACAATCCAAACTATGGTTACACAATGCAAGGTTCCACATTAGGAACCACCACCCAGGAAAAAGATTTAGGTGTCATTGTGGATAACATATTAAAACCCTCGGCCCAGTGTGCAGCGGCAGCCAAGAGAGCAAATAGAATGCTAGGTATCATAAGGAAAGGAATGGAAAATAAAACAAAAGATATTATAATGCCTCTATATCGTTCTATGGTGAGACCGCACCTTGAATATTGTGTGCAATTCTGGTCGCCGTATCTTAAAAAGGATATAGCGTTATTAGAAAAGGTTCAGAGAAGAGCCACCAAAATGGTAAAGGGGATGGAAGGATACTCCTATGAAGAAAGGCTAAAAAGGTTAGGGCTCTTTAACCTGGAAAAGAGACGGCTGAGGGGAGATATGATAGAAGTCTATAAATTAATGAACGGAGTGGAACGGGTAAACGTAGATCGATTGTTTACGTTATCAGAATATAGAAAGACTAGGGGACATGCAATGAAACTACAGGGTAAACTATTTAAGACTAATAAAAGAAAATATTTTTTCACTCAACGTGTAATCAAACTCTGGAATTTGTTACCGGAGGATGTAGTAAAGGCTGTTAGTGTCGCTGGGTTTAAAAAAGGTTTGGACAAGTTCCTGGAGGAAAGATCCATAAACCATTATTAAGAAGGGACCCAGGATATCAATGCTTGACCCAGTACAAGCATTGCAGAACCTGTGTCTTTTGGGGAAACTGCTAGGTACGTATGACCTAGATTGGCCACTGTTGGAAACAGGATACTGGGCTTGATGGACCTTGGTCTGACCCAGTATGGCATATGTTATGTTCTTATGTTCTTACCTTATGCTCCACACCTATGGAATGCTCTACCTCCTAACATCTACTCCAGAAGAGACCTGCAAAACCTCAGAAAGAAACTGAAGACACATCTATTTAAGGAGCACTTCAGCGAAGGTCCTACCTAACACCATCCCACACCCATTACCCTCCCCAACCTCAACTACCCACCCTCCCCCCTCTCAACAGAGGGTTTGTTATCCAACATCAAGCTGTTTACCACTTATGTAACTACTGTTCTACTAGAAACATGCCTGTATTTCAGTTTATTTACTTAACTTGTTTTGTATAATAACTTTAACTGAATAACTTATTATTTCAGTTAACTTTACCTAAGTTAATTCTATACTGTTCTATGTAATGTTAATTTCTAACTGTTCCATGTAAACCACCTTGACACATTTGATAAGGCGGTATATAAAACTAGTTAAGTAAATAAACCCCAAGCCACCCACGTTTATACAGATGAATTGACAGACAGATGAATAGTTGGACATACAGATGGGCATGCCCTAGATAACAGGAACTCAATCCCATGCAAAATGTTGCTAAAAGAGAGTAAGAGGAGAAGGATATGGTAATACCTGGCAATGGAAATGCAGAGATGAGGCAATAAGATTTATTCATTCAGATTTCAAAGTTATATGTTCATATACAAATTCTTTCAACTCTTTGTTTCTTTCTTCTTCCCAGCTTTAGTAGTGGGAGTTTAAGTTTTGAGTTGAAGACCCAGCCATTCTAACTGTAAATTTCCTGTTTAGGTATCAAACCTCTCCCTGTTGGTTTTTGGGGTTATTTTAGAAGCCCTGTTTGATTTGCATGTGTGAAAATGAACATTCACATTGCAAATTAGACCCAGATCCCAAAAGTCATTTTAGAAAGGCTGGAATATGCATGTTCTGCTTTGAGGATGTCCAAGTCTAGGGCGTTACAAAAGAGATCCATTTGCATCCCCAATTTCACAATGGTGTTGCATGTGTAGACCTGCTAGCAGACACACCCATATTTAGACTCAGTCGGGGTGGCGTGATCGGTGCGACCCACCCTGGGTACCGGTTAGGAGGAAGGTGCCAAATCCCGGGCCCACACGGTGGAGCCAGCGCGGCAAACCTTTCTTAACAGTGGTTTGCTATGCTGCCTTCGCTCCAGGTCCAGCAATTGTTCCCTCTGGGGCCAAAGTCTGACAGTTCATGAAACTTCAACCCAGAAAGAAACAGCCACTGGGTCTGGAGCAGAAGCAGCGCAGCAAGCCATCCATCACGTTATGGTAGGTTTGCCGTGTTTGCTCCCCTGTGTGGGCCTGGCAGGGGGCGGGTCACATGCCTCAAGGGGGTGCGTGCCATGAGGGGAGATGCCCTGTGACCGGGGGGGGGGGGGGAGAGGGGTGGGGTGGGGGGATGGGTGCCAGCTCCGGGTGCAGATAGTCCTTGGAACACCATTGTTTAGACCTGCTCAGATGACACGAGAATACCCTCACAATTCCTCAAGACATTTCTCCTTCTCAAAAAAGTACAGAATGTAAATATCAAGGGCTTTTTATGTACTGCAGTGCCACTGCACATCACTCTTTGCAACATGGCTGACCTGAATATGTATGTGACAACATACGAGGTGGGGCTGATAAGTCTCTGGCCTTGTAATGAAACCGAAAGCTATGGTTACACTTCAGAGAGATCATTCAGATCTCCAGAACTGGTGTGCCCGTAACTTTCTGTTTTGTTACAAGGCCAGAGACTTATCAGCCCCCCCCCCCCGAATACATGTGCAGTTTCTAAAATAGTGGTGCCGATATGTCTATGTTGCAGGGTTTATGCCACATCTATATTTTGCAATTGCACATTTCTAAAATTGCCTGTTTCCTGCACTTATCTGGTACGTTATTCTGCATGGCCCCATTTCCTGGGACATTGAGAGAGATGTTTATTTTTCAGGGTGGGAACACATCGATGTTAGAACACCTTTATGCATGTTCATCTTGTGTACTGCCCCTTCTATGGCATTTTGGTTGTTTTGACTTGTATGTCTCAAGGTGCACCTAAACAGCCTATCTAAAATGTTTTTCACATGTCCAAATATCCTCAGTTAAAAACCTGTTACAGTGTTGGAAAAATTCCTACTCTTCTTTGCATTCCTAAAATAAGCCAGTTTAATAATTAAAGCTACAGATATTTCTTTTTAAAAATGAATGTGTAGATTACAGTTAGAAAAGCCAAAAAAATACAAATCATCAGCCATGAGCCCTACTTGTATTAAATGCAGTGTTAATGTTTCTTACTGGATGGATCCAATAAACACTTAACACTTCCATTACATTTTGCATAATAAAATATTATAAACTAGACAGTTTATGGACTAGAATGTGTGTGCATTTAGCAGTTGTTCCATAATGCCACTTTCAGTGTACTGTGCCAACTGCTTCTGTTAATTTATTTGCTAAGTGTTGTCTTTATCCCTGTTCTCCATGCAGTCATGCATAACGCAACTCCCTGGATTATGATTGTTATTGGAAGTTGCTGAACAAATGTATGGACTACATGATTGTTTCCACAAAAGAAAATGATAGAAGGCAAACCCAAAACCTTTTGACTGTTAATTTCAGAAAGTTGTATTTCTTTCAGAGCAAACAAAGCAAAACACTTGTCAGTAGGAAAAAGACTCCTATTAAATTCTTCTGTACTGGTACTATTGTTGTTGTTAAGGGCCATCGAGTCGATGTCGACTCATGGTGACCCTCTGGATAGTTGTCCTAAACTATGTAGTATTATATAAAATAAATATTTAGAAAAAATTGAAGAAAATGAATAGCTAACTCTGATTTTTTCATATCTAGGAAAATGGTTCAGTTGCATGTTTGTTTCTGTTAAGTCAGACATGTAATTAGAGGGGTAATATTCAACTCATGACAGTAAATGTTTTTTCCGCCCCTAATGTTGATCCTTGTGGGTAAAGAAATCCAGATAATCAGCAGCAATATTTGGATAGTGGCTGCCACCACAGATTTGGATTATGTGGGCAGTATGCGGACAGTCTTTTTGCTCCCCTAAGTTGTTTGGATAATTCTCTGGATAGTGGCACTGAAAATTGCTGCATCTAGATAAAGTCTTTCTCTGCCTTGGTCAGCCGTCGGTCGGCCCCAGCACCACCCAGAGAATGCCAAAGCAGTCTGCCATGATATTCAGAGCCACTATTTGGCTAGTGCTGCTGAATATCTGGCGTATTGGCATTTATCTGAGTAGTGGGTGTTGCTACCTGGATAAATACATTTCAATATTGGCCCCTTAGATTTTAAGCATTAAATAATATGGCTCACTATTATCGTGCCAAGAAATTGATAGAGTATGCATCCAAAAGTAGACTATGATCATACAAAAATAATTTATTGATTGTTCCATCCATTAATATGATATGTAAAATGCTTCTGACAAAATTACAATCTGTATAAATTTAAGCACAATGACAAGAACATACATGGTTTTACTTGATACAGATTCTGGAGCAGATTTTTGGCAAAGGCCAGACATAAGTGCAATTTATAAGTACTGTTTATCCACAATTTTTGCAGGATTTGTACTATTATTTTATAAAGATACATAAGCACTTATGTGCCTTTATAAAATAGACCTCAAACTACTTTGTCAACCCATTTAGGTAACCTGTTAGCTTACAAATATACTGGGCAGGCATTTCAGGGAGTGGAGTTCAGGCAGAAAGTGCATATGGATTTTCAAAAGTATGTATGTAACTTTTCATGCAAAAAGTTCCACATAAATAGAAGTTGCATACTTTTCCCTTTGAAAACTGATGTAAAGTATGTAGGTAGAAAGTACTTAAAGACTTTGCACATATGCACATGGTTTGAAAGTTAGTTCTATTATATTGTTTTGAAAGATTATGAAGACTTGCTATTTTATTTAATGTTTGACTGATTTTATTTACTTATTTATTCACAGTTAGGAGTTGCTTTCTCAAAAAGGCTGTAGGTGAATTACATCTTAAAACCATACATAATCCACCATAAAAAATAAAATAGTAAATCAACCAAGCATAATCCATATAGAATAAAACAACTAAAAACATGTGAAGATACATTTTAGATAGGATGAGGCCCTTTCTGAAGGTGCATGTCCGGACTGTCCAGACACCCAGAAATTTGGACAGCCCAGAGATGTACCCAATTCTGCTCCCATGGGGGTAAACGTCCCTGCGGGAGCAGAATCACAGCATAATGACTGGACATCTGGGATGTGTCCTGATTCAGGCACCTTAGACATTCAGCCACATCCCTGACTAGCTCAGCCAGGCTCCTGCATTGAGCTGCAGTGCCATTGCATCATGTTACCATGGCACCGTGGATCCATGCAGGAGCCGCGATCCACAGCAGACCCCGACTTCACCCTTTCCACACAGACTGACCCATGATCAGCCCTGCCATGGCCAAGGTTGGGCCATGGGGATCCCCCTGCACCCCTTCACCTTGCTTTCCAGGCCTGGGCCTCTCATCATCCTCCATCTAGGGGGATTTATTCTACCTCTGAGGTGGAATAAGTCCCCTGTCCAACCTACTGACCCCGAACGCACAGGGCCAACCTAGGAATTGGCCCTGTACGCCCAGGGTCAGGGTGCAACCCATTCCCTGCCCTTGCTCCTCCCCGGCCCGCCCCCTCCCACCCACGAACAGAGTTCCCTAAACAACAGAGATCGATGTGTGGGGAATTCTGCCTTCAGAATCATGACCCTGGCATTTAGTGGGGCTGGACATCCGGATCGGACATCCAGTCCTGCTACACGCCAGTCGGAATGACCCCCTATGTGAAGATCAGAATTGAGCTATTTAAGTCAGGTCGTACACAGTTCTGGTGATATTTTAGAAAAGGCTATGTCAAATGTAGAGCCATTTCTAATATACATATGAACAAGTGCAGGAATGCAGACACATAAATCTGGAGGAGTAATTTCCAGATCTAATGTGGGAAAAATCAAGAAAAGCAACTTGGCAACTAATGTGTAATTTTGTATTTTGTAACTTACATTTCGAAATTGATATTTTGAAAACTTATATATTTAAATGCTGTAAATTAACTACAGATGCCACTATCTTTACTTCATTTCACTTTGGATGGGGAAATAAACAACAAGAGGTTCAGGAGGATGACTTCCTTAATCCCCCTATACCAGTGAACAGCTGTAAATCTATATGTGGACAATTTTGATGCATTCCTCTAAATGAAATGGGGAATGCACATGTAGACTTTTCACCTGCCCAAGCCAGTCCTATCCATGCTTCAATTCCTACATATTATGGATACCCATATGTATATGTAACCCTTTATAAAATCCCCATTTACACGTGGGTGTCATTTTCCATATAAATGCTGGATTTTCACATGGAAATTGCAAATAAGGCTTCTAAATTAACCCCCTAAACAGCCCAGCAAAGTACAGGATGGAGCTGGTGAGCCTGAACCAAGATGGCCACCTAAGCCTGGAGCTCTGCCCTCCAGTGGCTTACTGACATCGACCTAGAGGCTTCACTGGCAGAATATGGATGTGCTTTTTGCAGAGATTGCTCCCTGGGTTTAGCAGATATGCTGGGGTCTCCTGGAAGTTTAAAATATTGTGCAGATCTGGTGGTGAGGGGAGCAAGACCTGATCAGAACTAAGCTCCAGAGCCCTGCCCTGTTGAGGTCAAACAACGGTAAGGATTTGAGGGTTTATTTTTATTAAATTGCTTGCTCTCTGACTGGGGCTCTTAAAAGGGGTTTTGTAAATTTTAAAGCAAAATTGCTTTCTTTTTGCTGCTTTAGTAGAACTTTCCTTGAGCAGAGTACGTTGTTGAACTCTAGTAACCTTCTCAGCTTTTGGGAACTGCTGACACCTAATCCCTACCCACCCCCAACTCCCTCCCACCCCTAGTGAGCAGACTTGCTTTATAGGGCACCTCCCCATTTAACAAAGCACAGAGAATTGGACCAGCACATTGTGAATATAATTAAAGAGATTTAACTGTTTTTTCTCTGAAAGGATAGCTGGTACTTGGTAGATCTCTCTCTTTTGCTTTAACAGATGCCTAAGCTCCATGAACAGAACAATGGCTGGGAAAAATCGTATCACTAAAGTTGTTGCTCCTGTTACAACTTCTGCCTCTGTCCAGACAGAGGTCCTAATGCCAGCTGAAGGACCGGCTCCATGTGCAGGGTGCCTGCATGCTGAAGCTCTGAGAAAACAAGTGGAGGAACTCAGAGAGGAGGTGGTGAGGCTGAGGAGCATTCAAGACAGTGAGAAGTACATTGATGAGATGCTTCTTTCAGCAACCAAGCTCTCCAGCAGAGGAGAAGATGGGTGCCAACAGAATGTCGATGGTTGGACACAAGTCACCAGGGCCTGCAGAACCACCAATCCAACTTCTCCAGCCCTTGAACTGAAGAACCATTATGCAGCCCTGGAAGTGGAGGAGGTGAAAGCATACCTGGAAAGGGAAGAACCAGAGCTCAAGTATCCCAAAGTTGCAGAATCAGTGACCACAAGGAAGCAAAGGGTAGTGGTGGTTGGAGACTCTCTTCTGAGGGGTACTGAGGCGTCCATCTGCTGACCAGACTTGATGTCCAGAGAGGTATGCTGTCTGCCTGGTGCCAAAATCCAAGATGTTACAGAGAGTATGCCGAGACTCATCAAGCCCACTGACTATTACCCAATGTTGCTAATCCATGTTGGAACAAATGATACTGCCAGGTATCCCTCGGAATGTATCAAAAGTGATTTCATGGCTCTGGGACAGAGGGTGAAGCAGATAGATGCACAGGTGGTGTTCTCTTCAATCCTCCCTGTTGAAGGTAAAGGCCAAGGCAGAGAGGCTTGCATCCTGGAGATGAATGCATGGCTGCACAGATGGTGTCATTGAGAGCATTTTGGTTTCCTAGACCATAGGATGCTGTTCCAAGGGTTGCAGAGCAGAGATGGCATCCATCTGTCCAAGAAAGGTCAGCGCGTCTTCGGTAGTAGTCTGGCTAATCTACTGAAGAGGGCTTTAAAGTAGATTCGTTGGGGATGGGTGAAGAAAGCCCCCAGGTAGGTGAAAGCCCCCAGGTAGGTGATACATTAAAAACCTTTATGGAAATAGGTAACAGGGGTAACATATGGAAAGCAGTGTATATAAATGCCTGTAGCATGGGAAATAAGATCCCTGATGTTGAAGCTTTGGTGGGAGTGGCTGACTTGGATTTAGTGGCAGTTACAGAAACATGGTTCACAGAAAACCATAACTGGGATGTAACTATACCTGGCTATACTTTATTCATAAAGGACAGGGTAGGAAGAAGGGGAGGAGGAGTGGCACTATATGTAAAAACTACTATTAAAGCTTTGGAATTACAGAGCTTAAAAGGTGTTAGGTGTTAGCAGTTTCTAAACCTGAGGAGGTTACTAGAGTTCAGGAACCTACTGTGCTCAAGGAAAGTTCCCCTAAAGCACCAAAAAGAAAGTAACCGTGCTTTAAAAAATATACAAAAAACCCTTTTAAGAGCTCCCAGTCAGAGAGATAGCAATGTAATATAATAAAAACAAACAAACAAACCCTCAAATCCTTACTGTTTGTTGATCTGTAGAGCCCTGGTTAGGAAAGCCTCAACAGGGCAGGGCACTGGAGCCTTTTATGCAGGCCTCAGCTGCATTCAGGAAATCAGGCCCACTAACTCCTGATTAAATGTTAGCAGTTTCTAAACCTGAGGAGGTTGCTAGAGTTCAGCAACCTACTGTGCTCAAGGAAAGTTCCCCTAAAGCACCAAAAAGAAAGTAACCTTGCTTTAAAAAATATAGAAGAAACCCTTTTAAGAGCTCCCAGTCAGAGAGCTAGCAATGTAATATAATAAAAACAAACAAACAAACAAACCCTCAAATCCTTACTGTTTGTTGATCTGTAGAGCCCTGGTTAGGAACTTGTTTATGTTTATATTTATTAGGCTTGATATACCGCTTTTCAATTGTAGAAACAAAGCGGTTTACAAAAAATAAAGTTACAGAAATGGCCTGTGGCCTAGAAGAGAAAAGAAAGTTACAAGAGCGACAGGACAGAGAGAGGAAACATGCATACCAGACAGGGGAGAGAAGTCGAGACATAGGGGGTAAATCAGGTAGTGTGAGCAATGTAATATAATAAAAGCAAACAAACAAACCCTCAAATACTTACTGTTTGTTGATCTGTAGAGCCCTGGTTAGGAAAGCCTGAACAGCGCAAGGCACTGGAGCCTTTTATGCAGACCTCAGCTGCACTCAGGAAATCAGACCCACTAACTCCTGATTAGGTGTTAGCAGTTTCTAAACCTGAGGAGGTTACTAGAGTTCAGCAACCTACTGTGCTCAAGGAAAGTTCCCCTAAAGCACCAAAAAGAAAGTAACCTTGCTTTAAAAAATGTACAAAAAAACCTTTTAAGAGCTCCCAGTCAGAGAGCTAGCAATTTAATATAATAAAAACAAACAAACCCTCAAATCCTTACTGTTTGTTGATCTTTAGAGCCCTGGTTAGGAAAGCCTCAACAGGGCAGGGCACTGGAGCCTTTTATGCAGGCCTCAGCTGCATTCAGGAAATCAGGCCCACTAACTCCTGATTAGATGTTAGCAGTTTCTAAACCTGAGGTGGTTGCTAGAGTTCAGCAACCTACTGTGCTCAAGGAAAGTTCCCCTAAAGCACCAAAAAGAAAGTAACCTTGCTTTAAAAAATATACAAAAAACCCTTTTAAGAGCTCCCAATCAGAGAGCTAGCAATGTAATATAATAAAAACAAACAAACAAACCCTCAAATCCTTACTGTTTGTTGATCTGTAGAGTCCTGGTTAGGAACTTGTTTATGTTTATATTTTTTAGGCTTGATATAACGCTTTTCAATTGTAGAAACAAAGCGGTTTACAAAAAATAAAGTTACAGAAATGGCCTGTGGCCTAGAAGAGAAAAGGAAGTTACAATAGTGACAGGACAGAGAGAGGAAACATGCATACCAGACAGGGGAGAGAAGTCGAGACATAGGGGGTAAATCAGGTAGTGTGAGCTGGAAGGTCAAAAGCTGATGAGAATAAATGTGTTTTGAGGTGTGATTTGAAAGTAGAAAAATTCTGCTCAAGCCTAAGGGTGGAGGGCAGTGAGTTCCATAGAGCAGGTCCTAAGAAGAAAAAGGCAGAGAAGCGGGTAGAGTGTAAGTGAGCCTGGGAGGGGGATGGAAGGTGAAGGCGGTTAACATGAATGGATCGAAGGGAGCGACTGGGGATGTGGGATTGCAGGAGATCAGCTAGATATTGAGAGGTATGTGTGTAAATAACTTGATGGACAACAGTGAGAATCTTAAAACGAATACGGTGATCAACGGGAAGCCAGTGAAGGTGAAGGAGAAGAGGGGTGACGTGATCAAAGCGGGATGAATGAGTAAGGAGGTGTGCTGCAGTGTTCTGGATGCATTAAAGTCTGTTTAGTTGGAATGGGGGAATACCAGCAAGAACTGAGTTACAAAAATTTAGACATGAAGTGACAAGAGACAGAACGAGAACAGTGAGGGCTTCAGAGGTGAGAAAAGGGAGGACAGCTCGAATCTGATGGAGGTGAAAAAAAGAGGTTTTGGTAATATTAGAAATGTGTTCATGAAAAGAAAGAGCTGAATCAAAAAGGACACCAAGGTAACGAAAAGAAGAAACCAGGGGAATGGCTGAACCAGCAAAAGATGGGACAGTGGAGGGGGAAGGGCTAGTAAAAGGAAACCAAATGGCAAGTGTCTTTGACAGATTCAAGTGCAGACAGTTAGTAGTAAGCCAGTCTGAAACAGAGGTGAGACAGGAGTTAAGAGGGGAGAGATCAGGCAGAGAAGGGGAGGTATGATGAAGTAAGAGAAGATCATTGGCGTAAAAGAAGGCTGATATTCCGAACTGTTGGATTAAGAGAGCAAGTGGTGCTAGGAAAATATTAAATAGAAGGGGGGCCAACACAGAACCCTGCGGGACACCACAGAGTAGGGGGGTGGGATCAGAGCTGGCCCCTGAGGGGGAGTGAGAAAGGACAGAATATGATCGGGAAAAGAGATAGGAGTGAAACCACTGATATACTGTGCCACCAAGACCCGCATTCCGAAGACATGAGAGAAGGAGAGAGTGATCCACAAGGTCAAAAGCAGCTGAGAGATCCAGAGAAACCGCCACCGAAATATCCCCATGGTCATGTGCAACGTGCAGATCATTGTGTAGCTGAGTTGCGGCTATGTATGCCAGCTCAATGGCTACAGTATTGGTCAATGGCTTTTACTCAGAGCCCTTCTTTCTGGGACATGGAACCAGGTGGAGGTGCCCACCCTCACCATTACTTTTTGCGATAGCCATTGAACCATTTGCATGGCACGTCCAAAGTAAGGCAGATAAGATTGGTATAGGACTAAGTGGGCAGCTTCATGTTATATCCCTTTATGTGGATAACACCTTGATCTACCTTCGAGACTCTGTCGTGACTATACTCAGAGAAGTGGCTCTTATAGATCAGTTTTCCCATGTCTCCGGCTTCACGGTTAACAGGCAGAAATCTTTCCTCCTCCCATGCCTGACGGAGTTTGGGGATTGGACTGGAGCGATCCCTAAAGACTTCCTGGTGGTTGATCAATTTATGCACCTTGGGGTCCAAGGGTCTTGGATATTATCTAGGCTAAATTAACCAAACTACCAAGTGTTGCTTTATGGGCTCAACAGAGAGTTGCGTGAATGGATGAACTGTGCTGTTTCGTGGTTGGGCAGAATTAAAGTTGCACAGATGCTGGTACTGCCCAAAATCTTGTTTTTATTTATGCAACAGCCTATTCAAGTGCCAAGAAGTTTCTATAAAGTGGTGAAAAGCTCACTTCTGTCCTTTGAGTGGCAGGGAAAAAGGCCCCGAGTAGGGTGGACCACGTCGGTAGCACCTAAGGTGCATGGAGGATTAGGGTTCCTGGATCTAGCACTGTATTACTGGTGCTGCTGCCTTTGAGCAGTACACTATTGGTTCACTGATTTGCGATCAGATTGGGTTTCTATGTAAGAAACCTAGATGGCCCCATCCCCCTTCTGTTTTTGAATGAGGCTACCGAAATTCACAGGGTCTTATCACACCCATTTTTAGGGCCCGTGTGGAGAGTATGGCGTTTGCTCTGCAAACAACAGAAAATGACAGCATGGTTCTCCCCTTATATCCTTATGCCAACTTTTGCCTTTGCTAGTAATATAGGGTTGGGAAGACAGAGACCTGGAAGGGCCTCAAGAGTAGTGTCCCTTTTTGAAGACTCCGCCTTTGTGCCCAATATAAGGTAGAAGTCATCTGTGATTTTCCCCTGAATTTCTTTCCATTTTTTCAGTTGTGGCAAATTACTGGGTCCATCCCCTATGAAACCGGATCGCTGCACCCTCTGAAGCTGTGGGAGCGTGTACTGTTTGAAGCCACATGGCTGAAATCCTTCTTTGTCAAGCTATACAGCGCACTCTTAATTGAGTTACCTCACCCTGAGCAGATATTACCATATAGGAGGAGGTGGAGTGATAAGTCAGAGGATTTCTGGGATGAAGTCTGCCAATATACCCACTCCTGTTCAATTTCCTTGTAGCTGGTCAACACACAACTTTGCATTCTACTGCGTATGTCTATCATTCCAGTGGAACTTATTCAATGGGGTAGAGGGGATGATGTACGGTGCTGGCGGGACTGCGGGAGGAATGGCAATCTGAAACATATGTGGTGGCATTGCCCCAAACTGCAATACTTCTGGTCTGAGGATCATCTGCTGGATTCCAAGATTTTGGGGCTGCCAACTCCCTTCTCGCTTGAAGCTTGTGTGTTGGGCTACTCCATCTTTGATTTGGCCAATATTGATCTTAGGAGCTTTTCTATCTGTTTACTACTGGCTGTCTGGAATGTAGTCGCCCGGCACTGGAAGCACCCTGAACCCCCTTCCTGCTCGGAATGGTTTGTCAAGGTATAGGATATATATAGGAGACAGCAGCTTACTACTGAACTGCGAGGGAAACTGGAGGTAGTCAGGAGGCCTACTAATGTAATGGCAGGAGAAAGCTGCTTTCTATAGACCCTTGTTTTGTTTTATACCCGCAGATGCCAGAATCTGATACCCTTGGTATGACTGGGATTTCTGTTGGGAGGGGGGAGTGGAGAGGGATGCTATTTGGGAGGGTGAGAACTGTAGTGGGATCAGTGGGTGGTAAGTGATCTGTAATATTCAGAATGGATAGACTCAGGATGGTGGTTGCTAGCAAGTTCCATTTATGTCTGGTCCTTTACCTGCTACGATTCCTGCTTTTGTCTCCCTCTTTCTCTTTTTTTCTTTTTCTTTCATTTCTCTCTATTTTTCTTTTTCTACTCTGCTCAATGTGTTCAATACTGATTGGGGGGAGTTGCAGGAAGGAGAATGGGTTTTGGGATTGATGTCTTGGGGAAAGTTCTAATTCTTCTCTGGTGTATCATGTTACAGTTCCAGTAACCTCTGGGAGTCCCAATATGTGCTTATTTTGTATTAATGTTGTTCACCTATTCATGTTTTGGTTATCTTGTTCTCATCTTTGGAGATGTTTCACTCCCTTTAAGACCAACTACAAAAAAAACTGACATTAAACAGCCCAGCCAAAGTCAAAATTAATCCACAAAATAATATATCATAGATTTTATCACTATCAATAAAAGGCCTCTTGAAATCAATAGGTTTTACTCGCCTTATGGCATCAGTGTAGTTTGTCCTCTTACTTTGGGGAGGCAAAGGGTAAGGGAGTCATATTGACAGTGGAGGCAGGAAAACCATTTTACCATTTTTTTTTGGGGGGGGGGGGGCACTGCCTTCCATGCTGCCCTCCAAACTACGCCTAGGCCTTATGGTAAGTATTCACGGCACCTCTTAACTTCCAAAAGAAGTTTGTTCCATAGATTAGGTGCTAACACAGGTGCTCACATAGCCAGCACTTATGTTGTGCTTAAATTGCAGAAGTATATCCCAGTCTGTACTTTGAGGTCTACTCGTACTACTACTACTACTATTCAGCACTTATATAGCGCCACACATGCAGTGCTGCACAGCTAACCTACAGGAGGTAGCCAACATATAAGAGACAGTCCCTGCCCGTCAGAGTCAAGCTTACAATCTAGTTAAAGAACACAGTACAGTCATAAGTTAGATCTAAATGGTCATAAGTTAGATCTACCGTATTTTAGCGCATGTAACGTGCACCCACATAAAACACACACCCACATATAAAGCGCAATTTTCGGCCTGTTCTGCAGAGAATTTCTCGCATTATGTGCATGTGCGTATATCGCGCATGTGTCGAGTGCACTGTGAGGTATATAAAAGGCCCTCGGTTCTATTATACCTTACATTTAAACTTTGCAATCTCTTCTATTATAATCCAGTCATCATGCGTGGAATTAAACGCAAGTCTTATACTGCGGACTTCAAGCTGAAAGTTGTGGCAAAAGCTGAAGAAACAAGCAATAGAGCAGCAGCAAGAGAATTTGATGTTGGTGAGTCATCTGTTCGCAACTGGAGAAAGGAGAAAACGGCGCTAGAGGAGATGAACCCGCGAAAACGTGCGCGTCGGGGTCCCAAAGAAAAGTGGCCAGAGCTAGAGAGTGACTTAAAAAAGTGGATTCTGTCTAGAAGGGAGCAAAATCAAGCTGTCTCAACTATCGCAATTCAATTTAAAGCAAAACTGCTGGCCAATGAAAGAGGAATTTCACGTTTCCAGGCTAGTTTCAACTGGATTTGCAAATTTATGCAAATACCGCACGAGAGGGTTGCGCGGTAGGTAAAAAAGTGTATAGCACGCGCGGTTTATGCGCGAAAATACGGTAAATGCAACGGTAAAGAGGTGAAGGTCTCAATCAGATTGTTTTCTAGTGGTTCCCTCTTGCAAACATTTTCATCTTGAATGTGCACGTCGTAATGCTTATTCAGGATCTCTGCCATTACTGTGGAATGGAATACCAAAATTTTATAGACAATCAATTATATTTTTGGAAGGGGATAAAAACATTCCTTTTTCCTGAGACTTGATGGACATTGTAGGATTTTGAAAATCAATTGCCCTGTTTTTTTTTCCTTTTTCTTAATTTCATGAAGAATAGATATCAAATGTTGTGATGAGCTATCGCCAGTCTGTGCTGTTATTTGTTATTATTATGTATGTAATTTGTAACCTGCCCTGAGCAGTTTGAGAGGACAGGATAAATGTTGAATAAATAATTAAATAAATAAAAAAACATAGGAGATATAAGAGGCCTGATGTTTGGGCAACAATAATTTTAATACTCTAATTTTGTGATTAAACACGGAAGGAAAGGGGTATCATTGGGTGTGAACAAAGTAAGGGGATTGTTTATACTCATCTACTAGAGATGGTAGAGTACAAAAGAGGAAGGTCCAATATTCTAAAGTAAATTATGTAAGTAGTTACATAATTTACAGACCTGTAAACCATGTAATTGTCTCTAAGCGGGATATTCAGCATGGTTCGTGCTGCTGAATATTCCAGCATACCGCCACTATACGCCCCGGTGCTACACGGTTAGCATCAGGGCATTCCAAGGGCAGTACCCAGGGATAACTAGTCGGCGGCAATATTCAGCCACTGCCCAGTTATCCCTCAGTGGCAAAAGTTAGCGCAGCAAAAGCTGGCCTAACATTTACTGCTGAAACTAATCAGTCAGTGACTGAATATCGCCGCTGCCCTATTAGCTTCCGTGCCATGCAACGCTGTGCGGCAGACCCGGATATTCAATATTGATGGCCAGATATGGTCCCAGTTTTCAGCAGTGACGTCTAGGTGCTGCACTCGTGCTAGCTGCTGCAGTTGAATGTCGGGCCCGAAGACTCTAAAACCTGTTAGACCTGATATTCAACTGGTCAGCACTAAGCGCCATAGCCACTTAGCCTTGCCCGCCAAACCCCTAACCCCGGATATTCGCTTCTGTGGCAACAGAAGTGAATATCTGGGTCTGGCTGCGCTGCCTGGGTTTTCCTCACCTATCTTATAGGCGCCGAGCGCTAACCATTCAGCTTCCAATATCGTTGCTCTATGGTTAATGCCAGTCCCCGCCTCCACTCAGCCCCGGAATGCCCCCAGCACGCTCCGATGCTAGCCAGCTAGCATCGGGGTGCGTAGGTGACTTAGTTGGGGCTATTCAATTGCACTACCTTTGTATGTGCCATCAAATATCTGGTTATCAGGCATTTAACCATGTAAATGCCTTTTGAATATTGGGCCCAGATTTCTTATAAGTATTTATTTATTTAGTTACATTTATAAACCACACTATTGAACTAACAGTCATGTGACATGCAGGCAGCTGGAATATATTGTAGTCTGTAATAAGTGTTATCATGGTTGCTAATTTAAATACAGTAATTGACATGCAAATGATGAATAATGAGCTGATTAGGCATTCATCTGGTATATATTCAAATGCAATAAGTAATGCAGTCTTTATCAAGTGAAATTTAAGTCAGAAAAAATTGATATCTGGAGGGTGGCATTAAATACAAACTGTATGAGGAACCAAGACCTACATCTCACAGAATGACTTGTTTCACCAGCCTGGAGTCTCTTGTCCTCTTGCTGCAACAGCAGAGGCACAAGCACATGAAAAAATGAGACAAAGGGAGAGGGTAAGGAGACAAAGAAGAAACTAAAACCAGCTTCCAATACAATACAGTTGAATACAAACTTGCTTTACCACCTTTTGCACTGATCATCAAGGTGGTGAACAGATGAACAAGTCTACTCACTAAAATCATGAAATGTAAGGGAAAGAAGAAGGAACAAAGGAGGGGGATAAGGATGGAGAGAGGGTGTTCATAGCTCAGACTTAAAGTTATCGAAAACCTGGATGAAAAACCAAATCTTTATCAAAACAAAAAAATAAAATAAAATAAGAATTGCCAAATAAGGTCAGACCAAAGGTCCATTAGCTTACTATTTTGTTTACAGTAGTTGCTAGTCCAAGTCACAAATACCTGATAGGATCACAAAATGTAGCAAGATTCTACACTGGTTACCCTTGGGTTAGGAGTGGTTTTCCTCCAGATATACTTAAATAATGATTTATGGACTTTTCTTCTAGGAACATCCAAACCTTTTAAAACCTAGCTACCCTAAGGGGTTAATTTTATAAGGAGTTTCACAAAGTTATGAATTTTTTTACATATATAAATCATGGCATTCTAGTGGTTTATTCATGCCAATGGGCATTTACTGCATACTTTGTTGTTGTTGTTGTTAAGCGCCGTCAAGTCAATGTCGACTCATGGCGACCCTCTGGATAGTTGTCCTAAATTGTGTTCGGTCTTTACTCAGGCGGCTCATTGTTGACAGAGTGGCACCCATAGCTGCTGTTATTGTATCAATCCATCTCATTGCTGGCCTTCCTCTTTTGCGTTGACCTTCTACCTTGTCAAGCATTGCATACTTTAGACAATCACTTTTCTGTAGGTAGGCTGTGCAGTGGGCTGTGGGCTGATTGTGCATACTTTCTGTGGGCATGTACATAAACAGAATGCAAATTTACATGTGAAAATTATAAAATACTATAATTTATGTGCATTCTAGAAAAATCTAGGCAAGGGCATTTACACCAGCGATAGAGCAGATGTGTTTCTACCTTGTTTAATTAGCGTTGTCCCACTTACGCCCCTATTTTATAAAGTGAAGTATGCGTGCTGCCACTACTATAAAATATGCACTAGTGACATGCAGAAAAACACGTTAACTATGTAAATTTACTCTTTTATCACATCCTCCAGCAGTGAATTCTCGAGCTTAACTATGCTTTGAGTAAAAAAAATATTTTCTCCTGTTTGTTTTTATTTTTAAGCTCGCTTTATTGTTTAAATCCGTTTTAATACACAGTAATATTGCAACTACAGTTGGAACATGCAACATAACAGTAACACAACAGGAAGCACAGCAATGGAGAGCGAATCAGTCAAATATTTATATCAAATCAGTCAAATATTTTTTTTTACTGTTATTTACATATTCAGTTCAACAAGAACAAAGCAATCCATCGCAATTAAATTATAAAAAACATACAAAGGAAAAGAAAATATAAAGAATAAAAGAAAATACAGGGATATTTAGCCCTCATTCCAAGGAGTATAAACAAAACAAAGGAATAAGCAAAAGCAGAAAAGTAGTATGCACTACATAATACTGAAGTACAAACTTCAATGACTCCATTGTAGCACCAAATATGAAAACAAAATTACGCTAACTATTCTCCCTTACCACCTGAAGTAACGGATTTGACACCTCCTTCTCCATCAATAGCTTTTCCACATGGGAAGGATCCAGAAATACATACTGCATTTGATACCGTGTAACATGATTAAACACTTACAGGGTTATCTAATGTAAAAGGTGCCTGCTAAAGCAAGCACTCTAGATTTAAGGGAAAGTAAAAATTTCCTTTTCAATTGGGTTGCCTTTGAAACAAAATCTGCAATTAGAACCACAAAAAAATAAAATCTTTATTTTTAAAATAATGCTTCAAGATCAAAGACTTATCACTTTGATTTACAAAGGAAGCCACCAAAGTAGCTCTCGGGAATCTTTTGGGAAAGCAGTTAAACTGAGTTCAGGATTAGGAGCCAAAGCCCCAGTATTTTCACCAGACAAACATTCATAAATAACCTTATCTAAAACATTATAAAATTTAGATATCTAGATACTATCTGAGGTAGACAGTTGCAGAAGTTTTTAAAAATATTTCCTTAAAAGAATCTCAGCAGACAACATACAAGTAATAGGAAAATTTAAAAACCTCAGATTTTTACTACTACTACTAGTTATGGTGTAAAATTATGCTGTTTTTGATTCCAGAGGTATTTACTGATTGAAATGAGGCCACCTTGAAGTCCAAAGAAGAGAACTTCTTCTCTAGAATCTCCATATGAGCTTCCACATCCTTAAATTTTGAAATAGTCTCTCGAGAAAAGTCATATAATTGAGGAATAGCTGTAGTCAGAAGTCTCTCAGTATGAATACCACCCACCAAACATCAGTTAAAGAGGCTCGAAAGTCAGAAGTTAAAGAAGAAACATCCTCTATTTGGCATGTAATGGGTGTAAGGCAGGAAACAGCAACCCCCCCCCCCCCCCCCAAGAGATTCTGTAATAGGAGAACTTGTTTTCAAACATGACCCAGGTGGGGAAGGTAGAGTCCGATAGAGGGATCTCAGGAAACCTCCCTCGCCTACAGAGGATACTTGTGTCAGGCTCATTCCAGATTGATTAAGTTTAGATATAACATGCTCTTCGATCGGGTTTGATTTCGCTGCTATAATATTCACCTGCTTGCCCCCTTTCAATTTTCATTTTACAGACATTCCAGCTGATGAAAACAAAAGTTACAGCAAGGGACTCCACCTGGTCTCCAAAGGGGCTCACAAGGGGCATAACATGCCCACTGTTTACACGCCTCTTAGTGCACACTCATGGCTGCACACCTATGGCCCAATTAAATAGGGCCCTCAGTGGAACAACAGGCTATCCATGAGTGTACCTGATGGCAATCAGGTACGGCTGGTAGATCTTCCAAGCATTGATCCCCCATGACAAACAGAGCCCAGGCACAACTTCCAGTCAGGATGCCAACATGACCCAATTAAATAGGGCCCCCAGTAGAACAATGGACTGTCCACAGGTGTACCTGATGGCAAGCAGGTACAGCAGGCAGATCTTCTCAGCACTGATCCTCCATGGCAAACACAGCCAGAGCACAGCTCCCCAAACATAGGTTTTATATCAATAACTATGAAAGCAGAAGACAGTGCAGAATTCCTCCTTGACCTTCCTCCACTGTTAATAGGTAGTTATCAGCTGGTTGCCATTCAACAGTGCACATTTTTAGAAATTGATGATGGCGCTTTTGGGCATGTATTAGTGCTGTTTGCACTATTGAATGCTCTCATTCTGAGGGTCCTTTGTTATTGACAGGGATATGTTTTGACCTTTAGCTATAAAGAACCTTTTCTGATTTCTTCTGGTCCATACTTAGCAATGTACAGACTGTTTTCAGAGATGACCAATGCAAGAATAACTAAGGGGTTCTTCTACTGTCATGTATGTTGTGATGCAAGGTATGTCATGACAAACATATCACTTTCTACTTGCTTTTATACTATCTTTGAGTGCACTGAGATTGCTTTGCATGTTCTGGGCATGCAACAGACTAGTATATATAGTTTAATTTGCATCAACATTTATGTATTGTCAGTATTAGTGTGTTGTTTGCATTAGCACAACACTGTCAGTAAAAGGAGCAGCTTAGGAGCTGTATGTTTTACAGAAGAGGTGTGGCCATCCATGGGTATATGGCGGAGATGGGCAGGATTGAAAATGTCCATCTTTTCAGAATATGGTGAGTGCAGGGATGTCCATGGCTGTTTGCTGAATATACCCATCTCTTGTATGCCATAGTGCTTTCTTTGTGCCACACCGGAAACGTCTATGTCCCTGATTCCGGAACCACAGGCACACCTACAACCATGAATGTGGAATTAAGTTTAAATCAGGCCCATTTTTGGTTTGGACATGCCCATGGGCCATGCGTGCATGTTATGGAATTGGGCTACACATATAAAGAAAATGAAAAGCAGAGATCAAGAAACTCTTTTCTGAATTTATCCATATGTTCTGCTAAGCGTAGAGAATTGAATATCACAATGCTCAAAATAAGATTACAATTAATTTTCAAAATCTGTTGAAAGCTCTCCTACGCATGAACAAACAGACTGTTAATGGCTCCACACTTAAAAATCATTCTCGAGCTACAAAATGCATACCCCATCCAAAAGCATCTTTTTTTTTAAATAATCTCCCAGACTGGCTCCAAGTCATTGGTGGTGCTTCTAGTTTCTACTGAGGACTTTTTGCTGCAAGTTTTGGAGGTGTTATGGCATCAAAATTACAAAAGAAGGAGAGGGAGAGGTTGAGACTGGCCATATCCAAGATGGCAGAGGCCCAGGCCGAGCCACGATCCCCAGGATCTGAGGCCGAATCCTTGGTCTCTAAGGTAACTGGTGCAGTAGTGATTGCTTTGGATAGTAAATTCCAGTCTATTCCATCAAAAATTGACCAAGTGGCTGCTACATTGGAAATTTACAATGTGCGCCTGACCGAAGCGAGCAGTGCATTTCCAGCATGGAGGATGCGACTCAAGTCCTGAGAATTGAGGTGGAGGCTCTTCAAAAAGTGGTTAAGTCATATAAAGACAAGCCTGATGAGCAGGAAAACTGCTCTCGCAGGAATAACGTACGGCTGTTAAAGCTACCAGAGACAATCACTGATGCTGAGAGGTTTAAAATCAGCTCAATGCCACAGGATGCTGGAAGGCTTAGCCGGGTGACTGTGGCAGTAGGGAAGATTGTCCCAAGATTGGGCTATTGATGTGGTGGCTAGTGGGGTCTCAGCTCTTCCCTTTTTTGCATGCCAGGAGGTTTAAAATCAATGAAATACTGCAGGATACCAGAAGGCTTACCCTGGTGACTGTGGCTGCGGAGACGATCATCCCAAGATTGATCTGTTGACACGGTTGCTGGTGGGGTCACAGCTTCTCCCTCTTTTGCATTCTGGGAGGTTTAAAAACAGTTGAACACTGCAGAATGTGGCCAAAGGCAAGTGCCTAAGGGCATGTGCCAAAAGGAGCATGACCTATGGGGCAGGTCCTTAGGAGCCCCCTTGGAGCAACTTGGAGCACATCGGAGCACAGGTACCCAGTTTTCCACAGTATGGGCATGAAGAAGGCAAAGAGGAAAACTGCAAGAGGAGTAAAGTCTGTCAAAAGCCTGATGGATTAGCATGTTGTGAACCTGGATAACCTGTCTGATGCTAAAATTGTCCAGGATGTTTTGTGTGAACTGGATATATCTTTGAGCCTGGGGGCTCAAACCTCTCCCACCTAAACTGACTGTTTTTGTTGGGTCCCTGCCTCCAGTTACTGCTGGAAGTTCCTTGGAAATGGTTCCTAATACCTCAACTTTTCAAGATACTTCCTTAGCCTCCTCTATGATTCCAGAACTTTCTTTGTCTTGATATCCATGGGTGGTGCCTCCCCAGTAGTGTTGTCTGAATCAGATTTATTGATATATGAAGCTGAAGAAATATCATTGAAAATCTATGGAAATTGGTGGCTAGATTGGAGTGTATGTTTCAGGGGATTTTGAGTCAATTATGTACTTTTTCAGATGAGTCAGTTAAGAAATTAAAGCAGTGTGATGAGAAAATTGATGTGGTTGGGAAGGTTTCCCAGGTTGAAGGTTCTCTTTTCAGCATTCAATCTTTGGAGAAAGCCTCTATTAAGGATAATTTATCTATTCTAAACTAGATATTTTGGGAAATAAGATGAGGGCAAAAGACCTTTGACTTGAATTTTCCTGTTGTGAATCTTCTTTCCCCTTTTTAATTGCTTAAAAAATATTTGAAGGATATCCTAGGGTTTCCTTTAGCTCCTAATTTTTCTGTTTCTAATGTATATTATGGGGTATGTTTACTAAGCGGAGGTAATGTCACCGGTGAAAAGTGCAGCGTTAATGTTACCGACACCATATAAGGCAGTGGGCAGGCAGGGGGCGTTCTGGCGTAAAGGTAGCAATGTCCCGTTAACGTGCATTAAAGGGCGCCTTGGCCGTTTAATGCACATTAACGGGACATTGCTACATTTACGCCAGAACGCCCCTGCTTGCCCACTGCCTTATATGGTGTCGGTAACATTAACGCTGCACTTTTCGCCGGTGACATTACCTCCGCTTAGTAAACATACCCCATAATATACATTAGAATGATGAAATTGAAATTGAATGCTGGCATCGGTAACATTAACGCTGCACTTTTCGCCGGTG
This sequence comes from Ichthyophis bannanicus, assembly GCA_033557465.1. Taxonomy (NCBI): domain Eukaryota; kingdom Metazoa; phylum Chordata; class Amphibia; order Gymnophiona; family Ichthyophiidae; genus Ichthyophis; species Ichthyophis bannanicus. The sequence continues at coordinate 953,123,698 of CM066032.1, forward strand.
ACATTACCTCTGCTTAGTAAACATACCCCATAATATACATTAGAATGCTGAAATTGAAACTGAATGCTGAAAAGAGAACGCACGTTAACGGGACATTGCATGTTAAGCTGATAAACAGGACAGGTTAAGGCTAACAAGGCACCCTAAGGGCTCAAGGCACCTTAATGTAAGGCATCTTAATTCAAGGTGCCCTAAGGGCTGTAAGGTGCCTTAACCTAAGGCACCTTAGGTTAGGACACCTTAAAGCCCTTAGGATGCCTTAAAGCCCTTAAGACGCCTTGAATTAAGGTGCCTTAACCTAGGGGCCTTGGGTTAAGACACCTTAATACAAGGCACTTTAAGGGCTTTAAGGTGCCTTAGATTAAGGCACCTTTAGTTATTTATTTAGCCAGTTTTGTATACCGCCTTATCCTTCAATCAAGGCGGTCAGGACAAGACAGGGTTTACAATTAACATTGGGGGTTCCGAGACATACATATATTCCTGGGGGGGGACCCAAAGCTGGGTTTTTGGATTCTGTGGCCAGGTGGCCAAACTGTAGGTGGGGGGGATTATGGTATTTGTTCAAAGGATTCCGTGAACAGGTGTGTTTTGAGGGATTTTCAGAAGTCCTTGAGGTATTTTTGTGTTCTTAGTTCCTCGGGGAGAGAGTTCCATAGGTCCGGTGCCAAGAGTGATATTGCTCTTCTGGATGTTGTTTGCTTTGTTTTGTGGTATCCAGTTGGGTGGCATAGTCTATTGTTGCCCTTGGTTCATCTGGGTCTGTTTTTCATCTGGGTCTCTGGTTATTGAGGTCTGAAGTACTTCTGCGGAGCAGTGGTATAAGGTCTTGGAGATGAGTAGTATTGCCTTGAATTTTGCCCTTGCTTTTATTGGAAGCCAGAGTAGCTGGCGGAGTACTGGTGTTTATGTGCTCATGTTTAGCCGTGCCTGTGATTATGCGTGCTGCAGTGTTTTGCACCAGCTGTAGTGGGTGGGTAGACTGCTTTAGTAGTCCTTGATATAGTGAATTACTGTAGTCCAGTATGGGGGTGATGACAGCCTGGCAAACAGTATGGAAATATTCATGGTTGAGGATTGGCTTGAGTCTTCTGATGACTTTTAGTCGGTGGTATGCTTTTGCTTCACAACACACTGGCTGTGCCACAGAAGCACAGTACTCCCAGGAGCTACCTTTGCTTTCATCAGACAGATCTTGTTTGTTGCACTGCACACCACACACTGGAATAGGGCATGGCCGTGGTTATGTGTGATTGGATGTTTAAGGTTTAGGCGCCCTATAAGACACCTTAGGTTAACCCTTTCGCGTCCACATAATTGTTTTGTAACTGAAATTTGTTTTTCTGGGGTTTTTTTATTAAGATTTGAGCTAAATGATACAGAATATAAAGTTTATTTGAAAAAAAATTATTTCTAAGAAACAATATTTACTGTTGCCTTATGGCAACTACGGTCCTGAATGGCTGAAAATTAAAAACAGTTTTGGCATCAGTTTCATTTACTGCTGGCTGTGATAGTTTAAAGAACAGTATTTTTCAGATGTCAAGCACAGATACACATCACATTTCGCACACAGTGTGTGGATTTTTTGAAAATATAGAATCCGGTGAAAATATTTGGGGAAAATTTGAAGGTTGCCATATGGAAACAACAGCCATGAAAGGGTTAAGGTGCCTAAGGACATTAAGGTGCCTTAAGGTAAGGTGCCCTAAGGGCAGTAAGGTGCCCTAATATAAGGTGCTCTAAGGGCTGTAAGGTGCTTCAAGTTGACAAGCATGAACTGTAAGGTATAAAAATAGCTGAAACCCTAACACAGGATAGAGCACCAAGGAAAGGCAATGAACAAGTGATGGATGGAAGGAGAGGTGTGAGCTGATGGACCTTCCATATCTGCGGGCATCCTATGTGGCAGCCGGTAAAGTGGACAAACATGTTGGAGGCAGCTTTACCGATGCACAGGGTGTTGGCAATGTGAACTGCTGCAATGACAGTGAGTGGCAGAGGATGAGAATACGTGTTCCCCAGTGGAAGCAGAGGTGGCAGGATATTTGCAATGATAGGAGGACAGAGGGGTAATGGTGCCATGCAGATCAGGCACAGGCAAGGCAAGCACAAAGAGCCGCAATGCAGAAAAGGGTACCAGTGCAGGACATGGGGTAGCAGCCTGCACAAGAAGACAGGACTCTACACAGCTGACAGAGGCAGATAGATGAGCTAACGAATGGTTGGCAACTGAGGTGAGGATGTTATGGGCTGGCAGCACAGATCTGCAGAGATGTGACTGTGACAGGCATGAAAATGATTTGAGTAGGACAGGCAGAAAAAATGAGAGCAAAGTGGAATCGAACCCATGACCCTTGTCCAAGGAGTCATTGTACTAACCAGTAGGCTACACCTCCATAGCTCTTTGCATAGCAATGGCTGGAAATAGAAAGACTGCAGGTCACTGCACAAAATGTCTGCTGTGTGTGCCAGGATAGGGTAACCTCACCAGTACCCATGATGCAATGCACATGCAGAACAGCAGTGTACAGCTGATCACCAAATGGAGAATGCACCTCTCCAGCACCTCAGCTTGGTATGAAGAACTGACAGTGTGTGATACTGGCACAGAGCAGGTACAGACCATGTCACTGTGCAGGTTCTGTGTTCACCCTGAGGGTGAGGATGGGCGCACAGCATCAGGTCCGCAGTACCTGTGGTGCTAGTGCAGATTCCCATTACTATCTGTGTGTGGCAGGTGTTCCCTGCAGTGGAATCTAGAGTCACCCTGTGGCCATCTGTATGTTCCAGTTATATCCAGCCCTGGTGGACTGTTATCCACTCAGAATAATGCATACCCACTGTTACAATGCGGCTGCCATAGCTACCTATTATCAGGGCAGAGGGTTGCCTAGACTTGCATGAGGTTCATATAGCAATGTCTAATATACAACTCTCTCAGGGTCAAAGTGGTTTGCAATATATGTCCCTTGCCCACAATAAACATATTTGTAATTGAGGCAGTGGAGGGACCAGCAACCACATCCCAAAGGCTGTTGGCTGGGGGGGGGTTATACCAGATCTGTACCTGCTACTTGGGCACTGGCAGCCCAGTACTAGGAAACCTGAGCTGCCCCCCCACCAAGGTCTGACATTCACCAGCAGAAGGCACAGTCAGACTATACCTGCTGCACCCCACCAGGTGTTGCAGCCATGCACATATTAATTGCAGACAGTTTGCTAGTCAGTCCATATTGCATGTTCACAGAGGAATTATGTGCACCGAAAAATGGAATAGACAGCACAAACACCCAGTAAATGCTTTAATAATTGGGTCCCAGAACAGGTAGCACACAGATATCACTAGAGACAGGTGCTATAGGGCACTATGTGGGAACATAGCCATACCATGGTCACTGCTCGATCAGAGTGAGAGTGTCCTCCCAGTAGGACATGCTGTGGCCACCCTCTCCATGCACATGGTGGTTGGGCACTACAATGTCCCAGCCATTGCCCTTCCCCCGATGCAGACGTATCCTGCCCAATCCGACCTGTCTAGGCCATACCCACAATACCTTGCTCCTCAGTTTGCACATTTGCAGGCTACTGCTGGGAACAGTGGGCCCGCTGAGGTGTGGGAAGCCACAAAACAATGGGTAGACATACACACACACACACACACACACTCCTATTGCAGCATTGTGCAAAGATAGGGGTGGATGGCAACCCTGCCTGCCACACTGGTCCTGATCATAGTGCAGGCATTGCTAAGGTGTGCAGGAGCTAGTAGTAGTGCTCTGGTGATAACTGCTGCTCCGTGCTGGGGCCAACAGCCTGACTCTCCATGAAGCTTTGGATAGTGGAGTCTGTGTGTGGGTGTTTGTACCCCCATGTTGATGTTATCTATCTGCAATGTAAGGTAAAATGTAGAGACATACTCTGCAACATCCACAGTTGGGACCTGAACCTGTGACTCTCTGCTTCACAACACACTGGCTGTGCCACAGAAGCACAGTAGTCCCAGGGGCTACCTTTGCTTTCATCAGACAGATCTTGTTTGTTGCACTGCACACCACACACTGGAATAGGGCATGGCCTTGGGCCACTGCAGGCGGGTGTCACTTCCCCCTCCGCCACCAACACCCCCCTCCATCATGCTGACATGCCCATATGCTGTCGGTGCTGGTAGTGCCCAGTCCTAGGCCATCCGATGTGCAGATAGGCGGGTGCCTAGGGTGCATGGCCTGGGGTGGGGAGGCATACATGGACATCCACACATCCCCCCCCCCATCACTGCCTGCCAATGTTATGTCTCTTCCACATGGGGGAGAGATGACTGGAGGGTGTCACGTTGGTGATCTAGCAACTATTGGCTAGGGTGGGCCTGGTAAACGTAGGTAGATTGTGTTATGCCAGCAGACTGTGGAAGGGCTGGGGCATACAATGTGGGTACAGTGTACCCAGTTTGGATTACTGGGTGTATACATATTTCAGCCAATGTGTGGTCACACCCTGCACTGCCTTACTAGGGGCTGTAGTAAAAGTTGTTCATTTAGTTGGGCTTACAGACTGTTTGGGACTTATCCTGTGGACGGTACATATACCCTTGTTAGAGTGGTCCCCAGATGTGAACTGCTTGCCCCATTACAGGCATTGTGGTTCCTGTGTGATGTTTGGGGTATCTGCTGGGTACATGTCCCCTGCATGGGACACTGTGGAACACAGAGTACTGGGCATGTTTGACCTTGATCAGACACTGTCTTGCTGATTTCCAGTTTCTGTGTTCCTATGTGCCACCTAGGTGACAGCCTAGTCCACTCTGTGCCCCAGTGCCCCCACTCATGTCCCGCCTTCAGCCCCCTTTGCCCCATTTGCACCATCACCATAGTGCCCTTTCATACTTGGGCACTATGCTGTTGCTGCAAATGGGCACTGCTATCAATGTTTTTGGGCTCCCTGTCTGTGCTTTACATTGCTGACATTGAAATGGTCTCTCTCTCCTGTAAATGTGCATTTACCCGGCGTTAAGGTTCCAGCGTTAGTGTAGCAGTGGCCTCTCCACGCCCACTCCATGCCCATTGACCCCTTCTCTCTGCCCTCTGGGACAGTTACCGCTGCCAGTAACGTTACCACGCGTTAATGTTACATCAGGTAACATTATCGCATGGTAACGTTACATCAGGTAACCAATGCTACATTACCGCACGTTAGTAAACATACCCCTATGTCTCAAGAGGGGTTAGAAAAAGAAGTTGGGGAAGGGGAAGGCATTGTTCCCCAGAATAGCTTGGACCCAATATAATTTTTGAAGACTTCTCAGGATAATGCCCCTCAGATGTTAGTTACTTTGAACTCAGAATTGCATAAGAGTCTCATTTTGAAGATTTATTTTTCTCATAAGGCTGTTCCTTTTTTTGGTCAAGTTATTAATATGTTTCTAGATATTGTAAGAGTTCTGGCACAAAGCATTTTTTCAGCTCAAGCCTAAGGTCCTTGCTCTTGGGGCTACATTCTATCGCAGGTTTCCTTGTAAGTACATTGTTTCCCTTGGGTAGAAAATATATGTTTACTGATGTGTCACAATTGGAATCTTTTTTGTCTGGGCAAGTTACTAAGTAATTGTATTGAACACTGCCAATTTCTTACTGGATTTGTAAGCCAGACGGGTTAATGGGGATTTATTTGACTTACACTGCAGGAAGCCTTCCGTTGATGTGGCCTACATAAATGCTATTGTTGATGTTTCTTGATTCATAATTTTTCTTATTTATCTTATGTGATTTCACCAGCATTTATTTCTTTATTGTTGCGGATGTAACATGATTAAAGTTACAATTAAAAAAAAGAAGTATTTGTTCAGCATTTTCTTTTTTTCATCGTCACACACCATACAGTAGTCCTCAGCATCTTTCAGTCTTACAATCCCAGTTTTACTCTTCTTCCTCTCTCCAACATATCTTAAAGGCATTGAGCTTTCTCGTTATATGCACCATCCCTTTGGAACACCCTCTCTGTTACAATCCCAACCATCTCCAACCTCTCAACCTTCCATAAGGCAATAAAGAATCATTTGTTCTGACTATTTTATGATCATATACCATAACTTAATCAATAGACATAGACTGACGATCCCATGCCTCTGCTTACCCTAATGCTTACCCTAACATCTTATGTAATATAGTTCTTCTTCGTTAGCTATCCAAGTTGACATCCCTGTTCAATGTAAAATGTTTATTGTTACTATTCTATGCAAACTGCTCTGATCTTAAAATATAGAGGTATATAAAATCAAATAAATAAATACATTAAAAAGTAGGGGTGTGTATTTACTTGAAATGAAAAAGGAATAACAATGAAATTTTCTCTTTTGGTTCACATTGGTTTAATCCAAAACATAGCACTGAGAAAATCCAAAATGACTCTGTTTCATCATAGGCCAGGCTGGCCTTGAACTTTCAGCTTGGAGAACAAACTTATTTTAGAAGAGTCACAGTGACTCCATGGGGGCTAGCAATAACAAACATCACTGTATTGCTTATGATTTTCCTTCTTGTTTCCTAATTAGCCCAAAGCTTGTCTGGTCTGAAGCTCTATTTAAAAGACTAACTGGATTTTGACTCCTCCTATAGAGATTTACTCCAAAGATTTCTCTTTTTGCCATGTTTTTGAGCCAGAAATTCTATCTCTAATTCTAAATTAATATCCTATACATAAAACTGTGTTAACTTCATGGTCACTTAATTGTGAGAAAATTAGCATGTGAGAGGTATGGGGAGGTAAGAAGGTGTAAAAAAAAAAGGCTAGGATTCTGACTTTGCATCACTGCCTCAGTGCACTAGTCTCTTAGCAATCCACAACCTCTTCTTGATCAGCACAAGAAGGCTACTCAGATGTTGATTTCTTACTATCATGACAGAACAAGTCAGTTTGAACCTGAACTCCTTACCGAAAATCTTTCCCCCAACATAGTAACAAAGCTACCAAGCACTTCCAGAAACATTTATCTCATAGCTCTCTAAAGGCAGAATGAAAGGTGTTTAGTTCTTGTGGTCTTGCACAATATACTCAAAACCATACTGGCTGATTGTATGTAGGTTGAAGTGTCACAAAGAACTCGGCCAGCATAATTCTTACAGCAATGTGAAAGCAAAAGATAAACAGTCTTCTCTCACCAGTGGAAAGGGACTGAGGAAGTGGGAGGTTTGGTCCATGGAGAGTTTGAGGGGTCTGGATAACCTTGTTGCAGACAGCTCAAGAACAGATTGTGAACTTTGGGAATGTGGGTAGCTTAGATGGGAAGTAGGAAGGTTGAATATGGATATAATTACTCACCTTTCCTAACCCCAACTTATGGTAAATTACATTTCAGGTTCAGTAGCTAGGTTTCTGATCAAGAGAACTTAAAATCTAAGTTTGTACCTGAAGCAATGGAAGGTGAATTGAATTGCTCAAGGTTAAAAGGAATATCAGTAGTATCTGAACTCTAGATTCCCTGGTTCTCAGCATACCACTAAAGCTATTCCAAAAGAAAACTGCTAAATACTGCAGAAAATAGGCCAAATATAAAAATAGATCTGTAACAAGCTAGTATCAGTTATTAAACCTAAAATATTAAACATTTTATATGCAAATAAAAGTTCCCAAAAGTCTTCAAGGTCAATATAGATATTTCTTTCTTTCTTAATCTTTTGGCAGAATGAACAAATGGATGATGAAATTCTCAAAGAAATCAAGGAGGCTAACAAAAGTTACAGCACAGTGATAATAATGGGTGATTTCAATCACCCCGGTATCGACTGGGTCAGTGTCACCGCAGGACATGCTAGGGAGATAAAGTTCCTAGATGAAATAAATGACTGCTTCTTGGAGCAGCTGGTTCATGAACCGACCAGAGGGGAAGCCATATTGGACCTAGTCCTTAGTGGAACACCAGATCTAGTGTAAGAGATAAGTGTGTTGGGGCCACTTGGCAATAGTGATCATAGCATGATCGCATTTGATTTAATTAGTGGGGGCGGGATAGTAAGGAAATCCACAGTACTACCTTTTAACTTTCGAAAGGGAGACTATGATAAAATGAGGAAAATAGTTAAGAAAAAACTAAAAAGAGCATTTGCAAAGGTTAAAGACTTACATCAAGCTTGGGTGTTGTTGAAAAATACTATATTGGAAGCCCAGAACAGCTGTATTCGACACTTTAAGAAAAGTGGAAGAAAGTCCAAAAAACTGCCAGCATGGTTTAAAGGTGAGGTCAGAGAGGCTGTTGCTGCCAAAAAAGCATCTTTCAGGAAATGGGAAAAAAGAGCCAAACGACGAAACCTGGAAACAGCACAAGCATTGGCAAGTTAAATGCAAGGCACTGATAAGTCAGGCAAAGGGAGAATTTGAGAAGAAGCTTGCTGCGGAAGCAAAAACGCATAATAAAGACTTTTTCAAGTATATTCATAGCAAAAAACCTGTGAGAGAGTCAGTTGGTCCATTAGATGATAGAGGGGTTACAGGGGCACTAAGAGGTGACAAGGTGATAGCAGAGAGACTGAATGAATTATTTGCTTCAGTCTTTACCGAGGAAGATGTAGGGATGTTACCCATGACTAAAGTGGTATTTAAAGGTGCGGAAGAATTGAAGGAAATATCGATACATCGGGAAGATGTATTACAAGTATTTGATAAACTGAAGAGTAGCAAATCACCTGGACTGGATCATGTACATCCAAGGGTGTTGAAAGAATTTAAATATGAGATTGCAGACCTGCTATTAGTAATCTGTGAACTATCATTAAAATCATCTGTAATACGTGAAGTTGGAGGATGGCGAATGTAACACCAATTTTTAAAAAGGGATCCAGGGGTAATCCGGGAAACTACAGACCGGTGAGCCTGACGTCAGTACTGGGAAAAATGGTAGAAACTATCATAAACAACAAAATTGCTAAACATGTAGATAGTCATGGCTTAATGGGAGACAGCCAACATGGCTTTAGACAAGGAAGATCTTGTCTTACTAATCTGTTATGTTTTTTTGAAGGTGTGAATAAACAGGTAGACAAAAGTGAGTCGGTTGATATAGTGTATTTGTACTTTCAGAAAGCCTTTGACAAGGTCTTTCATCAGAGACGTTTGGCAAAACTAAAGAGTCATGGGATTGGAGGCAGTGTACTATTGTGGATCGTGAACTGGTTAAAAGATAGAAAGCAGAGGGTAGTGCTAAATGGCCAATTTTCCCAATGGAGAAAGGTGAATAGTGGTGTACCCCAAGGATCTGTGCTGGGTCCGCTGCTTTTTGACATAATCATAAATGACCTGGAAAAGGGAATAGCGAGTGAGGTTTTCAAATTTGCAGATGACAAAAAACTATTTAAAGTTGTTAAAACCCAAGAGGATTGTGGAAAATTGCAAGAGGATCTTGATAAATTGGAAGACTGGGCATCAAAATGGGAGATGAAATTTAATGTGGACAAGTGCAAAGTTATGCACCTAGAGAAGAACAACCCAAACTATGGTTACATGATGCAAGGTTCCACATTAGGAACCACCACCCAGCAAAAAGATTTAGGCGTCATTGTGGACAACATGTTAAAACCCTCGGCCCAGTGTGCAGTGGCGGCCAAGAGAGCAAATAGAATGCTAGGTATCATAAGGAAAGGAATGGAAAATAAAACAAAGGATATTATAATGCCTCTATATTGTTCCATGGTGAGACCGCACCTTGAATATTGTGTGCAATTCTGGTCACCGTATCTTAAAAAGGATATAGCGTTATTAGAAAAGGTTCAGAGAAGAGCCACCAAAATGGTAAAGGGGATGGAAGGATACCCCTATGAAGAAAGGCTAAAAAGGTTAGGGCTCTTTAACCTGGAAAAGAGACAGCTGAGGGGAGATATGATAGCAGTCTATAAATTAATGAACGGAGTGGAACCGGTAAACGTAGATCTATTGTTTACGTTATCAGAATATAGAAAGACTAGGGGACATACAATGAAGCTACAGGGTAAACTATTTAAGACTAATAAAAGAAAATATTTTTTCACTCAACGTGTAATCAAACTCTGGAATTTGTTACCGGAGGATGTAGTAAGGGCTGTTAGTGTAGCTGGGTTTAAAAAAGGTTTGGACAAGTTCCTGGAGGAAAGATCCATAAACCATTATTAAAAAGGGACCCAGGATATCAATGCTTGACCCAATACAAGCATTGTGGACCATGTGTCTTTTGGGGAAACTTCTAGGTATGTATGACCTAGATTGGCCACTGTTGGAAACAGGATACTGGGCTTGAGGGACCTTGGCCTGACCCAGTATGGCATATCTTATGTCCTTATGGCATTATATCCATTGTCTGTAGCTGTCTCTCATTGACTCTCATCCCTATTCTCTAGCTTTGATTCCCTTCTCCTAGCCCTTCTCTTGAGGTGTCTCTCACTTTCTCCATAGTAGTCTCTGTCCCTGAGGCTTCAGTAAAATAAGTCCATCATTTGTTAGAAACTGTCGGAAAAAAACATTTACAGGATTGGTGAAAGTGTTAAAATAAGAAAGAAAACTTAAAATGGGTTTCCAAGATGCTTATCACACTCACTCACTAGTAAATTCAACTTGCATAGTAAAAGGATAGAACTTGAATTTGAATTAGTACCTCTAACCTTTCTATACTCTCCCCATCTTGGAGGAAATTAACTTCACTCCCTAACTATTAAGCATTTGGAATATGAAAGAGCTTCTGAAGAAATTTGTACATCTCAGGTTTTGTAATGTCATAGAAGTAGACTCAAAATCGGTCTAATTACTTAAAAAATGTATATAAACCTAAAAACAATAGTAGACAATACCTTTATGAAAAGCAGTGCCTGATGCAGTTCTGTTTATCTTCACACAGTTTTGAAGCACTAGAGTTCTTTTGTGTTTTTGTATTTTTCAGTGGAGGAGTAGCCTAGTGGTTAGATCAACTGCCTAATACCCTGAAAATCAAGGGCTTGATTTCCACTCCTTGTGACTTTGGGCAAGTCACTTTATCCTCCATTGCCTCTGAAGAAAAGGCTGGAAATCTACTTCCAGTGATACATTGCCAAGAAAACCCAGAGGTAACTGGGTTGTTATGAGTCAACACTGACTTGATGGCACTAAAAAATTCTCTCTGGACTTAGCTCTGGTTGATGGTTCACAGAAATGTTTGCTACAGCTAGCATCATAGAGATATAATGGCTTCATTTGTAAGTTGCTTGCCTTATAAGTGAAAGGCTGATAATTTGACTTTAGCCTTTGATTATGAGAAGGCAAAACTAGCAAGGGTTTTTATTTACTTGAGATCTCTTGTAGCATTTCAGCAATGTTTGTCTTTTGGGCAGCAGCCTCAGCTAGTTTTTAAATTAACAAAATTGCCCTAAAATAAAAATGTAAAAAAAGTGGAGAGGAGCTGGCTGAAGTGGCAAACGGGTCCAGGAGGAGCAGACATGGGTGAGATAGCCTTGGGTCCTGTGTTGCAGTCTACAGCTTTGCTGAGTGTTGCCTGTGATTGCTGGGGCCATAAAAGCAGCTGGGATGCTGGAACATGCTGAGAGGAGCTGACTGAAGCTGTGAATCAGACTAGGAGGAACAGGCAAAAGTAAGACAGCCTCCGATCCTATGTTGTAGTCTGCAGCATTGCTGTGTGGTTTTTTGATTGCTGGTGCATTAAAAGCAGCTGGATTGCACCGAGAGGAGCTGGCTGAAGCAATGCACTGGGCTGGGAGGAACAGTTACGAGTGAGACAGCCCTGGATCCTGTGTTGCAATCTACAGCATTGAGGTGTGTTACCTCTGTTAACTGGGACCATAAAAGCAGTTGGTGTATTGGAATGTGGTGAGAGGAGCTGGCTGAAGCGGTGAATTGGGCCAGGAGGAGAAGGCATGAATGAGATATCCCTAGGCCCTCTATTGCAGTCTACAGCATTGATGTGTGTTACCTCTGATTGCTGGGACCATAAAAGCAGCTGAGGTGCTGGAATGTGCTCAGAGGAGCTGGCTCTAATTGAGAATCAGGGTAGAAGGAGCAGGTGTGAGTGAGATGGCCCCAGGTCCTGTGTTGCAGTCTACAGCATTGCTGTGTCTTACCTCCAATTGTTGGGATGATAGAAGCAACTGAGGTTATGGAACATATGGAGAGGAACTGGCAGAAGTGTCAAATGGGGCCAGGAGGAGCTGGCCCAAATGAGACAGCTCCGGGTCCTGTGTTGCAGTCTACAGTATTGCTGTGTGTGACCTCTGATTGCCAGGACCATAAAAGCAGCTGGGGTGCTAGAACGTGCTGAGAGCTGGCTGAAGCACCAAATTGGGCCAGGAGGAGCAGACACAAGTAAGACAACTTCGGGTCCTGTATTGCAGTCTACAGCATTGCTGTGAGTTACCTCTGATTGTGGGGACCATAAAAGCAGATGGAGTGCTGGAGTACGCTGAGAAGTTATGGCTGAAGTGGCGAATCATGCCAGAAGGAAAAGGCATTAGGAGACAGCCTCGGGTCCGGGTTTGCAATCTACAGCATTGGGGTGTGATACTTCTGTTTGCTGAGACCATAAAAGCAGATTGGGTGCTCAAATATGCTGAGAAGTGCTGGCTGAAGCGATGAATCAGGGTGGGAGGAGCAGGTGCAAGTGAGACAGCCCTAAGTCCTGGGTTGCGGTCTACAGCATTGCTGTATATTGCCTCTGATTGCCATGACCATCAAAACAGCTGAGGTGGTGGAACACGCTAAGAGGAGCTGGCTGAAGCACCAAATTGGGCCAGGAGGAGCAGATGCAAGTGAGACAGCCTCGGGTCCTGTATTGCAGTCTACAGCATTGCTGTGAGTTACCTCTGATTGTCGGGACCATAAAAGCAACTGAAACAGGCTGAGAGGATCTGGCTGAAGAGGATAATCAGAGCAGGAAGAGCAGGTGCAAATGAGACAGCCCTAAGTCCTGTGTTGCAGTCTACAGCATTGCTGTGTTTTACCAGGGACCAAAAAGCAGTTGGGATGCTGGAATGCTCTGAGAGGAGCTGGCCGAAGTGGTAAATTGAGCCTGGAGGAGCAGGCGGGAGTGAGACAGCTCCAGGTCCTATGTTGTAGTCCACAGCATTGCTGTGTATCACCTTTGAGTGCTGGGACCAAAGAAGCAGATGGATTCTAGAACTCACTGAGAGGACCTGACTGAAACAGCAAATGAAGATGGGAGGAGCAGGCATGAGTGAGACAGCCCAGGATCCTGTGTTGTAGTCTACAACACTGCTGTGTGTGACCTCTGATTGCGTGACCATAAAAGTGGCTGGGTTTGCAATCTACAGCATTGGGGTGTCATACTTCTGTTTGCCAGGACCATAAAAGCAGCTGGGGTGCTCAAATATGCTGAGAGGAGCTGGTTGAAGTGGCAAAATGGGCCAGTAGGAGTAGATGGAAGTGAGGAGCTTCAGATCCAGTATTGCAGTCTACCGCATTGCTGTGTGTTACCTTTGCTTGCTGGGACCATAAATGCAGATGGGATACTGAAACACGCTGAGGCGAACTGGCAGAAGTGTCAAATTGGGCCAGGAGGATCTTCGGGTCTGAGTCAGACAGCTCTGGGTCCTGTGTTGCAGACTACAGCATTGATGTGTGTTATCTCTGTCGGGACCATAAAAGCAGCTGAAGTGCGGGAACATGCTGAGAGAAGTTGGCTGAAGCTGCTAATCAGGCCAGGAGGAACAAGTGTGAATAAGACAGTCCCAGTTCCTCTGTTGTAGTCTAGAGTCTTGCTGTGTGTGACCTCTGATTGCCGAGACCATAAAAGCAGCTGGGGTGCTGGAACGTGCTGAAGGGAACTGGCTGCAGTAGCAAATTGGGCTGGGAGGAGTAGGCATGAGCGAGACTGCCCCGGGTCCTCTGCTGCAGTTTAAAGCATTGCTGTGTGTTAACTCTGATCAGGACAGGAGGAGAAGGTACTAGAGAAACAGCCTTCAGGTCCTGTTTTGCAATCTACAGCATTGAGATATGTTACTCCAGTTTGCTGGGACCATAAAAGCAGCTGGGGTGCTGAAACATGGTGAAAGAAGCTGGTTGAAGCAGCAAATCGGACCAGGAGGAGCAGGAGTGAATGAGAGAGTTTCAGGTCCTGTGTTGCAGTCTACGGTTTTGCTATGTGTTACCTCTGAGTGCTGAGACCATAAAAGCAGCTTGGTTGCTAGAACCTACTGAGAGTTGCTGGCTGAAATGGCAAATCAGGCCAGGAGGAGAAGGCGTGAATGAGACATTGCCGGGTCCTCTGTTGCAGTCTACAGCTCTGCTGTGTGTTACATCTTTTTGTCAGGACCATAAAAACAGCTGGGGTTCTGAAACACACTGAGAGGAGCTAACTCAAGTTGAGAATCGGAGTGGGAGGATCAGGTGTGTGTGAGACAACCTCGGGTCCTGTATTGCAGTCTACAGCACTTCTGTGAGTTATCTCTGAATGTCAGGACCTAAAAATAAGCAGGAACGTGCTGAGAGGAGCTGGATGAAGTGGAGAATCAAGCCAGGAGAAGCAGGTGCAAGTGAGACAGCCCTGTGTTACAGTCTACAGTGTTGCTGTGTTTTACCTGGGACCAAAATGCAGCCTGGATGCTGGAACACTCTGAGAGGACCTGGCCGAAGTAGTAAATCGGTTCTGGAGGAGCAGGCACGAGTGAGACAGCCCCGGGTCCTGTGTTGCAGTCTACAGCATTGCTGTATGTTACTTTTGATTGTCAAGCCCATAAAAGCAGCTGGGGTTCTGGAATGCACTTAGAGGAGCTGGCTGAAATGGCGAACGGTCCAAGAGGAAGAGGCATGAGTGAGACAGCCCAGGATTCTGTGTTGTAGCCTACAGAATTGCTGTAGGTAACCTCAGATTGTCAGGACCATAAAAGCAGCTGAGGTGCTGGAATGTGCTGAGAGGAGCAGACAGAAGCAGCGAATCGGGCTGGGAGGAACAGGCATGAGTGAGACAGCCCCAGGTTCTATGTTTCAGTCTACAGTGTTACTGTGCATTACCTCTGATTGCCATGACTATAAAAGCAGCTGGGGTGCTGGAACAGGTGACCATGGGTGTTTCTGTAGGGGTGTGACCTAAGGGACAGGTAACATCCCTTTGGAGCTCCTTCAGAGCACCATTGGAGCACGGAGAGTATTTGATCTGTGGATTATGTTTGTCGTCTTGTGTGCTGCGAAGAGCTAAAGGGAAGTGGAAAGGTAAAGGGAAGCAATATTTAGCTTTCCCTCCTTAATTGCAGAGCCTGATGGAGAAACATCTTGTACTGGGCCTTCTCCAAGGGAATGTCACCATGGGCTCCTTTCTGGAAGGATCTACTTTAACCTCTCCCAAGAGGTTCCCTTCTCCACCACCATCAGCTGCAAAAATGTGTATTATTGGATCTCAGGGCCGGCCCGTCCATTGAGCAAGAATGTTTTTTGCACAGGGCCCCGCGTTTCAGGGGGCCCCACGCAAAGAACATTCTGCTTTTTTAAAAATTAAATTTAAAAAAAAAAGCTGGCTGCTGCCGCCGCGGCAGCAGCAGAATGGAGTGTCCCGTGGGGCCTCTCTGCCCGGCTGAGCCCCTCTGCGCCGGCTTTCAGATACGCGAAGGGAGAGTGTCTCCCTCGCGTCTCTGTTAAGCCCGCAGGGGCTGATGGGAAGCAGGGGCTGAGAGTGTCTCCCTTCGCATATCTGATAGCCGGCGCAGAGGGGCTCAGCCAGGCAGGGAGAGCTCAGCCGGGCAGAGGGGGCCCCGCGGGACACTCCATTCTGTTGCTGCCGCGGCGGCAGCGGCAGCAGCCAGCTTTTTTTTTTTTAAAATTTTCCATGAGCCGATGGGGGGAGGGGGGGTTAGGACCTGACTTGAGGGGGGCGGTGGGCTGGTGCGGGGGGTTAGGACTGGTAATGGGCTATGGGGGGGTTAAGAATGGTAATGGGCTGTGGGCTGATGGGGGCTGTCTGGAAATGGAGTGATGGGGGGTTAAGACTGGTAATGGGCTATGGGGGGCAAGGACAGGAAATGGGCTGATGGGGAGGGGTTAGGACGTGAGGTGGGCAGATGGGGTTAGGACTGGTAATGGGCTGTGGGCGGTTGGGGGGTTAGGACTGGTAATGGGAAATGGGGGGGTTAAGACTGGTAATGGGCGGGGGGATGATGGGGGCTGTCTGGACATGGGGTGATGGGGGTTAGGACGGGTAATGGGCTATGAGGGGGTTTAGGACTGGTAATGGGCTGTGGGCTGATGGGGGCTGTCTGGAAATGGGCTGATGGGGAGGGGTTAGGACTTGAGGTGGGCTGATGGGGTTAGCACTGGTAATGGGCTGTGGGCTGATGGGGGAGTTAGGACTGGTAATGGGCTATGGGGGGGTTAAGACTGGTAATGGGCTGTGGGCTTATGGGGGCTGTCTGGAAATGGGATGATGGGGGTTAGGACTGGTAATGGGCTATGGGGGGTTTAGGACTGATAATGGGCTATGGGGGGGCTAGGACAGGAAATGGGCTGATGGGGAGGGGTTAGGACTTGAGGTGGACTGATGGGGTTAGGACTGGTAATGGGCTGTGGGCTGATGGGGGAGTTAGGACTGGCAATGGGCTATGGGGGGCTGACTGGAAATCGGCTGATGGGGTTAGGATTGGAAGTGGGCTGATGGGGGGTTAGGACTGGTAATGGGTTATAGGGGGGGCTTAAACTGAAAATGGGGTGATGGGGGGTTAGGACTGGAAGTGGGTTGATGGGGGGCTAGGACTGGTAATGGGTTGGGGGGTTGCTAGGACTGGAAATGGGCTGAGTGGAAGGGGAGGCTTGAACTGCAAATAGCTGATGGGGAGGGGGCTTAGAATGGAAATGGGCTGTGAGGGAAGGAAGCTAGGACTGAAAATGGGCTGATGGAGCAGCTAGGATAGGACTAGAAATGGGCTGTTGGGGGGAGCTAAGATTGGAAATGGGCTGTGGTGGGGGCTTGAATTGAAATGGACTCATGGAGGGGCTAGAACTGGAAGTAGGCTCATGGGGGGCTTGGACTGGAATTGGGCTGAGTGGATGGGAGCTAGGATTTGACATGGGCTGATGGTGGGGCTAGGGAATGACTAGAATTGGGCTGATGGGGGGCTAGGATCAGAAATGAGCTGATGAAGGGACTCGGACTGGAAATGGATGGGGGTGCTAGGACTGGAAATGGGCTGATGCAGGGACTAGAAGGGAATGGATGCTGGGTGAGACTGGAACTAGAAGGGAGCTGATGTTGGGGGAGGATTAGAATGGGATGGGGCTGGGAGAGTAAAATGGAGAGGGGAAAAATATTTTGTGTGGGAGGGATGAAAAATCTACAATTGGCCGGGTATTGGGAGAGTAAGTGGGGATTGAGGATGGAGGGGTAAAATTTGTGTGGATGAAATAGGAATGAGGAAAGAGCAAAAGGAGAAAGATTAGTATGTTAAAGCAGATGTAGAGAGAGAGAATGGAAAAAAAAACTAGAAGAGAGAAGAAAGGACAAATGGACAGCAGACGATGGAGAGTTAGCAGAAAACATGAAGAAACCAGAAGAAAGTGGCTGGAGCAATTGCAACTGAAAAAAAAAATGCACAAAAGGTAGAAAGATATCTCTTTATTTTGAATTTATTAACTGGAATATGAAAGCTCTGGGAAATGTGCATCATTAACGTTTGCGCTTTGTTTGGTACAAGAGGAAATTAATTTATAGTTTTATTTCTACAGTGTTGTTGTACATTCCAAGGCTGGCTTTTGGGGTTCCCAGTTTAATTATTGCTTTCCTGTTTCTAAATTGTGATTCCTTGTTTGGTGCTGGTCTATGTTCTGCATGTGTAACTGAGCTGAGGTATTCAGTTTATGTAATTCCTATTTGACATTGCCACTTGTTCTCTTTCCCCAGTATTCTCTGAAATGTACTGGTTTAATGTTTGCAGTGTTTCCTTTTGATAGGTAGGGTCTGGTGCTTTGTGAGTCCTGGTAATGCTGTCAGGATACAGCGGGTTTGCTATGGGTTCTAAATGGGCAGCGTTTGTAGTAGTTCCTAATGTGCCTGGCGGTTGTCACTGGATTATAGTAATGTAGAAATCTTTTAGTCTTTCTTTATCCATACACTCATTAAGAGACATGTTTACTAAAAGTTAGTGTATGGTAACATTATGCAAATATTTATGCAACTAAGGCCACTTATGCAAATGAGGCCCCGCACCGAGCCTCCGCACATGGCCCCGCACCCCCCTTGGGCTGCCCCTGTGGGATCTAATAAAGTCTCTTCTCTTCACCTTTTAGTGGGTGTTTCAATTGCTGTGAACATTCCTAAAGCTGTTCATTTTCCTGAAAATTCCACCCCCACCCTGCTGATGAGGGACCACTGTTAGATATCTCATTAACAGATGTTTGGAAAGTTGTTGCTAGAACTGAACCTATGTTAAAGAGCACTTTATCTCAGTTGTGTTGTTTTTCACAAGATTCTGTTAAAAAGTTTGTACAAATTGAGGAAGAAATTTTCTCTGTGGAAAAGCAAATTGAAAATATAAGTTACAGTACAGTTACTATCTTTACAAACTGATCATGCTTCAGTAGTAAAAGACAGTCTGATTTTGCATACAAAATTAGAGGCAATGGAAAATTTCAATAGAGGTAAAAATGTAAGATTTTTTAATTTTCCTATTTCATGTCTTTTGTCCCCAGAGATTTTATTTATTTATTTAGACAGATTTGTATACCACCTTATCCTACAATCAAAGCGGTCACATCTCAGCCGAGAGCACAGAGCCTGCCCGATAGCTCCAGCCCAATTGGGGCTGTGGGAGGAGCACATGGCCTGATCCCCAGCACTGCCGGCTTGCTGGGCCGATAGCACAGAGCCTGTCCGATAGCTCCAGCCCAATCGGGGCTGTGGGAGGAGCGCAGGGCCCAATCCCCAGAGCCACTGGTGTGCTAGGCCGAGCTCCTAAGCCAATCAGGACCAACGGCGGTAGTTAAAGACCTGGCGCTTCCTTGGTGCTCCTGCGCCGGCAGGCCCTTTGGTGCGTCCCTTAGGCGAGGAACCGAGGTGAGAACAACACAACTTCGAATACTCAGCACGACAACACCAATAACTACCCGCCGCCAGGAACAAGAAAGGAAAACCACAACCACCCAGAGAAATGAGGAGACCAAACAAGAAGAGCAGGCAAGCTCAAATCTAAAAGACAAGGATCAAACACCCAGCGCCACTGGTTCACAGTTCAACTAGATCCCAGATCAGTAAGTTGCAAAAATGCATTCCACCCCCCCACTACCTCATAGCCTACCTTATACTCCTCCTGCACACAGGGCATCGGACCCAATGAGCAAATCCCCTTGCTCCACCTACATACCACCCAACCTGTATGGACTCCATGCTCAACCCTCTCTAAAGAGCACCAGCAGACTAAGCCTGCAGTTCACAAAACGCATGATGCCACACGTACTACGCCCTCTCATCCCACAAATAGTATACACACCAACCCAATCATAACGGCCAACATCAGGTGCGCGTTACTGAACGCCAGATAAATCAGGAACAAACCGAATACTATCCTTGACAAAAAACTGGATACAATTTGCATCACCGAGACCTGGCTAGATGACTCAGACCAGGTCATATTAAACCAAGTAACACCAACAGGCTACTCAGCATTCAATTGCATCAGAGAACAATAGAGAGGAGGAGGTGTGCTAATACTAGCCAGAAAGGAATACAGATTTAAAACAATCTTTACCAGTAATATGATTGAATCCAACACAATCACCATAGTGAACAAATACCTAAGCGTCTCCCTCACCTACAGGCCTCCTGGAGCCACAACTGAACATCTCTCCACGGGACTTGAAACAATATGTGCACACAGCAGAAAACATAAACCCCTCTTTGCACTAGGAGACTACAATCTAACCTCCATATCCACCAAGGAAGCCGCAGCATTCCTAAAGATCATGGCTTCACTAAAATATTGTCAATCAACACCCCATTGCACCAACATGGTACAACTCCGGATATGGTCTTTATTCCAATACACTTGGTGGAACAGGGCAAGGCCACAGCACCAACAATCACGCCAGTCCCTTGGTCAGATCATTATGTGATAGACTTCACTTCACATTATGTGATAGACTTCACAACAATCTGATAAATGAATGTAAACAGCAGCACCATACCAACCTAACCATGAAATCTGTCAACATACCGAGAGAACTCTTTAGCATTGTCCAAAAGCTCACTAAGGACACCACACAGCACTGTACCCAACATCTTGACCCACAGGAATTTGCGTATTACATGCAAGCGAAAAACACCACCCAAACAGGCTCCCACACACGCAGACAGATGACCATGAAAGCGAAGAGCCGCATTAAACCTGGGAGGACTTCAGCATACCATCAACACATCAAATAGAGGACATAATGAATGGACTCAACACAACAACCTCACCATCAGACCCATACCCAGTATCTTGGCTTAAAGCCACAAGAAGCCAGCTCTCCCATCACATTCACAAAATCGTCAAGGAATCACACCAATAAGGATACATGCCAAAATCCCTAAAGCAAGCCATGATACGACCGATACTTCAAAGCAACACTCTAAGCCCCTCTTAACCAAAATCATACCGTCCCATCTCCAGTCTACCATTCCTTGCGAAAATCATTGACATGAATGCCCCACTGGACATCCAACAACATGGCTTTAAACCTCAGCATAGTGTAGAAACACTACTCACTTCCCTCTTTGACAATCTCCTAAGAGGAATAGATAACATAAAGAACGGATTCCTGTTAGTGTTCATGGACATATCAGCAGCCTTTGACACTGTCTCCCACGCTGGATTACTGCAACGCCTGCAACAGATAGGACTATGCAAGAACACTCTGAAGTGGTTTACTTCCTACTTGGAAGATCGAACACAACAAATCAAATGCTCCCAAAAAAAATCAATGCAGTTCCCCATCATGCAGGGAATACCACAAGGTTCAGCCTTGTCATCAATGCTCTTTAATTTCTACATCCAACCCATATGCAACATAATCAAACGCCACAAACTTCATTATCACCTCTATGTTGACGACATCATGGTGTATGCTCCAGTCAACCTATTAGCTCTTGACATCACAACAATAACCAGATGCCTTGAAGACATGAATGCCTGGCTCTCAACCAATAACCTCACAGTCAACTACGATAAAACTGAGGCAACTACGATAAAACTGAGGCAATGTTCATCACCAGGAATCCCACCTTCATTCCACCACAAACTATCAGCATTCTTGACAAACCAATAGCAGTCAAAGATGAAGTTAAATACCTGGGCATCACAATGGACAGATCCCTGAACATTAAATCCCACATCACCAAAACCGCAAACAAGGCCTATCAATGTTTAAGAACCATCAGAAAGCTCAAGCGAATTCTCCGCCAGGACCACTTCCACACAGTGTGCCAAGCACTCATCACACCGATACTTGACTACGGAAACTCGCTGTATCAAGGCCTCCCATATCAAGGCCTCCTGTATCAAGGCCACTCCAAATGGTGCAAACTACAGCATGCATCATTATGGACACTCCAAGAACTGGCAACATCACCCACCCCCCCCCCCCCCCCCCCCCCCGTCCTACAACAACTGCACTGGCTCCCAATGATGGCCAGAGCAAAATTCAAAACAGTCCTGATCATCTTTAAAATCTTTCACCATCTCTCAGCAGATGCACTCCAAGATATCATAATAAGGGATATCAGCAATAGACCAAGAAGAGCTAATAATGACAACATGATTGGCATACCTGCAGGATATCACAAGACAAAACAAACAACCTCAAGAAGAGCTCCTTCATTACTGGTGTCCACACTTTGGAGCTCCCTCCCAATGAGCCTGAGGGCCTTGAATGACCTCATAGACTTTCGCAAGGCCCTTAAAACCCTGCTCTTTACAGAAACCTATGAGCAAACAGACAACAGTCTCCACCCGAACCGTAATGCAACTACCTCCACCAACCCGATACTCTCTTATCCCAACTAGACACACGAGTCCATTGTATAATGTTGTCAAGTACCCTCATGTTAAATGTAACCCTCCAGTTGTGATGTGACCACTGTGATTGTTAAGTACCCTCATGTCTAAATATAACCCCAATTGTGATGTGACCACTTTGATTGTAGGATAAGGTGGTATACAAATCTGTCTAAATAAATAAATAAAATCTCTGGGGACAAAAGACATGAGATAGGAAAATTCAAAAATCTTACATTTTTACCTCTATTGAAATTTTCCATTGCCTCTGATTTTGCATGCAAAATCAGACTGTCTTTAACTACTGAAGCATGATCAGTTTGTAAAGATAGTAACTGTAGCTCATATTTTCAATTTGCTTTTCCACAGAGAAAATCTCTTCTTCAATTTGTACAAACTTTTTAACAGAATCTTGTGAAAAAGAACACAACTGAGATATTGAGAAAGTACCTTAAGGAAGTATTGGTGATATCTAATGTTGATGGGACATTGGTTTCTAAGATATATTCCTTTGAAATCTCGGAAAGCAAATGAGGTGGAGGGTCGGGTGGAAAAGTCGGACTTATCTTCTTCTGTAGATTTGTCTGGAAGACTCTAAGGAGGAAATTTCTTCTTGTGCAACTTGTGTTGCTAGTTTTGTGAAAAAACAGGATAAGAATATGGGGCCGATATTGAGTTGGGTAGGCTATGCTGTCCTATGGCACATAGTCCTACCTGGTGACCCTTAACACTAAATATTCATATGTGGTCCCAGGATTGAATATCTGGGGATCACTGCAGACGCCGGAAGCCACAGTAGCTAACCGGGCAGCAGCGATATTAGATTCTGCCAAGTTAGCTCCTGCACCTTAAAGATAGGTGAGGGTTTTCCTTGCCTATCTTTTAGGCACAGATTGCTAACCGGGCAACATGAAATATAGCTGCTGCCTGGTTAGCAGCAGTCTCTGCCTCCGCACCACCCCGGAATACCCCCAACACGCCTTGATGCTAACTGGATAGCATCAGGGTGCATAGGGAAGTTGGAAGGGGATATTCAAAGGCACTAACCATTTATGTGCCCTTGAATATCCCTGTTTAAGGCATTTACATGGTTTACTGTACTGTAATCCAATAAACAACACCTACCCTCAATACTAGATTTACTCCAACAAAAGCTGACACTAATTTCCTACAGATACCACACAGCACTTAACCAGGCAATATTGACCTCAGAATGGCTAGGACCCTACATGTAGTGAATTAATCGCTATAGGGAATAGCTGACGCATGCATCACATGTCAAATAGCCACTTCACTCACCCCAAAATTTCGAAAAACTTTTATTAATCTCAAACCACAAAATTACCTATGGGAATATACTAGAACAACACTTCTTACAACCAAATAACATACACACCTCAATCACGACATTCAACCTATACAAAAAGCATCATATTAAAAAGCCAGAAAGTGAGCGCTACTGGAACAGAGGAAACCCCTACAAAAAAAGGGAAAAAGACATAAGTCCCTGTATAGAAAACAAACCATAACAGGTCTTCAAATACTTATCTCAAAAATCAGGAAGATGCTCGTCCCAGCGCTCAGTCACTACGCTATAGATTCATAATACCAGAAAACATCCAGTGAAACATAACAGAGAAGCACAAGAGACCAAACTCAAAAGAGCTTTACAGACAATTCCCTACGAAAGCTCTCGTTTCGCCAAAAAGGCTTCATTAGGGAAAATTTCCATAACTCCGTGATACGATAATGCTACCATCCTCTCCGCCTCTAAAAATCATAGCGTCTGATGCACTTTAAAACCAACTACACAACCAATCACAACACAGTACCTCACTAATCAAACAGAAAGAAAAAAAAACATGTAAATGCCTTTTGAATATCAGAAAGGTCATATGTTTTATGTACAAAAGCTTGTCCTTTTCCCTGATGTGGTCTATACTACTCAGATTAGAAAAAAAGATTTTTTGATTCTGCATGTTAAGTTTTTAAGCTGCATGCTATTCTTTTTCACATTAGATCCAGGATGGGAGTGTTTGGTAGCTCTTTCAAGTCTTTCTTGCAGTCCTCTTAGCACGATGGTGGTGGTGGTGGTGGTTGCTGCAGCAGCAACAAAAAAGTCTAAGCACCACCATAAACAGTCACTGTCGTCCCCTCTTGCAGGGTGGTCTATCTCTGGGATTTCTCTAAACATTAGGGTGAATAATCCAACAGTCCCAAAGTCCACATTTGGCTGGATCCCTTGCACGCAGGGGTCTGCCCCCCTTCGCTGTAGGGCAAGTGTCCCCTCCACGGGTCCAAAGTAGCCCTCACCAGGGACCATCTTGGCAACGCAAATGTAGACAATATGTAAATCAAGTAGGAAGTATACAAATTAAGTCTTCCCGACATCCTTCAGTTCCAGCAACAATCCACATCAATTCTCATTGTAAACTCACCCCATTTAAGTCCCTGGTTCTATCAGGATGCATCCCAAGTGTTGAATTACCTGGACACCCCGCCACCTCACACATAGTTTCTTGTTGCTTCATCCACCTCAAGTCTGACGAGCTGTCTACCAGTTGAATATCCATAGGGATTCTCTCTTAGTTTTGCTGTTCCTCAGCTCCCCCCCCCCCCCCTTCTGTGTCTATCTTTTTTTTTCTTCTGGGAGTATCCACCTCTGGGGTGTTTGAGGCAAGTTTTCTATGCTCTTTCTCTCCTACCTCTCAACCCTACTGTGTTTGGGGAGTAGGGCCCTAGGTTTTCTGCATAGGGAGAAGACAGGAATTCAGCTCCTATTCTGAACCTACTCCCTGCTATTTTTTTCTGCTATTTTAAAGAGGTTTTTCTCTAATGGGCCTGCACCTCCAGAGTATAGACTGCCCAGGGTCCATTGGGATTCCAGCTGTGATAGGACGTGCACCCTGTTACACTGTAGTAGGTACTTTTTTCTTATATTCCCCTGTAAATGCCTTGTGACACTTCAGGGAAATAATTATATTTTTATGGAACCTATGCACTTAGAAAAACGTCTAGTGGATCATAATGTTACCTAATTTGATGTGGAGGTTTATATGAACGCATTGATAGATGCCGCATGTTGTTTAGGGTTTTCCTCTATTATTTCATTTTTTCTAGTTAGATTTTTTTTCCAGCTTTCTCTCCATGATGGGAGTTGCTTCTCACTTCTTTAAATTTGACCATTTCCTTTTGACATCATAATTAGTGTACCTTACCTGTAACCTTGGGTAGGTTGTGAGAATTTCCATTCTTAATTTTTAGTTGTTAAATTTGAAAATCTTGATAAATTAAAAAAGAAAGTATAAAAACAAAATTAAGCCAACCATTTTTTTAAAAATTTAATTAAATAAAACGAAAATGCCTGCAAATGAAACAGGAAATGAAACTAAATGAATGTTTTTTGCAGGCACACCCCTAGAAAAAGTTCTTGTCACCTCATATATATTTTTAGCCATTTTAATTCTATGTGTGCTTCTGACATTCTGATTTTTCTCTTTACCACTTTGAGCTTTACCTAGTATTATTTTCCGTATTCCTCTTCTTGTGATCTTCTGTACTTTGTGAACATTACATTTTTTGTCTTTATTTTTTTTTAGCCTCTTCTTTGGAGAACTATATCAGTTACATTCTCCTTTTACTTTTATTGAGCTTCCTTACATAAAGATGAGCTGTAATTTTTATAGCTTCTTCCAGTTTGTCTTACTACCTTTCCACTTTCCTTATTATCTCCCATCCGCCATCTCCTCCTTCAGGTATTTCTCTATTTTACAAAAGTCAAAGTATTTGAAATCCAGGACTTTGCATTTTATGTGTCTGGTCTCAGCTTTAGCCATTACATCAAATCATGCAGTGTGATGTTCACTGCTGTCCAAGTGAGCATCCACTTGGACATTAGATACCCCATCTCAATTTGTGAGTACTAGCTCCAGTGTCACCTTTTCTCATTTGGGTTTCTTCACCATTAGTCTCAGCAGAGAACCTTGCATGGTATCTGCAATCTACCTTTACTTCTTTCTGATTCTACAGATGCAAGTCAAATATAGCAGGTTTAAATTTTCTAGCAATAACACCTCCTATTTCATTCCCAATGTTTGCATTTCCATGGCCAGATTTCTGTCCGGTTCCTCTGTTTGAGTTGGAGGTCTGTATATGCAGGGCCGGCCCAACCACATGGCCAGCTCAGGTGGGTAACAGCAGCTGCATGGGTGGGCGGCAGCGGCAGTGCCGGCACACATGGGCGGCAGCTGCTGCCTCCCCCCAGCTACCGCCAATTCCGTTTTGGGGGGAGGCGGTCAGCAGCAGTATTTCCAAAAGCAGACGCAAAAGCCACCACTTTTGGAAATACTGCTGCTGCCGGTCTCCCCCAACCTATACAGAATCGGCAGCAGCTGGAGAGGGGTGGCGGCAGCTGGGAGGCGGTGGTGTCAGCGGCAGGTGTGGTGAGGCTGGGGTTTCTGCCTAGGTCAGCAGAAACCCTTGGGCCGGCCCTATGTACATGACATCTGTGTGGATGGAAGTTCCATTATCTCTTTCTAAGGTGACCCATATTGCTTCCTCCTTTGCACAACTCCCCCCCCCCCATCGGTCTTCACATAAAGGGCTACTCCTTTTAGCCATCTCTGTCCATCCTGAAGAGATTATAGTCTGGTATGGCTATGTCCCATTCATGGGACTCTTTGAACCATGTCTCTGTGATAGCAACATTTATCTGCCATCATTTTCTATCAAGCTAGTATTTAAAACAAATTGTTTATTTATTTACTTTTTAGTAAAAACTATACCACTAACAGTGATCCAAAGATTATTCAAAGCAGTTTACAATAAATAAGTAAAATTACGACCTGCAAAATAAAAACTATAGGGGGGGGGGGAATACAGTATTCAAAGGCATTTACAGTTTATAGACCTGCAGATCATGTAAATGCCGGTTAGTGGATATCCAGCAGCACTGACACGGTTAGTGCCGCTGCATATCCATGGTGCCACTGCTACATGTCCTGATGATACACAGTTAGTAGTGATGTGTGTTGTGGGCATTCTGGGGCGGAGTGGAGGTGGCACCTGTCGCTTATGGGGCAGCGAGCGATATTGACCCACTGCCCGGTTAGCGACCCATGGGTAAAGTCAGGCGTAGCAAATGATGGCCTAACGTTACCTGCAGAAGTTAACAGGCAGAAGCTCAATATCACCAATGTCCAGTTAGCTTCGGGGGTCTGCTGCTACCTTGGCTATTCAGTGTTACCAATATCATTACATGAGACCCAAAACCTTCACTATTACAGTACCAGTAATTAAACCAAGTCTGACAAAGAGAATTCAATCCATGCTGCCCAGTCATTAAAAGCAAGGATAGATACCTCTAAAGTTAAGAACATAACATCAGATATGCCATACTGGGTTAGATCAAGGGTCAATCAAGCCCAGTATCCTGTTTACAACAATCCAGGTCAGAAGTACCTCTAAGATTCCTAAAGAGATACATGGATTCCATGCTGCTTATTCTGTGGGTAAGTAGTGGATTTCCCTGGTCCTCTTTAATAATAGTTTATGGACGTTTCGTTCAGGAACTTGTCCAGACCTCTTTTAAACCCAGCTACACTAACAACTTTTATTATATCCTCTAGTAACGAATTCTAGAGTTTGATTATGCATTGAGTGAAAAAAATATTTTCTCTGATTAGTCTTAAATGTAATGTGCTACAATGTAACTTTATTGCATGTCCCCTAGTCTTTCTACTTTTTTGAAGGAGTAAACAATCGATCTATGTTCACCTGTTCCCTTCATTCATCATTTTATATATCTCTGTGATATCTCCCCTCAGCCATCTTTTTTCCAAGTTGAAGATTCCTAACCTTTTAAGCCCTCCCTCCTAGAGTTATCCTTCCATCTCTTTTATCATTTTGTTGGATCTTCTCTGTATCTTTTCCATTTCTGCTGTATTCTTTTTAAGATATGGTAACCATAATTACACACAATATTCAAGGTGCAGTTACACCATGAAGAGGCACTATCACATTGGTTTTATTCTCCATTCCTTTCTTTATGATGCCTAACATTCTATTTGCTTTCTTGACCACCATTGTAACTAGGCAGAGGGTTTCAATGTATTATCCACAATGACACCTTGATCCTTTTCCTGAGTGGTGATCCCTAATAGGAAACTTGCATCATGTTACCATAGCTTGGGTTGTTCTACTTTTAACTGGTAGAAAAATGGTATAGCAAAACATGTTAAATAAATAAATAAATAAGTACCTAACTTTGCACTTGACTATATTACATTTCATGTCACTTGGAAGCCTTTGCACTTGACCATATTAAATTTCATCTGTCATTTGGATGCCCAGTCTTCCAATTATTCAAGGTTCTCTTGCAATTTTTCACAATCCTCTTGTGTTTTAACATATTTGAATAATTTTGTATCATCTGCAAATTGTATTACCTTACTCATTATTCCCATTTCAAGGTCATTTGTGAATATGTTAAAAAGCAGCAGGCCCAGCACAGATCCATGGGTAGTCCATATTTACCTTTCTCCATTGAGAAAATTAGCCATTTAGCCATACTCTCTGTTTTCTATCTTTTAACCAGTTTCTAATCCAGAAATGTGCACTACTTCCTATCCTGTAACTTTTTAAATTCCTCAAGAGGGACCTTGTCAAATGCTTTCTGAAAATCCAACACCTGAGGTTCATTCTAAAAGGTTTAGTCATGGTTTGGATGTCTGCAGACATGCATGTGGACATCAAAATCACAGATATGTCTCCGTAACTATTCCACAAATACTGTTTGCAGACATCTCTAGTATGGGGATGTTCAAGTAGGCACAGGGGTGTGGCAGAGGCATGTCTGGGGAGGGGCAATGGACTTACGCGTCCTTGTTTGATCCCAGAAGCATCAGAGCCATCTGTGCATGTTTATTCCTGCTGCAAGCACAACTATTTATCAGGAAAGTGTTTGTTTTCATCTTAAAACATCCGGAAAGTTTAGAGAATTAAGGGCCCAATAATCAAAGGGCATTTACACCGTTAATGATTACCTTTCTGTTCCTTGAGGAGTGCTTTCCAGAGCTCTCCCAAGAGGTGATTTTTGCTGAATTTGCTGCTTAACTTTGAGTTCTATCTGTTTGTCTCCACATATTTATTTACCGGTATCTGTTTGTCCTTATTGGTGGGTTCCCTTACCTACGCCATTGCTGTAGAGTTTTTTTTACCTATCTTTCTCTTAGTCTACCTGAGTAACTACCCCTCCCCCCTGTTGAGCTTTTGTTGTAGACCTCCATTTCCTGTTCTGCACGTGGGCTTGCTCACTCAGATTACCTTTCTGTTCCTTGAGGAGTGCTTTCCAGAGCTCTCCCAAAAGGTGATTTTTGCTGAATTTACTGCTCTGTCCCCAGAACATGCTGCATTTTAAACTTTTTTTCCTGCTCTAGCCTATCTGAGGGACTACCCCCCCCCCCCCCCCCGCTGAGGTATTGTGTAGCCCTTCTTCCTGTCTCCTCCTCCCATGTGTGCATAGTCTGTTCTATTTGCCTCTCTCTGCTCAGGGAAGAGCAGTGCCCTCACAGTGCTCTGCTAGAGAGGTGAAAATTTAAGTCTTTTGAAGACTTTGCTGTGAGTTCTAGCTGTCTATTTATTTATTTATTTATTTAATGTCTTTATTGGTGTGCTACTTCACCTCCCTGTTCCCTTTAGTTTTGCACTTCAGCTTTCTCAGCTGTATAACTTACCCTGCCTCTCTCAACTAACAGGCCTTTGTGTGGTAGCCAGGTTAACTGTTACTTTAAATTAAATATCTCTCCCTGCTCTGTCCCCAGAACGTGCTGCATTTTAAAAGTTTTTTCCTGCTCTAGCCTACCCGAGGGATTAACCCCCTCCCCCCCTGCTGAGGGTACAGGACAGGGTACCTTGTAACAGCCCTCTTTTAATAGGTCTTATTTCCCTCCCTCCCTCCCCAACCCCTGGGGTAATTGTAGTTTTATAGGTACTTACACATCTTAGAGGAAAGGGGCTGCTCTCAGGTGCAGCTCTTTATCCAAATCAGTCATACATTGAGGACCTGAGATTGATTAAGCTTCAGGTGAACAAGGTATATTAGAGGTATTAGATACACTTTTATTAGTATCAGCATCTGCACCAACCCTTAGTAAGTACAGAATTTAAAGACCTAAACACAAGCTTTAAACTAAGATGCAGACAACAGTCCAGCAGCAAGATGGAGGCTTTCCAGTCTTTTGCATTGAGTGTCACATGTATGATTTTCTCCCAGTTGTTGAGAGGTCTTACGTATGCACTAAGTGCAAGGAGCTCTTTGCTCTCAGGGAACAAGTCCGTTCTCTAGAGGCTAGAGTAGCAGACCTGGAAGACATAAGAAAGACAGAAAAGTACATGGAAGAGACCTACAGGGATATAGTCCTGAAGTCCCACCTCCAGTCTGGAAGCATCCCTGTTGCCATGGAGGAGAGAGGTCACGTGACAGGAGAGCATCACCCTGGTGTGGCAGGAAGTGATCTTGTAACTAGGACCTATCCTCCAGGTGATGTAAAACCCTCTCACACTGGGGACGTTTCTCCAGGGCCATATGCCCATGAGGGAAGGGTTAGGACAGCTGTTATAGTTGGTGATTCAATCATTAGGCATGTAGATAGCTGGATGGCTGGTGGACGTGAGGATCGCCTGGTAACATGCCTGCCTGGTGCGAAGGTAGCGGACCTCACACACTGCCTAGATAAGATCTTAGATAGTGCTGGGGAGGAGTCTGCTGTCTTGGTACATGTCAGTACCAATGACATAGAAAAATGTGGTAGGGAGGTTCTGGAGGCTAAATTTAAGCTTTTAGGTAGGAAGTTGAAATCCAGAACTTCCAGGGTAGCGTTCTCCGAAGTGCTTCCTGTTCCACGTGCAGGACCCAAAAGGCAGGCAGAGCTCTGGTGTCTCAATGCGTGGATGAGATGATGGTACAAGGATGAGGGTTTTGGATTTGTTAGGAACTGGGGAACATTCTGGTGAAAGGAGGGGCTCTTCCTAAGGGATGGGCTTCACCTTAACCAGGATGGAACCAGACTGCTGGCATTAACCTTTAAAAAGGAGATAGAGAAGCTTTTAAACTAGAAAATAGGGGAAAGCCGACAGTCGCCCAAGAGCGCATGGTTCGGAAGAAGGTATCCTTGAAGGATACTACCAAAAGCAGTGAGGTTCCAAAAAAGAGTAAAGTAGCCGAAATGCCCTTGAGTATGGTGCAGACAGAGCGTAAAGATTCCAAATTATCCATGCCTACCAATAGCCAGATTAATATATATATATTTTTTATTTATTTATGCATTTTAAAATTAGAATCAAGCATAAACACTTGTACAGAAAAGATATACACCATGGAAAATTTCCCAAAAACCATCACAAAAAGAAAACAATCCCTAGGGTAAATACATCATTAGTCCACTATAAGTGGGGGTGAAAACTAAGGAAATTAAGAACCAAGGGGTGGAGAACCCCCTAGGTCCTATCCATAAAGAAATCATATACACAGAAAGCCAAGGGAGCAAAAGAGAGCGAGGAGCACTAATTACAGATCGCTATAATCCTTATACAGGGGAGGACGTTGCCATATGAGTACTGATATAGGAGGATAAATCCCGAGGTTGCAAGAATATATATTTAACAGAATTATGCAAAACTACACATTTACACGGAAATCTTAATAAAAAAGAGGCCCCTAGTCGGAAAACCCCAGGTTTTAACAAAAGGAAAACTTTCCGTCTACGCTGGGTGTCCCTAGAGATATCTGGGAAGATAGAAATCCTCCCTCCCATAAACAAATTACTATGTTTCTTAAAATACACTTTAAGAAGCCAGTCTCTATCAGATGGAAGTGCTAAAGTCACCAATAGTGTAGAGACCTTTCTTTCTTCCTCTGGAGGGGATCGCAACAAAGCTGACACATCCAGCGAATCCATTTGTATACCCCCAACTACACATTCCCCCTCCTTTTTACTAATAGGCAAATAATATGCCTTCACAACAGGAGGAAACAGCTCAGGTGAAATCATTAGAGACTCCTGCATATATTTCTTAAAGAGTTCCACCGAGGCCACCGCAGGAATTACAGGACAATTCAATAACCGTAAATTAGACACTCTGGTAGCATTTTCCAAGGCCTCTATCTTCGCTTTAAGAAACATATTGTCCTTCATCAACGAGTCAGACAGACCCAACACTTGAGAAAGTCTCAAATCCATAGAAACAACTTGATTCTTCACATCCACAATTTCCATGGACAACTTATTTGTAGTGGACTCTACTGCAGATAAATTGGTAAAGGATAAAGCCAACTGTTGATTCATTACCTGGGAAAGCTAACTTATAGCTTCCCAGATACTTTCCAGAGTCACCTTAGTAGGTCGAACAAGAGTGATCACCGGGGTACTCACAGGCACTGGAGCTCCAAAGACATCCATCCGCCCATCAGACTCAGCCTCCAAACTAAGGATAGTTTGCCCTTCCAAAGGTTGTTTAATGCCAGAGATTGCAGGCCGGCTCCTGGTATCGCTCCTCTGCTCCTCAGCCATCTCCTCAGGGGCACCCCACTCAGGTAACACAGAGGGCGCCAACTCCGGCGTCCCTGCTAAATCACGCTCCCGAGGGCCTGAGGGTAGCCCCGATACCACAGGAGGGAAACGATCATCCGGGGAAAGCGAAACCTCCAGGAAAGGGGCAGCCGAATTCTCCACAGCCGGCGCCACCATATCCCTGCGAATTCCCCCTCTTTGATCCTCTGTAAGACACACAAATCGATCCATTGGTCCAATAGCAACAGCTTCGGGCTCTGTAGGGCGCGCCCGAGTCTTACCCTTGCGTTTAGGCATCGCGCTCAAACTCTCTCTATCGCCATCTTGGAAGTAGCCACACCCCAGCCAGATTAATATTAATAAAATACAGTATCTAAAATGCTTGTATGAAAATGCTAGAAGTCTAAACAATAAGATGGGAGAGTTAGAATATATAGCACTAAATGAGAGGTTAGATATGATTGCAATCTCACAGACATGGTGGAAGGAGGATAACCAGTGGGATACTGTGATACCTGGATACAAACTATATCGTAATGATAGAACTGATCAAATTGGTGGAGGGGTTGCGCTCTATGTTAGAGAGGGCATTGAGTCAGAAAGGATTAAAGTTTTGCAGGAAACAAATTTTTCTGTAGAATCTCTATGGATTGAAGTTCCATGCATGAAGGGGAAGGTGATGGCAGTGGGAGTGGCTAGAATGAACAAATGGATGATGAAATGCTCAAAGAAATCAAGGAAGCTAACAAAAGTCACAACATAGTAATAATAATGGGTGATTTCAATTACCCCGGTATCGACTAGGTCAATGTCACGGCAGGACATACTAGGGAGATAAAGTTTCTAGATGAAATAAATGACTGCTTCTTGGAGCAGCTGGTTCATGAACTGACCAGAGGGGAAGCCATACTGGACCTAGTCCTTAGTGGAACACCAGATCTGGGGCAAGAAATAAGGGTGTTTGGGCGACTTGGCAAAAGTGATCATAGCATGATCATGTTTGATTTAATTAGTGGAGGAGGGATAGTAAAGAAGTCCACAGTACTACCTTTTAACTTTCGAAAGGGAGACTATGATAAAATGAGGAATATAGTTAATAAAAAACTAAAAGGAGCGGTTGCAAAGGTTAAAGACTTACATCAAGCTTGGGTGTTGTTTAAAAATACTATCCTGGATGCCCAGGCCAGCTGTATTCCACGCATTAAGAAAAGTGGAAGAAAGTCCAAAAACTGCCAGCAGTTTTCAAATTTGGGGAATTCCAGACATAGACCTCTTTGCAAGTCCATTGAATGCCAAACTTCCACGGTTCTTTTCCAGAATTCCGGCTCAGGGTTCTCAGGCCAGGGATGCTTTCTTCCTCCATTGGGGTCAGGACTTCCTATATGCCTTTCCACCCATTCCCCTAATTCCCAAAACACTATTCAAGCTTCAGAGAGACAAAGGCCACATGATTCTCATAGCTCCACATTGGCCTCGGCAGGTGTGCTACCCTCTGCTCCTGCATCTCTCTCAAGCTCCATCTCTGGAGTTAGGATCTGCTCCAGATCTCCTGTCTCAGGAGGATGGGATGTTGTGGCATCCCAGTCTCCACTCTCTGCATCTCAGGGCCTGGTTGCTGAGAGCCTAGACCTTCATGGTCTTAACCTTTCTCAACAAGTAAAGGATGTCCTTTATGCTTCCAGGAAACCTTCCACAAGACACTCTTATGCTTTCAAGTGGAAGAGGTTTTCCATATGGTGTTCGCAAAAGGATCTTCACCCCTCTGCGATGCTATCTCCAGGAACAAGCAGGAATGTAGTCTTCACATATGGGGACTCCCTAGCTACAGATGCCAGGGAGAGACCCCAGAAGTTGTGTGCCCCTGTGACAGGGCTCCACTTCCCCCCATGGATCTCTGGCATCCTACCGGGAAAGGTGGGTAGGAGTTGATTAAGTATGGAACAGGTGTTGCAGAACAGCCTGACCAAACAGGGCATCCCGGCAGGAGTCCTTGTCTAAGC
This sequence comes from Ichthyophis bannanicus, assembly GCA_033557465.1. Lineage (NCBI taxonomy): Eukaryota > Metazoa > Chordata > Amphibia > Gymnophiona > Ichthyophiidae > Ichthyophis > Ichthyophis bannanicus. Next base: position 953,158,237 of record CM066032.1, read on the forward strand.
AGTAATGGGCTGTGAAAAATTGTTGCTACCTGGTCTGCATGGAGAGACCATTCGTTTGGAAGCAGAACACGACTGAGTCTGTCTGCCCAAGAGTTTTGAATGCCTGGCAGATACACCACAAGGAGATGAATCTGATGTTCGCTGGCAAGGGCCCATAGTCGCAAAGCTTCGTTGTAAAGTGACAGAGAGCCTGTTCCTCCCTGCTTGTTAAGATAGAACATAGCATCTCCAGGAACAAGCAGGAATGAGTCTTCACATGTGGGAGACATCGCCGACGGAGCCCGCACGGGAATGCTCCCCAGCATCCAATCAGAAGCCTTTGGGAGCATCCCTCGTGCCTGCGCGGTGGCTTCTCGCCCTTCCTACTGCCTCTCCCCAGTTTTTGTTTTTCCGCGGAGCAGGCAGGACGTACCTCCTGCCACCGCAGAAACTTTTCTTTCTTTTCTTGTTTCCTGTGGTCGCGGCTTTTTTCCCGCCGACAACGGCACCACCGGTGCCATTTTTTCTTTTTCTTTTCTTCTTTTATTCATTTAGTCACCTCGAGGGAACCCTTTTCCCTCTGGTCGTTTTGAGGCCTACCAGGCTTCACAGCATGGAGCCTTCTTCCCCTCAGAAGTGCCCTCACTGTGGAGACCTAGTTTTTTCACTTAGACTCCAATGCCTGGTGCCTCTCCTGTTTGGGCCCTGACCCTTTTCTCCCCAGTTCTCCGGGCTTCAGTATCGGGAGAAGACCTTCCCTGTTTCGGGTGTCCCTCGATGACATCTTTCCCCTTAAGGTGTGGTCATCGGTTTTCTCTTCTCTCCAGGATCAGGTAACCACACAACAGTCTGTTAAGACTAGCCAAATCTTGAGGGGCGAGTCTCATGCGTGGCATGACGATGGCTCCGGCCGACCCCTCAAGCCCTCCTTGGCAAATAAACCCCTGCGGGAGTCTTTGGGCTCCAAAGCATCTGAGGGGTTTCGGGTTGTTCCTGGGATTCACTCCTCACAGAACATTCCCGAGCCATGCTCGGGGGTGGTATCCGCTTCGAGCGGTGCCGATTCCCCGGCATCGGCGCCGGCATCGAGTGTTCCACTCTTTGCCAGGGATCGTCAGCTGGTGTCCTCGGCACCTCCGGGGCCAATCGACTCTACCCAGTCTGGCTTCCCTACATCACAAACATGCGCGGGGGTGGTATCCGCTTCGGGCGGTACCGACCCCCCGGCATCGGCGTCGGTGTCGAGCGTTCTGCTCCTCACCGGGGAACGTCAGCTGCTGTCCTTGGCACCTCCGGGGCCGATCGACTCGACCCAGTCTGGTGTTCCTTCACCCCTGCCATGCGCGGAGGTGGTACCTGCTTCGGGCGGTACCGATTCCTCGGCATCGGCGTCGAGTGTCCCACTCTCCGCCGGGGATCGTCATCTGGTGTCCTCGGTACCTTCGGGGCCGATCGCTTCGACCCAGACTGGCTTGCCTGCATCCCAGCCCTGCGCGGGGGCGGTACCGGATTTCAGCAGCACCGCTTTCCCGGCGTCGGCATGGGGGTCAAGTGCTCCACTCGTCACCAGGGATCGCCGCCTGACTCCCCCGGTACCTTCGGGGGTCTATCGATCTGTCCCAGACGGGCGATCCCCCGGCATTGACGCGGACGTCGAGTGCTCCGCTCATCGCTAGAAGGGGGCCACGGTGACTTCAATCGCTTCGATCCAGCCTGGTTTCCCGTCGTCCCGGCCAGCCATGGGGTTGGTTCCAGCGCCAAGGGATGCCGGTGCCCCGGCATTGACACCGGGGTTGTGCGCTTCACTCCCCGCAGGGGCTCGTCATCGGGTTACCTGGGTACCCTCGGGGGCGGGTCGTATGCCCCGGAAGGATTCTCCTCGGGGTAAGACTGGCTTGAGAGGGGTCCCGGCGTCTGGCGGTGCCTACCGCTCGGCATCGACGCCAGTGTCGGGTGTCTCCCCCTTTACCGAGCTTCGTTCTCGGGGGCCCTCGATGCCTATGGCACCGATCGACGCGGTTCCGATTCGCTCCCAGGGATCGTCATCGCCGGTGCCGCCACCGCCGCCGGGGCCCTCTAGGAGAGAGTCGATCTCCTCACTTGGTTCGATGCCCAGCCTCGAATCGGTATCCAGCCTCAAAGGCTTGGCTACGGCACGTTTCGGGACCGGCCCCTGTCCCTTCCTGCGACACAGTGCGGAGATTTCTAACCTCTGCTCTCCGGTTGCCTCGGAACCGCTTCAATCGCCAGGGCAGTGCCGTCCCCGGGGTCGGGGCCGAGGCCGATTCCTGCGGTTCCGTCGGTGCCATCGACTCCTTCGATGCCTAGCTTGGAATCAATTCCAGGAACCGACAATGCCGTGCTGACTGCCCCGATCCGGGACTGTTGCTACCCTTCTCTGCCCAGCGGGCGTCAGTCAGATAGGTCTTTTGGTGCCCAGGCGGCCCCTCCCGCCTTCGCCTCCCCCGGCATAGCTCCCCTGGGAGAGCCGTCTTTTCAGGATTTTCTCCTTGACATGGCGGACTTGCTTGCCATTCCTATTCCGGGTCCTTCCCTAAGTCCAGGTCCTGCGGAACAGGCAGCCGTAATGCTTCCTATATAGCCTCCCCTGCAGGATCTACTGCTGGGGGCTTGGCGGTCACCTTTGAGGGTTCCTGCACCGTCTACAGCCATGCATGCTCTGTATCGGGTGCCCCCCTCCCCGGGTTTTCAGCAGCACCAGCTCCCACATCATTCCATCGTGGTGGAATCAGCGCTGAGGAAGGTTGGAAGCAAGAAGAAGCATTCTTCTCGCCCCCCAGGCCGTGCCTCTAAAACGCTAGATACCCTGGGGCGTCAAACCTTCCAAACGTCCATGTTGGCTTCCAGAATTATTTCATATATTTTTTATATGAGCCTGACACTCCGGGAGGTCACCGAGAGATTATCTCTTTTGTCTCCCTTTTTGTCTGCAACTAAGGCCTCTGAATATTCCTTGCTTCTTTATCATTGCAGGAATATCTCTGGGTTCCTTTCTCGTGCTTCTCTAGACTCCTTCCTGTCTGTCAGCAGATCCTCTGCTATTGCCATTAGAGCACGCCGTACAGCATGGTTGCAGGCGTCAGACTTGTGTAGACGGGCGCAACATAATTTGGGTAATTCTCCGTGTGCTGGAGACCACCTTTTCAATAGCGAAGCCTTACGTCAGGTTGCTTAGTGCTTCGCTAACCCTCCTAGCGTTAGAAGCCATCCTAAGTCCTCTCTCCCCCCCGGGGGTGGAAAATGTCCTACTAGACCTTCCTTCCCTAGGAAGAGGAAATTTCATCCTTCCGCCCACCCGCCAGGTGCGCCCAAGCAAGGGACGTCTCACTCTGGTCTGAAGTTCTCGGGCCCGCGCCAGGATACTCATACCAAGCAGCTTTAGGCTCCTGTATGCGGCGGCTTACAATTAACTTCTCTTACCAAAAGTTTAAGTTTCTAGCTCTACACTGGGGTTCGGTCAGTAGGGCAACTGGTTCGGATGCTTGTCCAGGGGTTAAGGTATTCTCCTTCCTTCGGAAGAGGGAGATCACCTCTATTCCATGATAATTATGGCCCATGGACATCCTATCCCTCAACTGACTTACCCTTAGGTACGTCCCCCGAACCCTTCTCTTCCAGGGTCCCCCTGCTGATTTGATACCATACCGAAATTCTTCTCCCAGTGTAGACCTTTGTTGCTATCCTTCGCAGCATGTCCTGTACAATTCCTAGATAAGGCCGGACTAGCTCCGTCCCCCTTGTCTGTTCTCCTTGTTCAGGCAGGAGAACCCCCTGCTATAGTCACTCCAATGCTTATCGATGACTATACCTTCTTGTCTCCCGTTTAGTGCGGGGGGCGAGTTTTTCCTGCGTGAATGCCCGGGGAACACATCTAGGGCCTGAGGTACCCCTGATGTGCTCTTACCGGACTGATATTATCCTCTGTCCTTCACGCTACCGTGCGGTTGGTTTCGCTGATCTGTCCCTGCTCCACAGGAATAGATCCCTTCTCTGGATGGATCTTTTCCGCCACCTCCCCAGGTGGGCGTTTTCTGTGGATCAGTGGCAGGTCCGCTTATCAGTGTTATGCTCATGTATGTGGGCGGCATACATGTTTTAGTACCTGGGTGGGCGTTCTCCATGCCCAACTTACCTAGATATATCTTAGATATTATCTGTGTCGGTAGGCGCATATTGGGAGATGTCCACGGCACCTGTGTTCTACCAACTATTCCCCCCCCCCCCCCTTCAGGGGTCTGGCCAGTCCACTTGCCTATTTCCTTATGGCTCGGTCCTGGGACTGGTTATACTCCACTCCCTGCTGTGAAGTCAACAGCTTCTATTTTTCGTTATGCTCCTCCTTCTTGAGGTTCAGACCCTTGTCTCCCTATCCCTTTCAGCTAGGGAAGACAGTGTACTTCTTCGGTTCCGGGGTACAACCCTATTCTCCTCCGGACTAGGCTATCCAGATCGGCCAGTCTTCTACTCTTAGTCCTCAGGGTTATGGACTCTGCTCCTAAGGGAGCGCTCAGCTTTTCGCATAAAGCTTCCTTGAAGACCTGCCGTTCTTCTCCTGCTCCAGTTGACACCTGGGTCTCCTGCCCTGCCGGATTTGGAACTTCCTCCTCGCTGCTGTGAAGTTTATTTATTTATTTTATTTATCTATTTCTTCTATACCGCCCCTTCCAGAGATCAGGGGCGGTTTACATGGAACAAGTAAACAAATTTGTATACTAATGTATACATTACATGGAACAGAGATTTTTTTAACTTTATACAGATAATAGTTATTATATTACACGGAACAGAGATTTATAACATTGTAACTTTATACAAATAACTGTACATTAATTGTCGGAACTATTTACATTTTATATACATTAATAAGTTTCTGTATCGTAGTGTTGATCAGAATTTTTCTACCTTTTTACAGGTAGTCAGAGTTTTCTACCTTTCATATGTGTGTGTGTGGAGGAATTTATTTCCTTTTTTTTTTTTTTTTTTTTTTCATCTCTTGAGAGTATTTTGGGGTGTATGTGGTGGGAGTATGTGGTGGGTGTATGTGTGTGGGTAGTTGAGTGTGATTTTAGGGCTTTGTGTTTGAGTGTTTGGGGATGGTGTGTGGTTGGACTTGGGGGTATGGGATTTCAAAGTGTTCGGAGAAAAGGTATGTCTTGAGTTCCTTTCTAAATTGGGTGAGGTCTTTTATGATCCGAAGGTTTATTGGGAGATTATTCCAGAGCATGGGGGCAGTGAATGAGAAGGCTCTGGTGCTGGTGGATTTTTTAGTTTTTTTGAATGAATTTGGTATTTCAAGTGAGTGTGTTGCGTTTAGTCTGCGAGTTCTTAATTCTGATGGGGCATGTTCCCCTGAAGACCTCGCTGCTGCGTCTACAGTACCTTCATCTCAGTTCTACTTCCTACAACCCAATAGGTAAGCTGTACATGGTACTAGCTCATTAAATACTTAATGATACTTCACATGCATTCTAAAGACTACTCTCCCTGTAGTCTTTGGGTTTTGCTGTTCCTCTCTTCTCAACTCCTACCCTCCATCCCTCAGGGGATGCCGGGGATCCGGGTTGGGGACATTCCATCCTGTCCTGGGCTGCGCTTATGGGATCTCCCTGGGCACCCTCAGCTAGGGAGTCCCCACATGTGAAGACTCATTCCTGCTTGTTCCTGGAGATAGCACAGTTACTTACCTGTAACAGGTGATCTCCGGAACAGCAGGAATTAGTCTTCACAACCTGCCCACCTCCCCTAGGAGTTGTATGTCTCTATTTCCTTCCTCTTCTCTCCTTCTGGCTCCTTCTGACTGGGGAGAGGCAGTAGGAAGGGCGGGAAGCCACCGCACAGGTGCGAGGGATGCTCCCAAAGGCTTCTGATTCGATGCTGGGGAGCATTCCCGTGCGGGCTCCGTCGGCGACGTCTCCCACAAGTGAAGACTAATTCCTGCTGTTCCGGAGATCACCTGTTACAGGTAAGTAACTGTGCTTACTTGATTGTCCGTCTAAATTAGGACTGTCTTGTAGTGTGGCAGGCTATGGCCTATAATAGTCTGCAAATATGGAAGGCCTGTAAGTTAGGCCCTGATTCCAACCCCCATCTCAGTAAAGAACCAAAGTCTGTAAAAGTTTGAGAAAGCTGTTTTAAATTGCTTAATAAGAAGTTTTCATGAATGCGTAAATCTTTCATTATTCTCTTGTGCTGTGAAGATAGAAATGTTTCAATACATGCATTCCTAGAGCCAGAAACGACCTTGCAGTAGAGAAGTATCCAAACCTAGAAACTGTACCTTTGTTAGAACAGTCCGGGAAGGGGGAGCAGGGAGCTAAGCCCAGAAAGGATCTCTGATTGGACAAGAGCAGGGGGCGTTGGAACCAATAGAAAGTCTGCATGTATCAATCTGAAGAAAAATGTATAAATGAATATGTTTCTGTAAGAACTTTGCTCAGTCCTTTTTGAAGCTTTGACTAACTGAGCCATGTGCACAATAAATTGGCTTGGATCTTTGAACTGACTCCTTGCGGCATCGGTGCCTTCGGGACCGCTTCAGACAGTTCAACCGGTATCAACACCAGTTCCGGCACCGATATCAGTACCGGTACCGACAGCTTCGACATCGGCGAGTGTGCTTCCAACACCGAGTCATGCTATTTCCTCCGGTATCGACAGGCCGGTACTGGACCCCTCCGGTACCGACTTTGATCGGTACCGGTATCGTGCTTTACAAGAGCACCCGGACAGAAGATATTTTGAATCCTCTGATGACTCTGAGGACTCTTACAGCTCTGTCGATGCTGGAGCACTTCTCTCTGAGGAGCCTTCTTCTCCTAAACGTAGGATGTCTCCTCCAGAGGATATATCCTTTCAGGATTTCATCAGGGAGGTGGCTAGAGGTCTTTCCATCACAGTGGCTCCTGAAACAGAGCCCAGAAAAAAGGAGTTGGAGATTTTACAATATCCTAAAGCTCCCAAGGAAGCGGCTACTTTGCCTGTTCATGAGATCTTGCATGATCTCATGTTAAGAATGTGGGAAACACCTCTTACCACCTCTCCTCATTCCCGTAGGCTGGATACCATGTACCGAGTGCCTCCTTGTCCTGGATTTCAGAAAACTCAGTTGCCACACCACTCCATAGTGGTGGAGTCAGCTATGAGAAGGATCAAAAGTGCAAAAAGACATGCATCTAATCCTCCAGGACGTGAATGTAGGACTCTTGATGCCTTTGGGCGTCGAACCTTCCAGGCCTCTATGTTTTCTGCCAGGATTAGTTCCTACATCTTATACATGGGAATGTTCCTTAAGGAGGTTACAGGAGATCTAGAGCTTATGAACCCTCTCCTTCCTGTTGATAAGAGGCAGGATTATCTTACACTTGTAAAACATGCCCAGGATGTTTCCAAGTTTGTTAATCATGCAGCTTTTGACTGCTTTGAGTGCATAAGCAGAACCTCTGCCATTGCCATAGGTGCTCGTAGGATTGCCTGGCTCCAGGCATCTGACTTAGAACTCTGGGTACAGGACAAACTGGGGAATATCCCTTGCACAGGCGAAAATCTCTTTGGCAAAAATTGGCAAGAGAAAGCTAATGAGCTGGATGCTGATAACACCACTTTGGATAGACTATCCAAGGCTACATCTGATCCTGCAAGGAGAAAATCCTACAAGAAACCATTCTTCTCTAAAAAGAAGAGGTTTTACCCCTCCTATACCCAGCAGATGCATTCTACAGGTCAGTCTGCCGGAAAGGGATAGCAGCCCCCAAAGCAAAGGAAATCAAAGACTGCTAAGCCTCAACCGGCCCAGCAGACTCAGCTTCCACAGGGGCTTTGACTCCCATCTAGAGAACTTGGCCTTCCTGGCCCTGAACGGGCCAGAGCCTTCCACCATCCCGGGAAGGTTGTGTCATTTTGCCCCCAGATGGGGGCAGATAACAGCAGAAGAATAGACTCTTTCCATTGTAAGAGAGGGGTACAAGCTTCATTTCTTCAACATGCCCCCTCCTACAGTAGTAAGACAGTTCAATAGCCAGGAATCTCTGGTCAATTGACGCTGCCGATGCCTGGGTGTCAGTACTGGACGAAGTGGCCGGTACCCCAGAGCATGGCACCAGTAGTTCTGCCGAAGTTGAAGCCTCGAGAACATCCTGGAGCCCCGATAGTGCTTTGGAAGCTGAAGCCTCCCACCGGGGCAATTTTGCCCGTACAAGTCCCTCAAGGGCAACGCCAGAGGCATCTCGATGCTTGGAAGGAGATCTACCCTTTGAGGACCGGCCAGATTTATGTTTGGTTACCTGAGATCCATGAGAGGAAGACGAAGCCCTGGAAGACGTCGATGCCACGGATGCTGCATTGGAGGGAAAAAGGGTGCTAAGTTTAGCAGCTCGGTTCTGCTGACCCCTCTTTGACATCATCCCACAGGCAACACACTCTGAGATGGAGTGGTCAGGACCTAAACATTTAAGGCATCACTTGTGAGTGTCGGTGACGGAGATGGTACCGCCACACTTGGAACACTTTTTAAAACCCGAAGCGGGTTTTTCCATGTTAAGGAAAAATTGGGCCTAGTGACCAAAATGGTGCGTGGCACCCGAGAGAAAAAGGCTGGAAAATCCAGATAAAAGATTAGAATTTTTTTTTTTTTAAAGAAAGAAAGAAAGAACCGGCGGTACCGGTATAGTGTCGAGGAAGGCAGACGCTACCATAAAAAAGAATGACAAATATGGGATAATTTCTGCAGTGACAGGAAAATGACCTGCTGGCTCTGTGGAAAACAAAGAACTGGAGAGAGGCAGTTGGGAAAGGCGGGAAGGCAGCACACAGGTGCTGTGGGATGCTCCCAAAAGCTTTCTAATTGGATGTTGGGGAGCGTTCCCGCGCAGGCTCCGTCGGTACCGACGATACCCATATGTGAAGACTACATTCCTGCTTGTTCTTGGAGATCTTCCCTACATCTTCTTCAGTAAAAACCGAAGCAAAGAATCCATTCAGTCTTTCCGCTATGGCCTTGTCTTCCTTTAGCTCCCTTTTGCCCCCCTCTACCACAGGTTTTTGCTACGAATGTACTTGATAAAATTGTTATTATGCATTTTTGCTTTCATAGAAAGCTTCTTTTCAAATTATCTCTTTGCCTGCCTTATCAATGCCTTGTATCTAACTTGCTAGTGCTTATGTTGGTTCCTGTTTTTGTCATTTGGCTTCTTTTTCCATTTCCTAAAATACACTTTTTGGCTGTAAAAGCCTTTCTAACCTTACCTTTAACCATGCTGGCAGTTGATTGACCTTACTTCCACCTTTCTTAAAGCATGGAATAGATCAGGATTGGGCTTCCCAGATAGGATTTTTAAACAATATCCATGCTTGTTGTAAACCTTTAACCTTTGCATCTGCTCCATTTAGTTTTTTTCTTAACCATTTTTCTCATTTTATTATAACCTCCCTTTGGAAAGTTGAATGCTAGTACCATTGATTTCCTTGCTGCTTCCCTCCATTTATTATATCAAATGTGATTATGTTGTGATTAGTATTGCCAAGTAACCCCAACACTATTATTTCTTGCATCAGACCAGGACTAGGTCTAAAATAGTTTCCCCTCATGTTGGTACATGAACCAACTGCTCCATGAAGCAGTCATTTATTTCATCTAGAAGCTTTATCTCCCTAGCATGTCTTCCTTTGACACTGACCTGGTCAATACCTGGGTAATTTAAATTACCCATTATTACTGTGATGTATTTTTGTTAGCTCCCCTGATTTCCTTTAGCCTTTCATCACACATCTGTTCATTCTGGCCAGGCGGACAGTAGTACACGCCTACTGCCACTGCCTTCCCCTTTTTACATGGAATTTCAATCCATAGAGATTCTACAGTGTATTTTGCTTGCTGCTAAACTTTTATCCTATTGACTCAATGCTCTGTCTAACATATATCTCACCCCTCCACCAAATTTAATCTACCTTATCATTGTGATATAATTTGTACCCAGGTGTCTCAGTGTCCCATTAGTTGTCGTCCTTCCACCAGGTTATCTGAGATGCCAGTTATATCTAACCTTTCATTCAGTGCTATATAATCTAGTTCTCACATTATTTTTTTAGACTTCTAGCATTTGATTACAGGCATTTCAGAGATTGTATTTTGTTCATATTAACAGTCTGGTTATCAGTTGACAGGAGTAAATTGAAATTTTTCAACTCTGTCATTACTTAAAGGCATCTGGGTTACTTTTACTTTCATTGGAACCTCTCTATTGAGATGCTCTAACTTCCCAGTTTTGCTATTATCCTTTTTAGGTTCATAGTCCCTCTGTTATCTAATGGTCCAACTGATTCTTTGATGTGGAGATAGAAGATTAGGTGCAGGGGGTGAAGGGCATGGAAGACAAAGAAAAGGACTAGATGTGTAGTAAAAATCTTCTAAAAATTATGGAGTAGTGAGCAGAGATGCCAATGAAAGGAAGATAAATAGAAGTTGATAAGATAAAGATGGTAAGACCAAAAGATGGCAAAAAGAAGAGAATGATGGAGTTTGGTTCACTGGTGGTGGCAGAAGTAGAAGCAAAGGAGCAACCTGACAGTTGGTCTATTATCCTAGTGAAATATATGAAAGTCAGTATTTGAAAGCACTTATGTGAACAGCATCAGGTGTGGGTCATATAGATAATTTCATTATTAATTTGATGGCTTGGAGGTTGGATATATTATGGCTGTGTAAATCATTAATAGGGTAATTTTAAAACAGGGTGGCATGGGTAGACTCCTATAGAGGTGTCAATATAGGCACTATTTTATGACAAGTAGGTACCTACTTGTCTTGCTAAAATACTAGTGTATCTGGCACAGAATATATCTTGAATGTTGGTGCATACTGTATGCATGTCAAGAGATTCACAAGACAAAAACTTCAATCTGTTTTTTTATGGATCTCTAGACTAGACAAACGTTGGGCTAATCAGGAAACAGGAGTGAAGATCACCAGCAATCCAACAGTACAAGAGTTTCATTTTGGTTTTAAACATTTTAATTTCAGAAAAAAATTATTTAATTTATTTACTGCTTCCTAAACAAAAAAAAACAACATAACTGAAAGGTTACTGGAGATTTCAGGCAAATAAAAAACCCAACAGGCTTTTTTTTCTCACAGCCAGAGGCTAGTTTCAAATCAGTTATCTTTGAACATTCAGACATCTTGAAGCAGAACCATCACATTACCATGAAGGCTGGCTCTAGCCATCCTGCTCTTGCATTGGTGATGTTCTTCTTTCTTGTTTCCTGTTTGGTCCAAATGTTGTCGGGCCTGCAGCTCAATGGAAAATGTTAACTGCATGTTTTCTACTTAAGAATCTCTTGACTCCTGCTATACTACTATTACTGAACATTTGTATAGCACTACAAGACGTACTCAGCGCAGCACAAACACAAGTAAAAGATGGCCCCTGCTCATCAGAGCTTACAATCTAATAGAGACAGACAACACAATAGCTGTAGACATAGGATACAGCTAGGGGGAATGGTAAGGAAATACAAAGGACATTAAGTGAGTCAAGATCCAAAAGCGGCAGGGAATAGGTGAGTTTTCAGCCTGGATTTGAAAAGAATCAGAGAAGGTGCCTGACATACAGACTCAGGTACAGTAGTTTGTTCCAGGCATAAGGAGCAGCAACGTGAAAGGAGTGAAGTCTGGAGTTGGCAATAGAAGAGAAGGGCAAAGATAGAAGCAATTTGCCATACAAGCAGAGTTCACCAGGAGGGGTATAGAGAGAGATAAGAGAGGAAAGGTAGTGAGGAGCTACAGAGTGAATGCACTTATAGGTCTGCAGGAGAAGTTTGAACTGGATGTAGAAATGGATAGGAAGCCAATGAAGAGACTTGAGAAGAGGGATAATAAGAGGATGACGAGGCAGCAGAGTGTTGAACAGAGATTTACTCAGAATATTTTTCTTTTCCCCATGTTCTTGTGCCATAAATTCTGTGAAACCATATCTATGTATACTATCAGAGATGCTTACCAAGCCTAAGCCCAAATTTTTATTTATTTATTAATATTTAGCCCCCGTCTTGCCAATGGTATTGTTTTATCATCATTAATTGGTCAGCTAGGATCTAGATAAGGCTTGGTAAATGTGCTTAGACAGGGTTTCATGGAATTCTTGGCACAAGAATATGGCAAAAGAAAAATCCTTGGACTAAATCTCTACTGCAGGAGTCAATAGATTTATAAGGCAAACAATCCAGTTAGCATTTTCCATAGAGCTGAAGACCAAACACACTTAGGGCCACTCAGAAAGCAGGAAGGAGATCATCTGTAATTAAGAGCATGCTGACTAAAACTAGTCCCCATGAAGACGTGATGGTTCTATTGCAAGATGCCTGCTTTCCAACCCTGAGATTGCCAGGTTTGTGACCAGCCTGTGATAAAACTGGAGGAAAAAGTGGATTTTTAAATACCTTTTTTAGATGAAAAATGATATGAAATTTCATGACATTCAAACAATTATACATTCCTACTGAATATTGATCTCATGGTACATATCTCTTATTTATTTATTTAGCTAGGTTTATATACCACTTTTCTATGGGTCAAAGCAGTTTGCATAGAACATTGATTATAGTGATTACATTAAACAAGGTGAAATTTGCTAATGTATATAGGAGGAGTTGTTTAAATAGTAGCAGAGATATTTTTGTAAAGCAAGAAGGTGGTCTAAAACTAATGATAAATAAATAAATAAATCCTAAAAATATTCAAGGTGTACCTGAATGAATGAATGAATTAATATTCTTAATATCTATTTATTTATTTATCATTACTTTTTCGTGGTGAGATAAAAAATATTGAGACTTGCTAAGTAGCTATATAACAATACATCACACCATGATGCTATTAAGCATGCAATGGCCTAGTTGTGTGCTCTGCATGTGCAGAATGTAGTGTGACTGCAGCACACCTGTTCTTTTTTTTAATCATGTGATGTTTGGTGTCATGTAAAAGCAATTTGTCAGATTTACGTTGAGTGAAATAATTAAATAGCAAATTGGCATTTAATTCTGCCAGAAGCTTCATGCAAAGAGACTTATGTCAAGTTTTAGCAAGTGTATGGCAATGAATGCATGAGTTGTGCTTGAGTTTATGACTGGTACAAACGTTTCCAAGAGGGCCACCAAAGTGTTGACAGTGACGAACGTTCTAGAATGCCATCCACAAGCATGAATAAAGACAAAGTTGAAGCAGTGCGTGCCGCAATATGCTCATATCATTTGATTATCAGGGAGCTTGCTGAGGACATGGACATCTTTTTCTAGTCAGTACTGTCCATTCTTACTGTCGATTTGGGGATAAGATGTGTCTACACAATTCTTGCTGAAACTCCTATCCCCTGATCAAAAAGAAGATCGCTGTCTGCAGAATTGTTAGAATGCATTGAAAATGACTCTGATTTCATAAAAAAGATTATTACTGGTGATGACTCATGAGTTTATGGTTATTACCCAGAAAATAAGGCTCAGTCCTCACAATGGAAGACTCTAGACTCTCCCAGACCCAAGAAAGCCCATCAAGTGAGAAGCAATGTCAAGGTCATGCTCACAGTTTTCTTTGATTACCGGGGTATTGTTCATCATGAGTATGCTCCAAAAGGCCAAACCATCAATACTGCAGTACATCCAAGTTCTGACTCATTTGAGAGATGCAGTTCATCATAGGAGGCCAGAATTGCACATGAATGGTGACTGGTTGTTTCATCACGATAACCCCCAGCTCATGCATCACATCTTGTCCAGCAGTTCTTGGCCAAACACCAAAACAAACAAGTCCATCAGCCTCTGTACTCACCTGACCCCGCACCCTGTGACTTTTTCTTGTTTCCAAAACTGGCATTAGCACTGAAAGAAAGGAGATTTGACAACTTGGAGACCATTAAGCAAAATTCAACACAACAGCTTCACAGCATAACAAAAGAGGCATTTCAAAATTGTTTTCAGCAGAGGCAGGAACACTGGAGGAAGTGTGTTTCATCGGAAGGGGACTACGTTGAAAGAGACTAAATGCAATTACTGTCAGTGTTATACTTCTTGTGTTATTGTACAATCACCTCGTAGACTACCTTATGATCATGAACCATTGGTGGTGAAAGAAGTCAAAGCAGCATTGAAAGCATTATCAAAGAAAAAAGCACTGGGCATTGATGGCATTCCCATTGAAGTATTACAGCAATTGGATGTGGCTGTTGCCATACTTACAAGGCTCTGCCAGGAAATTTGGAAGACATCACCATGGCCAACTAATTGGAAAAGGTTTGTGGTTATACCAAGGCGGACACACAAGGAGGAGGAAAGAAAGGGACAGAGGTTGGGAAGGTAACAGATTAGGTAAGTAGTGAACTGAGCCTATTTGTCATGTTCTCCAGTCCCTTCCTCCCATCTTTCTTTCCCAAACCCACTGCCCCTTTAAATTGTATCCTACCTCCTGTGCATCTCTGCCCCAGCTCTTTTCCCTGCAGGCTTCTTCTGCTTTTCACATTGCAGGAGCAGCCTGTCCTGTAGGCACCAAACCTTAAATGTTGGCTGCAATCTCTTCAGCCCATAGAAGCAACCTGTCCTGCAGGCCCACAACAGGCTGCAGACCATGATATTTCACTCCTTGGCCTGTGGGAGCAGCCTGTCCTGCAGGCCAAAGAGCAGAAGGAGGCCACAGTGGTGATGGTGGCCACCCACCTATCATTCTTACCCACTTACCTGGTAGTGCCAGCCCTGCAGGCCTAAAAGGACACACAGGTGGACAGAACTGTTTCACTCCTTTTTCACACAGTAAAAATAATGGGTGATTTCAATTACTCTTGTATTGGCTGGGTCAGTGTAACGACAGGATGTTCTAGGGAGATAAAGTTTCTAGATGAAATAAATGACTGCTTCTTGGAGCAGTTGGTTCATGAAATAACCAGAGGGGAAGCCATTTTGGACCTAGTCCTTAGTGGAACCGCAGATCTGGTGCAAGAGATAAGGGTGTTGGGGCTACTTGGCAATAGCGATCATAGCATGATCGCATTTGATTTAAATAATGGAGGAGGGATGGTAAGGAAATCCATAGTACTACCTTTTAACTTTCAAAAGGGACACTATGATAAAATGAAGAAAATAGTTAAGAAAAAACTAAAAGAAGCAGTTGCAGATGTTAAAGACTTACATCAAACTTGGGTGGTGTTTAAAAATACTATCTTGGAAGCCCAGATCAGCTGTATTCCACGCTTTAAGAAAAGTGGAAGGAAGTCCAAAACACTGCCAGCATGGTTTAAAAGTAAGGTCAGAAAGGATGTTGTTGCCAAAAAAGCATCATTCAGAAAATGGAAAAAAGAGTCAAATGACGAAAACTGGAAACAACACAAGCACTGGCAAGTTAGATGCAAGGCATTGATAAGGCAGGCAAAGAGAGAATTTGAGAAGAAGCTTGCTGTGGAAGCGAAAATGCGTAATAAAGACTTTTTCAAGCATATTTGTAGCAAAAAACCTGTGAGTCAGTTGGACCATTAGATGACAGAGGGGTAAAAGGGGCACTAAGAGGGGATAAGGCCATAGCAGAGAGACTGAATTAATTTTTTGCTTTGGCCTTTACTGAGGAAGATGTAGGGATGTTACCCATGACTGAAGTGGTATTTAAAGGTGATACTGCAGAAGAATTGAAAGAAATATCGATACACTGGGAAGATGTATTACAACTATTTGATAAACTGAAGAGTAGAAAATCACCTGGACTGGTTCGTATACATCCAAGGGTGTTGAAAGAATTGAAATATGAGATTGCAGACCTGCTATTAGTAATCTATGAACTATCATTAAAATCATCTGTAATATCTGAAGATTGGAGGATGGCCATTGTAACGCCAATTTTTAAAAAGGGTTCCAGGGGTGATCCAGGAAACTATAGACCGATGAGCCTGATATCATTACTGGGGAAAATGGTAGAAACCATCATAAAGAACAAAATTACTGAACATGTAGATAGTAATGGTTTAATGGGAGACAGCCAAAATGGCTTTCGTCAAGGAAGATCTTGTATTACTAATCTGTTAGGTAGACAAAGGTGAGTTGGTTGATATAGTGTATCTGGGCTTTCAGAAAGCCTTTGACAAGGTCCCTCATCAGAGACTTCTGGCAAAACTAAAAAGTCATGGGATAGGAGCCAGTGTACTATTGTGGATCAAGAACTGGTTAAAAGATAGAAAGCAGAGTGTAGGGCTAAATGGCCAATTTTCCCAATGGAGAAAGGTGAATAGTGTAGTACCCCAGGGATCTGTGCTGGGTATGCTGCTTTTTAACATATTCATAAATGACTTGGAAATGGGAATAACGTGTGAGCTTACCAGATTTGCAAATGACACAAAACTATTTAAAGTTGTTAAAACCCATGAGGATTGTGGGAAATTGCAAGAGGATCTTGATAAATTGGAAGACTGGGCATCCAAATGGCAGATGAAATTTAATGTGGACAAGTACAAAGTTATACACCTAGGAAAGAACAACCAAAATTATGGTTACACGATGCAAGATTCCACATTAGGTACCACCACCCAGGAAAAAGATTTAGGCATCATGGATAACATGTTAAAACCTTCTGCCCAGTGTGCAGCGGTGGCCAAGAGAGCAAATAGAATGCTAGGCATCATAAGGAAAGGAATGGAAAATAAAACAAAGGATATTATAATGCCTCTGTATTGTTCCATGGTGCGACCGCACCTTGTATATTGTGTGCAATTCTGGTCGCCGTATCTTAAAAAGGATATAGCGTTATTAGAAAAGGTACAGAGAAGAGCCACCAAAATGGTAAAGGGGATGGAAGGATACCCCTATGAAGAGAGGCTGAAAAGGTTAGGGCTCTTCAACCTGGAAAAGAGACGCTGAGGGGAGTTATGATAAAGGTCTATAAATTAATGAATGGAGTGGAACGGGTAAACATAGATTGATTGTTTACATCATCAGAATATAGAAAGACTAGGGGACATGAAATAAAGCTACAGGGGACTTCTGGTGACGTCACGGAGCTCATGGCGGCATAGAAGCCTAGCTCCGTCTGACTCCCGAGATTGCGGTGTTAAAATTGTGACCCCCAATGACTATAAAGTGGAGGGTAAGCGAGAATCCACCTTGGTGATGGCAGCGAAGAAAAAGCTGGCGAATTTCCAGTCACCGTACGTGCGGCGAGAGCTGAGGATGGCTGCGGAGTCAGCCGGCTCGGGAGAGGAGGCAGACACTGGGAGCTCGGAGGAGGAAGAAAGAGGGATTAAAGAGGGCTCAGAGGAGATACCACTAAAATAGTGGCTGAAAGCCTTTATGTTGGAGATGCAAGGGGAGATTAAGGACATGCAGAAAGATGTGAAGGAGACCCTGATGGCGATCCAGAAGGAGTTGGGCTGTCTGGGTCAGAGAGTGGAGGATTTGGAGAGCCACGTGGAGCAATGTGAAGAGGAGGTGAGAGAGGTGGCGTGGCTTCAAAATAAACTTCAAGCTGAACAGGAGGAGATACAGGAGAAACTGAAGGAGATAGAGGATAGAGCACGATGGAATAACCTGCGCATCAGGGGGGTGCCAGAGGAGGAGGCCTTCCGGGACTGTGTTCAGGTAGTGCAAAAGCTATGCAGCCATATTTTGCAACTAGGGGAGGACGCAGGCCCAAGAGCAGCCTCCATTGGTGTTGAAAGAGCACACAGAAGTTTGGGGCTGAGGCGGGAGAAGCAGACGCGAGATATCATCGCCTGCATGAGCAGTTTTCCCCTCAAGGAGCAAGTATTAAATGCGGCAAGAAAGTTTGGAAGAATTGCCTGGGAGGGCAGAGGTGGAGGTGTTTAATGACTTGTCTAAAGGCACGCTGGAAAGGAGGAGAATGATGAAGGAAGTCACTGCCTACATAAGGGGGAAAGGACTGCGATATCGCTGGATGTTCCCCTTTGTGCTTTTGCTGCAGGTGAATGGGGTGACCAGGAGAATGAAAACGGCGGAGGAAGCGTGGTGGACAATGAAAGAGTTGTGATGCGAGAATTTTCCCCAAGCGGTGGGGAGAGAGCAACAGCAGTCATACAAAAAATGTGCCGGGTAAACAGCAACCGGGCTCGCAATGGCAGAGAGCAGGAGAAAAAGGGAAGAGACTGCAGCGGCTGTCCAAGGAGCGGAAAGATGCGGTGATCGAGGAAGACCCCTGAGGAGGTGGGAGAGAATGGCAAGGAGTGGAAGTGAGCAACAGAGGATGGGCGGTAGAGCACTATTACTGCTGCATGAAGGACACTGGACTTTTAGGGCTGCAAGGGGGAGAGCGGGAGGGCTTATTGGTAAGGGGGGTGGAAAGGTGGGGGGAGGTGGGGGGAATAGAAAGAGAGGGGGCAGGTGGTGATTTAAGATGGACTTTAGGTTTGGGGAGTGGAGCGACGGGATAGGACAAGATGTCCCAAGATGGAGGGGAGGGGGTATGGTATGGGGAAGGGGGGATAGGGGGAGGGGGAGGGAAGGGGGGAGAGGGGTGGGGAAGAGGGAGTGGGCTTAAGGACACAGCAGATGGGAGAGGGAGGGCGGTGAATACGGGCCAATGCTGCGGATAGGTACAGTTAATGTAAAGGGCTTGAATTCCCCTGCGAAGCGCAGTTTGTTATTTAGGGAGGTATCGAAGACCCAGTGGGATGTGGTGATGATTCAGGAGACTCATTTGAGGAGGGGGGATGAGGGGAGGTTGAAGCATAGGCAATATCCAGACCAATACTATTCGTGTAATAAAGAGGGAATAAAGAAAGGAGGGGTAGCCTTATGGGTGAGGCATGGGAGTGGAATGCAAGTGGGGGGGGGGTACTTTAAGGATACGGAGGGGAGGGTTGTAGGGATAAGAGGGACGCTTGGGGAGGAGGATATTGTGGTGGTGGTGGTATATGGTCCAAACGGGAACCAGGGGAGTTTTTGGAAGGAGGTTGGGAAGTTAATAGAGGAAGCGGGAGGGGGGAAATTAGTAGTGGGGGGAGATTTTAATTTGGTCATAGATCCCGAGGTGGATAGAGCACTGAAAGGAGGGGAGGGGGAGTAGGAATAGACAGGGGCTGCAAAATTTGATGAAAAAATTTAATTTGGTAGATGTTTGGAGGGCACTCAACCCTGGGAGGAGGGAGTATACTTTCTATTCCGCACCGCATAAGAGCTGGAATAGGATTGATCTGCTTCTAATGGATAGGGCATGGATGTTGGAGGAGGAGGAAGGGAGTATCCGGACAGTGGGGTGGACGGATCACGGGGCAGTGGAGGTTAGATGCTGCCCCCCGAGGAGGGGCGGAGTGGTGTTTTGGAGATTGAATGAGAGCTTACTTAAGGATGCAAGGGTGGTGGAGGATGTGCGTGGGGTAATAAAGGAATATTTGCTCTTTAATGATATGGGGGAGGTGGCTGAGGTGATAGTGTGGGAAGGGTTGAAAGCAGTAATAAGAGGGAGATTTATAATGTGGGGAGCCAAGAAAAAGAGGGAAAGAGAGGGGAAGGAAGAGGAGTTGGGAAGGGAGTTAATGGAGGCGGAGGAGAAGTATCGGGGGACAGGGTTGAAGCGAGATAGGGTGGAGATGGAGAGGGTGAGGGCGGAGATACAAACCCTGCAGGTATTTCGCATTGCAGAGAGTTAAGCAAATACATTATGAGTTTGGGGATAAGGCGGGTAGATTGCTGGCACGCAGATTGAAACAACAGCAAGGGGCAGCTACGATATTCCAGATCAGGGGGAGGGATGGTAGAATGTGCAGAATGGAGGATGAGATAAGGGAGCAGTTTAGGGAGTATTATAAGAAGTTGTATGAGGGGATGGAGGGGGTGGGGGAACGGGATATTGAGGGGTACTTGGATGGGGTGACGTTAACAGGCCTTCCGGAGGAAGCTAAAATGGAGTTGGAGGAAGAGATCTCGGGGGATGAAATTGGGAGGGCAGTGAAGGGGATGAGGGGAGGGAAGGCCCCAGGGTTAGATGGGCTGCCAGGGAGTTTTTATAAGGTCTTTCTAGAAGAGATAGGGGATATCTTAGGGAGGATGTTTAACGAGGTTGTAAATCAAGGGGGGGAGTTGTCTCCGGAGATGTTGACGGCGGGGATCACGGTTCTGTTAAAACCAGGTAAGGACCCAGTTAGCTGTAGCTCATATAGGCCTATTTCCCTTCTGAATGTGGATGTCAAAATTTTGGCTAAGATTTTGGCGGGGAGGCTGGCACGGTGGTTACTGGGGTAATTAATGTTGATCAAGCGGGGTTCATTGCGGGAAGGCATGCAGGGGATAATATAAAGCGGGCAATAGCGGTGATTTTGGAGGCTAGGCAGGAACAAGAGAACTTCCTACTGATGTCAATAGACGCAGAGAAAGCCTTTGATAGGGTCCACTGGGGGGTTTTAATGAGGGTGCTGGAAAAAGTGGGGTGTGGGCCTAATTTTGTAAACTGGGTGAAGGGATTGTTTAAGGGACATAGGGCAAGGATTAAAATTAATGGGAGGTACTCTAGGGACTTTGGGTTGGGACGTGGGACTAGGCAGGGGTGTCCGCTATCTCCGCTGTTATTTGCAATGGCGGTGGAGCCGCTAGCGGAAAGTATAAGGGTGAATGAAAGGATAGTAGGTCTAGTAAGAGGAGGGTTGAACCATAAGATTTCTTTATATGCGGATGACATCCTCTTATACTTAAGTAGGCCTCAGGATTCCTTGCCAGAGGTGATGGAGGAGGTGGGTAGGTACGGAGCAGTGTCGGGGTTTAAAATGAATATAGATAAAACTGAGGTGATGAAGATCCAGTTGAACAGGGAGACAGAGGAGAGGTTGAAGAGGTTATATCCGCTGAGGTGGGTTAGCAAATCCTTAGGTTATTTGGGGGTGCGACTCACAGATAAATATGAGGACTTGTACCGAGAGAATTACCCTCGGCTCTTAGGACAGATTAGCAAGGACATAGAAGGGTGGATGCGTTTGGAGATTTCCTGGGTGGGAAGGATTGCGGCGCTCAAAATAAATGTATTACCGCATTTGCTGTATCTGTTTCAGGCTCTCCCGGTAGAAGTGCCGGAGGGGGCGATGAAGATGTTGCAAAGGCGAGTATTTGGCTATATCTGGAAGAGGAAGCCCCCAAGAATAGCAAGGGCGGTGATGTATGCGTCCAAGGAGGTGGGGGGGGGTTAGTAGTACCTAATCTGAGGGACTATTATAGGGCGGCACAGTTAACACATGTCCTAGGCTGGAGGGAGGTAGGGGAGGAGAAACCGTGGGTTAGTCTAGAGAAACTAAGGGTTCGGGGGGGACATTTGGATGCATGGGTTTGGGCCCCGAAGGTGGAGAGGGCGGAGCTAGGGGGGGGAACGCTGGCTGGAGACAGGTAGTGAAGATCTGGGATAAGGTTAGAGAGCCTGAGATCGCTGGGAGGGGGACCGGATTTTCAGTAATGACTCCATGGAGGGGGTGGAAAGCCTTTAAACCAGGGTGGGAAGGGGGTAGGTTTGATATCTGGAGGGGAAAGGGGTTGATGTGTAGTTTGCAATTGCTGGATGAGGGGGAGCTTAAAAGTTTTGAGGTGGTGAAAGAGGAGTTTAATTTGGGGGAGGTGGATAGGTATGCATATGTGCAGGTGCGCTCTTTTTTACAAAAGGCGTTGGGGAGGGTGGGGAAGGAGGGGGAGGTCTCTAATATGGAGGCCATCTGGTATGGGAAGAGAGGTTTGAGGGGGATGATTTTGGGATTATATAAAGGGGTACAGGGGGAGAGGGTGGGGAAATATCGGTATATGGTGGAGTGGGAACGGGATTTGGGGGTGAATCTGACAGCGAAAGATTGGAAAAGGGTGTGGGACCAGATAAAGTGGGGGCCCAGCACGAGTAGAATCAATGAAAACTACTATAAAGCGATGATGCACTGGTACTACACGCCAGAGAGACGTGTTTTGTTTTCACCCGAGAAAAAAGTTGATTTTCTGCGTGGATCCATGTTTTTCTTCGGTTCGACGCCGGTTTCCCTTTCCCGCCTGGGCCCGGTACACCGGTATCGAGCCCGGACTTTATTTTTTGTTTTTTGTCCTTTGTGACTAGGGTTCACGCCATTTTTCTATTTTTCCCTGGCAGCCCTGTCTTTTGACCTTGCAGGGGCCCTTTTTTCCCCAATGGCTGCCAGCGGGTTTAAAAAGTGTGATCGGAGTAAGAAACTGATGTCTCTCACCGACACACATGACTGCTGCCTCCGCTGCCTCGGACCCGATCATGACCCACTGATCTGTGGTCCATGTGGGAAAATGTCCTCGAAGGCGTTGAGGAGCCGGCAGCATCAGAAGAAAAGAATCTTCTCTGACTCCGTGTCCAGTCAGACTTCATCAGAGGCCTCGACGTCTCGGGACTCCGGTCCCGAGAATCGCCGGGTTCCTCTGAGAGGGGGTCTCCCTCACAGGAGCACCGCAGGAAGAAGAAACCCATGAGGGTGGTGTCGGTGGACACACTTGGTTCCTCGAGGGCCAAGTCGCATAGCCCCGAACGCCGTCCCGGGTCTTTGGAGTCGGAGAGGCCTGCTAAACATCCTCGTGTAGAGACAGAGTCCCCGAGTCACGTGAGTACTGTAGTCCTTGTGGACTCTCCTCTGGGGGAGCTGACGTCAGGCCCGATGCTGTCAGAGCCCAAGTCGGGGGCTGCTGAGTCTCCTGAGCTTGGACTCAGGTTGACAGCCTTAGAGAGCAGCTTGGCTGCCTTCATGGAACAGCAGCAGGACCTGATCACTGGTCTCACCCGTGCATCTGCCCTGACCACTGGGACATTGACATCCAAGTCGACCCCAGAGGCCGAGCTGATCCTTGAGGCCATGCGCTCTTGAGTCGATCCTGGGCTGAGGTCTCCCTTGGCCTCCTATTCGGGACCGAGGTTGTCAATGCTGGTACCCTCAGCATCGGGGTGGATGGCATCGGTGCCTGCCTGACTGGAGCTGCTTGATTCCTCCTCTGAGGGGTTGGGCTGGGAAACAGAGGATGAGGAGTCCCCAGACACTTTTTGGACCTGGTGTGTCCCTTTGGACTCACCGGAGTCTGAACCTCAGAGATGGTCCCCCCTGGAGGACACCCGGTTCTTGGACTTTGTGCAGGACATGGCCAAGGCCTTGGCCTTCCCCACAGACCCTGAGAAGGAGCCTCGAGCTGAGGAGCTCAAGGCCCTGCAGTATGATTCTCCTCCCAAGGAGGCCTTTACTGTACCAGTTCCTCTGATTTTTATTTATTTATTTATTTACATTCTCTTATATACCGCACTATTCTGCCTCAGTGTGGTTTACATTGAACAAACTGAAATTACATTGAACAGGGCATTATAACTTGGAGATAACTATTTTACAGGGAACATGGGCTATGGAGGGTTAAGTGGCTTGCCCAAGACCACAAGAAGCACCTGTGGGACTAGAAACCCCAGTCCTTCTGGCCCAAGGTTGCTGTCCTCTAGTGGGATTTGAACCCCCGACCTTCCAGCCTGAAGTACCTTGCCCCAACCACTAGGCCACTCCTCCACTCCTGATGCTGGAATGGTTGCTCTTCCACATGTGGGAGGCGCTGGCCTCGACACCGGTTTAGAGCAAGCAGGTCGATTCCATCTATCGAGTCCGCAAGAGCCCCGGGTTCCAGAAGGCACAGCTACCGCACCATTCCATGGTCATGGAATCGGCCATGCATCAGCTGAAGAGTCAGAAGATGCACTCCTTGATGCCTCTCGGCCGGGAGGCCCGGAACCTGGATGCCCTCGGTAGAAAGTGCTTCCAGGGCTCTATGCTTGCTTGCCGTGTCCAGACCTACCAGCTGTACATGGGCATGTACCTTCGAGACCTGGCAAAGGAGATTGCCGGGTTCTCTGCTGGTCTCTCGGAGGAACCTTTGCAGAGGTTCACAGCCTTGTCAACTGGGATCTGAGAATGCTCGAAGTTTATGTCTCAAGCAGCTTATGATGGCTTCGAGGCTTCGGGCCGAGTAGCCGTGGCCGGCATCGGTGCATGCCGTCAGGCCTGGCTACAGTCATCGAACCTCAAGCCATGGGTGCAGGATAAGTTGGTCGATGTCCCCTGTCGAGGTGAAAACCTCTTTGGCAAGCCCATGGCTGAAAAAGCTGCAGAACTCAAGTCCGAGACTCTCACCAGGACAAGGCTGTTCAGGAAGACCTCTGCCCCTTCTCAAAAGAAGAAGGGCTCAGGGAAAAAGTCCTTTAACCCGAGAAAGTCATCTGCCTACAAATCTTACCCTCAGTACCAGGTCTCCACAGCTCCCCAACAGGGTCAGCAGGCCAAGGGGCAGGGACATGGGCTCCGTAGGCAGAAAACCCCCAAGCCACCAGCTCCGGCTCCTCAACAGCAGGGAGCGGGGTTTTGACTCCAGTGGCATAGCCTCTCCTCCTCAGCTGGCCCCTCTCAGCACAGGAGGCCGGCTGACCCTGTATGCCCACTGGTGGTCGTCCGTAACACAGGATACCTGGGTGCTAAGCAGAGGGGCTATCTGCTCCATTTCCACCAGGTACCCCCTCCTACTTTCCAGGGGAGCCTCCAAGTCTCCCTCTGCACAGGAACCTACTCCTGCAGGAGTTAGCAAGTCTTCTCAAGGAACAGGTGGTGGAACCAGTGTCCCAACACCTGAGAGGTCAAGGCTTCTGCTCCAGGTAGTTCCTGGTACCAAAAAGGTCAGGAGCTTGTTGAGAAATCGAAACAAGTTCCTGCAGAGGGAAAAATTCAAGATGCTTACCCTTGGAATACTGCTGCCCTACCTCCAGCAGGCAGATTGGCTATGCTCCTTAGACCTAAAGGATGCTTATACTCACATCCTTATTCATCCAGACCACAGACAATATCTCAGATTTGTGGTGGGAGGAAACCATTTTCAGTACAGGGTACTCCCTTTTGGCCTAACCTCCGCCCCAGGGTTTTCACCAAGTGCCTGGCAGTGGTGGCGGCCTACCTCAGGGTTCAAGGGATCTTTGTCTTTCCATACCTGGACAACTGGCTCATCAGGGGTCAGTCTCCACAGGAGACCAATCAAGCCACCCTCCGCACTCTCTCTCTTCTCCAGCATCTGGGGTTTGTCATAAACTTCACAAAGTCCACTTTGCACCCCTCACAGAGCCTGGAGTTCATAGAAGCAAGACTGGATACCCTTCAGGCAAAGGCTTTTTTGCCTGTGGACAGGGCCCACAGACTGATGGATTTGGCCAGACAATTCCATAGCAATTCTCTGGTCTCCGCCAGACAATTCCTGGGGCTCTTAGGCCACATGGCATCCACGGTCCATGTCATTCCAAATGCCCGTCTGCACATGAGGCCGGCTCAGTGGGGCCTCCGGACTCAGTGGCTGCAGGCCACAGGAAACCTGACGGACAAGGTGAGGGTGTCCCAGCTGCTAGCATCTTCTCTGCAGTGGTGGCTTCATCTTCCGAATCTGGTGCAAGGAGTGCCTTTTCAGGCACCTCCACACTCCCAAGTGCTCACGACCGATGCTTCTCTTCACGGTTGGAGTGCACATTGCCAGGGAGCATGCACTCAGGGCCTGTGGTCTCCATGGGAGGCCGCACAGCAGATCAAGCTATTGGAGCTGAGAGCTATCCGCTTGGCCCTACGGACTTTCATGTCCTCTCTCACCAGTCCATCTTAGTTCAGACAGACAATCAAGTTGCTATGTTCTATGTGAACAAACAGGGGGGCACAGGGTCCCGCCCTCTCTGTCAGGAAGCACAGGACCTGTGCACCTGGGCAGTCAATCATGGCATACTTTTCAAAGCGGTCTATCTCCCTGGACAGGAGAATTATCTGGCAGACAGATTGAGCAGGATCCTACAGCCCCACGAATGGCAGTTGAATTCTCTGGTGGTTCAACAAATCTTCCTAAGATGGAGTCTTCCAAACATAGATCTCTTTGCCAGTCCACTGAACCTTCAAATGCCCAGGTTCTGCTCCAAACAACCGCATCCTCTCAGAGTAGCAGTGAATGTGTTTCACATTCCGTGGTCTACAGGCTTCCTATATGTGTTTCCTCCCATGCCTCTAGTGCCCAACACACTATTCAAAGTGATCCGGGACAAGGCCTCGGTGATCCTGGTGGCTTCCAGGTGGCCAAGGCAACCATGGTTCCCACTTCTTTTGCAACTAGCGGTGGACACTCCTCTTCCTCTGGGGATGCAACCAGATCTCCTGTCTCAGGAGCAGGGATCTCTCTTACACCCCAACCTCCAGTCCCTCAATCTGATGGCCTGTCTGCTGAAAGGGTAGTTCTAGCACCCTTACTGCTGCCTAGGGAAGTGGAGGACGTGGTCTTGGCTTCCAGGAGGCAGTCCACCCGGAAACCTTATGCTTTCAAGTGGCGTAGGTTCTCCACCTGGTGTGCTCAACACAAGGAGGATCCTTTCTCTTGCCTAGTACCAGTGGTGCTGCAATATTTGCTTCACCTTTCAAACCTAGGCCTTAAATCCAACTCTGTTAGGGTCCATCTCAGTGCTCTCTCAGCGCACCACTCGCCGGTGGAGTGCAAGTCTCTTTCCAGCCACCCTTTGGTGACTCGCTTCCTCAGAGGTCTGCTTTTGCTTAAGCCTCCGGTTCGTCCACCGACCCCTGAGTGGGATTTGAATGTGGTCTTGCAACAGCTTACTGGAAAGCATTGTTTTTGGTGGCTCTTACCTCAGCAAGGCGAGTGAGTGAGCTTCAAGCCCTGGTGTCAGATGCACCTTACACTAGGTTCTATAGGAACAGAGTAGTCTTGTGGACTCATCCTAAGTTCCTTCCAAAGGTTGTCTCCTCCTTCCACCTCAATCAGGAGATGGTTCTTCCAACTTTCTTTCCCAGGCCGCATGCCAGCTGGGCTGAGATGGTCTTGCATACCCTGGACTGTAGAAGGGCTTTGTCCTTCTACCTTGATCGTACGCAGGGACACCGAAGGGCTGTAAAGCTCTTCGTCTCTTTTGACCCTAATAAGCTGGGGTTGCCTGTCTCTAAGCGTACCTTATCCATCTGGGTGGCAGACTGTATCGCCTCGGCATACAGGGCAGCCGGCCTCTCGTTGCAGGGTCGAGTTACGGTTCACCGTGTCAGGGCGAAGGCTGCGTCAGTGGCTCATCTCTGCTCTGTTCCGCTGGCAGACATCTGCAGGGCCGCTACTTGGTCTTCAAGCCAGACTTTTGCGGCCCACTACTGCCTCGAGAGGGAGTCCCGCAGGGACAGTGCTTTCGGGCAGGCGGTACTCCGTAATCTCTTTGAGGTATAGGCAACTCTTACCCTCTGGCCCTGGTGTTGGGCTACGGTACGGGAGCGATATCAGAGATGATTCTTTTCGCACATGTTGGGGTTCTAGAGGGAGCTCATTTTTCAGCTTTGGGTCCCCGGTAGCCTTAAGTTGGGGAGTCCCATATGTGAGGACTGACTTCCTGCTTGGTCCTGGAGAAAGCGTAGTTACTCACCTGTAACGGTTCTCCAGGAGCAGCAGGAATCAGTCCTCACAACCCTCCCTCCTCCCCTTGGAGTTGCGGTCATATATGTATTTCATTTTTGTTTTTTTGCTGTCTTAGCTATGTCATCAGACTGAGCAAGATGGCACCCTTGGGCGGGAAGGGGACCGCGCATGCGCACTGCATTCCCTAAGGCTTTCTTTGAAAGCTGGGGAAATGCTCCGCACGAGGGCTCCGTCGGCGCTGACGTCACCCATATGTGAGGACTGATTCCTGCTGCTCCTGGAGAACACCTGTTACAGGTGAGTAACTACGCTTTATTGATAATGATAAAAAAATAATTTATTAAATTGCATTAAACATCTGTGGTATTTTTATTATTATGGAACATCCGTGCCATATTTCCAGAAAATATAGTCTTTCTTGTGGCTCTGTTGATCACTACACAGAACAGTCAAGAAGTGGATATGATGGGACCTGCAATATATTTCATGGAGTCTCTCCATGCACTCATACAAAAGTCATTCTTATATTTTAATTTCACAGTATGTCTGTGCCATTTGCTTGTCTAAGGCTTGTGATAATAACAGTACTACCATTGGCCTTCTCCTCCTTCTCTTTATCCTCTTTGTTTTCCTTTTTGCATGACTAATGAATATGCAGAGTATGTGGGATGAAGAGAGCGATACTGTCACTGAGCTAATAGTGCTCAGTAACTCCTATAGCTCTTGGTCTGTCTGTGCTGCAGGAGCCTGACACCCTGATCACTGAGGCATAGAAAAAAGAGAATTGGAATCCTCAGTCTGTCAGGTCCTGGAATGTCCCCCAGAGAGGGCTAAAAAAATGCCTGTGGACTGGGAAGGAAGTACAGTAGAATACGGTAACTTGGAAGACATAAATTTAATAAAAACATCAAACAATGAAAGGCCAAATTGTATCCTTAGACTTATGCAGGGGGTTATTCGGCGATTTCAATAGCACCATCCCTGCTGGTCAATATACCAAATAAAAAGAGGGAATGTTTTTAAAGAGGGCTTCAGTAAAGCTTGTTCTTAAGAAAGTCACATTACGTGCTAGTGAATCAAAAGTCTATTGGCTAATATCAAGTCTCTCTGTTTTGTAAAATATGACTGAGAAAGCAGTACTGGGCCAACTGCAGGAGAAGAGATTGTTAGATGACCATCAGTTTGGATTAGACCAGGATATATAGTACTGGATTGCTATTGCTGGTAGACAATTTGTATTGCAGTTGGAGATATCTGGACCAAGTTATCTGCCATGTTTGATACAGTAGATACTGTTCTTGCATCAGCTGGAACAATATGACCTTGGTTCTACAGTACTGACTTGATGCACATCTTAGCAGACTAATAGGATGCAGCAAATATGTGTGGATATGTGGACCTCATCTCCACTGGCAATATCTGGGGGGAGGGGGAGGATGGGGGGAGTCCCTTAGGGATCTGCCCTGTCTGCTCTATTGTTCAATCTATAATCTGTCCTTTATGTGATATACAGCAGTGGGAATAGAGTATGGGGATTTATGCTGATAATAATATTATGTTGTTTTTTCTTCTAAAAGAGACTTGAGTGTTGCTTTTAAGAAAATAGGTAATGGTATCCTGAAATGGTCTTACAGGCTGAATAAACATCAATCTAGTTTGAATTTTGAGAAAACTGAGTTGTTTTTAATCCATGAAAATGCCTTGATCAAGATCCTTGATCAGATGGAGTTTGATCAGGAGCCCAGTATTAAGATTCAACATGAAGCTCATTACTTAGGAGTTGGAAAGGACTCCTCTTTGTCCTTCAGATCTCATATAAAATTGGTTGTTAAAACAGAGCAATTATAATAGCCTTATTAGTCTACTTGAATATTTGGAAAAAGTGCTCAATAAACAAGCTGTAGATGCTACATTTTTATTGGGCCAATGTAATGTATATTTAACAAGATTTTGAGAGTTACCCTGTTTTCATCAGGTCAATACACTGCAGGCAGCACTTCCAGCAGTGGTAGGCAGCACAATTAAAGTGGCTGGCCTTTGCCGCTTTAATTTCAACCCAGATATTCAGTGCTGGGGTCAAAGCCGTCCACTGGCATTGAATATCCGGGTTGCACAGGTAGCTGATTACATAACCCGTCAGTGGCAATATTCAGCAAACCAGCTAAAGTTAGATTAGCCTTTCTTTAGCCTAACGTTAGCTGCTTAGGGTTAACCTGCCAACAGGGCCGGCCCGTCCATAGAGCAAGAATGTTTCTTGCACAGGGCCCCGTGTTTCAGGGGGCCCCACGCAAAGAACATTCTTCTTTTTAAAAAATTAAATTTAAAAAAAAAAAAGCTGGCTGCTGCTGCTGCCGCCGCGGCAGCAGCAGCAGAATGGAGTGTCCCGTGGGGCCCCCTCTGCCCGGCTGAGCCCCTCTGCCCGGCTTTCAGATTCGCGAAGGAAGAGTGTCTCCCTCGCTTCTCGGTTAAGCCTGCAGGGGCAGATGGGAAATTTCGGGGCTGATGGGAAATTTCCCATCTGCCCCTGCAGGCTTAACAGAGAAGCGAGGGAGACACTCTCCCATCGCGAATCTGAAAGCCGGGCAGAGGGGCTCAGCCGGGCAGAGGGGGCCCCGCGGGACACTCCATTCTGCCGCTGCCGCAGCGGCAGCAGCAGCAGCCAGCTTTTTTTTTTTTTTTTTTAAATTTTCCTGAGCCGATGTGGTGGGGTTAGGACTGGTAATGGGCTATGGAGGGGGTTAGGACCTGACTTGAGGTGGGCTGTGGGTTGATGGGGGGGGGGGTTAGGACTGGTAATGGTCTAAAGTGGGGCAAATGACTCAAAATGGGCTGATGGGGGGGTTAAGACTGGAGGTGGGCTGATGGGGTTAGGGCTGGTAGTGGGCTGTGGGCTGTTGGGGGGGTTAGGACTGGTAATGGGCTATGGGGGGCTAGGACAAGAAATGGGCTGATGGGGAGGGGTTAGGACTTGAGGTGGGCTGATGGGGTTAGGACTTGTAATGGGCTGTGGGCTGTTGGGGGGGGTTAGGACTGGTAATGGGCTATGGGGGGGTTAAGACTGGTATTGGGCTGTGGGCTGATGGGGCCTGCCTGGAAATGGGGTGATGGGGGGTTAGGACTGGTAATGGGCTATGGGGGGGGGGGTTAGGACTGGTAATGGGCTATGGGGGGCTAGGACAGGAAATGGGCTGAGGGGGAGGGGTTAGGACTTGAGGTGGGCTGATGGGGTTAGGACTGGTAATGGGCTGTGGGCTGTTGGGGGTTAGGACTGGTAATGGGCTATGGGGGGGTTAGGACTCGTAATGGGCTAGGGGAGGGCTAGGACAGGAAATGGGCTGATGGGGAGGGGTTAGGACTTGAGGTGGGCTGATGGGGTTAGGACTGGTAATGGGCTGTGGGCTGATGGGGGGGGGTTAGGCCTGCAATGGGCTATGGGGTGCTGACTGGAAATGGGCTGATGGGTTTAGGACTGGAAGTGGGCTGATGGGGGGTTAGGACTGGTAATGGGTTATGGGGGGCTTAAACTGAAAATGGGGTGATGTGGGGTTAGGACTGGAAGTGGGTTGATGGGCGCTAGGACTGGTAATGGGCTATGGGGGGCTAGGACAGGAAATGGGCTGATGGGGAGGGGTTAGGACTTGAGGTGGGCTGCTGAGGTGAGGACTGGTAATGGGCTGTGGGCTGATGGGGGGGTTAGGACTGGCAATGGTCTTTGGGGGGCTGACTGGAAATGGGCTGATGGGTTTAGGACTGGAATTGGGCTGATGGGAGGTTAGGACTGGTAATGGGTTATGGGGGGCTTAAACTGAAAATGGGGTGATGTGGGGTTAGGACTGGAAGTGGGTTGATGGGGGGTTAGGACTGGTAATGGGTTGGGGGATTGCTAGGACTGGAAATGGGCTGAGTGGAAGGGGAGGCTTGAACTGCAAATAGCTGATGGGGAGGGGACTTGGAATGGAAATGGGCTGTGAGGGAAGGGAGCTAGGACTGGAAATGGGCTGATGGAGCAGCTAGGATAGGACTGGAAATGGGCTGTTGGGGGGAGCTAAGATTGGAAATGGGCTGTGGTGGGGGCATGGATTGAAATGGACTCATGGGGGGGCTTGGACTGGAATTGGGCTGAATGGAGGGAAGCTAGGAAATGACTGATCTGTAACTACCACTACTAGCCAACGAGCATACTCCTACTCGGCCCCGTCCCTCTGGAACCAACTACCACCAGAGGTAAGAGCTATCAAAGACCTTATGGAATTCAGAAAGAAACTCAAGACACATCTTTTCCAGTGTCAATACAACCTGATATAATCCCAGGGGTATAAATGATACCACCCAATGAAACATGGTTCCAGTTTATGTAAATATGTAATATCTGACTCCTCTACATATGACCTCTCCCCGTGTGCTGTGCTTCCCCCTCCAAATCAATGTGTGTATACCGCAAAATTTCTGTCATGATTCGACAAATTCATATCTGTAATCAAACCGCTACTGATCGCTGGAAGTAGCGGTATACAAATGTGTATGCTAAATAAATAAATACAGGATTTGACATGGGCTGATGGTGGGGCTAGGAAATGACTAGAAATGGGCTGATGGGGGGCTAGGATTGGAAATGAGCTGATGAAGGGACTTGGACTGGAAATGGATGGGGGGGCTAGGACTGGAAGGGCTGATGGGGGGCTAGGACTGGAAATGGGCTGATGCAGGGACTAGAAGGGAATGGATGCTGGGTGAGGCTGGAACTAGAAGGGAGCTGATGTTGGGGGAGGATTAGAATGGGATGGGGCTGCGAGAGTAAAATGGAGAGGGGAAAAATACTTTGTGTGGCAGGGATGAAAAATCTACAATTGGCTGGGTATTGGGAGAGTAAGTGGGGATTGAGGATGGAGGGGTAAAATTTGAGTGGATGAAATAGGAATGACGAAAGAGCAAAAGGAGAAAGATTAGTATGTTAAAGCAGATGTAGAGAGAGAGAATGGAAAAAAGACTAGAAGAGAGAAGAAAGGACAAATGGACAGCAGACGATGGAGAGTTAGCAGAAAACATGAAGAAACCAGAAGAAAGTGGCTGGAGCAATTGCACTGAAAAAAAATGCACAAAAGGTAGAAAGATATCTCTTTATTTTGAATTTATTAACTGGAATATGAAAGCTCTGGGAAATGTGCATCATTAACGTCTGCGCTTTGTTTGGTACAAGAGGAAATTAATTTATAGTTTTATTTCTACAGTGTTGTTGTACATTCCAAATTTGGCTTTTGGGGTTCCCAGTTTAATTATTGCCTTCCTGTTTCTAAATTGTGATTCCTTGTTTGGTGATGGCCTATGTTCTGCATGTGTAACTGAGCTGAGGTATTCTGTTAATGTAATTCCTATTTGTCATTGCCACTTGTTCTCTTTCCCCAGTATTCTCTGAAATGTATTGGTTTAATATTTGCAGTGCTACCTTTTGATAGGTAGGGTATGGTGCTTTGTGAGTCCTGGTAATGCTGTCAGGATACGTCGGGTTTGCTATGGGTTCTAAATGGGCAGCGTTTGTAGTAGTTCCTAATGTGCCTGGTGGTTGGCACTGGATTATAGTAATGTAGAAATCTTTTAGTCTTTCTTTATCCATACACTCATTAAGAGACATGTTTACTAAAAGTTAGTGTTTGGTAACATTATGCAAATATTTATGCAAATAAGGCCACTTATGCAAATGAGGCCCCGCACCGAGTCTCCGCACGTGGCCCCGCACCCCCCTTGGGCCGCACCTGTCTGCCAGAAGCTTAATATCACAGCTGAATGGCTAACCCTCTGGTGCCATCCCCACTCCACCCCCAGAACGCCCCAATGCTAAGCTGCTAGAGCATTCAGTAGGGTTAGGAGGGGATATTCAGTGGCACAAACTGGGTATATATCACTAAATATCCCACTCACTAGCTCTGCTAACTGCATTAATACCTTTGAATCATCCCCCCTCCCCTTGCATTTTTTAAGTTACGAATGTTGGAACCATATCTGGAGTTTTGCAAATTTTACAGTTTTACAACTGATGGTTTTGACACCTCTGGCTTACTATAATATTCTTTATTTAGGGTTACCTGCGTATCAGTAAAAGCTTTACAAATAATTCAAAATATTGCCATTTGGTGACCTGAAATTATGAACATCTTTCACCTGTTCTGAAAATGTACATTAGCTACCAATTGAATTTCAAGCATGACATAAGGGTCTTCAGATAATTTTCAGACAGATGCTTCTAGAGGCCCTATTACCTTTGGATATACTGGCTTTCGATAAAGCAGTGAGAGCTTTGCAGTCTCAAGATTAGTGTTTGCTGGGAGGTCTATCTCTAAAATATTACAAAACTGGCCAGAACTTGCAGTCGTGTCTGGAATTCACTGTCTGAAAGCTTTGTGTACCGTTAGACATGTTAGATTTTAGGAAGTATCTTAAGGCTTTTCTTTTCTAGGATGTATTTAAGGACTGAATCTGAAGATTGTCTTATTAGGGAAATTGCTTCTATAGAGCAGGATCGTACCAAGCTGTTTGACTAATGAATCTGGAACCCTCCTCCTCCGCAGCGACAAGTAGTAACACACTCTTTTTGAGCTTCTTGGAAGCCCAGGGATGATATCAGTGCCCCTTCTGTACTTGCGCCCTGTGCGGCCGCACTGCTTGCAAAGCCCTTGGTTCAGCCCTGGTATAGAACTTGTTTATAGAAGATGTGAAAATATACTTGTATGGAAAGCTTTGCAGTCTGTTATGTTCTATATGTATATGTGTTGTAACATGCTGAGGACATGGGATCAGTGGGATATAAATGTTTCAACAGATAAATAGGATTTGGTAAACAATTATTTGCAAGGAAAAGAAAAATGATAAAATGGATGGGACAATTATCCTATGAGAAAAGGCTAAAGAGGTTAGGTTTCTTCAGTTTGGAGGAGACAACTGAGGGGAGCTATGATAGAAGTCTTTAAAATCCTGAGTGGAGTGGGACAGATACATGTGTTTAGTCATTCAAAAAGTACAGGGCTTGATATTGAAAGGGGTTTATATGGTTTGTAGGAACTGTAAACTGCATAAACCCTGCTGAGTCCGGCTAGTATTACTGAATATCTCACAGACCACCTTGGCACTTACTGGAGCAGTCCAGGAAGGGGGGGGGGGGGGCTAGAGCATTCCTGGTGCCTGGCAGGTTAGCAACAATTTTCAGCTCACAATGGCTGTCCTAACTTTATGCAGTTTACTATCCAGTTAGCGGCTAACTATCACCACTGGCCAGATATCAAAAACTGTCGGTGGTCAAACTGGATATATTACTACTACTACTATTACTGAACATTTGTATAGCGCTTAAAGACATACACAAAGCTGCACAGACATGTAAGAGTCAGTACCTTCTCATTAGAGCTTATAATGTAGTCAAGACAGACAACACAGTAATTGTAGACACGGGATATATCTAGGGGGAATGGTAAGGAAAAACAAAGGCGATCAGGTGAGTCAAGACCCAAAAGCGGCAGCAGAGATGACTGAGAATATATAGGGCTGAACAGGGCTGTACTGAGCATGATTCACTCCCTGTGTGACTTGCACATCAGGCACGTGCACCCCCCCCTCCCCGCACCTCCATTTAGCCACTTTCTGGATGGCAGCGGGAGAGAAGAGGCACGCATGATGTGTAAGTCGCCGGCACTCTAAGCAGATCTGTCCCTCCCTGCTCCGACGCTGCGTCAGAGGAGGGAGGGACCAGACCTGCTTAGAGTGCAGCAAGAAAGCTTAAGGGACACATTTCTGCTGTCTGCTATTGCCTGCCAGCACTGAGAGAAGAAAAAGTGGCGGAGGCAAGCAACGGCAGACAGCTGAAATGCGCCCCTTAAGCCTTTCCTCCCTGTGTGGCCTCACCGCTAGCACAGAGCTAGGTACGGTCCTGGCATAGGCTCTGGTGCTGAATATCAGGTTTCTCTTTTGCCCATAGTGGTCAGGTGCTTTAGAATTGCTGACTGTCGCAGGCTCATTATCTGGCTCACAAACACTAGGGGACATGTCATGAATTTACAAAACAGTACATTTAAAACAAATAGGAGAAAACATTTTTTCTCTCAACATATAGTTACATAAGATGTGCCATAATGGGTCAGACCAAGGTCCATCGAGACCAGTATCCTTTTTCCAACAGTGGCCAATCTAGGACATAAGTACCTAGCAGTTTCTCCAAAAGACACACGTTCCACAATGATTGTATTGGGTCAAGCAGTGATATCCCGGATTCCTTTTAATAATGGTTTATGGACCATTCCTGCAGGAACTTGTCTCAACCTTTTTAAACCCAGCAACACTAACAGCTTTTACTATATCCTCCGGTAGCAAATTACAGAGTTTGATTACATGTTAAGTGAAAAAATATTTTTCCTTATCAGTCGCACCATGGAACTATACACAGGCATTATAATATCCTTTGTTTTATTTTCCATTCCTTTCCTTATGATACCTAGCATTCTATTTGCTCTCTTTGCCGCCGCTGCACACATGTTATCCACAATGATGCCTAAATCGTTTTCCTGGGTGGCGATTCCTAATGTGGAATCTTGCATCGTGTAACCATAGCTTGGCTGGTTCTTTCCTAGGTGCATAACTTTGCATTTGTCCACTTAAATTTCATCTGTCATTTGGATGCCCAGTCTTCCAATTTATCAAGACTGCCTTGCAATTTTCCACAATCTTCTTGGGTTTTAACAACTTTAAATAGTTTTCTGTCATCTGCAAACTTGATAACCTCACTCGTTATTCCCTTTTCCATGTCATTTATGAATATGTCAAAAAGCAGCGTACCCAGCACAGATTCCTGGGGTACTCCACTATTCACCTTTCTCAATTTGGAAAATTGGCCGTTTAGCCCTATCCTCTGCTTTTTATCTTTTGACCAGTTCCTGATCCACAAGAGTACACTGCCTCCTATCCCATGACATTTTAGTTTTGCCAAAAGTCTCTGATGAGGGACCTTGTCAAAGGCTTTCTGAAAGTCCAGATACACTATATCAACCGACTCATCTTAAGAACATAAGAACATAAGATATGCCATACTGGGTCAGACCAAGGTCCAACAAGCCCAGTATCCTGTTTCCAACAGTGGCCAATCTAGGTCATACGTACCTAGCAGTTTCCCCAAAAGACACAGGTTCCACAATGCTTGTACTGGGTCAAACATTGATATCCTGGGTCCCTTCTTAATAATGGTTTATGGACCTCTCCTCCAGGAACTTTGTCTACCTGTTTATTCACACCTTCAAAAAAACATAACAGATTAGTAAGACAAGATCTTCCTTGTCTAAAGTCATGTTGGCTGTCTCCCATTAAGCCTTGACTATCTACATGTTCAGTAATTTTGTTCTTTATGATGGTTTCTACCATTTTTCCTGGTACTGACATCAGGCTCACTGGTCTGTAGTTTCCCGTATCACCCCTGTAGCCCTTTTTAAAAATTGGCATTACATTAGCCATCCTCCAGTCTTCAGGTATTGCAGATGATTTTAATGATAGTTTACAGCTTACTAATAGCAGGTCTGCAATCTCATATTTCACTTCTTTCAACACCCTTTGATGTATACTATCCGGTCCAGGTGATTTGCTACTCTTCAGTTTATCTAATAGTTGTAATACATCTTCCCGGTGTATCAATATTTCTTTCAATTCTTCCGCAGTATCACCTTTAAATGCCTCTTCAGTCATGGGTAACATCCCTACATCTTCCTCAGTAAAGACCGAAGCAAATAATTCATTCAATCTCTCTGCTATGGCCTTGTCCCCTCTTAATGCCCCTTTTACCCCTCTATCATCTAATGGTCCAACTGACTCACAGTTTTTTGCTACAAAAGTACTTGAAAAAGTCTTTATTATGCATTTTGGTGAATTAAAGTCTTTCTAATGACATAAGTGCTGGAGTCAACAAGTATCAGTCTTCTGTTAAGAACATTTTGGTATTGGATAGAGAAAGCCAGGAGTTTGGCAATGAAATTCCCAAAGACATAAATATAAGGCTGTTAAGAATATTCTGACTGCCTACATTCCTTGTGTAGCCCATAAATCAGATATCTAAGTGTGCCCTCAGTTCATGTAAGGCCTACTGGCCAAGGGCAATTGGGATATAAAGCTACTTTGAATAGAAATACTTTGATCTGCAGGGACCTGGCCATATCTGAGTTTCCTATTTTAGAAGCAAGGGTATCATTTTA
Organism: Ichthyophis bannanicus; assembly: GCA_033557465.1. Taxonomy (NCBI): domain Eukaryota; kingdom Metazoa; phylum Chordata; class Amphibia; order Gymnophiona; family Ichthyophiidae; genus Ichthyophis; species Ichthyophis bannanicus. The sequence goes on from CM066032.1 coordinate 953,195,856, forward strand.
AGTTACAGGGCCCTTTGCACAGTAGGCAGATAGATAGAAAGAAGTTAAAAGTTCAGTTTGACTATTTCTGCTTCCATTGTTTGAATTGTCTGCAAGCCTGCTCACAGGGCTGGGCTAATTAAATTATCTTACAGCCACCTGGTCACTCCTAGGCTTCACAGATTCCACAGCCTGCACACAGCTAAGCTTTCAGCATTGTATCTTTTGCCTGTCTTGTTGTTTTTTGTTGCTGCTGATGATATACAATTTAACTGTTGGTTTACATTCACTTTTGGGAATATTCTGACTGCCTACATTCCTTGTCTAGCCCTTAAATCAGATATCTAAGTGTGCCCTCGGTTCATGTAAGGCCTACTGGCCAAGGACACTTAGGTTCCCACCCACCCTACCCCTCAACCCACCCATCCCAGGGCTGTATTGCCTATATAGCGGTCACATACGTTGACATCTATCCTCTTAATTTGGTGTTACGTCCACCTTCTCTTCTTCTCTTTCTAGGACCAAGCATGCATTGTATTCAGTGCAATAATTGTGCTGTCTTCATTCTGAGAAGAATTATCTGGAGCCTAAGAGCTTGCCCTATATGCCTCAAGTTAGCAGCCATGCATAAAGAATTGGCTCTATTAAGGGAAGAAGTAGCCACAATGAAACACACCTCTTCTAGGATACAAACCAAACAAAGTCCACCACCACTCCCACAAAGAATCAAACATCCCAGGAACAAATGGATCACAGTGGGCTCTGATAGATTGCGACCTGTAACGCAGGAACACCCTGTACATCATGAGATATCACTGCATAATGCCTTCTCTGCTTTGGTTAATGAGGATGCCCTTTCCATGGAAACTGAAGGGCCCTTAAATAAGACAGTCAATGCCCAATCTCCTGATAAAGCACCAAATATGAAGAAAAGCTCAAGGAACAGAAAACTACTACTACTTGGTGATTCCATCATCAGAGGCACCAACTTGGGAACACAGTTCAAAGGAGAGAAGTTAGTCAAATGCCTCCCAGACTCTTCAGCTAGCAGGAATACAAACCAAATGGAGTAGAGGAGTGGCCTAGTGGTTGGGGAAAGTTACCTCAGGCTGGAAGGTTGGGGGTTCAAATCCCACTAGAGGACAGCAACCTTGGGCTGGAAGGACTGGGGTTTCTAGTCCCACAGGTGCTCCTTGTGGTCTTGGGCAAGCCACTTAACCCTCCATTGCCCATGTTACCTGTAAGTATTAGTGTATGTGTCTCATATCCCCTCATGTTAAATGTATTGCCCAAATGTGTTGTGACTACTTTGATTGAAGGATAAGGTGGGTATACAAAACATTCAAAATAAATAAATTGGTGACGTACTTAGCGCTGAAAGTGAGCACTCCAAAATTGATGCTGTCATCCACTTGGGTACAAATGACCTGGCTAGAAACAGTGTCACTACAGTTCAAAGGGACTTCCAAACTCTGGGAGAGAAACTGAAGCCCATTGTCAACACTGTAGTATTCTCAGAAGTTCTACCTGTTCTTGGTAAGGGAGCAGAAAGGCTACATCACATAAACAACTTTAACACATGGCTCCAGACCTGGTGCAAAGAAGAAGGATTCAGTTTTATAAGCAACTGGGGAAACAGATGGACCAACAAGAGACTATACTGTGCTGATGGACTACAGCTCTCTGTCGCAGGGAAAATAATCCTAAGTGAAAAATTCAAGCAGTATGTGGATATACATTTAAACTAGAAAAAGGGTGTGATGGATGGGGAAGGTCAAGTTCAGGACGTCACTCCCTGCAAAAGCAGAATAACAGCCACACTTTTAAACCACACATCAAAAGCAAGTGGGAAGAAGTGGGCAGAACAAAATCAATGCAAAATACATGCAAGCCAATTAAATGCTGGAAAGCAATGAGCTCAAATTCTCGAAGCTTAGCCAACAAAATTCCGGACCTGGAAGCCCTAATGGTGGAAATGGACTTGGACATTGTGGCCATTACAGAAACATGGTTTAATGAATCGTACGATTGGGATATAGCCATAGCTGGCTATAATCTATTCAGAAGAGACAGAGAAAATGGAAAAGGAGGAGGAGTAGTCTTGTACGTCAAAAGCAATATTAAAGCTACTAAAATGCAGGGGGCATGGGGAAAAGAAGAAGCGCTCTGGATTGTGCTGGAAAGAGGAGATGGCACTGTCATCCATACTGCTGTAGTCTACAGACCTCCGACTCAAATTGAAGAGATAGATAATGAACTGATTATAGATATTGCCAAGCTAGCCACAAAGGGGGAAGTGGTCATATTGGGTGACTTTAATCTACCCGATGTGGATTGGATTACTCCTTCTGCAAATCTGGAAAGAAGCAAAACAATTGTGGATGCTTTCCAAGATGTGTTACTTAGACAAATGGTGATGGAACCAACCAGAGAAAGCTCAACGCTGGATTTAGTGCTCCACCAACGGTGATAACATGTCGAATGTCTGGGTGGGTACCCCTGTGAGCAGCAGCAATCATCACACGGTGTGGTTTGAGATAAAAGTCATGGTGCAGTCCGATCATAGCAAGCTCAAAGTCCTAAACTTCAAAAACACTGACTTCAGTAAAATGGCCAAGTACCTAAAGGAGGAGTTGGCAGGGTGGAAGAGGATAAGGGAAGTGGAATTGCAATGGGCTAAACTAAAGGTGGCAATAAAAGGGGCAACAGATAAATGTGTAAGAAAAGTAAATACAAATAAGAGGATAAGGAAACCCATTTGGTTCTCCAAAGAGGTGGCTGCTCAAATAAAGGCAAAAAACACAGCTTTCGCAAAATTCAAAAGCTTGCAAACAGAGGAACACAGAAATGAATACAGGCTCAAACTCAAAGAGACAAAAAGAGAAATAAGGAAAGCAAAATCAAATGCAGAGGAAAAGATGGCTAAAGATGTGAAGTGTGGCGACAAAGCTTTCTTCAGATATATTCGGGAAAGGAAGAAGATCAGAGGTGGAATTGCAGGACTCAAAAGTACTGGGAACGGACTCGTGGAAAGTGACATTGAAAAAGCGAAATTGCTAAACAAATACTTATGCTCTGTTTTTACTAAAGAAAATCCTGGAGAAGGACCACCCATGACTCCCAAATATAAAAATGGGAATGAAGTAGATACCACACCATTCACAGAAGATGATGTGTTAGAACAACTTGCAAAAGTGAAAGTGGACAAGGCCATGGGATCGGATGGGACACATCCCAGGATACTAAAAGAGCTCAGAAAGGTTCTTGCAGGGCCGTTAAAGGATGTTTTCAACAGATCCTTGGAAACAGGAGAAGTTCCTCAGGACTGGAGAATGGCTGATGTGGTACCTCTTCACAAAAGTGGTGACAGGGAAGAAGTGACAAACTACAGGCCCGTGAGCCTTACCTCGGTGGTGGGAAAAGTAACGGAGGTGCTCCTGAAAGAGCGAATAGTGGTCTTTCTCAAAACCAACAGGTTGCAAGATCCGAGGCAACATGGTTTTACCAAAGGACGATCTTGCCAAACAAACCTGATTGAGTTCTTTGACTGGGTGACCAGAGAACTAGATCAGGGGCATGCGATAGATGTCATCTACCTGGATTTCAGCAAAGCCTTTGATACTGTTCCTCATTGGAGGCTTATCAATAAACTCAGTAGTTTGGAGATGGGTCCCAAGGTGGTAAACTGGATCAGAAATTGGTTGACAGACGACAGAAGGTGTTGGTAAATGGAGCTCACTCTGATGAAAGGAAGGTGATTAGCGGTGTGCCCCAAGGTTCGGTCCTGGGCTCGGCACTGATGTATTTGTGAGTGATACTGCTGAAGGACTGAATGGAAAAGTATGTCTTTTTGCAGATGACACGAAAATTTGCAACAGAGTGGACTCCCCCAAGGGAGTGGTTAACATGAGGAAAGAGCTACAAAAGCTGGAAGAATGGTCTAATGCTTGGCAATAAAGATTTAATGTGAAGAAGTGCAGTGTCATACACTTGGGTAGCAGAAATCCAAGGGAAATGTAAGTGATAGGGGGCGAGAAGTTGGTGTGCACCGATCAGGAGAAAGACCTTGGTGTGATTATTTCTGAAGATTTCAAGGTGGCAAAACAGTGCAACAAGGCGATGGCAAAAACAAGGAAGATGTTGGGCTGCATATAAAGAGGAATTACCAGCAGAAAGGAAGAGGTACTTATGCCACTGTACAAGTCACTGGTGAGGCCTCACTTGGAATACTGTGTTCAGTTTTGGAGACCATATCTTGCAAGGGATGTAAAAAGACTGGAAACTGTTCAGAGGAAGGTGACCAAAATGATTTGGAGCCTGAGTCAGAAGCCTTATGAGAAGAGACTTGAAGACCTAAATATGTACACTTTGGAGGAGAGGAGGGATAGGGGAGATATGATTCAGACCTTTAAATACTTAAAGAGAAATAATGAACAAACAAACCTCTTCCAAAGACGGGGAAGCTGTAAAACTAGAGGGCATAACATGAAGTTGCAAGGTGGTAAATTGAAATGCAATGTCAGGAAATACTTTTTCACCGAAAGGGTGGTGGATGCTTGTAATGCCCTCCCGATGGACGTGGTGGGGGCAAACACAGTGACGGAATTCAAAATGGCATGGGACAGACACAGTGGATCCCTTTACAGCAACAGGACAAAATCAAAATAAACTGAAACATCTAATTTCTCATCAAATAGGGGTGTCCTATGTGGAGCGGTGGGTTCACCCCTAAACAAAGACATGGGGAGGGGTGGCCTGCACAGAGCGTCAGGTGCACCTACTCTTGCCATATTACTGGGCAGATTAGATGGACTATTCTGGTCTTTGTTGTTGTTAAGTGCCGTCGAGTCGGAGTCGACTCATGGCGACCCTCTGGATAGTGTGATGTTCCCCCTTGCCAGTACCCGTAGGTAGGTAGGGCTTAAGGAGGTTAAGTGTCTTCCTGAACTGAGGTTTACTATTTCCTGCAGAACTGCATGTAGGGAAATGTATTTCCTTTGATAGTTCAATGAAGAGTAGTGTGACTCAAGTTGGTAAAGCAAAAAGGGATTTATTCCCCTCCCGGGGTGGATTTCACCAGGATAAAAGGTAACATAAATTCTTGCACTTCTGGCAGACAAAAGGACAAAATAAAGCAGCTTCCTTCAGCATCAAACATTAACACAGAGATATTATTTCCTCTGTCCTTGAAATAATACAGTTCCTTACTTCCAAAGAATTATTTACAAAAGAGAGTTCAATTCCCCTGCCCTCCTTTCTGAGGCAGGAATTGTTTGCTCCTTTCTTTCTGGAGCCACGCCCGTTCCCACGCTAGGCCTTGGGATTAGCACTTGGGTTTGGTACAGCTCTAAATAACCATTCTCATTACAGTCCTCTGTGCCGTAGCCCCAACTCTCCTGGGCAATAAACCCCCAGTAGTTATTGTACTTCCAGCCCTTGGGCCTACCTTTTACTCTGGCTGTATCAGGTTTTCTCTGAGGTTTGTAAATTGCTGTCGGTTCCCAACCTGACTTGTGCAGAGTATAATTCAATGGCCGTCCTGGCCTTTTCTCCTGTTCAGAACCAAGAGAGGACTTCCACTGACAAGGTCTGCTCCTGCTGTACCTCTCACACAGAGCCTCTGACCTTTTCTCGTCTCCGTCTCTCTCTTCCTTCTCTGTTCTGCTCTCTGCCTTTCTCTCCGTGTTTCCTGCGCTGCCCTCTGTGTTAACTGGGGCCTCCTTATGAGTCAGCTTCCTTGGGTCAAGCCTGACTCCACCCCTTAGCAGGTGTTCATAATTACCTCCTGACTCTCTGCTGAACTGATAGCAGGGGCCTGTTTCTCTCTCTGAGGCTTGGTTTCCCTGACAACCAGCCATGTGCTGTTGTTTACGTTGCAGCCCTGCACTTTTTTGCTGATCTTTGGGAGTTTCTCCCTGACTAAAAGGACTCGCTATGTCACAATAGCTATCCTAAATTGTGTTCGGTCTTCAGTCAGGCGGCTCATTGTTGACAGACTGGTACCCATAGCTGCTGTTATTGTATCAATCCCCCTCATTGCTGGCCTTCCTCTTTTGCGTTGACCTTCTATCTTGCCAAGCCTGATGTCTTTCTCTAATGATCTCTCTCTCCGCATGATGTGTCCAAAGTATGAAAGTCAAAGTCTTGTCATCTGAGCTTCTAAAGAAAGCTTAGATTTGATCTCCTCTAGTACCAACTGGTTTGTTCTTCGGGCAGTCCATGGTATACACAGTATTCGCCGCCAGCACCATAATTCAAAGGCTTCAATTTTCTTCCTGTCTATCTTTTTCACTGTCCAGCTTTCACATCCATATGATGTTATTGAAAATACCATGGCTTGAACAAGTCGAATCTTTGTATGGAGAGAGACATCTCTGCTCTTGAGAATCTTATCTAGGTCTTTCATAGCCATTCTGCCAAGAGCAATGTGTCGTCTGATTTCTTGACTGCTTGTTGCTTCTTTATTGATAGTTGATCCAAGTAGGTTAAAGTTGTTCACGATTTCAATTTCTTCTCCTTCAACGATGAACCTGTTGATTATGCCAGTTGTCATGATCTTTGTCTTCTTTACATTAAGGTGCAGGCCCATTTTGAGACTATATTCTTTGACTGTGAGAAGCAAATGTTTCAGATCATCTTCACTTTCAGCCAGTAAGGTGGTATCATCAGCATAGCGAAGGTTGTTGATGAGTCTTCCACCAATCTTCACACCTCTGTTGTCTTCATATAATCCTGCTTCTCTGATGATTTGTTCTGCATATAAATTAAACAGGTAGGGGGAAAGTATGCAGCCTTGTCTTACACCTTTGCTTATTTTAAACCATTCTTTTTCTCCTTGTTCCGTTCAAACTGTTGCTTCTTGATCATTGTACAGATTGTGCAAGAGTACGATCAGGTGTTGTGGTATACCCATGCTTCTTAATGTGGCCGAGAGTTTCTCATGGTTTACACAGTCAAAAGCTTTGCTATAGTTGATAAAGCACAAATAGATATCCTTTTGGTATTATTTAGTCTTTTCAAGGATCCATCTAACATCCGTAATGATGTCTCTCGTTCCTCGCCCTTTCCTGAACCCTGCTTGCACTTCAGGTAGTTCTTGTTCCAGGTATGGTTGTAGTCTCTTTTGAATAATCTTCAGTAGAATCTTGCTGGCATGTGGGATCAGAGCGATTGTGCGATAATTTCCACAGTCAGTTGGATCACCTTTCTTTAGTATTGGTATAAACACAGATTTTTTCCAGTCAGTTGGCCATGATGTTGTCTTCCATATTTCTTGGCAGAGCTTTGTAAGTGCGGTAACAGCTGCATCAGATTGCTGTAATACTTCTATGGGAATACTATCAATGCCTTGTGCTTTGTTCTTTGATAAGGCTTTTAATGCTGCTTCAACTTCTTCTTTCATCACCAATGGTTCCCAATCATAAGGTACAGGTTGAAACGGCTGTTGGTCCACTTCATCTTTATCATATAAAAACTCTGTATATTCCTTCCATCTTTTCTTGATCTTCTCAGCATCATTCAACATAGAACCTTGAGCATCTTGTAACATTCCAATTTGAGGCTGGAACTTTTTCCTTAACTCTCGTAGCTTTAGGAAAGCAGATCTTGTTCTTCCTCTAATAGTTTCTGCTTCTATTTCCTTGCATGTGTCATTGTAGTACTTTTCCTTGTCCTGTCTTGCTGCACGTTGGAAATCTCTGTTGAGTTCTGTGATTGTCTCTCTTTCTCCTCTGGCTTTAGCTTCTCTGCGTTTCTGGGCAATTTTCAGAGTTTCCTCCGTCATCCATTTTGGCCGTTTTTTATTTTTCACCTTTTGTAGAGACTTCTCGCTTTCTTCCAATACAACCTTCTTGATGTCATTCCATAACTCTTCTGGAGCTCTATCATTTATATCTAAAGCAGCAAATCGATTTTGCAGGCAGTTTTTAAATTCCAGTGGTGTATTCTCAAGGTCATATTTTGCTGCACTGATGAGTGGTTTGCTCTTTTTCAACTTTAGCTTGAGTTTGCATACTAGTAGTTGATGATCTGTACCACAGTCAGCTCCAGGTTTTGTCTTTGTTGATGTTATAGAGCTTTTCCATCGTTGACATCCACAGATGTAGTCAATTTGATTTTTATACAATCCATTGGGTGACGTCCATGTATACAGTCACCGCTTGTGTTGCTGGAAGAAGGTGTTTGAGATGAATAGATAGAATTCTGCAAGACCAACGATCAGTCTTTCTCCAGCTTCATTTCTGTTGCCAAGTCCATATTTTCCACCTACTTTGTCTTCTTCTTTGTTACCAACTTTTGCGTTCCAGTCACCCATGACTATCAGGATATCCTGTTTGCATGTTCTGTCAATTTCAGCTTGTACTTGTTCATAGAACTCTTCAATTTCATTTCCTTCTGCAGCTGTTGTTGGGGCATATACTTGAATTATAGTTGTGTTGAGAGGCATTCCTCATAGACGAATAGAGATTAAACGTTCGCTGACTGCATTGTATTTCATTACAGTTCTTGCAAGTTTCTTCTTTATTATAAATGCAACACCATTTCTTCTTTGTCTTTCATTTCCAGCATAGTAGACCATGTGATCATCTGATGCAAAGTGCCCGATGCCAGTCCATTTCAGTTCGCTGACACCCAACAGATCAAGTTGTACACGTTCCATTTCATTCTTGACCACCTCCAACTTCCCTTGGTTCATGCTTCGTACGTTCCATGTTCCAATGTGTAAGACATCTTTACAGCTTCTGACTCTCATTTCTGGTCTTTATTTGCCATCATTTTCTATGTTACTATGTAAGAACTGCAATTTCTCATAATAATAATAAAGACACATTTGCCATATGGAATGGCTGTTAAAATTGAAGACAGAGCTGGAGGGGTAATTTTATAAGGGACTTGAATATGTAGAACAGCTTTTTTTTAGTGCTCAAATAGGCTCTTATAAAATTGCCCAAGCGTATACATGCTTAAAAAATAAGTACACAAATAGGCTCTCTAGTTCTATAGTGACTGCCTGTCTCCTTTAGGGAAGCTTCTTCAGAGGTGGGAGATTAAATATTATATTAACGCTAATGATATTCTGCTTTATTGTCATCATTTTCTGATACTTATTCTAAAATTGAGAATTGTCAAATGGAGATTTCACTTTTGCTATTGAATAGTCATTCAAAGTTGAATCCAGAAAAGACTTTAGTCTAGTCTTTTACTAAAGGATGCTAGATGGCACACATGTTCTAGTGTGTACGGAAGGCATGCTGGGCCACATGCTGTTATCTAGCGCTGGGTCATGACAGCGCAGAACAATCTGCATTAGTGTTGCGAGTGAGTGGGTTAGAGGTAGAGAGTGAGCCTGGTGAGAGAGCAGTTAATGCTGGGTTCACATCGTCTGCTAATTGCATTAGTGTGGGTTCATGTAATGCCATCACAATAGGTGGAGTTCAGTGCATTTGCACTAATGTGGCCCCTATAAGGGGGAAGTACTCCGTATTAACTGTCGGGGAAATACTTTCTGCTCCAACAGTTAGCGTGGTGGTGTTGCACATAATGTGCCATAGTTTCGGCGCTTTTGGCACGTTAAGTACCAAAAGCCCTTTAGTGGAAGATATCCCATCATTCTTCTTAGAGTCCAGTAGTCTTGGGCCAAATTCGACCTCTCCAGATTAGAGTGTGTTGCTTGGGAGTCTGGATTGACTCTCATCTTACTGTAGAAGCCCAGAAAAATTCAGTGGTGAGAAATCTTTTATTATCTCATGTTTAATAACATAGCTTAAAGATTTCCTGCACATAGCTGATTTAAAGTAAATTATGCAGACCCTAATGCTCTCTCATGTGAGCTACAGTAATGTTGTGTATCTCAATCTTTCTAAGAAGTCTCTGACTTGATTACTGTTTATTCAAAATACTACAGCAAAGTTTATTGTTAAAGTTGAATACTGGGAATGATTTTACACTGGCTTAAGGTCCACTTGAGAATTTTTTTTTAAATTGTCAGTTCTTGTTTCTAGATCTTGACAGGACTGAAAATATTGATTGTTATCCAGGTTGGACTGGCTTGATGGCTAGGTGGAATACATATGTTTATGCGATATATCCAGAGGTATTTCTGGGGATGGATATTAGGTGGAATGGATTGGAATTGGCCCTTATTCACATACTTTATAGAATAAATGCATATGCACTTATTTGTTATATGATATACACTTGCTTTGAGCAGGTGTAAATGTTTGTTTCTCTGCCTATTAATATGTGGATGACAATTTGCTCATCCTTCATTCAAATCCGCTGGCCCTTGACCTTTCTTCCCTAAATGCCTGTCTTTCTGCTGTGGAATCTTGACTACATGATAATCAGCTCATACTTAATATCCAAAAAGCCACAGCAATTTGGCTCTCTCCATCCTCCAGATTTCCAACAATTGCTTGTGTGCTTTCCAATACCCCCATTACTTTGACTCACACTCTCAAATACTTGAGCGTAACTCTTGATTCCACTCTGTCTTTCCATGATCATATCGGCACCATTATGAAACGTTCCTACTTTACTCTCCATCAAATCCAATTTATCCATTCTTTTCTGTCTCCGTCTGCCCTTGCCACACACCTCCTGAGTCTCATTATTTCCAGGTTGGATTATTGCAATATGGTCTTCTCAAATGTCCCTGGTTATGAAATCAAGTGCTTGCAATATGCACAGAATTCAGCAGTTCATATTCTTACTGGTGCTTCCAGGTTTGAGTATATCTCCACTCTTCAAATTAGTCAACATTAGCTTTGTTTCTCCTTTAGAAGCCAATGCAAGATTTTGTTCCTGGCTCACAAAGTCATGCATACTGGTCTCATTTCACTCAACATTTTGCACACTCCTGAAAGGGTTCTGCTGTCACTACACACTAATCGCCTTCACTTTCCTTCTGCTATACAAGCAAGACTAGAATTCATGAGACAATCAGCTTTTTACTTTCTTGCAGCTTGTCAGACGGCTGCCTAGGGTGAGAACTTACACAATCTTGACGATGCATATATTCATATGATTCTTGCAAGGTATTGTGGGTATTGTAGTTCATTCACTCCCAAACACAGCTGATGACAATAATTTGAGTTGTGAAACCAAGTGGTAAGATCAATAAAATACTTCTTTTATTGATGGGGTTTAATTCACCCAGCACATGTATGCTTGATAGCACTATAAATGAGGTTACTTGCTTGCAGTGTTTAAAATGGATAACAAAAAGTCACAAAGTAAACCAGAAAACAACCTTCAGCTTGTCAGGCAATTAGCTAATGTTTTCTTAGCAAATAATTACCAAATACAAAGGCACAAAGTAAAGAATAAACTTTGCTGGTTAGGTTAACTTCTGCTTATTTTCCATGCCGATCTCAGCAGGGATTCTCCCTTGCTCACACCCACAATCAGGTGCAGCCCTAATTACTATCAATGGACCAGCTGAAAGCCTTTAGCTGGCTGGCTGCTACTGTGTGAGCCCAAATACTGCTTTAAGAGCTGTTTGCAGTGGAAATAAAGAACAAAGTTAGGTTTCTTTGTGATGGCTGATGTGTTTGCTCAGAGAAAACTAGTAATAGCATTTAGATAGAGAACAGTCCATATAAACTGTATTTTCATCTGCTGTATCAATCAGCATATGGTCACTATCATACATTGGCACAGACGAGTCTTTCATTAAGGCACTATCATGAGAATGCTCATTCCCTTGCTGCCACTCTCTATTATAGATAGGGTCTGGATCAGTGTTCATACCTGAGCCTCTCCTGCTATCATTATTCCTCTCTGTATAGCCTGGCCAATATGTAATCCAATTCTGATGTCCAGCCTTCCAATCTTGATCCCTGGACACTGGATCTTCTCTCACATACCTTCTGGCCTTGGTCTGAAAGTCCCTTCCACATGCAGTCTTCTCTCTTCCAGGTAGCCACTGGTGATTCCTATCTCTGCCACTCCATTCCTCTGGCTGAATCCAGTCCAATGGACTCTGCTGGCTTTTGGAATACCTCCCAGTATGAGTACTGCCTTGGAATCTCCCAGACCTTCCAATGGCCTTTCTTCTCTTCCTTCCAGAGAGTTTCCTTCTCTCTCTATCCGCTTGGCTTGGCTTCTGTTTCTCCAGGTGATACTGGTGCTTGAGCTTGTAGCCGTTGCTGTCTCTGTATCTCTTCCTCCCTCTGTAGCTTTTGCTGAAGCTCTCCCTGAAGCTCTTTCTGTGGCTTTTGCTGAAGCTGTTCTTCAAACTGTTATCTGAAGAAATAAGCTCTATTCTTATCCTGTTCTAATGTGTGCTGCTCCCTAACACAGTGCAGCTGTCTTGAATCAGGCCCTGCCCTTTGAGATGAGTGCTTAGGGATTACCTCATAGCTCTCTTGATTGCACACACATTTTCCCACTTCAGCCCCTCTCATGGCTGCTGGAAACCTGGTGCATTCTGGGACTGGTAGTCTTTTATGTGAAAATTCTGTTTTCTCACTTCTACCAGAACTGACAGGTTGCTTGTTCAGAGTCACATCATCTTTTCTATAGCTCCTACCTGAGCTATGATAAGCTTCCTTATCACATACCCCCCTGCTTAAGTTATTACGGACTGGTTTTACTGGTGAAACTGCTTCTCTACAGTCCGTAATACCTACGAGAGTGTTATCTTCTTGAAGCTCACTTACTTCCTGACTGGGTTCAAGGTCATTATCTACAGGCCTCTCCTTCCAAGACTTAAGTACATTAATATGGTAGGTCTGCCTACGCCCTCTGGCATTTTCTACCATATAAGACACTGGGCTTACTTGTTTAACAACCTCCCATGGCCCTTTCCACTGTACCTCAAATTTTGGAGCAGTTCCTGCTACTTGAACCAAAACCTTTTCACCAATGCTTAATTGGCGGCTTTTGGCCTTTCTATCATACCACCCTTTCTGGCGAACTTGACTGTCCTGCAGGTTCCTCTCAGCAACCTGCGACGTCCTTTTCAAACATGCTCTCAAGTCACGTAGAAACAGTGGCACCTCCTGACTTCCTGGTTCAGGATCAATCCATTGTTCCCTCAAAATATCCAACAAACCCCGGGGAGCCCTACCATACATCAACTCATACGGAGTTACACCTAGGGACACTTGAATTCTTTCCCTGCAGGTATATAAGGCAAAGGGTAATAACATATCCCATTCTTTTACCTCTCCTGCTAACCCCCTTCTCAACATTTGTTTGAGAGTTTGGTTGAATCTCTCCACCAAACCATTTGATTGTGGATGGTAGGCTGAGGTTTTCACGTGACGAATGCCAAAGGCATCCCAGACCTGGGCCAAATATTTGGATACAAAATTGGACCCTCGGTCAGTCAACACCTCTCTTGGGAATCCCACTTCACAAAACAATTTTACTAGCTCTAAAGCTATTGTTTTTGCAGAAACATTCCTCAATGGTATGGCCCAGGGAAACCTTGTTGCCTGATCTACCATAACTAGGATGTATTGGAAACCTCGGGGCGTTTTAACTAATGGGCCTACAATATCCATGGCAATGCGACCAATTGGGTCTGTGATGATTGGCATGGGGATCAATGGCACCACCGGTGGGTGAGCCGCTGTAACTCGCTGACACGCTGGACATGCAGCACAAAACTGGGCAGTTTCTTTGAATATACCTGGCCAGTAAAAACGCACAAGAATTTGATCCAGTGTTCCTTGCATACCTTTATGACCTCCCACTGGATGATCATGTGCTAGCCTAAGTACTAGCCCTTTGAAAGTTGTGGGTACCACCAATTGTTTACGTATGGCACCATTTCTGGGGTCCTGACTCTCTCTATATAATATGTCATTATCTAGTCTGAATCTGGGCAATTCCTCCCTGACCTCCTGAGCATACTTAAAAGCTCGGGTGAGAGCTTGATCAGCTCGCTGCTCTTGTGGAAAGTTAGGAAACTTTGCCACCAACTCAGCTGGCACCCAGGGTAAACTTTGACCAGCTAACATCTCAGCCCTACCCTGTGCTCTGCAAAGTCTCTCACGCCTCTTTTGTGCTTTCAACTTTCTTACTTTACCAGATGATGGGGTTATTAAATCATCATGAGAGGGTAAGTCTCCTAATAACTCTGCCTGCTCCCCCTCCTCCTTCTGCTGGCTCTCTAACCTAGCCTGCAAGCGGGTGGATACAAGGCCCCTCTTATTACCCATAGTTTGGCTTTCTGGAAGCTTAACCATCTTTTTAGCTAGGGACTGAGGACTTCCAAAGAAAGGCCCGGGAGCTATTTCCATTATTAAACCTTCTCCCTCCTTCTTTCCTAGCCCTTTCACTAGTTCCTGTTTAAATCTTGGTCAGTCCTTTCCTAGGACCAAATCAAAGGGTAGCCTAGGCACCACTGCTAATAGGACTTCCTCTTGTTCCCCCAGGCACTTAACCTTTAGCCTATAGGTGGGATATGATGATGCAGCACCATGAATGCATCTGATGTGAACTTGGCTTTCAGGGTTCTAGGCACAAATCTTTCTTGGGCCTCTATCCTCTTCCAAAGCCTTTTTGACATCATACTCTGGTCTGCCCCAGAGTCTAATAATGCATTTGTGGTAATTCCTTGCACATCAACCATCAAAAGAAATCCTTCCTTGGGCTGTTTTAAATCCAGACCCATTAAACTAGTGTGTGTCTGGCATCTCTTCTCTAAGTGTCCCACTTTTCCACACTTGAAACATTTCTTTCTATTCCACTGTGTCATCTGGTTTGATACAGTACATTCATTTTCAGAAACATTCTTAATTATTCCTTTTTCTGATACAGCACATCTAGCCTCAGCATCCATCTTTAGAGGGCCACCCATTCTATGGCAAGCCTGCGTGGCTTCCAAGAATCTCTCTGCTAGCATGGTTGCCTCTCCAAGATTTTGGCAATTTTGCTGTATAAGAAAAACATTCAAATCTTTAGGTACCCCAAGCATAAACTGTTCCAGCATTATAATATCTAATAACATTTCTACTGTCTTTTGCTCAGGCTCCAACCATTTTACAGCTAAACTTCTGATTCTCTGACTCAGAGCCCTGGGTGTCTCACCCACTTTCAATGTAACAGCTCTAAACATTCGCCTATACTCTGAAATAGACAACCCTAGGCGATCTCTAATAGCTGCCTTTACATCCTTATAAATCAAAGCCTGGGCTGCTGGCATTGCTCTGTAAGCTGCTAGTGCCTCACCAGTTAATGAGGCTGCCAGCCTTACTGCCCACTGGGTCTCTGGCCATGCTAAAGCCTGTGCCACTCTTTCAAAAGACTCTAGAAAATCATCAACATTATCTTCTGGAGTTAATTTCCCAAAATTAAATGCCCCAATCCCTTGATTGAGTCCCGCAGTGTTCACATGTGGTGTACCAGTACTAACTGCTGGTCTTGCATCTGTTCCACTTTGGCTCTGCAGCTGAACTAGAGCTTGCACCAGATCAAGCACTGGTTTCTGCTGTTCCATTAAGGCCTTCATAGCAGTGTCCTGGGCATGCTGTGATAGCTCCTGCTGCTTGCTGAATTGGGCTGCCATCCACTGAGCCATCTCCCTCGGATCCATCTTGACCCCTGCAAGAAAAGAGAGAAAAAAAAAAAAAAACAAAGAGCAGCACCTTCCAACCAGGTGTGTTTTTTTTTTTTTTTTAATTACCCCCTGTGCTTACACACATCCACCACTAGACATGCCCAGGTACATATTACCTTGTCTCAGTGATGAATCCAGCTTTTCACAGGGTCTTTTCATCTGTGACAGCTTCCTGGAACAACCACTTTTCTTCCAAAGTGCAGATGAGGGAAAGAAATCTTCTTACAGCTTTAAACTTGACTTTTATTTGTAATCCACAACAAGTAAATCCTCTTGGTGCAAGAGCAATCCGAAAAACTACGCCATTTGTCAGACGGCTTCCTAGGGTGAGAACTTACACAATCTTGACGATGCATATATTCATATGATTCTTGCAAGGTATTGTGGGTATTGTAGTTCATTCACTCCCAAACACAGCTGATGACAATAATTTGAGTTGTGAAACCAAGTGGCAAGATCAATAAAATACTTATTTTATTGATGGGGTTTAATTCACCCAGCATATGTATGCTTGATAGCACTATAAATGAGGTTACTTGCTTGCAGTGTTTAAAATGGATAACAAAAAGTCACAAAGTAAACCAGAAACAACCTTCAGCTTGTCAGGCAATTAGCTAATGTTTTCTTAGCAAATAATTACCAAATACAAAGGCACAAAGTAAAGAATAAACTTTGCTGGTTAGGTTAACTTCTGCTTATTTTCCACGCCGATCTCAGCAGGGATTCTCCCTTGCTCACACCCACAATCAGGTGCAGCCCTAATTACTATCAATGGACCAGCTGAAAGCCTTTAGCTGGCTGGCTGCTACTGTGTGAGCCCAAATCCTGCTTTAAGAGCTGTTTGCAGTGGAAATAAAGAACAAAGTTAGGTTTCTTTGTGATGGCTGATGTGTTTGCTCAGAGAAAACTAGTAATAGCATTTAGATAGAGAACAGTCCATATAAACTGTATTTTCATCTGCTGTATCAATCAGCATATGGTCACTATCATACATTGGCACAGACGAGTCTTTCATTAAGGCACTATCATGAGAATGCTCATTCCCTTGCTGCCACTCTCTATTATAGATAGGGTCTGGATCAGTGTTCATACCTGAGCCTCTCCTGCTATCATTATTCCTCTCTGTATAGCCTGGCCAATATGTAATCCAATTCTGATGTCCAGCCTTCCAATCTTGATCCCTGGACACTGGATCTTCTCTCACATACCTTCTGGCCTTGGTCTGAAAGTCCCTTCCACATGCAGTCTTCTCTCTTCCAGGTAGCCACTGGTGATTCCTATCTCTGCCACTCCATTCCTCTGGCTGAATCCAGTCCAATGGACTCTGCTGGCTTTTGGAATACCTCCCAGTATGAGTACTGCCTTGGAATCTCCCAGACCTTCCAATGGCCTTTCTTCTCTTCCTTCCAGAGAGTTTCCTTCTCTCTCTATCCGCTTGGCTTGGCTTCTGTTTCTCCAGGTGATACTGGTGCTTGAGCTTGTAGCCGTTGCTGTCTCTGTATCTCTTCCTCCCTCTGTAGCTTTTGCTGAAGCTCTCCCTGAAGCTCTTTCTGTGGCTTTCGCTGAAGCTGTTCTTCAAACTGTTATCTGAAGAAATAAGCTCTATTCTTATCCTGTTCTAATGTGTGCTGCTCCCTAACACAGTGCAGCTGTCTTGAATCAGGCCCTGCCCTTTGAGATGAGTGCTTAGGGATTACCTCATAGCTCTCTTGATTGCACACACATTTTCCCACTTCAGCCCCTCTCATGGCTGCTGGAAACCTGGTGCATTCTGGGACTGGTAGTCTTTTATGTGAAAATTCTGTTTTCTCACTTCTACCAGAACTGACAGGTTGCTTGTTCAGAGTCACATCATCTTTTCTATAGCTCCTACCTGAGCTATGATAAGCTTCCTTATCACAAGCTAAACTCAGTAACTATCTCCCTCCTGATCTTCGATTGGAATATTCTTATTGTAAATTTAAGGCTTCCCTTAAAATGCACCCATTTGTAAAAGCACTCTCTTCTCTTGGAAGGGTGGCTTGACTCTGTCTTTTACCCTTCCCTACCTCCCTTTCTGGTTTGAATGGTTGTTTCTATTGTGCATTGCAGTTTCTTTTCTGTTTCATATTTTGTTTTTATTGTAAACTACCTTGCTGGGTTTTTTTTCGAAATGGTGGTATATCAAATTTTAAATAAACTAAACTTTGTACTGAGTGGAGGAGTAGCCTAGTGTTTAGAGCAATTGCCTAGTACCCAGAAGATCAAAGGATTTGATTCCCACTGGCACTACTTGTGACTTTGAGCAAGTCACTTTACCCTCCATTGCCTCGGAAGAAAAGGCTGGCAATCTACTTCCGATGATACATTGCCAAGAAAACACAGAGGTAGCTGGGTCGCTATGAGTCAACACTGACTTGATGGCACTAAAAAAAAAAACTTTGTACTAGGGTAATTTTATAAGCCCTCACTTGGTTTGCAGGTTGTTGTGGTGTGAGAGCTTGTCTGCATCAGTGATACTGAGTGCTAAACTATCGGTAGCTTAACTACTGGCAGGGTCTGCCAAGATGGACAAGTCTCAGCTGAGGTGCCAGACTAAGACAAACTATCTTTTTGGGCAACAGCAGAATAGGATGGTGTTGGCAGCGAAGGATCACATTTCTGTGACAATGGCAACAACACTAGCATTACCTGTGCAGACGAAAGGCCTGGCAATCTACTTCTATATCTTGCCACAAAAACCCAATGAATAGTCACAACAAAACAAATTGCACTATAGTCTCCCAGGTCAAAAGTCATGAAAATGGCTACTGCGGATGAGCTGAAAACATTTCAGAGTAAAGCCAGCACTTATAATGTGGTTGGATCAAAGCCCTCGGGACATCTGACCGTTGATGTAGCTATGCATGAGAATCACAAGCTGCAAAGATGTCTTACATGTGGGGACATGGAATGTATGAAGCATGAACCAAGAGAAGTTGGAGGTGGTCAAGAATGAAATGGAATGTATACAACTTGATTTGTTAGGTGTCAGTAGACTGAAGTGGACTGGCATTGGGCACTTTGCATCTGATGATCACATGGTATCCTATGCCGGAAATAGAAGACAAAGAAGAAATGATGTTGCATTTATAATTAAGAAGAAACTTGCAAGAACTGAAATGAAATATAATGCAGTGAACACTTAATTTCTATTCATCTACAATGAATTGCTATCAGCACAACTATTATTCAGGTATATGCCCCAACAACAACTGCAAAAGAGGAAGAAGTTGATCAGTTATATGAACAAGTACAAGCTGAAATTAACTGAATGTGCAAACAGGATATTCTAATAATCATGGGTGATGAGAATGCAAAAGTTGGCAACAAAGAAGGCAAAGTGGTTGGAAAATATGGACTTGTCAACAGAAATAACGCTGGAGAAAAACTAATGGAATTCTGAAATGATCCATTCATCGCAAATACCTTCTTCCAGCAACATAAGAAGTGACTGTGCACATGGACTTCACCGAGTGGACTGTACAAAAATTAAATTAACTACATCTATGGAAGTCAATGATTATAAAGCTCAATAACATCAACAAAGACAAAAACTGGAGCTGACTGTGGTACAGCTCACCAACTATTAGTATGCAAATCAAGCTAAAGCTCAAAAAAGAGCAAGCCGTTCATAAATGTAACAAATATGACCTTGAGACAACTGGAATTTAAAGACTGCCTGCAAAATTGCTTTGCTGCTTTGGACACAAATGACAGAGCACCAGAAGAGTTATGGGATGACATTACGAAAGGTATGCTCAAAGAAAGTGAGAAGTCTCTACAAAAGGTGAAAAAGCAAAAGTGGTCAAAATGTTTGACCGAATAAACTCTGAAAATTGCCCAGAAATGCAGAGAAAGCTAAAGCCCGAGATGAAAGAGAGGCAATCACAGATCTCAACAGAGATTTTCAATGTGAAGCAAGATGAGACAGGGGGAAGTACTGCAAGGAAATAGAATCAGAAACTATTAGAGGAAGAAAAAGATCTGCTTTCCTAAAGCTACGAGAGTTAAAGAGAATATTCCAGCTTTGAATTGGAATGCTACAAGATGCCCAAGGATCCATGTTAAATGATGTTGAGAAGATCAATAAAAGGTGGAAGGAATACACAGAGCCATTATACTATAAAGATCAAGTGGATCAATAGCTATTTCAACTTGGACCTTATGATCAGGAAACACTGGTGATGAAAGAAGAAGTCGAAGCAGCATTGAAAGCATTATCAAAGAACAAAGCACCCAGCATTGATGATATTCCCACTGAAGTATTACAGCAATTACATGTGGCCGTTACCTTACTTACAAGGCTCTGCCAGGAAATTTGGAAGACAACATCATAGCCAATTGACTGTAAAAGATCTGTGTTTATTCCAATACTAAAGAAAGGTGATCCGACTGACTGTGGTAATTATTACACAACGCTCAGATCCCACATGTCAGCATGATTCTACTCAAGATCATTCAGCAGAGACTACAACCATACCAGAACGAGAACTGCCTGAAATGCAGCCAGGTTTCAGGAAAGGGTGAAGAATGAGAGACATCAGCGTGGATGTGAGACTGATACTTGAAAAGCCAAAAGAATACCAAAAGGATATCTATATGTGTTTTATTGACTACAGCAAGGCTTTTGACTGTATAAACGAAGAAAAAATTTGGGCTATATTGAGAAGCATGGATATACCAAAACATCTACTAGGTCTTTTGCACAACCTTTACAATAATCAAGAAGCAACAGTCCAAACAGAACAAGGAGAAATATAATGGTTTAAAAACAGCAAATGTGTATGACAAGGCTGCATACTTTCCCCCTACCGGTTTAATTTATATGCAGAACTGTATGAAGACAACCGAGGTGTAAAAATGGATGGAAGTCTCAGCAACAACCTTCGCTATGCTGATCATACCACATTACTGTCTGAAAGTGAAGACGATGGTACTGCACCTTAATGTGAAGAAGTTCATTGGATGATGGAGAATAAATACAGTAGAAGTGGGGCCATTCCGCACCACGAATAGCGGGGATGGACGTCTTGGATGTCCAATCTCACTGTTTACAGGGACCCAATTCCGGCACTAGAGTTCCCTACACATACAAGGCCATTGTGAGGGGAGCTCTGAATTGGGCGGGAGGGGCAGAAGCAGGGCGGGGAGTGGGCAGATCAGAGGTGGGCCCATTACCCCGGATGTACAGGGCCTCTTCCGGTCACATCCCTGAAGCAAAGATGGATGGAGACTTATTCCACCTCGGAGGTGGAATAAGTGCCCTCCAGGTTGGCGATTGGCACCGGAGGACACCCATGACGAATTGAGCAGCATCTGCCCGATACCGGCTCTGGCAGGTCCATATGGGGGTAGGGCAGTGGGGAAAAGCTGGTTTTTGGGGTTGCCGGGCTGCGTGGCTCCTGCTGGGCATCCCGCTGCCATGGTGATGCGATGCCATGGCACAGGGACTCCAGCAGGACCATATGAAGGGATGGATGGGGAAAAAGTTAGATGGCCCACACATCAGAATCAAGGCCTGTCTGACCCCTCTAAGTGCCCGATTCTGCACCCACAGGAACATCTAGCTCCCGCGGATGCAGAATCAGGTACAAATCTGGCCTGCCAGATTTTGGACGTCCGGTCAGGCTGGACGTCCCCCCAGTTGGAATTGGCTTCATAGTGGACAACTTTAACCTGCATGGATCAATAATCAATAAAGAAATGACAAGCAGCCAAAAATTCTGACAGTGCATTGCTCTTGGCTATGAAGGACCTAGACAAGATTCTCAGGAGTAGAGATATCTCTCTCCATACAAAGATTTGACTTGTTCAAGCCATGGTATTTTCAGTAACGTCATATAGATGCAAAAGATAGATGTGAAGAAAATCAATGCCTTTGAATTTTGATGCTGGTGAAGAATATTGTGTATACCATGGATTGCCCAAAGAACAAACCAGTCAGTACTAGAGGAGATCAAACCTAAGCTTTCTTTAGAAGCTCAGATGATAAGACTTTGACTTTCATACTTTGGACACATGATGCACATTATGTTCATTCTATTTCTAATAAACTTCCCTTTATTCATGATCTTTTCATCTCTCGTGCTTTTCATCTACCTGCTCTTACTGTAATCTGGCTCCTTCCTGATGACACTGCTTCAGTTGTTGCCCTCTTATGGCAGCTTCCAAATCTCCCACACCCCTCGTGCCACTGGCTGTGGTAATAGTGTTTCTACTTTCTCCTTCTTGCCAGTTTCAACCCCTCCTTATACCTCAGTCCCATCCCTTTTCCTCCTTTGAAGTCCACTCCATCCGTCTTTTCTATCCCCTTCTTCAGATTGCTGTCATTTATAGAGCCCCTGAGAAGTCCATTTCTACCTTCCTCACTGATTTTGACTCTAGACTCTCCTTATTCCTGGATTACTCTTCCCCCTCCCTTATTCTTGGTGATGTTAATTTCCATATTGATAACCCCTCTGACCCCTTCGCATCTAAGCTCCTTACCCTTACTTCCTCTTTCAACCTCCACCTTTGCTCCTCTGCTCCTACTCAGCAGCTTGGTCACTGCCTTGACTCATTTTCTACTCTAATTGTTTACCTTCTAATTTCCGCACCTCAGTTCTTCCCTTATCTGATCACTATCTCTTAAGTCTCTTCAACACTTCCTGCCTCAGTCTTGCCCTATTTCCTCCTATCCTTTGAGGAATCTTCATGCTGTTGACCCTCTGATTTTATTTGCTTCTGTCTCTTCCCTTCTTTCTTCCACTTTGTCCTCTAAGTCTGTTAATGAGGCCATTATGTCCTATAAAAACGCTCTTTCCTCCTCGTTGTATAAACTTGCTCTGTCCATTCCACATCCTGTGAGGCACTCTTCACCTCAACCCTGGCTTTCTTCAACTCCCCCCTACCTTTGCTCCTGTGTCCGCTCAGTAGAATGAATATGGCTTAAATCTTGCTCCCTTTCTGACCTCCTCCACTGTAAATTCATGCTTACCTCTTTCCAGACTGCCATTGCACTTGTGAGCAAAACTATTTTATACATCTGACCAACTGTCTTGCCTATAACCCCCGTCATCTCTTTTCTACTTTCAATTCCCTTCTTAAGACACCTCCACCTCCTATCCCTCCTTCTCTCCCTGCCCAGACCCTTGCAGACTATCTCCATGACAAAGTCCTTAAAACTTCCTTATTCAACCCTCTTCCCTCTCTGCAGTATCAACTTTTTCCCTCAATTTCCCCCACCCTTTCATCCTTTTCTAAAATCTCTGAAGAGGAAATCTCCCTTCTTCTTTCCTCCTTTAAACTCGCTACATGCTCTTATGATCCTATCCCCTCCCATCTTCTCAATTCCATTTCCTCCTCCATCATCCCTTCCATCTCCCATATTCTCAATCTTTCACTCTCCACTGCAACCTTCCCTGCAACCTTCAAGCATGCTATGATCACTCCTCTTCTCAAAAAAACTTCTCTTGATCCTACTGATCCTTCTATCAACCAATCTCCCTTCGCCCCTTCCTCTCCAAACTTTTTGAACATGCAATTCTCTGCCGCTGCCTCAATTTTCTCTCTTCTCATGTCCTCCTTGACCCCACTCTGGTTTTCGACCTCTTCATTCTACTGAAACGGCTCTTGCCAAAGTTTCCAGTGACTTGTCCCTAGCTACGTCCAAAGGCTTTTATTCAGTTCTTACTCTTTTTGATCTTTTTGCAGCTTTCGATACTGTTGATCATTTTCTTCTCTTTGACACATTATCCTCTCTTGGTTTTAGAGACTCTGTGCTGTCTTGATTCTCTTTTTATCTCTCCAAGTGCTCCCTTCAGTATTTGCTCTAATATTTCCTCCTCTATTGCCATCCCCTCTTTCAGTTGATGTACACCAAGGGTCTGTTCTAGGTCCTCTCTTTTTCTTTTTCTACACCCAGTCCCTTGGTGCCCTCATCTCTTTCCATGACTTTTAGTATCATTTTTATGTTGATGACTCTCAAAACTATCTTTCTTCTTCTGTCATTTCTCCTGCACTTCAAGCTCATATCTCTGCTTGTTTATCTGACAACACTGCCTGGATGTCTCGCCGCTATCTGAAATTGAACATGGCTAAATCCGAACTTATCATCTTTTTCCCTAAACCCTCCTTCCACCTTCCTTCTTTCTCCATCATTGTTGACAATACTCTTCTTCTTCCTGTTTCCTCAGCCTGTAACCTTGAGGTCATCTTTGACTCCTCTCTTTCCTTCTCCTCTCATATTCAGCAGATTTCTAAAACCTATCATTTCTTTCTCTATAACATTAGCAAAATTTGCCCTTGCTCTCTGAACACACAACTAAAACTCTTGTCCACTCCTGTTGATTACTGCAACTTCCTCCTTGATGGGCTCCCTTAGAGTCATCGATCTATTCAAAACTCAACTGCGCAGCTAATCTTCTGCCAACCCCGATACACTCACATAACCCCTCTTCTGAAATTACTTCACTGGCTCCCCTTCCATTTCCGTATCCATTTCAAACTTTTTCTTCTAATCTATAAATGCATTCACTCTACTGCCCCTCATTACCTTTTCTTTCTTCTCTCTCCCTCCTCATGAACTTCACTCCTCCCCTGGTTTCCTTCTTTCTATGCCCTTTTCCTCTAATGCCAACTCCAGACTTTGTTCCTTTCACCTTGCTGCTCCTTATGCCTGGAACAAGCTTCCTCTATCATTACATCAAGTCTCCTCTCTCTCACTCTTCAAATCTATGCTAAAGGCTTACATCTTTGAGGCAGCATTTGGATCCTAATTTCTCATTTCCCCTGTGTCTCCGCTCCCTATTGATCCCTTAATTCTCTTGTATTATATTGCTTGCATTGTCTTTCTTAACTAGATTGTAAGCTCTTCAAGCAGGGACTGTTTTTTATTTGTTTGTACAGCGCTGCTTATGCCTTGTAGGGCTTAATAAATGATTAATAGTAGTAGTAGAAAAACATCATGTTTGGCAAGGTTGAAGGTCAATGATTGTAGGATAAGGCGATATAGAAATACTGTTAAATAAATAAATAAAATAAATAAATGAGGAAGATCAGCAATGAGATGGCTCGATATAATAATAGCAGCTATGGATGCCACTCTATTAACAATGAGCACCTGACTGAAGACCGAACACAGTTTATGACAACTAATCAGATGGTCGCCGACTCGACGACACTTAACAACACAATTTTATAAGAGCACATAGGTACATGTATTGCCTTTATAAAATAGTGATACTGTAAATACTGTAAATAAAGGTTAAGGATCCATTTCACTAAAAATCATTAAGCCATTAATGTGAGAATTAGTACTTGCTTCACATGGAGCACGTACTAATACCTCTGTTCAAAGATGAACATGGAATGAGGTGGGAATGGGCAGGGCCGCACTTTACATTTAATTAGAGTAACATAGCACCTAATTAAAGAGTTTTTAAGGTGCCTATTTTGTTTGTTTTATAAAACAAATAGGTGCTTACTTGTTTATGTAACGTACTAGTCTAAGGGGTTTGTTTACAAAGCCGCGGTAACGGTTTCTGCCCGATATCGGAGCCGCGGCCCCATTGAATTCAATGGGGCCGCGGCTCCGATATCGAGCGGAAGCCGCTATCGCGGCTTTGTAAACAAGCCCCTGTTAGAAATCACACCTTAAATTAAGACACAAATGCCCATCCTTTGCTTTTGCAAGAATTCATGTAAATTGTGGTATTTTATAATATATGCGGGTACTTGTGCATTCCACACTTATTTCACCCAAACTCCACTCGTGAACATGCTCACTGGCAAAGTACACACCATGAAGCAATGTATGCATTTTTAAGCTGGCTGATATTTTATATGCTGGTTGGTGTTTTATATGTGCATAAATGAGTAAAACAACACCTAGTTAGGTGCATACTTGATGCCCTCTTACAAAGTTACCCCCAGTGTGTGGAATTGTATTTCACATGAATGCAACAGATAATGCAGAACATATAATGCCACCTAGATTTAGGCCAGAAGAATACACACAAATGTAGTTATTTAAAACATCAACATGCATAAATGAGTATGCTTGTGCCACAGCCTATTGTGTAACTATGCATGTAAACATGATGGCACATATATTGTGGACCTGCAGAGAGGTAGAGTTTTGGAAGCGTGTGGGCAGGACACAAAATTATGCATGTAAATTATAAAATTTAGATATGGTCATTTACACCAGCTCTAGGGCTGGTTTAAGTGATTGCACATTAAATTTCGTGCATTTTTGACCACTTACACTAGATTTTATAAAGAAAAGTAGATCACTCTTTATAAAATTACCTTTAAGTGCATCTATGCTATCTGCAATGCAGTTAATATATGGCAAGTACATTGTCTCTAACTTAACTGTATGCAAGGTCAGCCCGAGGCATGTGCAGGCATGTGCACTCACATTAATTTTGGCAATTAACCACGGTAACTACAAACTTTTAATGCAGATTAGTACTGTGTGCACAGTAGAATATCCTTTTATTAATTGATGCTGTATTTCTTCTACATAATCTGTGGCTTTGATAATAACCACTGTACCACCTTTATGTGTTTTTTTTTTTAAGTCTGAATATTTTTCAGATTCATCAGACCTAATCTTATCAAATGCATGGGATTATTGTACCTCAACATCCATGAGGTAGAGAAAGACTGTAAATCCCTACACATTAACTTCTGAAAAGTAATATGACTGTATCCAGCACTCCCAAGAGAACCCATGTAGGATTGTTAGATATAATAGAAAAATCTGCAGTAGCGTACATGTGCTCAGAAAAATAATGTCTAAGGGATCTGTTACTAAACAGCGATAGTGGCAATCGTGTGAAATTGGTGCCGCGGCCCCATTGAATAAAATGGGGCCGCGACACTGATTTTGCACGATCGCCGCTATCGCTGTTTAGTAAACAGACCTCTAAGTTTCAAAGACTGAATAAATCTTCTTACTCTTACTTCACTGCTAAATTGCTCATTTATAAAAAAAAAAAAAAAAAGGTACAACATATGCACCTAGGCACCTTTCCTGGCCAGGAGTCCCATTATAAAATTACTCTGGAGGAGACTATGGGAGCTGTCTTGCAGAAATTTTCTGATATGGATACAAGAGTTTCAGCTTAGTAAAATCTTTGTGTGATTTCTTAGGGCATCATATAGAAAACTGCAGCTAATCCTTTAAAGAATATGAGTACAAGGTTAATAGGCTTCCTGAAGATGATAAATGTATCTAGTGTGGCTTAAAAGTTATCTTTAAAAAAGTTTGGTAGATCAAAGACACATTTGTCACTCGGTGAAAGACTATTGTTTGACTAATAATATAAGGATAAATTCTTCAGATGTTTTACCTGTGATAGACTTGTTGGTACTGATTTTTCTGTAGAAAATCTGTCTTTTCATCACTTAAGTATCCAGAAGCTGCCGTACTGTTGGTATATTTTGTTATCGAGCTGGGTCATAACTATATTCTAAAACGTATTTTCTCTAAGAAGGATATTGCATTTTCAGGCCATAGAATCAGAAACTTTCCTGATATTTCTATATGACTGGTAAATGGGCAACATTTATGGATGTCATTTCAGAAGCCTTGCTTGATATCTATGTATGTAAATGATAATCTCAGAATACTCCTATTAACAAGTATATATAGATGCTGCCAAGAGATATCCAGATTCAAAAGGAGCATGTCTTAGGCATTGTTTGGGAGGACCAAAAAATACGGGCTCAGTTTTCAAAAGCTCTTATCAAGATAACCATGGAGATTATTTAGATAAGGATACTGAGTGAGGTATTCAGCAGCACTATTCCCTTCTGATGGCCCCTTTTATCTTTATTTACGGATTTAATATACCGCTCTTTACCGGTGGCATCAGAGCGGTGTACAATAATGCATGACTTCCCCACTCCATAACCCTGATCCCATCCCTGGCCTTACCAGAGGTCCCTGGTGCCTAGTGGCAGCAGGAATAATCCCCATTTGTGGTCCTGGGTTCAAAATGGTGGCCTTGACCCCAAGTGGTAATAGTGTGATACAGGGCCGTACCGATTGTGAAATGCGCCCTGTGTGACTTGCACATCGGGCGCGCCCCCCACCCCCGCACCTCCATCTAGCCACTTTATGGGGGCGGGAAAGAAGACCTGCTTAGCATGCCGCGAGATGGCTTAAGGGGAGCATTTCGGCAATCTGCTGTTGTCTGCCGCCGCTGAGAGAAGAAAAAGTGGCGGCGGTAGGCAACGGCAGACAGTTGAAATGCGCCCCTTAAGCCTTTGCGCCCTCTGCGGCCGCACCACTCGCACAGGGCTAGGTATGGTCCTGGTGTGGTATTTATTACCACTGGGAGTCAGCTTACCAAATAAGGTCAAAATGCTATTTATGCTATTTACGCTCAAAATGCCCTTATTTGTCAGCCTGATCACTCCTGCCATTATACTAGACACCAGTGAAAAGGAGGTTATTGCGAGTATTGTCCTGGGGGGATTCTGTTGTGAGATTCCTCTCCAGATGACAGGTTCTGTCGGGAAGATTCTGGTCTGGAGGGGGCTTCTATTGGGGGGGGAGTGTGATGCTGATCAGGAAGGCTTCTCTTGGAGGGAGGAAGCAGATCAAGGGAGCCTTCTGTCAGAGGGGCTGCTGTCCAGGGGTATTGGGACAGGGGATCTATGCTAGGGTGGGGGGGGGGGTGTCTGTGCTGGTGAAGGGGCCTGTGATGGGGTGAGGGGGGATATAGGTGCAATGCTGTGGCTGTTGCTTTCTTTTTATTAAATCTGGGCATCACACTTGCTGCACTACTGAACTGCAGCTAATGCAGCAGCAATTAACACCACCTCTCAAGATAGTGCTAAGTGCAGCTGCTCTATAAGCAGTTCTGACAGCTGCTATCCAATATATTACCGTGATAGATGTCAGAGCAGGCCATGTCATCTTCACCCAGAAACCATTCAGTTCCCGCCACAATCCATGGTAAATAGCATGTTATTTTTATTTGGTGCTAACCATTAACATGGACTTGTACTAATGGTTAGCGTGTGGTAAAATCCATGCTAACTACTGACCACACTTTAGTAAACATCTTTGAATATTTCTTCATGTAATAATCCATGAAAAACTTATTCACATGGAGGCCTATTTTAAGTTGCAAGTCCCGGCGTCTGTGCGTCCGGTTCTGACCGGACGCACAGAGAACATAAGAACATAAGAACATAAGATATGCCATACTGGGTCAGACCAAGGTCCATCAAGCCCAGCATTCTTTTTCCAACAGTGGCCAATCTAGGTCATACGTACCTAGCAGTTTCCCCAAGGGACACAGGTTCCACAATGCTTGTACTGGTTCAAGCATTGATATCCTGGGTCCCTTCTTAATAATGGTTTATGGACCTTTCCTCCAGGAACTTGTCCAAACCTTTTTTAAACCCAGCTACACTAACAGCCTTTACTACATCCTCCGGCAACAAATTCCAGAGTTTGATTACACGTTGAGTGAAAAAATATTTTCTTTTATTAATCTTAAATAGTTTACCCTGTAGCTTCATTGCATGTCCCCTAGTCTTTCCATATTCTGATAAGGTAAACAATCGATCTACGTTTACCCGTTCCACTCCGTTCATTAATTTATAGACTTCTATCATATCTCCCCTCAGCCGTCTCTTCTCCAGGCTAAAGAGCCCCAACCTTTTTAGCCTTTCTTCATAGGAGTAGCCTTCCATCCCCTTTACCATTTTGGTGGCTCTTCTCTGAACCTTTTCTAAAATCGCTATATCCTTTTTAAGATACGGCGACCAGAATTGCACACAATATTCAAGGTGCGGTCTCACCATGGAACGATATAGAGGCATTATAATATCTTTTGTTTTATTTTCCATTCCTTTCCTTATCATACCTAGCATTCTATTTGCTCTCTTGGCCGCCGCTGCACACTTGGCCGAGGGTTTTAACAAGGTATCCACAATGACGCCTAAATCTTTTTCCTGGGTGGTGGTTCCTAATGTGGAACCTTGCATCGTGTAACCATAGTTTGGGTTGTTCTTCCCTAGGTGCATAACCTTGCACTTCTCCACATTAAATTTCATCTGCCATTTTGATGCCCAGTCTTCCAATTTATCAAGATCCTCTTGCAATTTTCCACAATCCTCCTGGGTTTTAACAACTTTAAATAGTTTTGTGTCATCTGCAAATTTGATAACCTCACTTGTTATTCCACTTTCCAGGTCATTTATGAATATGTCAAAAAGCAGCGGACCCAGCACAGATCCCTGGGGTACACCACTATTCGCCTTTCTCCATTGGGAAAATTGGCCATTTAGCCCTACCCTCTGCTTTCTATCTTTTAACCAGTTCCTGATCCACAGTAGTACACTGCCTCCTATCCCATGACTCTTTAGTTTTGCCAAAAGTCTCTCATGAGGGACCTTGTCAAAGGCTTTCTGAAAGTCCAGATACACAATATCAACCGACTCACCTTTGTCCACCTGTTTATTCACTCCTTCAAAAAAACATAACAGATTAGTAAGACAAGATCTTCCTTGTCTAAAGCCATGTTGGCTGTCTCCCATTAGGTCGTGACTATCTACATGCTGAGTAATTTTATTCTTTATGATGGTTTCTACCATTTTTCCCGGTACTGATGTCAGGCTCACCGGTCTGTAGTTTCCCGGATCACCCCTCGAACCCTTTTTAAAAATTGGTGTTACATTGGCGATCCTCCAATCCTCAGGTATTAGAGATGATTTTAATGATAGTTCACAGATTACTGATAGCAGGTCTGCAATCTCAAATTTCAATTCTTTCAACACCCTTGGATGTATACCATCCGGCCCAAGTGATTTGCTACTCTTCAGTTTATCTAATAGTTGTAAGACATCTTCCCGATGTATCGATATTTCCTTCAATTCTTCCACACCTTTAAATACCACTTCAGTCATGGGTAACATCCCTACATCTTCCTCAGTAAAGACCGAAGCAAAGAATTCATTCAGTCTCTCCGCTATCGCCTTGTCGCCTCTTAGTGCTCCTTTAACCCCTTTATCATCTAATGGACCAACTGACTCTCTCACAGGTTTTTTGCTACGAATGTACTTGAAATGGTCTTTATTTCGCGTTTTTGCTTCCGCAGCAAGCTTCTTCTCAAATTCTCTCTTTGCCTGCCTTATCAATGCCTTGCATTTGACTTGCCAGTGCTTGTACTGTTTCCAGGTTTCATCGTTTGCCTCTTTTTTCCATTTCCTGAAAGATGCTTTTTTGGCAACAACAGCCTCTCTGACCTCACCTTTAAACCATGCTGGCAGTTTTTTGGACTTCCTTCCACTTTTCTTAAAGCGTGGAATACAGCTGGTCTGGGCTTCCAAGATAGTATTTTTCAACAACACCCAAGCTTGATGTACGTCTTTAACCTTTGCAACTGCTCCTTTTAGTTTTTTCTTAACTGTTTTCCTCATTTTATCATAGTCTCCCTTTCGAAAGTAAAAGGGTAGTACTGTGGATTTCCTTACTATCCCTCCTCCACTAATTAAATCAAAGGTGATCATGCTATGATCACTATTGCCAAGTGGCCCCAACACCCTTATCTCTTGCACTACATCTGGTGTTCCACTAAGGACTAGGTCTAATATTGCTTCCCCTCTGGTTGGTTCATGAACCAGCTGCTCCAAGAAGCAGTCATTTATTTCATCTAGGAACTTTATCTCCCTAGCATGTCCTGTTGTGACACTGACCCAGTCGATGCCGGGGTAATTGAAATCACCCATTATTATTACTGCACTGTAACTTTTGCTAGCTTCCTTGATTTCTTTGAGCATTTCATCATCCATTTGTTCATTCTGGCCAGGCGGACGATAGTACACCCCCACTGCCATCGCCTTCCCCTTTTTACATGGAATTTCAATCCATAGAGATTCTACAGCAAATTTTGTTTCTTGCAAAACTTTAATCCTTTCTGACTCAATGCCCTCTCTAACATAGAGCGCAACCCCTCCACCAATTTGGTCAGCTCTATCATTACGATATAGTTTGTACCCAGGTATCACAGTGTCCCACTGGTTGTCCTCCTTCCACCATGTCTCTGATATTCCAATCATATCTAACCTTTCGTTTAGTGCTATATATTCTAACTCTCCCATCTTGTTTTGTAGACTTCTAGCATTTGCATACAAGCATTTTAGAGACTGTATTTTATTCATATTAATTTGGCTATTGGTAGACATGGGTAATTTGGGATCTTTAAGTTCTGTCTGCTCCATACTCGAGGGCATTTGGGCTACTTTACTCTTTTGTGGAACCTCTCTGCTTTTTGTAGTATCCTTCAAGGATACATTCTTCCGAACCATGCGCTCTTGGGCGACTGTCGGCTTTCCCCTATTATCTAGTTTAAAAGCTGCTCTATCTCCTTTTTAAAGGTTAATGCCAGCAGCCTGGTTCCATCCCGGTTAAGGTGAAGCCCATCCCTTCGGAAGAGCCCCTCCTTTCCCCAGAATGTTCCCCAGTTCCTAACAAATCCGAACCCCTCATCTCTGCACCATTGTCTCATCCACGCATTGAGACTCCGGAGCTCTGCCTGCCTTTTGGGTCCTGCGCGTGGAACGGGAAGCATTTCGGAGAACGCTACCCTGGAAGTTCTGGATTTCAACTTCCTACCTAAAAGCCTAAATTTAGCTTCCAGAACCTCCCTACCACAGAGGTAGATGGGATTCTGATCCCGTGGGGCACATCTAGTCCCCGCGAGATCAGAATCCCATCTAGGCCTGTACGTGCAGGCTGGGACCCAGTTCCGGTCGGTCTGCACATATAGGCCTTTGCCCACCTAACTCAGTCAAAACTCCTGAATGGAGCCACGGCGCCATGGCATCCAGTTGCCATGGCACTGTGGCTCCATTCAGGAGCCATGATCCCTGGCCACTGCTGACTTTGTTCTTTCCCTGCAGCCTGACCCCCGATCTGGCCTCCCAAGGCCAAGGTCGGGCTGCAGGGAATCCCCTACACTCCCTCCTATCTTTGCCACTGCCCCGGCCTGCCATCCCCTGACATCTAGGGGAACTTATTCCACCCCAGAGGTGGAGTAAGTTCCCAGTCTAGTCTGCCAGCCCCGGACATTCAGGGCCGACATCAGAATCGGCTCTGTACGTTCAGGGCCGCAGACTGCCCATTGCCTGCCCTAACTCCACCTCCGCACTGCCCCCTTCCCGCCCCCATCTAACTTCACCCGTACAAATTCCCTGTTCAGATGGGGAGGCTTATTCGGGGATGGGAAGTGGGATAAATAGCGAGGATGGACGTCCCAATGGGATATCCATCCCCGCTATTCATGTTACAGAATAGACCCCATTATGCATACTTGTTTTCTTTTTAACATATAATATGTCATATAACTAAATTCATCATATTCAGAAATGTATATATGTATAAAGTATTATCATAAATGCTATTCTCTCTCTTAAACTTAGGGAGTGATTTCTCTGGAAGTCCTTACAGTCATCCTCAGTATTCAACATACAGTGATTCTTGGAGATTTCCCAATCCTGGATTACTAGGTGAGCATGTTTCTTTTCTGCTATCTTTTAGATGTTTTAGTTTACCCAACTATAACTGTGTAGTACTAACACAGTACAAGGTCAATATGTAGCCATGGTAGTCAGCATTAATGCAGACTGCCACAGTTAAAGAAAATCCACATGTTCAACGCTGGTATCCTGTTAGCAGCTACTGTAGTACCGAATATCTGGATTCAGTGCAGGCTGTCGGCTCTGTCTGGATAATGACAATATTCAGTCTGCTATTTGATAGCTAACTGGATAAGGTTAGGATAGTTTATAATGGGAGAGTGGAGGAGTTGCCTAGTGGTTAGAGCAACAGTCTAGTGAACAAGAGACCAGGGTTTGATTCATACTGGTATTACTTGTGCCCTCCATTACCTCAGAAGAAAGGCCTGGCAATATACCTCTGACAGGGGTGGCACAAAGCAATCTGCTGCTTGAGGTGAGGGATGAGATTGTTTACCCCCCCCCCCTCCCAGAACAGGGAGGGGGGGCTTCCTCAAAACCCCAGTCAGGGACTGAACCAAACCAAAATAATGTGCAGGAAATGCAAGGAACTAAAAGAAAGAGTGAGAACCCCAGCATAGTTTATAACACCAAATTATAACTGATTTTTATTTTGTTGTTATAAACTGCATTTTGGCTCTTGCATTTTTCTTTTTGAACATATATTTGCATTCACAGAGCCCCCTCCCTCAACAATGGATGCAAAGCAGAACTAGGACATTCATCCACAGACCTCAATATCTAAAAAAAAAAAAAAAAAAAAAAAATCTGATTCTAGTCATCTCAATAACAACAACAAACATTCTCCAGTACCAGGCACATGGTAAGCAAATGCAAAACCCTACAACAAAGTCAATGAGGATTTATAGAGCAAGTCTACCATACCATACCAGCCCTAACCTCCAAAACTCACATAAGCAACTTACGCCAGAAAGCATTACTGTAAATACTGCAGTGGGCCCTGGAACATCCAACACCTATTTGAAAAGCTGAACACAGAAACATAGAAACATGACAGCAGAAAAAGACCACATGGCCTATCTAGTCTGCCCTTATTTATTTATTTATTTATTTATTTGACAAGTTTTGTATTCCGCCTTTTCCTTCAATCAAAGCGGTACAATACAAGACAAAGGATATACAAAGGAAGAGAAACAAACACTGGTTCTACATTACATCAAGCAGTAAGCACTGAGGGCACATAACAAAGGGGAAAGAATACACACATCATATAACATTTAACCTAAAACAGGCATACCAGCAAAGTAACCATTCATAAATACAGCCGTTTCTCTGGTCCCGCTTGGTCCAACGCCTACGGGCCATGCCAAAGGCCCTTCCATATCAACCACTACAACAGTCCCCTTTTTTCCTTTAGAGATCCTCTGTGTTTGTCCTATGCATTTTTGAATTCAGATACTGTCCTCATCTCTACCACCTCCACTGGAAGAAATATTTCCTCATCTCTACCACCTCCGTAAACAAATATTTCCTCATATTACTCCTGAGTCTATCCCCTTTCACCTTCATCCTATGTCCCCTCATAGCAGAGCTTGCTTTCAATCGAAAGAGGCTCTACTCCTGCGCATTTATGCCACAGAGGAACTTAAACATCTCAATCATATCATCTCTATCCCGCCTTTCCTCTAAGGTGTACATATTAAGATTCTTAAGTCTGTCCTCATATGCTTTATAGCAAAGAGCACTAACCATTTTAGTAGCCACCCTCTGTACCGACTCCAACCTGTTTATATCCTTTTGAAGGTGCGGTCTTCAGAATTGCACACAATACTCCAAATGACGTCGCACCAAAGACCTATACAGAGGCACTATTACCTCCTTTCTTCTGCTTGTCATTCCTCTCCCTATGCACCCAAGCATCCTTTTAGATTTGTCGCCGCTTTTTCTACCTGCTTAGCTACTTTAAGATCATCAGAGACAATTACACCTAGGTCTCCCTCTTCTTTTGTGGACAGAAATATTTAATCCCTATATTATATCGCTTCCTTGGATTGCTGCATGCCAAATGCATGACCTTGCATTTTTTAACATTAAATCTCAGCTGCCAACTTGTAGACCATTCTTCAAACTTAGCTAAATCCCTCCTCAAGTTATTTACACCTTCTGGGTGTCTACTCTATTGCAGATTTTGGTATCATCCGCAAAGAGGCAACCTTACCTGTCAGCCCTTCCGCAGTATCACTAACAAACATGTTAAAAAGAATCGGACCAAGGACAGAACCCTGGGCGCACCACTTGTAACCTTCTTCTCCTCAGATTGAGTTCCATTTACCTGTACCCTTTGTTGCCTCCCATTCAACCGATTTCTAACCCAAGCAGTAACTTTAGGGTCCATCCCTAGGGTGCTCAGTTTGTTTATAAGTCGCCTGTGCGGAACGGTATCAAAGGCTTTATTGAAATCTAAATAAACCACATCTCCCCTCAGTCCAACTCTCTGCTCACCCAGTAAAAGAAATCAATCAGATTTGTCTAACAAGACCTGCTTCTGGTGATCCATGCTACCTCGGATCAGATAATCCGTTGGACTCCAGAAAACTTACAATTTTCTCTTTCAGCAGTGCTTCTAATAATTTACTCACCACCTAGGTTAAACTAACAGGCCTGTAATTTTCAACCACATCCTTACTTCCACTTTTGTGTAAAGGGACCACATGTGCCTCTCTCCAGTCCTCTGGCAGCACTCCCGATTCAAAGGGGCATTGAAAAGGTCAATCAGTGGAGCTGCTATAACGTCCCTAAGTTCCCTCAGTATTCTCAGGTGTATCCCATCCGATCCCATTGGTTTGTCTGCTTTAAGTTTAGCTAGTTTCTCACGAACACAGTCTTCTGAAAATTGCCCCTCACTTCTGTTCCTGTATGTGGGTATTTTCTGATGTCCTGCTCCTGGTACTTCATCTGTGAACACAGAACAGAAATATTTGTTAAGCAATTCCGCTTTATCCTCATCAGCTTCTACATATTCCTCCCCTGCACCCTTGAGTCTGACAATACCACTTTTGCCCTTCCTCTTCTCACTAACATATCTGAAAAATGTCTTTTCCCCCCATTTTATTGCATTGACTATTTCCTCCTCTGTTTGAATCTTTGCATTTCTGCTAGCTTCTCTAAGTTTTTCCAAATATAGATGCATGTCTTCCTCTCTCTGTATTTCATGAAGGCCTCCCTTTTTTACTTCACCTTTTCAGCTACTTCTTTCGAAAACCATAGTGGTCTCCTTTTCCTTTCACCTTTATTTAGCATTTAACAAAAAGGTTGGTTGCCCTTAAAATATCTCCTTTCAGTTTTGCCCATTGTTTTTGTACATCCCCCAGTTTTGCCCATCCCACTAATGACTCCCTGAGGTATTGGTCCATCTTGGCAAAGTTAGTTTTCCTAAAGTCTAAGACCCTCGCTTTTGAATAGATTTTATCAGCCCTAGTCCTAATACTGAACCATACCATCTAATGATCACTGGATGCAAAATTATCTCCCACCATAACATCAGAAACACTTTCACCATTGGTAAGCACCAAATCTTGTATGGCCCCTTCACGTGTGGATTCTGTAACCAGCCGCCTGAATGGTTCTCCCTGTAGAGAATCCAGGATCTCCTTACTTCTAGATGATACCGCAGCAGGGATGTGCCAATCAATATCTGGCAAATTGAAATCCCCTATCAGTAGCACTTCCCCTTTCCTGGCAATGCTGGGTATGTCTTCATTTAACTCTCTATCCACCTTTTCTTCCTGTGATGGAGGTCTGTATATCTCGCCAATGCAAATAGATTTCTCTTTCTCTCTTTCTAGTTTAACCCACAGTGCTTCCTCTCCCCCTTTTAAGCCCTGTGTTTCCATAGTTTTAATATTATTTTTTACATATATTGCCATTCCTCCTCCCCTTCTTCCTACTCTGTCCTTTCTGAATAAAGTATAGCCTGGTATAGTTACATCCCAGTCATGGTTGTCCGTGAACCATGTCTCTGTTACTGCCACTAAATCCAAGTCAGTCTCTCCCATTAAAGCTTCAACATCCGGGATCTTATTTCCCATGCAACGGGCATTTATACACACTGCTTTCCATATGTTGCCCCTTTTACCCATTTCCATTAAGGTATTTAATGTTTCACTTACCTGGGGGCTTACATTTAACTGGGGACTTTTTCACCCATCCCCAATGAATCTAGTTTAAAGCCCTCTTCAGTAGGTTAGCCAGTCTGCTACTGAAGACACATCGACTCTTCTTGGACATATGGATTCCATCTCTGCTCTGCAACCGTTGGAACAGCATCCATGGTCCAGGAAATCAAAACGCTCTCAATGACACCATCCATGCAGCCATGCATTTATCTCCAGGATGCGAGCTTCTCTGCCTTGGCCTTTACCCTCAACTGGGATAATTGAAGAGAACACCACCTGTGCCCCTATCTGCTTCATCCTCTGTCCCAGAGCCATGAAATCACTTTTGATATGCTCAGAGGGATACCTGGCAGTATTATTTATGCTGACTTGGATGAGCAACATTGGGTAATAGTCTGTGGATTTGATGAGTCTTGGCAAACTCTCCGTAACATCTCAGACTTTGGCACCTGGCAGACAGCATACTACTGTG
Organism: Ichthyophis bannanicus; assembly: GCA_033557465.1. Taxonomy (NCBI): domain Eukaryota; kingdom Metazoa; phylum Chordata; class Amphibia; order Gymnophiona; family Ichthyophiidae; genus Ichthyophis; species Ichthyophis bannanicus. Next base: position 953,233,558 of record CM066032.1, read on the forward strand.
GACATCAAGTCTAGTCGGCAGATGGACACCACAGTACCCCTCAGAAGAGAGTCACCAACCACCACCTCCCTTCGCTTCCTTGTGGTCACTGATTCTGCAACTTTGGGATGCTCGAGCACTGGTTCTTCCTTTTCCAGACATGCTTTCACCTCCTCCACTTCCAAGGCTGCATAATGGTTCTTCAATTCAAGGGCTGGAGGAGTTGGATTGATAATTCTGCAGGCCCTGGTGACTCATGTCCAAACTTCATCATTCTGTAGGCTCCCATCTTCTCCTCTGCCGGAGAACTTGAATGTTTCAAGAAGCATCTCATCAATGTACTTCTCACTGTCTTGAATGTTCCTCAGCCTCGCCACCTCTTCTCTGAGCTCCTCCACTTGTTTTCTGAGAGCTTCACAATGCAGGCATCCTGCATATGGAACTGGTCCTTCAAATGGCATTGGGATCTCTGTCTGGACAGAGGCAGAAGCTGTAACGGGGGCAACAGTTTTGGCGATATGATGTTTCCCATCCATTGTTCAATTGGTGAAGCTTAGTTACCTTGGCTTGAAATGCAGAGCCCTTGTTAGGAATAATTCAGATTAGTACAATACAGATCCGTATGTACAAACTCCATATTAACAGAATGCCTTGCCTTTTATTTATTTATTTATTTAACAGTATTTTTAAACCGCCTTATCTTATTAATCAAGGTGGTATCACAGCAAACAATCGGGTAAAGTGAGTGTGTTAATCATGCAGTGAGGGTGCAATTTAGTTGAGTGTGTGTTGTGTCGTGTGCTAGATTGGGGTCACACACTCAGAAAACAGACCTTCACCAAGTACAAAATAAGTGACCATAACCTAAAAATAAATGTATACAGATAAAAATTAAACTGTAAACCCCAAGAAGCCAGACTCTGCATACAATGCAACAGCAGAGAAATAAAAAGAGATGCATTTCCCTGTACTGTATAAAAGATAAAGATAGCACCCAGTCCGATTATTAAATTGAAAATAAAATTGTCTTCTACTTTTGTTGTCTGACCATTTTATTCTCTGATCATGTTGGTTCCAATCTGAGGTTTCCTTCACCTCCTAGTGCCCCCCCCCCTATCTACTTCCCCCCCAGGGATGGCATGAAGATGATGCAGGGCCATGTGCGGAGACTCATTGCAGCATAATTGCATAAATTTAATATACTTTATTTTAAAATGTATATGCCATCCATCTAAAATCCTAAGTGGCTTCTAAACATACCCATGCAATTTAGTAAAACAGATGTTACAATAAAACAAACATAATAATAAAACATTAAATTTGATTAATGAAAAAACGCTTACACAGCCCCCCCCCCCCACCCCAATCAAACCATTATAAGTATCTGCACATCAGATTTATTTTATTAGAGTCAGATTATTGATGAGGAGGGAAGATATAAAATGAGAAACTAATCCTGGTAGCCATGAATTCAAAGGCTGGATTGGATTGTGTTAGAGCTGGAAAAGTCCGGAACTCAGCAGTGGTGAAGCTATCAGGCTACTAAACAAAATTAAACTGAGACATTCCCTTAACATTTGAAATGTCCTTGATAATGAACTGACAAAATATTTTAAATTTCAGTCTGGCAGCATAAAGAACAGAAAACTGTAAATCTCAGACAATCCATATTCTAGTACCCCCCCAACCAGCACCCTACAGTTGACTATACCAAGAACCCAGAGCACAGGACCCATAGAGCAAATCTACTATTCCATAACAGCACTAACCTTTGAAACTCATATAACATGGAGCGTACTCAGAAAAGGGCAGCACCATAAATATTGCAGTGGACTCTACAAAATCCATATTCCTATTTAGAAAATTGAACAAGCCGGATTAATACAGATCCCTACTTAGAAACTCCATGCTAACAGAACGTGTCCTCAGTCACAAATGCAGAACAGAGATAGAGCTTCACAAAGTAGGGCATATATTAATACAAACTAAACCCAGACAGACATGTAGACAAAAAATGCTTTTACCCGTTACTCTTAGGTTTATGGGGTATCTTTCCCAAAATTATACTTTACTCCAGAGTGGCGTGAGAGAAAGAACTCTTACATGCAGGCATCTGCATTGTCTGCAGAAACTAACATAATGGCTTAGTGCAAGTAGTGTGAGTGCAACTAATGCCACCTCAGTGGGTGGCTTAGTTGGCCCTGCAGTCATTTTGCTAAGTTGAAATGTGGTAACTGCAGGGGGATGTAACTGCCTCCCTGCAGTTAGCCTATGGCCCTGCATAATAAAACTATGGAATTAGTTACCGGAGGATGTAGTAAAAGCTGTTAGTATAGCTGGGTATAAAATAGGTGTGCCTGCCCACGTCCATCTCCCAATGCTCCCTTGTGTCCACTCCCCCCTTCCCAATTCCCCCCCATGTCCACCCCTTGAATGTACAAGGGGCAGAGCCTTCCCACGGGGTAGCATATCCCACAGGCAAGACTGGGGAAGTCGTGATCCCAGCCCAGAAAGGCAGGGCACAATTGGCCTTGCACAGCCTCTGCCCGCAGGATATGCTGCTCTCATGGGCAGGCTCTGCTTCTGGGTCATGATCGCTGCCTCCCATACCCTTCTGCCTGCGGGAGCAACATGTCCTGGAGGCAGGAGCTGTGCAAGCTGTGACTGCGGCCCGCAGAAACAGAGCCTGTCCTCAGGAGCAGATGTCAGGAGGGCACCATTGCTGGCCGCCCATCCCCACTCCCCATTAAGGATGACATGGGAATGCTGGCAGCCCATGGGTGGAAGACTGTGAGTAGCGATTGCGGCCTCTCTCATCTTTCTGCCAGCAGGAGTAGTATGTCCGGTGTTCCGCAGGCCATCCTGAATGGGGAATGGGAGGCCAGTGGCAAATGACAGCACACTCCTGATGGCGGCGCCCCCCTGTTGTACTTACCTAGCTTACTGGGTAGTGCCGGCCCTGGTCCAGTATTTGTCTTTATCCTTCCACCACCCTGTTATCCAGCATTTGTCTTCCTGCTTTCCCCCTCACATGTCTAGAATTTGTCTTCCTGCTTCCCCCCCCCCATGCCCTGCATTTGTCTTCTTGCTTCTCCCCCTGTGTCCAGCATTTGTCTTTCTGCTTCCCCCCACCGTGTTGTCCAGCATTTGTCTTCCTGCTTGCCCCCCCCCCATTGTCCAGCATGTGTCTTTCTGCTTCCCCCAAGTGTCCAGCATTTGTCTTCCTGCTTCCCATCCTTTTGTCCAGCATTTGTCCTCCTGCTCCTCCCCCCCATTGTCCAGCATCTGCCGTCCACCTCTCAATATCGGCAGAAGGAAGGCAAAAGCACAGAGTTTTCAAAACTCTGGTGTGCCTGTAAGTTCCTGCTGGTTCCATCCTCCTCTGATCCAAAAATCATCATGAGAGGGGTGGAACCCATCAGAGCCTTACAAGCATGCTGGAGTCACAATAGCCCATGCTTTTGCTTTAAGTTTTATTTTTCAAAGTTGATAGCTCGCTGCAGCTATTAGTTCCCCATAGCTCCACTAGTGAGCTCTGAACGTTGAACAAAAAAGGAAAGCAAAAGTGTGACTCTGGCATTCTTGTAAGGCCTTGATGCATCCCGCCCCATCAGATGATGCATTTCGTGTCAGAGGAGGACACAACCAAAAGGAACTTACAACCACACTAGAGTCCTAAAGACTCTGTGCTTTTTTTTTCTTTTCATAGTTGATAGCTCGCCACCGCTGCCCCAGTGTCCTCTGATTTGGGGCAGAGGTGGCAGCAGCAGTGGGTGAGGGGGATGTTGATTCTGAGTGAGGCAATGGCCACTTGGCTGTTTTGGGGGCATTTTTTGCTGCTCCCAAAACTTTGCCACCTACGGCGGCCGCCTCACTCTGCCTCATTATAGAGCCGCCCCTGACTTCTCGTCACACCTTGCCAAGAAACCCAGGGGTTACTAGGTTGCCAGGAGTCATAGAAACATGACAGCAGAAAAAGATCATATGGCCTATCTAGTCTGCCCTTCCATATCAACTACTATAGTCCCCTTTTTTCCTTTAGAGATCTGTGTTTGTCCCATGCTTTCTTGAATTCAGATACTCTCCTTGTCTTTACTACCTCCACTCGGAGACTATTCTATGCATCTACCACTTTTTCCTAAAGAAATATTTCTGTATAATACTCCTGAGTCTATCCCCTTCCACCCTCATCCTATGTCCCCTCATAGCAGTGCTTGGTTTCAGTCAAAAAAGGCTCTCCTCTTGTGCATTTATGCCAAGGAGGTATTTAAATGTCTCTATCATATCTCCTCTATCCTGCCTTTTCTCTAACATACATATTAAGATCTTTAGGTCTGTCCCCATATGTTTTATAATGAAGACCACTAACCATTTTAGTAGCCACCCTCTGTACAAACTCTATCTTCTTTATATCGTTTTGAAGATGTGGTCTCCAAAATTGCACACAATACTCCAAATGAGGTCGCACCAGAGATTTATACAGAGGCGCTATCACCTCCTTTTTTCTGCTGTCCATTCCTTTCCCTATGCACCCAAGCATACTTCTGGCTTTTGCCATCGCCTTTTCTGTCTGGTTAGTCACTTGAAGATCATCAGAAACAATTATGCCCAGGTCCTGCTCTTCTTTCATGGACAGAGGTACTTTGCCCCCCACTGTACCGCTCTCTTGGATTTTTGCAGCCTACATGCATGATCCTGCATTTTTTAACACTAAGTCTCAACTTCTTGACCATTTTTCAAGCTTACTTAGATCCCCCCCATGTTAATTTCTCCTTCCTGGGTGTCTATTCTATTGCAATATCACTAACAGATCAAGGACAGATCCCCGAGGCGCACTATTGGTAAAATCCTGCTCCTCAGAGTGAGCTCCATTTACCTGTATATTTTGTCACCTCCTACTCAACCAATTTCTAACCCAGTCAGTCACTTTAGGGTGCTCAAATTGTTATAAGTCGTCTGTGCGGAATGGTGTCAAAGGCTTTACTGAAATCTAAGTATACCACATCTAGGGCTCTCCCTTGCTCCAACTCCCTGGTCACCCAGTCAAAAAAATCAATCAGATTTGTCCGAGAAGACCTGCCTCCTGTAAACTCATGTTGCCTCGGATACTGCAATCCATTAAACTCCAGAAACCTCACTATCATCTGTTTTTAGCAGTATTTCCAATAATTTACTCACCACAGAGTTTAGACTATCTGGCCTGTAGTTCTCAACCTCATCTTTACTTCCATTTTTGTGTAAAGGGACGACATGTTCCTCTCTCCAATACTCTGGGATCACTCCTGATTCTAAAGAAGCATTGAAAAGGTCAGAAAGTGGAGTCACTAGAACATCCCCGTTCCTTCAATATTCTTGGATATATCGCCTCCGATCCCATTGCTTTATCTACTTTTAGTTTAGCTAGTTCCTCATTAATACAGTCTTCTGAAAATCATTCAAGATTCCCTTCACTTCTGTTCCTATTTGTGGGTATTTTCTGAAGTCCTGCTCCTAGGCCCTTCATCTGTGAACACAGAACTAAAACATTTCCGCTTTATTTTCATGAGCTTCTACAAATTCCTCCCCTTCATCCTTGAATCTGACAATACCACTTTTGCGCTTCTTCCTCTCACTAACATATGTAAAAAATGTCTTGTGCCCCCATTTTATTACATTGGTTATCTCTTCTTCTTTTTTGTATTTTCCTAACTACTTTCCTAGCTTCTCTAAGTTTTTGCAAATATTGATGCTGGTCTTCTTGTCTCTGTGATCTCTTGTATTTTGTGAAGGCCACCCTCTTTTTGTTCACCTTTTCAGCTACTTCTTTTGAGAACTCTAGTGGCCTCCTTTTCCTTTTGCATTTATTTACCTTTCTAACAAAAATGTTTGTTGCCCTTAAAATATCCCCTTTCAGTTTTGTGCATTGATTTTCTACATCCCCCAACTGTTCCCATCTTGCAATGACTCCTTGGGGCATTGTCCCATCCTGGCAAAGTTAGTTTTCCTAAAGTCTAAGTCCCTCACTTTTGAATGGATTTTATCAGCCCTAGTCCTGATAGTGAACCACATCATCTGGTGATCACTGGATGCGAGATGATCTTCCACTATGACATCAGAAACTCTTTCCCCATTGGTAAGCACTAAATCCCCTATGGCCCCTTCATGTGTGGGTTCTGTTACCAGTTGCCAGAATAGGTCTCCCTGTAGAGAATCTAAGTTCTTGTTACTCCTAGATGACACCGCAGCAGGGATGTGCCAACCAACATCCGGCATATTGAAATCACCTATCAGTAGCACTTCTCCTTTCATTGTAATACTGCAAATGTCTTCTATTAAATCTCCATACACTTCTTCTCCCTGTGAGGGAGATCTGTATATCACACTGATGCAAATGGATTTACCTTTCCCTCTTTCTAGTTTAACCCACAGTGCCTCATCGCTCCCTTTTTGGCCCTGTAATTCTATAGCTTGTCGCCCCCGCCTGGCCAGGTAGATAACTGATACCAGGTGAGGTCGCCTTTTTGGCTTTAAAATAAGTTTCCCTCAAAATGGCTGCCAGGAGGGCTGCTGGGAATTGTAGTCCTATCTTAAAGCAAAGGAGTTGTGATCCGAGGGTTAGGCATAAGACAGAGAAAATTTATTTAATGTAATCAGGGGTTCCTTCATACACAGGACACAAGTGGAAAAATCAAATAAAGGATTTTTAATCCCACGCTACAGCTTCAAAAGAAATAGGAACAACTTTGCTTGTATTCCAAAAATGCAAAGAAACAAGCACAACTTTGCTTGTAAATCAAAATGCCACTTATTCCAAAACTTTTAAATTCTTAAATGTTTCTCTTCTTTACAGGAACAAAAACTCTTGCAGCAAAACAACTCTTTAAATGTCCCTTGAACATTTAGTATCAGCTTTCAACCTTATAAGTTGCTCTTAGCACTCAGCTGTTTTCTTTGGTTGTGACGTCTTCACAATTCAGGCTGCTTCCTAATCAGGCATACATTCAATGGCTTTCTGGCTCAGCTCTCTTCTACGTCAGAGGCTTGACATACAGCACATTGCATTTCCAAGGAACTGTCTTCCATATCTGTTATCTCCATATCTTCAACGCTATCATTCTCACACACATCCAAAGACATCTGAGGGGAGAGCTTGCTATTCTTTTTCTTAATCAGTTCACTCAATTTCTTAAGCAGGGCTTGTTTCTGCACTAGCTCGTCTGCTATATGAGCTACTTGATACTTAGATAAACAGTCTCTCTTTATCCTGGGGTTTGGCTTATTGCTGGAATCAGCTTTTAACTCTAAAGCTAATTCTCTCAAACTTTTACTGGTTAAGAACTGAGAAGGACACACTTGCCTGGTTTCAGAGGTATTCAGAATCTCTCTCTGCCCTGCAAGGCAGTCATGCTGTCTTCTGTTTGCAGCAGCTTCGTTTGCTTGCACCTGCCTCTCTTTCCTTGCTCTCTCAGCTGTGCTTGGCAATCTCTCATCAGTTCTCTCTCTTCGGCTTCCAGTGTTTCCTTCACACTGTCTTTCATGCTCTGCAAGCACTCTCTCACTTGCTCTCGCTTCCCTCTTTGCGTTCCTTGTTCCTGCTGCTTCACTTCTTCCTTCTCCTTCTCTTTCTCTTTCCCCATCTGTGTTTCTGAAAGTCAGCTTTTTAAACTTTCCTTCTTCCTGAGCCACACCTTGCTCCCAGCACATGTGATTAGGGTCAAGCTTCTCCCTGACGTGCTGCTGTGGGCGGGGCTTAGGGATGACTAGGTTCTGAGTCAGAGACTCTTGGTTACTAGGGAAACCCTTGATACTTTCTGAATTAAAGTGATAGGACTCATTTCCCTGTGTATCTCTATGCTCAGCAGTGCTCTCCTCACCACATATTCCCCTTCTTAAGATATTACGGGCTGGGGTTACCATAAAATCACAGCACGTAATTCTCCTATAAGACTCTTTGTTGTTTTGTCCTACCTGCCTACCCTGGGTACTGGTGACCACCTGCACTTGTGCCATTCGTTCATGCCAGGGCTTGAGCAAGTTTATATGGAACAACTGCCTGCGCCCTCGTCTGGTCTGTACTAGATAGGTCGCAGGGCCTACTTGCTTAACCACCCGGAAGGGACCCTTCCACTGGCTTTCAAACTTTGGAGCGGTTCCCGCTACCATCACGAGGACCTTTTCTCCCAGCTCTAGCTGGCGTGGTTTTGTATTACGGTCGTAATACACTTTTTGTCGTTGTTGGCTTTCCTTTAAATTGTTTTCTGCCAACTGTGAGGCCCGCGTTAAGCGTCCTCGCCTATCCCTAAGAACTTGGGGAACCTCTAGGGGTCTAATTGTAAGGACCTTCTGGCAAGCCGGACAGGCCTTGCAGAACCTGGTCACTTCTCTATAGACTCCGGGCCAATAAAACCGGGATAAAACCTGATTTAAAGTACCCTGAATGTCTTCATGTGCCCCTACTAGAGGATCGTGGGCTAAACTTAGGACCACAGTCCTAAAGGTATTTGGGACTACCAATTGCCTCTGAGTATCTCCTGTAAAGAGATCTCGGCTTTCCTGATACAGAATGCCTTGGTCTGTTAGAAATCTGGGCAACTTCTCCCGTCCCTCTCTAGCAAACTTGAAAGCGTGATCCAGAGCAGGATCTGCCTTCTGAGCTTTCGCAAAAGAAGGGAATTTTGCCGCTAACTCCTCGGGAACCCAAGATAAATCTATATCTGCTCGGATCTCATCCCTATTTTGAGACTGTACTCGCTTCTCAGGGTGATTCTCTCCCTTTCCACCTTTCGCAAACAAAGGCCTTAACAATGCCATTGTAGCACCTGCCTTGGGCTTACTTGTTTTACTTATAGGAGCTGTCCCTACATCTTCATGAGAGGGTAGAACCTTCGCCTCCCCCTTTAGGGGCTCCTCCCCTAGGACCTGTTGGGCTTGGGACTGGGCTCGCGTGGACACTAAGCCTTTCTTAACCCCCAACCCTTGTTGCACACCTCGCTGAAACTGGGGCCAGTCCCTCCCAAGGACTACCTCCTGGGGTAATCTGGGAACAATAGCGACCGGGATCTCCCTCTCTATGCCTAACCCTTTTATGCGGACACAGTAAACAGGATAGGTACACGCCGTTCCGTGAACGCACCGAATGTTTACATTGCCCGTGGGTGTCTGAGGTGTTCTTAAAGCTGGGGCTGTTAACCTTCTCCATAACCGTTTGGAAAGCATCGATTGATCCGATCCGGAATCAAGCAGTGCTTTAACTGGTATGCCTTGTACTGTCACCTCTAGTAAAAAGCCTTCTCCTTTCTTACTAGGGTCGCTCAACACTAGGGCTGTTTTCACCTTGCACTCACGCATTAAATGTTGTACACTTCCACACCGGTAACATGCACGCTTCACTGGCATCCTTCTATTGGTGGGCACACAAACATTCTGTACATTCTTGCTATCAACATTCAACCTAGCTACAGACATTTTAGTACAGGCGACAGACCTATCCTTAGCTAACACTTCAGCTTCTAGGAATCGCTCTGACATAGTTATAGCCTCTCTGGTGTTCTTACATCCTTGTAACATCAGAAAATTTTTCATCCTTTCAGGTACTGCTGCAAAATACTGCTCCAGAACGAGCTCATCGATCAGTGTTTCCACTGACTTATGTTCTGGTTCTAGCCATTTAACTACCAGCATTTTCAATCTATGATAAAGCAGCCGTGGTGTCTCATCCACGCGCAATTTGGCATTTCTAAGCTGGCGTCTATAGACTATAGGAGTTAGGCCAAGCCTATCTTTTATAGCCTTCCTGACCTCCAAATAGTCATTGGCCAACTCGGCAGGAACGGTCTGGTAGGCTGCCAAGGCCTCACCAGTAAGTGAGACAGCTAACCTTACCGCCCACTGTTCGGGTGGCCACCTGGCTATTTGTGCCACCTTTTCAAATGCATCCAAGAATGCGTCTACACTTTCCCCATCTCTTAGTTGTCCAAAACTAAGGGTCTCTTTGGACCCAAGTCCAAAGGTATGGGCTAATCCCAATGAAAAACCTGTGGTAACCGGATCAGGCTCTGGTGGCTTCTTATGTTCCTTCACCCAGGCCTCCATAAGCTCTACCAGCGGTTTCTGCTGGGCCTGCAGTTGATGAGCCACTTGCTCCTGAAGCTCTAATGACAAGTCTCTTTGCCGCTTGAGCTCCGCCGCTGCCCATGCAAGGATATCTTGTGTCTCCATCGTCGTCTCCTTTCCTGTAGAAATGAGAAAACACAGAACACCCAAGTGCGGTACCCAACACTAGGTATGTGTTCCCCTCTATCTGCTGCTATCGCCCCCACCCAGTACCGGTATCCTTAACTTTCCCTAGTTAAATACGGTGTACCTGGTACTAGTGGTGCGTCTCGCTCAGCAACAGCGTAGGACCTCAGCAGGTCTTCGGACCCTCCGGCTTTGGCAGGAACTCTGGACTCTGTCTCAGCCGCTTGCACTTCTCCGGCGTCCTCCTGTCGAGCTCTGGAATCCGTCGTGCTCGTGTTCTTCTGGTGCGCAGTCGTACTCCAGCTGGTTTCCAAAGAACTATGTTCCTCTGTGGCGTGGCCCACTCCGCATCCAAACAACTATGCCACTCTGTCGCCCCCGCCTGGCCAGGTAGATAACTGATACCAAGTGAGGTCGCCTTTTTGGCTTTAAAATAAGTTTCCCTCAAAATGGCTGCCAGGAGGGCTGCTGGGCTGCTGGGCTGCTGGGCTGCTGGGCAGCGGCAGAATCGAGCATCCCGCGGGGCTCCCCCTGCCATGCAGAGTCCTCCATGCGGCCTCAGCGTCGGCTGTCAGAGCTGCGCGAAGAGAGAGAGCTTCTCCTCTCGCGGCTCTGTTAATCCCGCCGCAGGGCTGATGGGATTTCCCATCAGCCCCGCGGCGGGATTAACAGAGCCGCGAGAAAGGGAAACTCTTCCTTCGCGCGGCTCTGAAAAGCCCGCGCTGAGGCCACATGGAAGACTCTGCAGGGCAGGGGGGCCCCGCGGGATGCTCGATTCTGCCGCGGCCATGGCGGCAGCAGCAGCCGGTTTGTGTTTTTTTTTAATCTAGCTGGGATGATGGGGGGGAGGGGATTAGGACTGGTAATGGGCTATGGGGTGGTTAGGACAGGTAATAGGCTATGGGGAGCTAAGACTGGAAATGGGCTGATGGGGGGATTAGGACTGGTAATTGGCTATGGGGGTTAGGACTGGAAATGGGCTGATGGGGGGGTTAGAACTGGTAATGGGCTATGGGAGGGGCTAAGAGTGGAAGTGGGCTGATGGGGGATTATGACAGGTAATGGGCTGTGGGGGGACTAAGACTACAAGTGGGCTGATGGGGGCTTATGACTGGTAATGGGCTATGGGGTGGTTAGGGCTGGTAATGGGCTATGGGCGGGCTAAGACTGGAAGTGGGCTGATGGGGGGTTACGACAGGTAATGGGCTGTGGGGGGCTAAGACTACAAGTGGGCTGATGGGGGGCTTAGGAGTGGTAATGGGCTATGGGGTGTTAGGACTGGAAATGAGGCTGATAGGGGGGTTACATAGAAACATAGAAACATGACGACAGAAAAAGACCACAAGGCCCATCTAGTCTGTCCTTCCATAACAACTACAACAGTCCACTTTTTACCTTTAGAGATCCTCTGTGTTGGTCCCATGCTTTTTTGAATTCAGTTACTGTCCTCATCTCCACCACCTCCACTGGGAGACTATTCCACGGTTCCACTACTCTTTCCGTAAAAAAATATTTCCGCATATCACTCCTGAATCTATCTCCCTTCACCCTCATCCTATGTCCCCTCGTAGCAGAACTTGCTTTCAATTGAAAGAGGCTCTCTCCCTGAACATTTATGCCACGGAGGTATTTAAACATCTCAATCATATCACCTCTATCCCGCCTTTCCTCTAAGGTGTACATATTAAGATCCTTAAGTCTGTCCTCATTTGCTTTATAATGAAGCCCATTAATCATTTTAGTAGCAACCCTCTGCACCGACTCCATCCTGTTCACATCCTTTTGAAGGTGCGGTCTCCAGAATTGCACACCATACTCCAAATGAGGTCGCACCAAAGACTTATACAGAGGCATTATCACCTCCTTTTTTCTTCTAGCCATTCCTCTCCGTATGCACCCAAGCATCCTTCTAGCTTTTGCCGTCGCCTTTTCTACCTGTTTAGCTACTTTAAGATCATCAGACACAACCACGCCTAGGTCCCGCTCTTCTTTAGTGGACAAAAGTACTTCACCTCCTATACTGTATTGCTCCCTTGGATTGCTGCAGCCCAAATGCATGACCTTACATTTTTTAACATTAAATCCCAGCTGCCAAATTCTAGACCATTCTTCAAGCTTAGCTAGATCCCTCCTCATGTTATCTACACCTTCCTGGGTGTCTACTCTATTGCAGATTTTGGTATCATCCGCAAAGAGGCAAACCTTACCCGACAGCCCTTCCGCTATATCACTAACAAAGATGTTAAAAAGAATCGGACCAAGGACAGATCCCTGGGGCACACCACTTGTAACATCCTTCTCCTCAGAGTGAGCTCCATTTACTTGTACTCTTTGTCGCCTCCCACCCAACCAATTTCTAACCCAAGCAGTAACTTTAGGGTCCATCCCTAGGGTGCTCAGTTTGTTTATAAGTCGCCTGTGAGGAACAGTGTCAAAGGCTTTACTGAAATCTAAATACACCACATCTAGAGCTCTCCCTCGGTCCAACTCCCTGGTCACCCAGTCAAAGAAATCAATCAGATTTGTCTGACAAGACCTGCCTCTGGTGAATCCATGCTGCCTCGGATCCTGTAATCCGCCGGACTCCAGAAACCTCACTATTTTCTCTTTCAGCAGCGTTTCCAATAATTTACTCACCACTGAAGTTAAACTAACCGGCCTGTAGTTTTCAACCACATCCTTACTTCCGCTTTTGTGTAAAGGCACCACATGAGCCTCTCTCCAGTCCTTTGGCACCACTCCCGACTCCAACGAGGCATTGAAAAGGTCAGTCAGTGGAGTTGCTAGAACGTCCCCAAGTTCCCTCAGTATTCTAGGGTGTATCCCATCCGGTCCCATCGCTTTGTCTACTTTAAGTTGAGCTAGTTTCTCACGTACACAGTCTTTTGAAAATTGTTCAAGATGTCCCTCGTTTCTGTTCCTATTTGTGGGTGTTTTCTGAGGTCCTGCTCCTGGTTCTTCATCTGTGAACACAGAACAAAAATATGTGTTAAGCAATTCCGCTTTATCCTTATCAGCTTCTACATATTCCCCCCCTGCACCCTTGAGTCTGACAATACCACTTTTGCCCTTCCTCTTCTCACTAATATATCTGAAAAATGTCTTATCCCCCCATTTTATTGCATTGGCTATTTCCTCCTCCTTTTGAATCTTTGCCTTCTTGACTACTTTGCTAGCTTCTCTAAGTTTTTCCAAATACAGATGCCTGTCTTCCTCTCTCTGTGATCTCTTGTATTTCATGAAGGCCTCCCTCTTTTTCTTCACTTTTTCAGCTACTTCCTTCGAAAACCATAGCGGTCTCCTGTTCCTTTTGCCTTTATTTACCATTTTAACAAAAAGGTTGGTTGCCTTTAAAATACCCCCTTCCAGTTTTCCTCACTGTTTTTCTACATCCCCCAGCTGTTCCCATCCCACTAACGACTCCCTGAGGTATTGGCCCATCTTTGCAAAGTTAGTCTTCCTAAAGTCTAAGATCTTCACCTTGGAATGGATTCTAACAGCCCTAGTCCTAATACTGAACCACACCATCTGGTGATCACTGGATGCAAAATGATCTCCCACTACAACATCAGAAACACTTTCACCATTGGTAAGCACCAAGTCCAGTATGGCCCCTTCACATGTGGGGTCTGTTACCAATTGCCTGAATAGTTCTCCCTGTAGAGAATCCAGGATCTCCTTACTTCTAGATGATACTGCAGCAGGAATGTGCCAATCAACATCTGGCATATTGAAATCTCCTAGCAGTAGCACTTCCCCTTTCCTAGCAATGCTGCGTATGTCTTCAATTAACTCTCTGTCCACCTCTTCCTCTTGTGAGGGAGGTCTGTATATCACACCAATGCAAATAGATATCTCTTTCCCTCTTTCTAGTTTAACCCACAATGCCTCCTCTCTCCCTTTTAAGCTCTGTAATTCCAAAGCTTTAATAGTAGTTTTTACATATAGTGCCACTCCTCCTCCCCTTCTTCCTACCCTGTCCTTTCTGAATAAAGTATAGCCAGGTATAGTTACATCCCAGTCATGGTTTTCTGTGAACCATGTTTCTGTAACTGCCACTAAATCCAAGTCAGCCACTCCCACCAAAGCTTCAACTTCAGGGATCTTATTTCCCATGCTACGGGCATTAATACACACTGCTTTCCATATATTACCCCTGTTACCTATTTCCATAAAGGTATTTAATGTATCACCTACCTGGGGGCTTTCACTTACCTGGGGGCTTTCTTCACCCATCCCCAACGAATCTAGTTTAAAGCCCTCTTCAGTAGATTAGCCAGTCTACTACCAAAGATGCGTTGACCTTTCTTGGACAGATGGATGCCATCTCTGCTCTGCAACCCTTGGAAGAGCAGAGATGGTTAGGACTGGAAGTCGGCTAATGGGGGGGGTTAGGACTGGTAATGGGCTATGGGGGGGGGGCTAAGACTGGAAGTGGGCTGATGAGGGGTATGACAGGTAATGGGCTGTGGGGGGGCTAAGACTACAAGTGGGCTGAATGGGGGCTTAGGACTGATAATGGGCTATGGGGGGGCTAGGACTGGTAATGGGATGGGGGTTGCTAGGACTGGAAATGGGCTGAGTGGAAGGGGGCTTGAACTGCAAATAGCTGATGGGGACAGGGGCTTGGAATGGAAATGGGCTGGGTGGAAGGGGGGCTTGAACTGCAAATAGCTGATGGGGAGGGGGGCTTGGAATGGAAATGGGCTGTGAGGGGAGGGAGCTAGGACTGGAAATGGGCTGAGTGGGGGGGGCTAGCACAGGAAATGGGCTGATGGAGGGGCTAGGTTAGGACTGGAAATGGGTTGTTGGGGGTGCTAAGGTTGGAAATGGGCTGTGGTGGGGCTTGAATTGAAATGGACTCATGGAGGGGCTAGAACTGGAAGTAGGCTCATGGGGGTTTGGATTGGAAATGGGCTGAGTGGAGGGGAGCTAGGATTTGACATGGGCTGATGGTGGGGCTAGGAAAGGACTAGAAATGAGCTGATGGAGGGACTCAGATAGGATGGATGGGGGAGCTAGGACTGGAAATGGGCTGATGGTGGGGCTAGGATAGGATTGGAAATGGGCTGATGCAGGGACTAGAAGGGAGCAGATGCTGGGTGGGGCTGGAACTAGAAGGGAGCTGATGTTGGGGGAGGATTAGAATGGGATGGAGCTGGGAGAGTGAAATGGAGAGGGAAAAATATTTTGTGTGGGAGGGAAGACAAATCTACAATTGGCTGGATATTGGGAGAGGAAGTGGGGATTGAGGATGGAGGGGTAAAATTTAAGTGGATGAAATAGGAATGAGGAAAGAGCAAAAGGAGAAAGATTAGTATGTTAAAGCAGAGGTAGAGAGAGAATGGAAAAAAAAACTAGAAGAGAGAAGAAAGGACAAATGGACAGCAGATGGAGAGTTAGCAGAAGACACGAAGAAACTAGAAGAAAGTGGCTGGAACAATTGTAACTGAAAAAAAAATGCACAAAAGGTAGAAAAATATCTATTTTGAATTTATTAATTGGAATATGTCAGCTCTGGGAAATGCGGTTTGAAATGTGAAGTACAAGAGTAACAGCTTTTGAGCGCATATTTGAGAAGCTTCAGTGTTATAGTAAAAGAAGCGTCTGTGTTTCTGCCATCCCCTGAGGAAGCCATACATGGTGAAACGCGTCATTGTAGCGCACATTCAGCGTTGGGTATAATTATGTTACCAGCGGGAACGCTTGTTTGAAGAAGAAGAAGGACGTTTTTGAAGCTGTTTTTGAAAGCTAAGTTCAATGTTTACAAGAAATTGAATTTTTTATAAAAAACTTATTTAAAAGAGAAAAAAACGATATAAAAAGATAAAAAGACAAAAAGATAAATTTGGTCTGTTAACTGTGGCTATGAGAAGGTCGTTGATGTGTGGAGGGTTACTTGACCGTAGTCATAATGGTCATATAAATGCCCGAATAATCTGAGACCTGTTAGCCATTTAAGTTTATAAGACATAGAATTGATGTCAATAGAAGTCGCCTATAACTTTCATGTTACATTACAGAGTTTAATAATTTCGTAGTTTTAGCTCTGAATAAGAGGACCACAGTGATTGTTGTAAGCTCTGGGAAATGTGCATCATTAACGTCTGCGATTTGTTTAGTACAAGAGGAAATTAATTTATAGTTTTATTTCTACAGTGTTGTACATTCCAAGTTTGGCTTTTGGGGTTCCCAGTTTAATTATTGTCTTCCCATTTCTAAATTGTGATCCATGTGTAACTGAGCTGAGGTATTCTGTTTATGTAATTCCTATTTGACATTGCCACTTGCTCTCTTTCCCCAGTAGGTCATGTATTCTTATTCTCTGAAATGTATTGGTTTAATATTTGCAGTGTTGCCTTTTGATAGTTAGGGTATGTTACTTTGTGAGTCCTGGTAGTGCTGTTAGGATACGGCGGGTTTGCTATGGGTTCTAAATGGGCAGTGTTTGTAGTAGTTCCTAATGTGCCTGGCGGTTGGTACTGGATTATAGTAATGTAGAAATCTTTTAGTCTTTCTTTATCCATATACTCATTAAGAGGCATGTTTATTAAAAGTTAGTGTATGGTAACATTATACAAATATTTATGCAAATGAGGCACCTTATGCAAATGAGGCCCCGCACCGAGTCTCCGCGCATGGCCCCGCACCCCCCTTGGCCTGACGTATATATTCAGGTAGTTTGTTCCAGGCATAAGGAGCAGCAAGTTGAAAGGAGCGAAGTCTGGAGTTAGTAATAAAAGAGAAGGGCACAGATAGAAATGATCTGCCAGAAGAACAGAGTTCCCGAGGAGGGGAATAGGGAGAGATAAGAGAGGAAAGGTAGTGAGGAGCTGCAGAGTGAATGCTCTTATAGATCAGCAGGAGAAGTTTGAACTGGATTGGGAAATGGATAGGGAGCCAATGAACTGACTTGAGAAGATGGGTAATATGAGCATGATGAGGCTGGCAGAAGATTAGTCACGCAGTAGAGTGTTGAACAGATTGAAGGGGAGATAGATGATTCAGAGAGAGACCAACAAGGCATTTGTTACAATATTCAAGATGGGAGGTGACTAAAGAGTGGATAAGTATCTTAGTAGTGTGTTCAGAAAGCAATGGGTGGATTTTGTTGATGTTATAGAGAAAGAAATGGCTGGTTTTAGCTATCAGATGGATGTGTGTAAAGGAGAGAGAGGAGTCAAAGACAACCCTAGGTTGCAAGCTGAGGAAACAGGGAGGAGTAGAGTTATTCACAGAGAATGAAAAAGGAAGAAGGGGAGAGGAGTTTTTAGGGGGACAAATAAGAAGCTCAGTTTTGACCATGTTCAATTTCAAGCGTCAGTGAGACATCCAAGCAGCAATATCAGAAAGTCAGGCAACGGTGATGAACACATTTTCAAGTCATTCAGAAATGAAGGGGAGGAGGGAGAGAAGGACAGGTAGGATCTAGTGAGGGTTTCTTGAGGAGAGGTGTAATGATGGCATGCTTGAAAGCTGCAGGAACATTTGCTGTGGAGAGCGATAGGTCGAGAATATGAGAGATGAAAGGGACAATAGTGGAGGAGATGGGGCTTAGGAGGTGTGTGGGAATAGGATCAGAGGAGCAGGTACTGAGTTTTGAGGAGGAAAGAAGGTGTGTGGTTTCCTCCTCAGAAATCATAGAAAAGGAAGAAAGTGTGTGGAGGTGGGGTGAGGGGGGGGGGGAGTTGGGATTGAAGAGGGGGGAGGGAAGTAGCTGACCTTGTGGGAATCTTGTGGATTTTTCCCATGGAAAGAGTCAGCCAGGGTTTGGGCAGAAAGGGAGGGAGGGGTCGGAGACTGAGGCACCTTGAGGAGAGAGTTGAAAGAGATGGCGAGGGTCAGAGGCAAGAGAGTGAGTCAGATGGACATAATAGTCTTATTTGGTGAGTGCTATGGCTGACTGGAAAGAGAGAAGCATGAATTTGAAGTGTAGAAAGTCCGCAAGGAATCGGGATTTGAACCAAGCACACTCAGATGAACGGGCACATGAATGCAGATAGCGGGTAATGGAAGACAGCCAAGGTTAGGGTATAGTACGCCTCACAGGATGTGGCATGGGCGGAACAAGAGCATCCAAAGCAAAGGAGAGTGGAGTGTTATAGGAAGCTTCTGCCTCATCAACAGACTCAGATAACGAAGTGGAGGAAAGAGGTGATGAGGCAGTGGTGGAGAGAGCTAAAGGGTCAATAGCATGAAGATTTCTAAAGAGGTTGGAGGAGACAGAGCGAGGTTGAGGTGGTGGGTGATGAAGAGTGAAGTTTAGCAGGTGATAGTATCATAAGGGAAGAACTGAGGTACAGAGGTTTGAGGGTGAGCAATTAGAGTAGAATGCAAGATTGAGGCAGTGGCCATGCTGGTGAGTGGGGGCAGTAGAACAAAGCTGGAGGTTGAATGAGGAGGTAAGGAAAAGGAGCTTTAAAGCATAAAGATCAGAGGACTATCAACATGAATGTTAAAATCCCAGAGAATAAGACAGGGTGAAGAAGAATCCAGAAAGAAGGAAAGCCACTAGTCAAAGTTAGCAAGAAAGGTAGAGGTGGAGAAGAGAACAGAGGCCAGAAGAAATAATGATGGGTGGGAGAGAGACCACAAGGGATTAGGTCCACCTGTGAATAATCATGGTAATAAGTAGAAGATGGCAATAAGAGAGTGAACACCACAGGGTGGGTGGGCTAAAAGTTATGAGGATATGTAGGGGACAGGTAGGAATGGAGAAAACTGATTGAGCTTACAGATAACTAAATAGCATGCTAACAACGGTAAAGATAAATAAACAGCATACTAACAATGATAAAAAAAAATCTTTCAATGGACACACAGAACTCACAAGCTAGCAGATAAGAGTGCCCAAACTGGCACAAAACAGGTATGCAGCTTCTTAGTGCAGAGGCAGGGAGAAAATCAGCACACGTGATGGGGAACAGGAAAAGGGAGTTAAACAAAGCTCGTGGGGGGGGGGGGGAGGGTTAGTCACTTAGGGAAATTAGAGCTGGGGGAAGAATATGGAAAATGCTGGAGAAAACACCAGGACATAGAAGAAATAGGTAATGGCTTAAATGTTAGCTTGGCCTCAACAGACAGAGACTAGAAAGTTGCAAAAAGCTATGAGGATATGTAGGAGACAGGGAGGACTGGAAAAAACCGAACAAGCTTACAGATAAATAAATAGCACACTAACAATGATAAAAAAGAACATAAAAAAAAGAAACCTGAAGTACCATGACCTCTTTATCCTTTTGTCATAGGACAGTTGTTCAACCAATTTATTATTTTGGTTGCCCTTCTCTGTACCTTTTCTATTTCTGTTATATCTTTTTTGAGATGCCGACTCCAGAATTGCACACAATATTCAAGGTGCAGTTGCACCATAGAGCAGTACAGAGACATTATGATATTCTTTGTTTTATTCTCTATTCCTTTCCTAGATGCATCAAGCCTAGTATCCTGTTTCCAAAAATGGCTAATCTAGGTCAGAAGTACCTGACAGGATCCCAAAGAGTAGATTGATTCCATGCTTGCCCCTAGGGATAAGCAATGGCTTTCCCCAAATCCACCTAGCAGGACCGTACCAAGGGACAAACACAGAGGATCTCTAAAGGAAAAAAGGGGACTGTTGTAGTTGTTCATATAGAAGGACAGACTAGATAGGCCATGTGGTCTTTTTCTGTCATCATTTTTCTATGTTTCTAAGTGCAGAAGAGGCACCTATATCATCATTTGGCTTACAGGAAGCTCAAAAAGAGTGCATTCCTGCACATTACTGGGGGGGGGGGGGGGGAGGGGGCTTTCCAGATTAGAGAATTGCACAGGGCACTTTTCTAGCTTGCTATGATTCTGCCACCTAGTTAGTAACAGTTTATGGACTTTTTAACCAGGAACTTGTCCAAACGTTTTCTTAAACCCAGCTATGGTGACTGCTTTTACCACACCCTCCAGCAAAAAAGTATTTGCTTTTCCATTACATATTTTGAAAAAAAATGATATAATAGGCACTTAACATGCAGTGTAAATCCGAAAGATACTTTTCATTTTAGAACAGACCAAGATATTGCATTCACAAGCTATGCAAATGAGATTTAACATGTAAAATCAACATGTCTTTTTCATCCTACTAATTTGAAAATGGAAAAAATTGAATCACAAAATGGATTACACTGTACAAGGTCAACGTAAGTAATTTCTAGAACACCAAATCATTTCCATAAAACACATCACTGGACTGTAACTTCGTGTATGTTAAAGAAATTGTGAATGCTTCACAATGATTGTTACAATATAAATTACTTGCTAGACTGAATCTAACCACAGATCCCATTCATTCCATAACACTAATTTGACCTGGTCTTGTAATTCAAAATATGTCCTATGCAGACCCCAATTTGTGCTTGTTCATCAAGTCAATTTAACAACACATGCAGAATGGAGTATAGGCAGAATGTTTTAGACCACCGTCAAACAGTAGCCTGTGCTGACTTTCTATAATATAATTAGGATTCATTTGCATAATTTACATGACTGAGAAAGTGAAAAACTCCAATTAACTGTCATCACTCAACTACAGGAAATATTATTCAGAGATTGTTAGAGATACAGTATGGAAAACAAAGCTGGTATATGTGTCCCCTACTGGATAAATTAGACTTGGTATTTTCACTTATATTTTATTGTGAGTAAAGTTATAATAACATTATATGACAGTTGTTTCACTTATTTTGCACTCTTTCCCATTTTAAAGCCCACGTTTTTATAGGTCATGTGTGTAGGAAAAAGGATGTCCAAGTCAAGGTGTTCACAATTTGTAGCATATTTTACAAGAAACTTGCTGAACCAGGACCTTTTGTAAAATATAATAAGGCCCTATGAAGAAAAAGTGTACAATAGCACATTTCCCTCGTCATCCATTTGCAGATTCAGGCATGTCCATGCGGGAGAGTAGCTTGTAATAGCATAGCAAATTATGCTTTCAGGTGTGAATGGGTGTCCAGGTGGGTGGACATAGTGAGGCCAATTCTGATCAGGGGTGCGTCCGGCCTGCCCAGACATCCAAAATATGAAGAGGCTGGCTTTGCACCTGATTCTGCACCTGTGGGAGCTAGAAGTTCCCGCAGGAACAGAATCAGGGCACTTGGACGGACCAGACATGTCCCAATTCTGATGCTCCGGATGTCCTACTCCCTGCATGGCCAGCCCTCCCTATGCTCCTGCTGTAGCACCTGTGCCATGGTGTCCCATCTGTCCCAGGATGCCCAGCAGGAGCTCTGATTTCCCACACCACCGTATACCTGCTTTTACCTGCTGCCTGACCCCCGGACGGGCCTGCCAGGGCCAAGATCGGTCGACAGGTGCCTACCATCCTCTGCACCGTGTGTTGGGGTGGAATTCCTGTGCCGGGCACCACCATCCATAGAACTTATTCCGTCTCTGAGGTGGAATAAGTCCGATGTCCAGTGTTCCCCCATCGGATGTACAGGGCCGTGACCTGGATCAGACCTGTATGTCTGGGTTGTGCGGCTGCCACTGCTCTGCCCACTCTCCGCTCTGTCGCCACCCCTTCCCACCTCCATCTGGAGATCACTACACAAAGACCCTATGCATGCAGGGAGCTATTGGGCCAGAATAGGCCCCCAGCAAATAGTAGAGGTTGTACGTCCATACTGGATGTACATCCTCGCTATTCACTGTTTGGATGACCCCTAGTGTGGATAGTGGGTGATGGTGTACGTGAGAGGCATGTGTGTGTGTGTGTGTGTGTGTGTGTGTGTGTGTCTGTGAATCTCAGTGATATGATGCATATAGCTGTCTCCACAGGGAGAGATTCATTTTTTACCTGTGGGGATGTGAGGATGAGAGGTCAGATAATGAGAAGATGGGTGAGGATGCATGAATCTCCAGGAACAAGCAGGAATGAGTCTTTACATATGGGTATCGTCGGTACCGACGGAGCCTGCGCGGGAACGCTCCCCAGCATCCAGTAAGAAAGCTTTTGGGAGCATCCCACAGCGCCTGCGCGCTGCCTTCCCGCCTTTCCCAACCGCCTCTCTCCAGTTCTTCTTTTCCGCGGAGCCAGCAGGTCGTGTTCCTGTCACCGCAGAAGTTCTTTATTTTTTTCTTTATTTTTCTGTGTCGCGTCTGCCTTCGATATCGGACCGGTACCGCCGGTCTTTTCTTTTCTTTCTTTTTCAAAAAAAAAAAAAAAAAAACCTTTTCTTTCTTCAACTGTGCATTTTCAGTTTGGGCCTTAGGCCTTAATATTTTCTCCTCATGGAGAAGCCCGCTTCCGGGTTCAAAAAGTGCACAAAATGTGGCGGTACTATTTCTGTCACCGACACCCATGATTGGTGTCTAAAATGTTTGGGTCCTGACCATTCCATCACGGATTGTGTGTCCTGCACCATGATGTCTAAAAGAGGTCAGCAGAACCGAGCAGCCAAGCTCAGTACCCTGTTTCCCTCTGATGCAGCCTCGGTGGCATCGACGTCTTCCAGGGCTTCTTCTTCCTCCCATGGATCTCAGGTAACCAAACATAAATCTAGCCAGTCCTCGAAGGGCAAATCTCCCTCTAAGCATTGAGATGCCTCCGGGCTTGTCCTCAAGGATTCTGCTCCGGCAAAATTACCTCGGCGGGAAGTTCCGGCTTCCAAAGCATTATCTATGGGGTCACAGGTTGACATCGATGGCTCGGCCTCGACCGATCACCTGTTGCCGTGTTCTGGGGTACCGGTGGCCTCCACTGGTACCGACATCCAGACTTTGGTGGTGTCGATGGATCAGAAAATTCTATCCATGCAGCGCACCCTTACGGCGTTTATGCAGGCTTCGACGCCTCCGGTACCGCAACAATCTCCGTTGTCGGTACCGATTCCGGCACCGGCACCGTTCCCAGTGCCAGTAC
Source organism: Ichthyophis bannanicus (assembly GCA_033557465.1). Taxonomy (NCBI): domain Eukaryota; kingdom Metazoa; phylum Chordata; class Amphibia; order Gymnophiona; family Ichthyophiidae; genus Ichthyophis; species Ichthyophis bannanicus. The sequence goes on from CM066032.1 coordinate 953,256,650, forward strand.
CGATTGCATCGACATCGGCTTCGGTGTCGACTGCAACGGTACCCTGTCCTATGATGCCCATTGGTACCAAACCGGTACCGCTTACTCCAGATGTTGATCCCACTCGGTACACGTATCGGGCTTTACAGGAGCATCCAGACAGGCGATACTTCGATTCCTCTGAAGACTCTGATGAGTCGGAGGCTTCTGTCGAGGCACCGGTACTTCTTCCTCAGGAGTCTGCTTCTCCAAAACAAAGAATGTCTCCTCCAGAGGACTTGTCTTTTCAAGACTTCATTAGGGAAGTGGCTAGGGGCCTCTCCATTACAGTGGCCTCTGAGTCAGAGCCTAGAGCCAAGCAATTAGATATTTTGCAATATCCTAAGGCTCCTAAGGAAGCAGCTACCTTACCTATTAATGAGATTCTCTATGATCTCATGTTGGGCATGTGGGAGACTCCTCTCACCACCTCTCCTCATTCTCGTAGGTTAGACACCATGTACCGTGTCCCTCCCTGTCCTGGTTTTCATAAGACTGAACTTCCTCACCACTCTATTGTGGTTGAGTCTGCCATGAAGAAAATAAAGAGTGCAAAGAGACACTCATCTAATCGTCCAGGACGTGAATGTAGGACTCTAGATGCTTTTGGCCAAAGGATTTTCCAGGCCAATATGCTTGCTGCCAGAATCAACTCCTATAGTCTCTATATGGGGATGTTTCTAAAGGAAGTCACAGATCATCTGCAGACTTTAGCTCCTTTTATTTCAGAAGATAAAAGGCAGGAATTTCTCACTTGGCTCAAAGATGCCCAAGATGTTTCCAAATTCTCCAACCGTGCAGCCTTTGACTCTTTTGAGTGTGTAAGCAGAGCCTCGGCTATTGCCATAGGTGCACGCAGAATTGCTTGGTTACAAGCCTCTGATTTGGAACTCTGAGTCCAAGATGAGTTGGGAAACCTTCCTTGTACAGGTGAAAACCTGTTTGGCAGGGATTGGCAAGCAAAGGCCACTCAGATGCACTGTTCCCTCTAAGCTGTGCGCGTGTGCGCGCGCACACACCTCACCGAGCGAGCGCACATACTTTACAACACAGCGCACAAAAATTACGGCTCTGATTCTGATAGAAAACAACACAGACGTCTTAAAATTTAAAAGTTATGATTGTAATTACTAGAAATTTCCTGCTTCATTTAGTAATCGTCTAGTTTCATTTAATTTGATTAAAATCAATGTGGTGTGCATACTGTATTCTGACGTGTAGTCAAATTTTAAAGTATATAACTCCGAGTGTCGTTATGTGGCGCACAAAAATTTAACCTTCCTTCAAAAGCTGCACACAGCTGATATTTTACGCGCACACAGCCTACAGAAAATTAGAGGGAACATTGCTCAGATGGATGCTGAGAACTCTGCTTTGGATCGACTTTCAAAGTCTACCTCTGCCCCTGTTAAGAAAAGATTGTTCAAAAAGACATCTTTTTCTAAAAAGGGAAGATATTATCCTGCTCATGGGCAGACATCTTCTGCAGGTCGTTTTGCTGCAAAGCGTCAGCAACCACCTAAACAGGCCAAGTCAAAGGCTGCCAGGCCTACCACAGCCCAGCAGCCTCAACCTCCTCAGGGCCTTTGACTTGCAACTAGAGAACTTAGCCTTTCTAGCTCTGGAAAAACCAGAGCCCCTCACCATTCCAGGAAGGTTGACTTACTTTGCTCTCAGATGGGAGCAAATCACAGCAGAGCAATGGACCCTCTTCATCATAAAGGAAGGGTACAAGCTTCACTTCTTAAGCCTTCCTCCTCACACCATGGTGAAACAGTTCAATTCTCCAACATCTCTCCTCAACCTTCTAGGTCAGGAGATTGCTACCCTTCTTGCCCAAGGGGCAATAGAAGAAGTACCTCTTCTTCAACAGGGCTCAGGGTTCTACTCCCCTTATTTTCTTATCCCAAAGAAAACAGGGGGCTACAGACCCATATTAGATCTCAGAGAATTGAACAAGTTTCTATTCAAGGAGAAATTCAAAATGATTTCTCTAGGGGCTCTGCTTCCGTACCTTCAGAGTCAGGACTGGCTTTGTTCTCTAGATCTCAAGGATGCGTACACCCATGTCCTCATGCATCCAACACACAGAAGATTCCTTCGGTTCCTTTTTCAAGGAAAGCACTACCAATACAGGGTGCTTCCTTTCGGTCTGGCCTCTGCACCAAGGGTGTTCACGAAATGCATGGCAGTAGTAGCTGCATTTCTCCGCACTCTAGGAATATTCGTATTCCCATATCTGGACGACTGGCTCATTCGAGCCCCATCCCAGTCAGAGGCCCAGACTTGTCTATCCTGCACAATGCGTATCCTTCAGTATTTGGGACTAGTAATAAACATCCCAAAATCCAATCTCACCCCTACTCAGTCTCTGGAGTTCATAGGGGCCTTGCTGGATACCACAACTGCAAGGGCCTATCTTATTCAGGCCCGTTGCCTACGTCTGGTGCAGTTAGCCTCCCAGATTCAGTTAAAGTCCCAATTAACTGCTCGAGAGATGTTACAACTATTAGGCCACATGGCATCCACCGTGCATGTGGTTCCATATGCTCGCCTTCACATGAGGGCAACTCAATGGACTTTGTCCACCCAATGGACGCAGGCATCAGGTTGCCTGTCAGACAAAATAGCAAACTCCAGTCGCCTTTTTTGGTCTCTCCAGTGTTGGAAGTCCTCTCAAACCTGTTGCTGGGGTCCCCTTTTCAGCAACCGCTACCCCAAGCAACTCTCACAACAGATGCTTCTCCAAAGGGTTGGGGAGCTCATCTGCAAGATCTCTCCACCCAGGGCATCTGGTCTCCACAGGAGACTTCTCTGCATATCAATCTATTGGAACTCAGAACAATATTCTTAGCTCTCAGAATGTTCCATACCCTGCTCAGCTACAGGACAGTCCTCATCCATACGGACAACCAAGTAGCCATGTTCTATGTGAACAAGCAGGGTGGGACTGGCTCTCTGTTGCTTTGCAACGAAGCTTTGCGACTGTGGGCCTTCGCCAGAGAGCATCACATCCATCTTCTGGCAGTATATCTTCCAGGCGTTCAAAACTCTTGGGCGGACAGACTCAGTCGAGTTCTGCTTCCACACGAGTGATCCCTCCACATGGACCAAGTAGCCAGGATTTTTCGAATTTGGGGAACCCCAGACATAGACCTCTTTGCAAGTCCATGGAATGCCAAACTTCCCCGGTTCTGTTACAGAATTCCGGGTCAGGGAGTTCAGGCCAAGGATGCCTTCCTCCTTCACTGGGGTCAAGACTTCCTTTATGCCTTTCCACCAATTCCCCTAATTCCCAAAACACTATTCAAGCTTCAGAGAGATCGAGGGACCATGATCCTCATAGCACCACATTGGCCACGCCAAGTTTGGTACCCTCTACTTCTGCATCTCTCTCAAGCTCCCTCCCTGGACTTGGGCTCTGCACCAGACCTTCTATCCCAGGAAGAAGGAACATTGTGGCACCCAAACCCCCAGTCTCTCCATCTCAGGGCTTGGTTGCTGAGGGCCTAGACCTTCAAGATTTTCATCTCTCCCAGCAGGTCAGAGATGTTATTCATGCCTCTAGAAAGCCTTCTACTAGACGTTCCTATGCTTTCAAATGGAAAAGATTTACCATTTGGTGTCCAGAGAAGGGTCTAAACCCTCTTGCAATACCTCTGAATTCTCTACTAGAGTATCTCCTGCATCTATCCCATGCAGGTCTGAAAAAGAATTCAGTAAGAGTCCATTTGAGTGCTATTTCAGCGTCCCTCAAGCCTCTCAATGGACAACCTATTTCCTCTCATCCTCTTATAGCAAGATTCATGAGAGGCCTTCTTTTAACTAAACCTCCCATTAGACCACCTCCAGTGGCATGGGACTTAAACCTGGTTCTTGGCCAGCTCATGAAGCCACCCTTTGAACCTTTAGCCACCACCTCCTTGAAATTTCTTTCTTGGAAGGTTATTTTTCTCATTGCAGTCATCTCAGCACGCCGCATCAGTGAGTTGCAAGCTTTGGTGGCTAATCCACCTTATACAAGGTTCCATCATGATAAGGTAGTCCTCAGGACCAATCCACACTTTATGCCTAAAGTGGTCTCGCCTTTTCATCTGAACCAAGAGGTATATTTACCTGTCTTTTTTCCAGGACCTCATGCATCAAATGCAGAGAGGAATCTTCATACCTTGGATTGTAAGAGAGCTCTTGCTTTTTACTTACAAAGAACACAGCAACATAGAAAGTCTTCTCAACTCTTTGTTGCTTTTGATCCTTCCCATTTAGGACTTCCAGTCTCTAAGAGAACACTGTCCAACTGGATTGCTCAGTGTATTTCTTTCGCCTACCAGAGTAGAAACCTTTCTCTGGAGGGCCATGTCACAGCTCACAATGTGAGAGCCATGGCAGCCTCAATGGCTCATCTAAACTCTGTGTCCATCGACCAAATCTGTCGAGCGGCCACCTGGGCCTCGGTTCATACCTTCACAGCCCATTACTGCTTGGACGAGGACTCCCGCCGGGATGCCTTGTTTGGTCAGGCTGTTCTCAAACACCTGTTCCATTCCTAATCAACTCTTACCCACCTACCCTGGTTGGATGCCAGAGATCCATGGGAGGAGGTAGAGTCCTTTTTCAAAGACACACAACCTGGGGTCTTCCCCTGGCATCTGCAGCTAGGGAGTCCCCATATGTGAAGACTCATTCCTGCTTGTTCCTGGAGATAGCACAGTTACTTACCTGTAATAGGTGATCTCTGGGAACAGCAGGAATAAGTCTTCACAACCCACCCACCTCCCCTAGGAGTTGTATCTCTCTATCTATCTTTCCTTTCCTCTCTCTCTCTTTGTCTCAGCTTTAAAACTCGAACTGGAGAGAGGCGGTTGGGAAAGGCGGGAAAGCAGTGCGCAGGCGCTGTGGGATGCTCCCGAAAGCTTTCTTACTAGACGCTGGGGAGCGTTCCCGTGCAAGTTCTGTCGGTACCGACAATACCCATATGTGAAGACTTATTCCTGCTGTTCCCAGAGATCACCTGTTACAGGCAAGTAACTGTACTGTGTGTGCGTGCCATGGATATGCATGTGCTTGTGTCTTTTGGGTATGTCTGTGTGTATATGTATGTGTAGGTGTATGTGTCTGAGGGTATAATTGTATGTTGGGAGTGTTTGTGTGTGGATTGAGGCAGACTGGGGTCATTTGGGCTTCTTTCCCCCATGTACTTATCCATTTTCTCCTGAGCTCACTCTCAGTCTGTTCACCCTCTTGCACTATTCTCACAGCTCATCCTTTGCTTTCTCTTTCATGGATTCTTTGTCTGTCACCAATCCATGCACTCAGGGGCGGACCAAGGGGGGTGCGGGGCCATGTGCAGAGACTCGGTGCAGGGCCTCATTTGCATAAATATTTGCATAATGTTACCATACACTAACTTTTAGTAAACATGCCTCTTAATGAGTGTATGGATAAAGAAAGACTAAACGATTTCCACATTACTATAATCCAGTGCCAACTGCCAGGCACATTAGGAACTACTACAAACACTGCCCATTTAGAAACCATAGCAAACCCGCCGTATCCTAACAGCACTACCAGGACTCACAAAGCACCATACTCTACCAATCAAAAGGCAACACTGCTAATATTAAAACAATACATTTCAGAGAATAACAATGCATAGAAACATAGAAATATGATGACAGAAAAAGACCACATGGCCTATCTAGTCTGTCCTTCCATATTAACAACTACAACAGTCCCCTTTTTACCTTTAGAGATCCTCTGTGTTGGTCCCATGCTTTTTTGAATTCAGTTACTGTCCTCATCTCTATACCACCTCCACTGGGAGACTATTCCACGGATCCACTACTCTTTCCGTAAAGAAATATTTCCACATATCATTCCTGAATCTATCTCCCTTCACCTTCATCCCATGTCCCCTTATAGAAGAACTTGCTTTCAATTGAAAGAGGCTCTCTCCCTGGACATTTATGCCACGGAGGTATTTAAACATCTCAATCATATCACCTCTATCCCGCCTTTCCTCTAAGGTGTACATATTAAGATCCTTAAGTCTGTCCTCATATGCGTTATAATGAAGGCCACTAATCATTTTAGTAGCCACCCTCTGCACCGACTCCATCCTGTTCACATCCTTTTGAAGGTGCGGTCTCCAGAATTGCACACTATACTCCAAATGAGGTCGCACCAAAGACTTATACAGAGGCATTATCACTTCCTTTTTTCTGCTAGCCATTCCTCTCCGTATGCACCCAAGCATCCTTCTAGCTTTTGCCGTCGCCTTTTCTACCTGTTTAGCTACTTTAAGATCATCAGACACAACCACGCCTAGGTCCCGCTCTTCTTTAGTGGACAAAAGTACTTCACCTCCTATACTATATTGCTCCCTTGGATTGCTGCAGCCCAAATGCATGACCTTACATTTTTTAACATTAAATCCCAGCTGCCAGATTCTAGACCATTCTTCAAGCTTAGCTAGATCCCTCCTCATGTTATCTACTTCTTCCTGGGTGTCTACTCTATGGCAGATTTTGGTATCATCCGCAAAGAGGCAAACCTTACCCGACAGCCCTTCCGCCACATCACTAACAAAGATGTTAAAAAGAATCGGACCAAGGACAGATCCCTGGGACACACCACTGGTAACATCCTTCTCAGAGTGAGCTCCATTTACCTGTACTCTTTGTCGCCTCCCACCCAACCAATTTCTAACCCAAGCAGTAACTTTAGGGTCCATCCCTAGGGTGCTCAGTTTGTTTATAAGTCACCTGTGAGGAACAGTGTCCAAGGCTTTACTGAAATCTAAATACACCACATCTAGGGCTCTCCCTCGGTCCAACTCCCTGGTCTCCCAGTCAAAGAAATCAATCAGATTTGTCTGACAAGACCTGGCTCTGGTGAATCCATGCTGCCTCGGATCCTGTAATCCACTGGACTCCAGAAACCTCACTATTTTCTCTTTCAGCAGCGTTTCCAATAATTTACTAACTACCGAAGTTAAACTAACCAGCCTGTAGTTTTCAACCACATCCTTACTTCTGCTTTTGTGTAAAGGCACCACATGAGCCTCTCTCCAGTCCTCTGGCACCACTCCCGACTCCAACGAGGCATTGAAAAGGTCAGTCAGTGGAGCTGCTAGAATGTCCCCAAGTTCCCTAAGTATTCTAGGGTGTATCCCATCCGGTCCCATTGCTTTGTCTACTTTAAGTTGAGCTAGTGTCTCACCAATACAGTCTTCTGAAAATTGTTCAAGATGTCCCTCGCTTCTGTCCCTGTTTGTGGGTGTTTTCTGAGGTCCTGCTCCTGGTTCTTCATCTGTGAACACAAAACAGAAATATTTGTTAAGCAATTCTGCTTTATCCTTATCAGCTTCTACATATTCCTCCCCTGCACTCTTGAGTCTGACAATACCATTTTGCCCTTCCTCTTCTCAATAATATATCTGAAAAATGTCTTATCCCCCCATTTTATTGCATTGGCTATTTCCTCCTCCTTTTGAAACTTTGCCTTCCTTACTACTTTGCTAGCTTCTTCCATTGGTAAGCACCAAGTCCAGTGTGGCCACTTCACATGTGGGGTCTGTTACCAATTGCCTGAATAGTTCTCCCTGTAGAGAATCCAGGATCTCCTTACTTCTAGATGATACTGCAGCAGGAATATGCCAATCAACACCTGGCATATTGAAATCTCCTATCAGTAGCCCTTCCCCTTTCCTAGCAATGCTGCGTATATCTTCAATTAACTCTCTGTCCACCTCTTCCTCTCGTGAGGGAGGTCTGTATATCACATCAATGCAAATAGATTTCTCTTTCCCTCTTTCTAGTATAACCCACAATGCCTACTCTCTCCCTTTTAAGTTCTGTAATTCCAAAGCTTTAATAGTAGTTTTTACATATAGTGCCACTCCTCCTCCCCTTCTTCCTACCCTGTCCTTTCTGAATAAAGTATAGCCAGGTATACATGACCTACTGGGGAAAGATAACAAGTGGCAATGTCAAATAGAAACTACATAAACAGAATACCTCAGCTCAGTTACACATGCAGAACATAGACCATCACCAAACAAAGAAAAAGGAATCACAATTTAGAAATTGGAAGACAATAATTAAACTGGGAAGCCCAAAAGCCAAACTTGGCATGTACAACAACACTGTAGAAATAAAACTATAAATTAATTTCCTCTTGTACTAAACAAAGCACTGACGGTAATGATGCACATTTCCCAGAGCTGATATATTCCAGTTAATAAATTCAAAATAAAGAGATATTTTTCTACCTTTTGTGCATTTTTTTCAGTTGCAATTGCTCCGGAAACTTTCTTCTGGTTTCTTCTCCATTGTCTGCTGTCCATTTGTCCTTTCTTCTCTCTACTAGTTTTTCCATTCTCTCTCTACATCTGCTTTAACATACTAATCTTTCTCTTTTTGTTCTGTCCTCAGTCCTATTTCATCCACTCAAATTTTACCCCTCCATCCTCAATCCCCACTTACTCTCCCAATACACGACCAATTGTAGATTTTTCTTCCCTCCCACACAAAATATTTTCCCCTCTCCATTTCACTCTCCCAGCCCCATCCCATTCTAATCCTCCCCCAACATCCACTCCTTTCTAGTCCCCGCATCAGCCCATTTCCAGTCCTAGCCCCCCATCAGCCCATTTCCAATCCTATCCTTGCCCCTCCATCAGCCCATTTCCAGTCCTTTTCGAGTCCCTCCATTAGCTCATTTCCAATCCCAACCCCCATCAGCCCATTTCTAGTCCTTTTCTAGCCCCACCATCAGCTCATGTCAAATCCTAGCTCCCCTCCACTCAGCCCATTACCAATCCAAGCCCCCCTTGAGCCTACTTCCAGTTCTAACCCCTCCATGAGTCCATTTCAATCCAAGCCCCCACCACAGCCCATTTCCAATCTTAGCACACCCCCCAACAGCCCATTTCCAGTCCTATCCTAGCTCCTCCATCGGCCCATTTCCTGTCCTAGCTCCCCCCCCACTCATCCCATTTCCAGTACTTGCTTCCTCCCCTCACAGCCCATTTAAATTCCAAGCCACCCTCCCCATCAGCTATTTCAAGTTCAAGCCCCCCATCTACTCAGCCCATTTCCATTCCAAACCCCCATCCCCATCAGCTATTTGCAGTTCAAACCACCCCTTCCACTCAGCCCATTTCCAGTCCTAGCAACCCCCCCCCAGCCCATTACCAGTCCTAAGCCCCCCAACAGCCCACTTCCAGTACTAACCCTCCCATCACCCCATTTTCAGTCTTAGCCCCCCCATAGCCCATTACCAGTCCTAACCCCCCAACAGCCCACTTCCAGTCTTAGTCCCCCCATAGCCCATTACCATTCCTAACCCCCCATCAGCCCACCTCCAGTCCTAACTCCCATCAGCCCATTTCCAGTCCTAGCCCCCCCCATAGCCCATTACCAGTCCTAACCCCCCATCAGCCCACCTCCAGTCCTAACACCCCATCACCCCATTTTCAGTCTTAAACCCCCCCCCCCATTACCAGTTCTAATCCTCTCCCCCCATCATCCCAGATAAATTTAAAGCTAAAAAAAAACCTGGCTGCTGCTGCTGCTGCCACCATGGCAGCAGCAGAATCAAGTGTCCCGCCTGCCCGGCAGAGCCCTCCCAGCATCAGCTCCATCAGTGCGGGCTTTTCGAGTTGCGAAGGGAGTGCTTCCCTCTCGCAGCTCTGTTAAGCCCACCGAGGCTGATGGGAAACAGGAAATGCCTGTGATCTGATTTCTTTGACTGGGTGACCAGGGAGTTGGACCGAGGGCGAGCTCTAGATGTGGTGTATTTAGATTTCAGTAAAGCCTTTGACACTGTTCCTCACAGGCGACTTATAAACAAACTGAGCACCCTAGGGATGGACCCTAAAGTTACTGATTCGGTTAAAAACTGGTTGAGTGGGAGGCGGCAAAGAGTACAGGTAAATGGAGCTCACTCTGAGGGGAAGGAGGTTACTAGTGATGTGCCCCAGGGATCTGTCCTTGGTCCGATTCTTTCTAATATCTTTGTTAGTGATATTGCTGAAGGGCTGTCAGGTAAAGTTTGCTCTTTGCGTATGATATCAAAATCTGCAATAGAGTAGACACCCAGGAAGGTGTAGATAAAATGAGGAAAGATTTAGCTAAGCTTGAAGAATTGTCTAGAATTTGGCAGCTGATATTTAATGTTAAAAAATATAAGGTCAAGCATTTGAGCTGCAGCAATCCAAGGGAGTGATATAGGAGGTGAAGTAAATCTGTCCAAAAGAGAAGAGCAGGACCTAGGAGTGATAGTGTCTGATGATCTTAAAGAAGCTAAACAGGTAGAAAAGGCTATGGCAAAAGCTAGAAGGATACTTGGGTGCAAAGGGAGAAGAATGGCCAGCAGGAAAAAAAGAGGTGATGGTCTTTTTTCGACCTTATTTGGAGTATTGTGTGCAATTCTGGAGACCGCACCTTCAAAATGATATAAACAGGTTGGAGTCGGTAAAGAGGGTGGCTACTAAATGGTTAGTGGTCTTCATTAAACGTATTAGGTACAATTTTATTAGTATAAGTATCCATAGCAACTTAAAGATCTAAACACAAGCTTAAAACTAAGATGCAGACAGCAGTCCAGCAGCAAGATGTGGGCTTTCCAGTCTTTTGCATTGAGTGTCACATTTATGATTTTCTCCCAGTTGATGAGAGGTCTTACGTGTGCACTAGGTGCAAGGAGCTCTTTGCTCTCAGGGAACTAGTCCATTCTCTAGAGGATAGAGTAGCAGACTTGGAAGACATAAGAAAAACAGAGAGGTACATAGACGAAACCTACAGGGATATAGTCCTGAAGTCCCACCTCCAGTCTGGCAGCATCCCTGTTGCCGTGGAAGACAGAGGTCACGTGACAGGAGAGCATAATCCTGGTGTGTCAGGAAGTGATCCTCTAACTAGGACCTGTCCTCCAGGTGATGTAAACCCTATCGCACCGAGGAGGTTTCTCCAGGTCCATGTGCCAATGAGGGAGGGGTTAGGACAGACGTTATAGTTGGTGATTCGATCATTAGGCATGTAGATAGCTGGGTGGCTGGTGGACGTGAGGCTCGTCTGGTAACATGCCTGCTAGGTGCGAAGGTAGCGGACCTCATGCGCCACCTATATAAGGTCTTAGATAGTGCTGGGGAGGAGTCTGCTGTCTTGGTACATGTCGGTACCAATGACATTGGAAAATGTGGTAGGGAGGTTCTGGAGGCTAAACTCAGGCTTTTAGGTAGGAAGTTGAAATCCAGAACTTCCAGGGTAGTGTTCTCCAAAATGCTTCCTGTTCCACGCGCAGGACCCAAAAGGCAGGCAGAGCTCCGGACTCTCAATACGTGAATGAAACGATGATGCAAAGATGAGGGTTTTGGATTTGATAGGAACTGTGGAACATTCTGGGGAAAGGAGGGGCTCTTCCGAAGGGATGGGCTTCACCTTAACTAGGATAGAACCAGGCTGCAGGCATTAACCTTTAAAAAGGAGATAGAGCAGCTTTTAAACTAGATAATAAGGGAAAGCCGACAGTCACCCAAGAGTGCATGGTTTGGAAGAATGCATCCTTGAAGGATACTACCAAAAGCAGAGAGGTTCCAAAAAAGAGTAAAGTAGCCCAAATGCCCTCGAGTATGGAGCAGACAGAGCTTAAAGATCCCAAATTACCCATGCCTACCAATAGCCAAATTAATATGAATAAAACACAGCCTCTAAAATGCTTGTATGCAAATGCTAGAAGTCTAAAAAATAAGATGGGAGAGTTAGAATATATAGCACTAAATGAGAGGTTAGATATTATTGGAATCTCAGAGACATGGTGGAAGGAGGACAACCAGTGGGACACTGTGATACCTGGGTACAAACTATGTAGTAATGATAGAGCTGATCAAATTGGTGGAGGGGTTGCGCTCTATGTTAGAGAGGGCATTGATTATCAGAAAGATTAAAGTTTTGCAGGAAACAAAATTTGCTGTAGAATCTCTATGGAATGAAATTCCATGTAAATGGGGGAAGGCGATGGCAATGCGGGTGTACTATCGACTGCCTGGCCAGAATGATCAAATGGCTGATGAAATGCTCAAAGACATCAAGGAAGCTAACAAAAGTTACAGCACAGTAATAATAATGGGTGATTTCAATTACCCCGGTATCGATTGGGCCAGTGTCACAGCAGGACATGCTAGGGAGATAAAGTTCCTAGATGAAATAAATGACTGCTTCTTGGAGCAGCTAGTTCATGAACCGACCAGAGGGGAAGCCATATTGGACCTAGTCCTTATTGGAACACCAGATCTGGTGCAAGAGATAAGGGTGTTTGGGGCACTTGGCAATAGTGATCATAGCATGATCGCATTTGATTTAATTAGTGGAGGCGGGATAGTAAGGAAATCCACAGTACTACCTTTTAACTTTCAAAAGGTATACAATGAAGAAAATAGTTAAGAAAAATCTAAAAGGAACAGTTGCAAAGGCTAAAGACTTACATCAAGGTTAGGTGTTGTTGAAAAATACTATCTTGGAAGCACAGACCAGCTGTATTCCATGCTTTAACAAAAGTGGAAGGAAGTACAAAAAACTGCCAGCATGGTTTAAAGGTGAGGTCAAAGAGGCTGTTGTTGCCAAAAAATCACCCTTCAGGAAATGGAAAAAAGAGCCAAATGATGAAACCTGGAAACAGCACAAGCACTGGCAAGTTATATGCAAGGCATTAATAAGGCAGGCAAAGGGAGAATTTGAGAAGAAGCTTGCTGCGGAAGCAAAACGCGTAATAAAGACTTTTTCAAGTACATTCGTAGCAAAAAACCTGTGAGAGAGTCAGTTGATCCATTAGATGATAGAGGGGTTAAAGGGGCATGAAGAGGCGACAAGGCGATAGCGGAGAGACTGAATGAATATTTTGCTTCGGTCTTTACTGAGGAAGATGTAGGGATGTTACCCATGACTGAAATGATATATAAAGGTACAGAAGAATTGAAGGAAATGGAAAAAGGTGAATAGTGGTGTACCCCAGGGATCTGTGCTGGCACCGCTGCTTTTTGAAATATTCATAAATGACCTGGAAAAGGGAATAACGAGTGAGGTTATCAAATTTGCAGATGACACTAAGCTATTTAAAGTTGTTAAAACCCAAGAGGATTGTGGAAAATTGCAAGAGGATTTTGATAAATTGGAAGACTGGGCATCAAAATGGCAGATGAAATTTAATGTGGACAAGTGCAAAGTTATGCACCGAGGGAAGAACAACCCAAACTATGGTTACACGATGCAAGGTTCCGCATTAGGACCCACCACCCAGCAAAAAGATTTAGGCGTCATTGTGGATAACATGTTTAAACCCTCTGCCCAGTGTGTGGCGGCAGCCAAGAGAGCAAATAGAATGCTAGGTATCATAAGGAAAGTAATGGAAAATAAAACAAAGGATATTATAGTGCCTCTATATCGTTCCATGGTGAGACCACACCTTGAATATTATGTGCAATTCTGGTCACCGTATCTTAAAAAGGATATAGCGTTATTAGAAAAGGTTCAGAGAAGAGCCACCAAAATGGTAAAGGGGATGGAAGGATACCCCTATGAAGAAAGGCTAAAAAGGTTAGGGCATTTTAACCTGGAAAAAAGATGACTGAGGGGAGATATGATAGAGGTCTATAAATTAATGAACGGAGTGGAACAGGTAAACGTAGATCGATTGTTTATGTTATCAGAATATAGAAAGACTAGGGGACATGCAATGAAGCTACAGGGTAAACTATTTAAGACTAATAAAAGAAAATATTTTTTCACTCAACGTGTAATCAAACTCTGGAATTTGTTACCGGAAGATGTAGTAAAGGCTATTAGTGTAGCTGGGTTTAAAAAAGTTTGACAAGTTCCTGGAGGAAAGGTCTATAAACCATTATTAAGAAGGGACCCAGGATATCATTGCTTGACCCAATACAAGCATTGTGGAACCTGTGTCTTATGGGGAAACTGCTAGGTTCGTATGACCTAGATTGGCCACTGTTGGAAACAGGATACTGGGCTTGATGGACCTTGGTCTGACCCAGTATGGCATATCTTATGTTCTTATGTTCTTATTATAAAGTATATGAGGATAGACTTAAGGAGCTTAATATGTATACTTTAGAGGAAAGTTGGGATAGAGTTGATATGATTGAGACATTTAAATACCTCCATGACATAAATGCACAGGAGGAGAGCTTCTTTCGATTGAAGGCAAGCTCTGCGATGAGGGGGCATATGATGAGGGTGAAAGGGGATAGACTCAGGATTAATATACAGAAATATTTCTTTATGAAAAGAGTGGTAGATGCATAGAATAGTCTCCCAGTGGAGGTGGTAGAGATGAGGACAACATCTGAATTCAAAAAAGCAAGGGACAAACACACAGGATCTCTAAAGGGAAAAAGGGGACTCTTGTAATAGTTGGTATGGAAGGGCAGACTAGATGGCCATGTGGTCTTTTTCTGCCATCATGTTTCTATGTTTCTGTTTTCATCCATGTAAAGGTTGTGCAAGAGAACTATCAGGTGTTCTGGTATACCCATGCTTCTTAATGTGGCCCAGGGTTTCTCATAGTTTACACAGTCAAAAGCCTTACAGTCGTCAATAAAACACATATATCTAGATATCCTTTTGGTATTATTTTCTCTTTTCAAAGATCTATCTCACATCTACGATGATGTCTCTCATTCCTCATCCTTTCCTGAACCCTTCTTGCACTTCAGGCAGTTCTCATTCCAGGTATGGCTGTAATCTCTGCTGAATGATCTTGAGTGGAATCTTACTGGTATGTGGAATCAGAGTGATTGTGAGATAATTTCCACAGTCAATTGGATCACCTTTCTTCAGTATTTGTATATACACAAATCTTTTCCAGTCAGTTGGCCTTGATATTGTCTTCCAAATGTCATGGCACAGCCTTTTAAATATGGTAATTGCCACATCTGATTGCTGTAATATTTCACGGGGGATGCCATCAATGCCCATGCTTTGTTCTTTGATAATAATTTCAATGCTGCTTCAACTTTTTTCATCACCAATAGTTCCTGATCATAATTACAGACTGAAATGGTTGTTGGTCCACTTGATCTTTGTGGTATAATAAGTCTCTATATTCTTTCTACATTTTCCTGATCTTCTCAGCATCATTCAACATGGATCCTTGAGCATCTTGTAGCTTTCCAATTCGAGACTGTGAAAGAGAACTATCAGATGTTCTGCTATAGCCATGCTTCTTAATGTGGCCCAGAGTTTTCCTTGGTGTACACAGTCAAAAGTCTTGCTGTAGTCAATAAAACACATATATCTTTATCTTTATTCGGTTTCTTGATAAACCGCCTAAACCATAAGGCATCAAAGCGGTGTACAATAAATGGGCTGCAGGGAAGAAAGCTAGAAAAGAACGCCATGGTATGACAGGAAAGAAAAGAAAAAGGAGAAGAGGAGAGAGAGTAAAAAGGGCAGAGTGACACAAATAGAAACTTACAACAAGAGAGAGGGGACTGAGGGGGGTAAATGAGGGTAAAGGGTACTGAAGTGAAGGGTTCTATGAATGGTGATGAAATATTAGAGGGTACTGGGAGCAGTAAGTATGAATGAGGGAGCCAATAGTATCAAAGAGAAACTGGAAGATCAAAAGCTTGTGCAAAGAGGTGTGTTTTAAGGAGGGACTTGAATTGTGGAAAAGAGGGCTCAGTACGGAGGGGGAGGGGGAGGGAATTCCACAGGGCAGGAGCAAGGAAGAAGAAAGCGGAGAGTAGTGGCGAGTAAGTTCGAGGTGCGCTTGAGAAGGGGAAGGGAGAAAGAGACGGTTACCATAGGAGGAACGAAGAAGGCGAGGAACAGGCTGGTGAAAAATGAGATCGGAAAGATACTGAGGGATACCGGAGTGGAGGTTTTTATGAATGGTAATGAGGTATTTGAAGATAAAGCGGTATCGAATAGGGAGCCAATGGAGGGAAAGGAGACAAGGGGTGATGTGCTCACGGGGAGAGGAGAAAGTAACTAGGCGGGCGGCGGTATTTTGGATAAGTTGGAGACGGTGTATCTGAAAAGAGGGGAGACCAGCAAAGATGGAATTACAGTAATCAAGGCGAGAAATTACAAGGGAGAGGACTAAAGTAGTGAGAGAACTAGAGGAAAGATAAGGACGGAGGGACCTGATACGACGAAGGTAGAAGAAGCAGCTGCGGACCAAGGAGGATATGTGGGAGTGGAAAGACAAGGAGGTGTCGAGGGTTACACCAAGATAACGAAGGCAGGATACAAGAGGGATGGGCAGGGATGACATTAGAGGAGCCAAGGTGGGAGGGGAAGTTGAGAAAGAAAACCAGATAGCCGATGATTTGGAGGGGTTGACACTGAGGAAATTAGTGGAGAACCATGAGGCAGTCAGGTCGAGACAAGAATTGAGAGGGGAAAGATCTGGAGAAACGGAGCTAGTGTGGTGGACAAGAAGAATATCATCAGCATAAAAGTAACAGGAGAGACCAGACTGTTGGATAAGAAGGGCAAGTGGGGCAAGGAAGATGTTGAAGAGAAGGGGGGCAAGAATAGAACCCTGCGGAACACCACAGAGAAGAGGAGAGGGAGCAGAGTCAGTGGTACCAGAGCGGACGGAAAAAGTACGAGAGGATAGAAAGGAGCGAAACCAGCAAAGTACTGTGCCACAGATACCAGCATCAGATAAATGGGTGAGAAGGGTATGATGGTCAATAACATCGAAAGCAGCGGAGAGGTCGAGAGAAACAGCGATAGAGAGATTACCCTGATCATGTGAGCGGTGAAGATCACTAAGAAGTGCAAGCATGATAGTTTCGGTACTGTGCCCGGGCCTAAAACCAGATTGCCGAGGATGAAGGAAAAGCGTGGAATCCAAATGTGCAGAGAGCTGTGAAAAGACTAGTTTTTCAAGAACCTTAGAAAGAAAGGGGAAATTAGAAACGGGGCGCCAGTTGGCAGGGAGGGCGGGATCCAGGGTGGGTTTCTTCAGAAGGGGACGAACCAGGGCATGCTTCCATCGGGAGGGAAAACAACCAGTGGATAGACTTGAATTTATCATAGATAGGATGAAAGGGGAGAAATGAAGAGAGGGGTCGAGAAGCCAGGAAGAGGGGATAGGGTCGAGAGGGCAGGTTGTTTTTTTTTTTTTTAAACTTTTATTTTCGTTTTACAACAAACAAAAGTAACAACACACCAAAAGAAACAAATACACACATACAATAAAGAAAGCAACCCCAATTACCCCCCACCCCAATGCTTCTTCTCTAAGCTGATAAGAATCATCATATAAGCACTTATATTCAACAATTATTGTACATCAAACAAACAGAAGTAGAATCTATGATACCAGATGAGCATGTGACAGAGATTAATACAGAATCAAACAGTCAACTGAGAGCATTGAATAGTTTGAACATAATCGTTGAGCGTTTTCTAGCAAGACCAATAGTGAATGATTTGAACGGAAGAGGCTGACATACAAGGTATTTGCGCATAGTTACAATAAAGACAGATATGATTCACCATTCAGTAGAGCTCAAGAAAGAGCTATTTTCCCAATATTTCGTGATTAAGGAAATAGGAAATAACAATGCCCAGCATAAAGGCTAAAAGGAAGTAAGCCAATTAGGAAGAGAGGGGATCCCCGCAGCTGAGCGGAGCCCCACAATCTTCCAGGAGAGGGGTTCCGGAAAAATATAAAAAAGAGAATGAAGACGACCCCAGACCCGACTCCAGTAATACTGTAATGCGGGACAATCATACTTAACAGGAGTTTAGTAAACCAAAGGCCACATGGCATGTCCAGCATCAAGTGTTCTGGATGGCATTCCAATTGGCTAACCTATCAGGAGTATATGTCCCCTTGGGATAGCAGTACTGAGGAGATAGGAAAAAATCTGATCTAGATTGTAAGTGATGGGGGGGCTGAGAAAAGATGAGCTCTAAGTCGGAGGGGTGAGCAGCTTCCATATATTTACTCACACAAAATCTTTCATCAGAACTGGCAGGGTGTATAGACTCTTGGGCGGACCACTCGTTCTAGGCGGCAGTCTATCTATCAAAGGATCAAATACTTGGTGGAAGTCACCGCCGAGTAACAGTAACAGGGTCATCCACATTCGGAGCATAAATACAGATACACGTAAATTCACTATCTCCAACCTTAAAATATACACAAGCCCAGCTACCCTCCCCATCAGAGCTAGTATCCGTTACAGGGGTTGACAAAGATTTCTCAACCAAGATGGCCACCCCGCACCGCTTGGAAACGGCGGGAGAATAGGCAGCCACCATATAAGGTTAGCAGTGAGTTTCAGTGGTTCAACGGAGGTGAAATGGGTTTCCTGAAGAAACACTAAATCAGGATGGTCATGATTAAAATAACTAAGGATGGTCATTCTTTTGATTGGACTATTGATGCCTCTTACGTTCAGTGACAAGAGCTTACATAAGGCCATACAACAAAGTCAAACATTCTGAAAAAGAAACATGATGACGCACCGAGTTGCGCGATGTCCCTCATATCAACTATAAATAACTGTACACACGATATGATAGAAAATAAGCCAATGAAAAATCATGAAGCGCCCTATATAACAGTAGAAGCACCGAAGTGCCTTAGAGAAGAAGCAAAACCCCAGGAATTACTGGCGACCTGATGTCTGCGGGGTGAAACCCCAGAGAAGGCCTAAATTAAAACATATAACCGATATAGCTGTGCGTGCTCCGAATCCACCCGAGGTGCACATCAGGGAGGAAAGGGAGACCAAGGAAGGTAGATATAAAAGAAAGAAAGGTCCAGGCAGTCTCTATTCCAGGCAATGATCACCGCATCGGGCCATTCAAAATGGCGGGCAGTTCCAGCGGAGTCCATCCGAGTTGTTGACTTAGCGCATCTGGTCTGCCTCTTTGGAATCTAAAAATGTTGCTAGCAGAGCAGGATCTTCGAAGGTTCTAGTTTGGTTATGGAGAGTCACTCTGAGCTTCGCTGGATATAAGAGGCCAAAGCGAGCCTGTAACTGTTGAAGTCTAGGTCGAAAAGCAAGGAGTCCCTTCCGCCGGTCAACTGTGGGCTTTGCCAAGTCGGGGAAGAAAGAGACTTTATGATCTTCAAACTGCAGATGCTGAATCACCCGGGCAGCTTTGAAAATTTGCTCAACTTGCTGATACCTCAGTAAACGAAAAATAATGGGCCGGGGGGTCGTCCGATTGAGTGCGATGTTGGTAGGAGCACGATATGCTCGTTCAATTTCCAGATCTCTGCAAAAGGTAATCTTCAGCAAGGAGGGGAGAGTTTTGACCAGAAATTCTCTGATATCTCCTGCTTCCGCCCCCTCTGGTACTCCGATGAGCCTTACATTGTTGCGACGGGCTCGATTATTGCAATCCTCTAACTCTTTTTGAAGATTCTGTATCTGACGCTCAGCCTTATCCAGGTTCACCAAGCGCACCGCGTGCGAATCGAGGACCCCCGCCATGTTGTCCAGCCGTAGTGAAAGACCCTCAAGCCAGTCCTGAAGTATACCGAAATCTTCTCGCATGGCTCGGAGCGCTTCTCCGTTGGACTGTACCAGTTCCTTTACACCACGTATTTCCTCCAAGATCTCCTGTTGCATTTCGGGGCTTACCCGAAGTGGAACCATCTTTGGTGGGGAAGACAACTCTGTTTTGGAGCGTTTTCCATGTGAAGAAGAGGGAGACCCGAAGTCCAAGCGCACTGGTTTATGGGCCGCCATTCCCCCCAAGGCACCCCGGTAAGTTCGGAGTAAAATATTAAGTTTATGCAGATATTAAGTCAGGATTCTGAGTAGGCCCCTCGGGAGCTTCAGCGCAAAGCGTCTGACCCGCTGGACACCAGGCTCCGCCCCCGAGGGCAGGTTGTTTTATGAGACGTGGAGAGGGCATGAAAAAGCTCAGTGGAGGTGACGGGGTGGAAAGAGTGCCAAGCATGAGTGGGGACACCTGAAGGGGAGGAAGGAGAGAGGGGGGAGATAAGGGGGGAAGGGAGGGGAGAAAGAGGGGGGGGGCAGGATGGAAAGGAGGAGCGGATGGTCTGGATTTTATCAACAAAAAAGGAGGCAAGACGGGTGGGGCTGGGGGCGGTTGGAGGGAGAGCAGTGGAGCAGGAGTAAGCCGAGGAGGAGGATAGAGAGTGGAGCACACGGTATAAGGATCGAGAGGAATTGGAGGAGGATGCGATGAGAACGGAGTAGTAGGACTTTTTAGCTGCTGTAATCATGGTTCGGTAACAACGAAGTTCAGAACGGAAGGAGGCCAAAGAAGAAACGGAGGGAGCTTTGCGCCAGCGACGTTCAGCACGCCGAAGGAAGGTGCGGTGTAAGTGAAGACCTGAGTGGAACCAGGGATGGTGAGACACAGGGCGATCAGGAACGGGACGAAGGGGGGCCAAAGAATCCAGAGCAGCAGTGAGACTGGAGGACCAGGAATCCACCTGTTGATTAGTGGGGAGAGAAGAAAAGTCGGGAGGGAGGAGAGAGTCGGCCGAGGGGAAGGCTTGGCGGGTAAGGGGAGTAATACGTCGCCTGAGAGATGTAGAAGGGACTATGAGAGAGGACGGGAAGGGAGTATGGATGGAGGGGAAGGAAAACAACAGACATAGATGATCGGACCAGGGAAGGGGGAGAGAAGAGATGTTGGAGGGATTAAAAGGAGAGGAGTGGGAAGTAAGAAGAAGATCAAGGGTAGAGCCAGAGGAGTGAGTTGGGCAATTGACGTGTTGGGTTAAGCCAAGGTCAGAGAAAAGGGAACCAAGGGTCCGGTCACGGGGGCGAGCCTGAGAGGACAGATGGACATTGAAGTCCCCGAGGATAACCAAATGAGAAGGAAGGAGAGATGATTCCGAGAGGGTAAGAAGAAGTGAGTCCCAGAGGTCAGGACGAAGGGAGGGAGGAGCATAAAGGAGGAGGAAATATACTGGATTGTGGAGTCCTAAGCGAAGCAAGAGGGCTTCAGGATAGCGGGGTTGAGGGGAAACGAGAGAGAAGGGAAGGGAGGACTTGTATAGAAGCGCCACGCCTCCGCCAGACCGGCGGAGATGGGGGACGTGAAAAGAGGAATAGCCGGGAGGAAGGCACCGGTGGAGGAGACTGTCTTCACCCTCTCGAAGCCAGGTCTCAGTAAGAAACAGGGCATCAAGAGAGTGGTGCAACAAAAGATCATGGATCAAAGGGGTCTTCGCACGAAGTGATCTGCAATTTAAAAGAGCAAGAGAGAGAGTCAAGAGGGAGACAGCAGAAGGGAGAGGTGGGGCAAGAGAGGAGGAGCCAGAGGTACAGACGTGAAGGTTACTCAGGACCCGAGAGGTGGAGCCTGAGGGGGGCGGGAGGCCAGACAAGGGACGATGTCCCCAGAAAACGGGGATGGAGGCCATGACACACTGATGAGCAGAGGGAGAGGAAAGAGGGAAACGTGAACGACCAGTTGGGAGACTGCGGGGCGGGGGCAGGGAAAAAGCTGGAGAAACGAGAAGGGGAAATAGCAGAAGGAGAGCCAGAAAAGGCCAAGCACAAGAGGTCGAACGACTAAGGAACGAGAAAGATGGAATGCCCCAATCGTCGCCCCAAGGAGCTCGCCCAAGGGGCAGGTCCTGCTCCTTGGGCGCGCTCCTTCGGCGCGCGCCCGCGGCGCGGAGTGGCACCTCAGTGGGATTTAAAGACTGCAGGGTACCTTGAAAATGGCTTCCAGTGGGAGGGACAGTAGCAGACAGCCAATAGGTGAGCAGCAGGGTGTAAAAAGCCTTGAAAATGGCTTCCAGTGGGAGGGACAGTAGCAGACAGCCAATAGGAGAGCAGCAGGGTGTAAAAAGCCTACGAAAGAGGCAGGAGAGTCAACAAGCAGCAGACAGCAATAGCATAATCACAGAACAGGTACAAACAGCTCAGACAATGCAGCAATATAGATATCTTTTTGGAATTTTATGTCTTTTCAAGGATCCATCTTACATCCACGATGATGTTTCTTGTTCTTCGCTCTTTCCTGAATCCTCCTTGCACTTCAGACAGTTCTCGTTCCAGGTATGGTTGTAGTCTCTGCTGAATGATCTTGAGTAGAATCTTGCTGGCATGTGAGATCAGAACGACTGAATCAAGTGGACCAACAACCATTTCAACCTGTATCTTATGATCAGGAACCATTGGTGATGAAAGAAGTCGAAACACCGTTGATACAACCATATCATAAATGCTGACTTTACCCTGAAAAGTCTTCAGCTGATCCTCAGTAGCCAGTTGAATGCCTTCTAACCTGAGGGATTCATCTTGCAGCACTATAGTGCAATTTGTTTTGTTGTGACTATCTACTGTTTTTTTTTTTGTCAAGATACGGAAATAGATTGTCAGGCCCTTCTTCCATGCACTATCCCATTCTGCTGCTGCCCAGATGGGTGGTTTGTCTTATTCTGGCACCTCATCTGAGATCTGTCCAACTTGGAAGACCCTGCCAGTAGTTAAGCTACTGATAGCTTAGCTCTCAGCATCACGTATGTTCTTATATTCACTGATGTACACAAGCCCTCTCAGCACGACAAGCTGCAAACAAAGTGAAGGCTTCCACCCATAGTTATTCTATTTTTCTTTCTCCATAGTTTTGCTCCTTCTTCAGATGGCGGGACTACCCTCCTTGCCACTGGTGC
Source organism: Ichthyophis bannanicus (assembly GCA_033557465.1). Taxonomy (NCBI): domain Eukaryota; kingdom Metazoa; phylum Chordata; class Amphibia; order Gymnophiona; family Ichthyophiidae; genus Ichthyophis; species Ichthyophis bannanicus. The sequence goes on from CM066032.1 coordinate 953,279,327, forward strand.
CTGCTATATCCATCACCTGCAAGCTTGGTTTTTCTTTTCGTAGCAGAACTTGGCTTCTCTGCCATCCACAGTTCTTGTATCATTCCTCTTCTGTTAGCTTGGCTTCTTGTTCAGGTGGTAAGGCCTGGCCTCCTCATTACCCATGACAAACAGGTGATTCTATTTATTTGCCCATGCCATGCATCTGTTTATTTTCCCATGCACAAACAGATGTAGAACACATATGTACAGACAGACAGATGGGTTCTTCCAAAAAAGGTGCTAAAGCTTAAGTGAAACACACCTAACAAAGAGAAGCATCACTGGAGGCTTTGTATTAGTAAGCACTGTTTAAGCAGCAGATTTTGCTATACACCAGGATTATATAAGATGGTATGCATTTATGTGTATGCTGTGTGTAGTCCTTCCTAGGGTCTTCATTTGTATGAAGCAGGGTGGGATTCTGATGGACATGTAGGGGCATATTCAAAGGCATTTAGGCAGTTGGAGTGCGGGTAGCACCCGAGGATAACAGGTTAATGGTGGTATTCAGTCGCTAACCGATTATCCTAAACTGACTAAAGTTAGCATACAGTTAGGCACGTTAAAGGCTAGCCTAACTTTAGTCAGTTTAGTTAACCAGCCAGTGGATGAGTATCTCCTGGGTTTACCCCCATTGCATACAGGGACTTGTAGTCTTGCTTTTCTTATGGAATCAGAACTACATATCCCTGCATGCAGTGGGGTAAACCCATGCTGCATCAAGCTTGTCAGATGCATGTGGAGCCAGTTGGCAACCCTAATTGAGTTACCTTTTTTTGGAGGGAGGGCTTCATTTTTCTTCCATCTTACACCACACACAGAAACTTAATTTGTACATCACAGGAATGTTCGCCAGCCCACCTCTTATTTTTCTGTGACTATTATTCAAGTGATCTGCTCACACAGCCTTCTCATTGGTTGAATCCTACCCCCAGTCTCTGCTGCTAGTTACATTGCAAGCAGAAGGGCAGGCTTACTCACACAGAGGGGAGGATTAGAAAACTACAAATTTAAGTTTTAAATTATGAAAAATATTTAAACATGTTAGCCATTTTTCTAGCGTCCAGAAATTAATGTAAAAATCAGTAGAATCCTGAAAAAAATAAATGGTTGTCAATTCTAACCTCCAGAATACAGAACACATTTGACAGGGCCCCTAAACCTTTGAACCTAGGTTTGTTCTGAGCTTGCTAGTCATTAATATAGCCTTGCCCATGACAACAGAATTATTTCCCAGTACACATAGCAATCAATAGGAAAGTAGTAGAAAATAAAATATACTGTATATGTTAATAATTTTAAATGCAGCACATTCCAGCTAGGGAATTATTATTAGTAATTTTGTATCTCTCTTGTGTGTTCTATGTGTGCTGTGCATGTGATCACAATAGTTGGGAAGTGGTGGGGCATTTCCAAGTCACGTAATTTGAGGGGTGGGATCAGCTGCAGAGAAATGGTTTTGGACATGGGGTAGTTTTTAGGGTGGTGAGGCAGTTGTAGGGTGTAATTTATTTAAAACATGTATATTCCAAGCTATAAACCTAGGCAGATCACAAATAACATACATAATTAAAATCACAAAAAATTACAATTCTGGTGAGCAGGGGTAGTTTGTGGGGAGATGGTAATTTTTGGGCATGGGGATGTTTTGGGGGTAGTTTCTGGGGTGTGGTATTTTGCAGGTGGTGGGGCAATTGGGGTGGGTATTTTTTGGAGGATGGTGTATTTTATATAGTGGTGGGATAGTTGTAGGGAAATAGTTTTTGTGGTTGAGGTATATTGCAGGGAGGAGGGGCATTTGAAGGTGGTAGTTTTTGGAAAGGAGGTAGTTTGTAGGAAGGTGGGGTGGTTGTTGTGGGGTTGGTTTTCCGGGTGGGGGAATTTGTGGGGCAGTGGGGCAGTTTGAACAGGCTAGTGTATGGGGATGGTGCATTTTGTATGGTGGTGGGACAGTCATGGAGGTAGTTTTTAGGAATGGAGTAGTTAACAGGGGTGTTGGAGCAATTACTGGAGGTATTAGTTTTTCTTAATGGGGCAGTGTTTGAGGAGGGAGGGCAGTTTGCAAATTGTGAGGCAATAACAGTTTATTTTTTGGGGGTTCGGGGTTGGGGCAGTTTGCAGAATAGTGGGGCAGTTGTGTGGTATTTTTGGGGGTGGGGATAGTTGGCAGGGTGGTAGAGCAGATGCTGGAGGGGTTATTCTTTCCTGGTGGGGCAGCTTTTGGGCTGGGACAGTTGTGGGGCATGTTTTTGGGAGTGGGGCAGTTTGGGGGGGGCAGGGTCAGTTGTGGAGTGTAGTTTTTGCAGAGTGAAGCAGTTTGCATGGAGTTTCAAGAAGTTGTATTTGGAGTGAGGTAGTTTGCGGTATAGTGGGAAGTTGTGGGTATGTTTTTAGGGGAGGGGCAGTTAGATGGGGAAACCAAGGTAGTTGTGGAGAGTATTTTTTCATGGTGGCAGTATCTGAGAGCTTGGTAGAGCAGTTGTGTGGTGGTGGGACAATTTAGAGGTGCAGAATTTTGTGGTTGGGAAGTTTTGGGGGGTTCGGAGAGTAGAGAACAGGGCGGCAGTGTTTGAATGGAGCAATTTCCTAACTGCTGTGTGTTTCACTGTATGTAAGTTTCTATGTTCTCCAGGACCAAGCAGGAAGTCGGTCCTCACTTATGGGTGACGTCGGCGCCGATGGAGCCCTCGCGGAGCAATTTTCCCCAGCTTTCAAAGAAAGCCTTTGGGAATTGCAGCGCGCATGCGCGGTCGTCTTCCCACCCGAGGGTGCCATCTTAGCCAGTCTTCTTTTTTCCGTGGAGCCCTACAGACGTCCCCGTCTTGTCCCCGCGAAAAAGTCGATTTTCTTCATTATTTTATTCTTATTTCCTTCGGTTCGACGCCGATCTTTTTCCCGCCTGGACTCGCGACGCCGGTCACGAGTCCTCTTACCTTTTTTCGGTTTTTCTGACTTTGTCAGCTTTCGTTTTCGTTTTTTCCCTGGCAGCCCGGTCCTTTGACCTCGCAGGGGCCCTTTTTCCCCCGATGGCTGCCAGTGGGTTTAAGCGGTGTGGTCAGTGTGACCGAAATATGTCACAAACTGACACACACGACTTTTGCCTCCGCTGCCTGGGCCCGGATCATGAGGAACTGATCTGTGGGCCCTTCGGCAAAATGTCCTCAAAAGCGTTGAGAAGTCGGCGGCATCAGCGTGATCGAATCTTCGCTGACCCCAGCCGTACCCGGACCTCGTCGGAGGCCTCCGCGTCAAAAGGCTCCAGCTCGGACCGTCGCCGGAGTTCCTCCGACCGGGGTTCTCCCTCCGGGGACCATCATCGGAAGGTGAAACCCGCGAGGGCGGCGTCGGTGGACGCTCCTGGTTCCGTGAGGGCCAGGTCGCATAGCCCCGACAGCCGCCCCGGGTCCTTGGAGAAGGAACACCTCACGAAGCGACCTCGCCTGGAGTCGGAGACGCCTGCTCGGGTAAGTCCTGTGGTCCTTCTGGACTCGCCTCCGCGACAGCCGACGTTGGGCCCGACGCCGTCGGGGCCCGAGTCGGGGACTGCTGGGTCACCTGAGCTCGGACTCAGGTTGACGGCCTTGGAGAGCAGACTGTCTGCCTTCATGGACCAGCAGAGGGCACTGCTCGCTGGCCTCGCTGGCGCCGCTGCCCCGACCGCCGGGACGTCGACGTCCAAGTCGACCCCGGAGACCGAGCCGATCCTCGAGTCGATGAGAACTCGAGTCGATCCTCGGTCGAGGTCACCCTCGGCCTCCCGTTCGGGACCGAGGTCGCCGACGCCGACTCCCTCGGCGTCGGGGCGGCAGACGCCGCGCCCTGCCCGGGCCGACCCCACCGAGTCCTCGTCGGAGTCGGTCTGGGAGTCTGAGGAGGAAGAGTCGCCTGATTCTTTCCGGACTCGGTGTGTCCCCTCGGACTCACCGGAGTCCGAGCCTCGGAAGCAGTCCCCCCCGGAGGATGCCCGGTTCTCGGACTTCGTTAGGGATATGGCCAAGGCTTTGGCCTTCCCTGCGGATCCCGAGGAGGAGCCTCGAGCCGAAGAGCTCGACGCCCTCCAGTATGACTCTCCCGCGAGGGAACACTTTACTGTACCGGTTCCTCCTATGCTGGAACGACTACTCTTCCGCATGTGGGAGAGTCCGGCCTCCTCGCCGGTCCTGAGCAAGCGGGTCGATTCTATCTATCGAGTCCGCAAGAGCCCTGGCTTTCAAAAGGCACAGCTACCACACCATTCCATGGTAGTGGAATCGGCCATGCATCGTCTTAAGAGCCAGAAGATGCACTCCTCGGTGCCTCCTGGCAGGGAGGCCCGTAACCTGGATGGCCTTGGTAAGAAGTGTTTCCAGGGCTCTATGCTCGCATGTCGTGTCCAGACTTACCAGCTATACATGGGCATGTATCTCCGGGATCTGGCTAAAGAACTAGCCGGATTCTCCGCTGGTTTGTCCGAGGAACCCTTGCGGAGGTTCCTGGCCTTGTCCACTGGCATTCGGGAATGCTCAAAGTTCATGTCCCGGGCAGCCTATGATGGCTTTGAAGCATCGGCTCGAGTGGCCGCAGCCGGCATCGGTGCCCGCCGACAGGCTTGGCTTCAGTCGTCAGACCTTGAGCCCTGGGTGCAGGACAAGTTGGTCGATGTCCCCTGCCGAGGCGAAAACCTCTTTGGCAAGCCCATGGCGGAAAAGGCTGCGCAAATTGAGACTGAGACTCTCACCAGGACCAGGCTTTCTAGGAAGACCTCCGCCCCTTCCCAGAAAAAGAAGGGCTCGGGGAAAAAGTCCTTTTACCCGAGGAAGGCGGCTGCCTACAAACAATACCCCCATTATCAGGCCCCTGCAGCTCCCCAACAGGGCCAGCAGGCCAAGGGACGGGGTAACGGGTCCCGTAGGCAGCAAGCCCCCAAGCCTGCACCACCAGCCCCTGCTCAGCAGGGTGGGGGCTTTTGACTCACAATGCATAGCCTCTCCCCCCCCGCTGGTTCCTCCCAGCACCGGAGGCCGGCTGGTTCACTTCGCCCACAGGTGGTCCAGCATCACCACAGATGCCTGGGTGCTTCAAGTCGTGCGGGAAGGCTATCTTCTCCACTTCCACCAGGTCCCTCCCTCCTATTTTCCGGGAGAACCTCCACGACCCCCTCTGCACAGGGAATTACTCCTTCAGGAGTTAGCAGGTCTTCTACAGGAACAGGCGGTGGAACCGGTGCCACACCACCTGAGAGGTCAAGGCTTTTATTCCAGGTATTTTCTAATACCAAAGAGAACAGGGGGCCTCAGACCCATCCTGGACTTGCGCAACCTCAACAAGTTCCTTGTGCGGGAGAAGTTCAAAATGCTTACCCTTGGAATCCTTCTGCCCTACCTCCAGCAGGGAGATTGGCTATGCCCCTTGGATCTAAAGCAGGGGTCTCAAACTCAAATTGCTTTGAGGGCCAAATGAGGACTTGTAAAGTAACCCGGGGGCCGCATAAGACACGGGGCCTCATTTGCATAAGGGCCTCATTTGCATAAATATTTGCATAATGTTGCATAATGAGTGTATGGATAAAGAAAGACTAAAAAAATTCTATATTATTATAATCCAGTGCCAACCACCAGGCACATTAGGAACTACTACAAACACTGCCCATTTAGAACCCATAGCAAACGCCCCGTATCATAACAGCACTACCAGGACTCACAAAGCACCAGACCCTACCTATCAAAAGGCAACACTGCAAATATTAAATCAATACATTTCAGAGAACAACAATACATGACCTACTGGGAAAAGAGAACAAGTAGCAATGTCAAATAGGAATTACATAAACAGAATACCTCAGCACTGTAGAAATAAAACTATAAATTAATTTCTTGTACTAAAGCACAGACATTAATGATGCACATTTCCCAGAGCTGACATATTCCAGTTAATAAATTCAAAATAAAGAGATATTTTCCTACCTTTTGTGCATTTTTTTTCAGTTGCAATTGTTCCAGCCACTTTCTTATGGTTTCTTCGTGTCTTCTGCTAACTCTCCATCGTCTGCTGTCCATTTGTCCTTTCTTCTCTCTTCTAGTTTTTTTTTTCATTCTCTCTCTACATCTGCTTTAACATACTAATCTTTCTCCTTTTGCTCTTTCCTCATTCCTCCCGCACAAAATATTTTTCCCCTCTCCATTTCACTTTCCCAGCTCCATCCCATTCTAATCCTCCCCCAACATCAGCTCCCTTCTAGTTCCAACCCCACCCAGCTTCCGCTCTTTTCTAGTCCCTGCATCAGTCCATTTCCAGTCCTAGACCCCCATCAGCCCATTTCCAACCCTAGCTCCCCCCCACTCAGCCCATTTCCAGTGCTAGCTCCCTCCCCTCACAGCCCATTTCCATTCCAAGCCCCCCCCCATCAGCCATTTGCAGTTCAAGCCCCCCTTCCACTCAGCCCATTTCCAGTCCTAGCAACCCCCAGCCCATTACCAGTCCTAAACCCCCCCAGCCCACAGCACATTACCAGTCCTTACCCCCTCCAGCCCACAGCACATTACCAGTTCTAACCCCCCAGCCCACAGCACATTACCAGTTCTAACCCCCCCCAGCCCACAGCACATTACCAGTCCTAACCCCCCCCCCCCACCAGCCCACAGCACATTACCAGTCCTAACCCCCCCCCCCATCAGCCGCGGCAAAATCGCATGTCCCGCAGGGCCCCCCCTGCCCGGCAGAGCCAGCCCTCCCTCCCTCCCTCCCTGCCTGCCTGTTTGCTTCCCTCCCTCCCTCCCTCCCTGCCTGCCTCAGTCCCTCTCCTCTTCGGCTTAGAACCGCCAAGGGAGAGTTCCTCCCTCGCGACTCTGTTAAGCCGGCTGAGGCTTATGGGAAATTTCCCCTCTGCCCCGTCGAGCTTAACAGAGTTGCGAGGGAGAAGCTCTCCCTTCGCGGCTCTGAAAGCCGAAGAGGAGAGGGACTGAGGGAGACAGGGCTGGCTAGAGAATTCCGGGTGCTGGGCAGACTGCCTCCTTACCTGCCGCGGAGAGCTGTGCACCCTGCTCTAACTCCAATGGATCCTCCAAAGCGCGTGGTGCCTCGTGGCGTTCCGGTGGCTGCTCAGACTGCTTCTGGGCTCCCCCCCTCCTCCTCCTCCTCCTCCTCCTTCCTGTCTCTGATTGGTGGAGGGCAGGCTCGTGACTCGGGTCATGTGCAGAGAGCAGACCAACACCACGCAGCCCCGGGAATCATACGGTGAGAGAAAAGAAAAGACCAAGAAAATAGTCGTGGCATCGCGGGCCGCACAAAGTGCTCTCGCGGGCCGCATGCGGCCCTCGGGCCGCGTGTTTGAGACCCCTGATCTAAAGGATGCCTACACGCACATCCTCATCCACCCAAGCCACCGCCAATACCTAAGGTTTGTGGTGGCAGGAAATCATTACCAGTACAGAGTACTGCCCTTTGGCCTGTCCTCCGCGCCGCGAGTCTTCACGAAATGTCTCGCGGTGGTGGCGGCCCATCTCCGGCTTCACGGCCTCTATGTCTTTCCGTACCTCGACGACTGGCTCATCAGAGCAGCGTCCGCTCGAGAGGTCACCAATGCCACGCGCCGCACGGTGACTCTTCTGCAACACTTGGGCTTTGTTATAAACTTCGCAAAGTCCACTTTGCTCCCCTCACAGGATCTCGAGTTCATCGGCGCAAGGCTGCACACTCCTCAGGCGCGAGCGAGCATACCTACCGCTCGACAGGGCTCGACGGCTCATGGACCTAGCCGACCGCTTTCGCAGCCAGCCCCTGGTTTCCGCCAGGCGCTTCCTGAGACTGCTCGGCCATATGGCTTCCACCGTCCATGTGACCCCCAATGCCCGCCTGAATATGCGGCCTGCCCAATGGTGTCTCCGCCAGCAGTGGCGGCAAGCCACAGGCGGCCTAGCGGACCTAGTGCGCGTCTCCGAACCGCTGATCTCGTCTCTCCGGTGGTGGCTTCGGCAGCCGAACCTGATATTCGGAATGCCTTTCCAGCCACCTCAGCCGACCCGGGTGCTGACCACGGATGCGTCCCTCCTGGGCTGGGGAGCACATTGCCAAGGGGCACGTACTCAGGGCCTCTGGACCACGTGGGAGTCTGCTCAGCAGATCAACTTCCTGGAGCTCAGGGCGATCCGCCTGGCTCTCAAGGCGTTCTCCCACCTGACTTCCCACCAGGCCGTCCTTGTCCAGACGGACAATCAAGTTGCCATGTTCTACGTGAACAAGCAGGGGGGCACGGGCTCCTTCCTCCTTTGCAGGGAGGCACAGAAGCTCTGCTCTTGGGCCGTCAGTCACGGCATTCTCCTCAAGGCGGTTTATCTCCCGGGCCAAGAGAATTGCCTGGCGGACAAACTCAGCAGGGTCCTCCAGCCGCACGAGTGGCGTCTGGATCCCTTGGTAGTCCAGAAGCTCTTCCTAAAGTGGGGCCTCCCCACGGTGGATCTCTTTGCCAGTCCTCACAACCGGCAGCTTCCTCGCTTCTGCTCTCGTCAGCCACACCCCCTTCGGGTGGCGGCGGACGCTTTTCTAATTTCATGGTCGGGGAGCCTTCTGTACGCTTTCCCTCCCATCCCGCTAGTCTCTCGGACGCTTTTCAAGGTTCTCCGAGACAAAGCCTTCATGATCCTGGTGGCACCTCGCTGGCCCAGACAGCCGTGGTTTCCGCTTCTACTGCAATTAACGGTGGAGGATCCATTCCCTCTGGGGGTGCAACCGGATCTCCTCACTCAGGATCAGGGGTCTCTACTACACCCCAACCTCAGGTCTCTCAATCTCATGGCCTGGCTGCTGAGAGGGTAGTCCTTGCTCCCCTTCGTCTGCCGGCAGAGGTGGAGGAGGTCGTCTTGGCTTCGCGACGGCCTTCTACCCGCAAATGCTACGCCCTTAAATGGCGTCGCTTTGCCGTCTGGTGTACCCAACAGTCTCAGGATCCCTTCTCCTGCCCGGTGTCGGTGATCTTGCAATACTTGCTACACCTCTCTAATCTGGGACTTAAGTCCAACTCCGTCAAAGTTCACCTCAGTGCTCTTTCGGCACATCATGTGCCGGTGGACGGTAGACCTCTCTCCAGCGACCCTCTCGTAGCGAGGTTTCTCCGAGGTCTCCTTCTACTTAAACCACCTCTGCGCCCGCCAGCGCCTGACTGGGACCTGAATGTGGTTTTGCAGCGGATCACCTGTCCGCCTTTTGAACCTATGGCTACCTGTTCTCTCCGTTTTCTGTCTTGGAAAACACTGTTCTTGATAGCCCTCACTTCCGCTAGACGCGTAAGTGAATTGCAGGCCCTCGTGTCTGATCCCCCTTACACTCGGTTCTACAAAAATAGGGTAGTCCTACGGACTCACCCAAAATTTCTTCCAAAAGTGGTCTCCCCTTTTCACATCAATCAGGAGGTGGTACTTCCAACCTTCTTTCCCAGACCACACTCCAGCCGAGCTGAAACGGTCCTCCATACCCTGGACTGTAGAAGGGCTTTGAACTTCTACCTTGACCGTACGCGGGAGCACCGTAAAGCTGCTCAGCTTTTTGTGTCTTTTGACCCCAATAAATTGGGGCTCCCGGTCTCCAAGCGTACTCTGTCCATCTGGGTGGCGGACTGTATCTCTTGGGCTTATGGGGCAGCCGGACTCTCCTTGGAAAGTCGAGTCACGGCTCATTGCGTTCGGGCAAAGGCTACGTCAGTGGCTTACCTCCGCTCTGTTCCGCTGGCAGACATCTGCCGGGCCGCTACTTGGTCTTCGAGCCAGACTTTTGCGGTCCATTACTGTCTCGAGAGGGAGTCCCGCAGGGACAGTGCTTTCGGACAGGCAGTCCTCCGTAATCTCTTTGAGGTCTGAGCAACTCCTACCCTCCATCCCGGATGTGGGCTACCGGTGGGTGGTAATTCAGCGAAGATTCTGTCCTTCTGTGCTGCTGAGCTAGAGGGAGCTCATTTTTGTGCTTAGGGTCTCCGGTAGCCTTGAGCTTGGGAGTCCCATAAGTGAGGACTGACTTCCTGCTTGGTCCTGGAGAAAGCGTAGTTACTCACCTGTAACAGGTGTTCTCCAGGAGCAGCAGGAATCAGTCCTCACTACCCTCCCTCCTCCCCTTGGAGTTGCAATCGTCTGCTTATGTTCTTTTTGCAAATTTTTATGCTGTCTTTTTTAGCTATGTCATCTGACTGGCTAAGATGGCACCCTCGGGCGGGAAGACGACCGCGCATGCGCGCTGCAATTCCCAAAGGCTTTCTTTGAAAGCTGGGGAAAATTGCTCCGCCAGAGCTCCGTCGGCGCCAACGTCACCCATAAGTGAGGACTGATTCCTGCTGCTCCTGGAGAACACCTGTTACAGGTGAGTAACTACGCTCTACAGAAGCTGGAACTCCTTCTCCCATAGAAATAGAAATTACACTTACCTGGTAATTGTCATCCCTTGAGTGACGACAGTTTAGTCCTCCACCTCTGGGTTGTGCACCTCCTCCTGCAGCTTGGAGACTGGGCATGTCAAAGTCCTGACATCACTGGATATAGCCTGCTGGTATCTCCCGTCAGCCTCCAGTGTACTATTGACAAAGCAAACTCAAAGGAACAACAAATAAGTAATTATACCATAGCTTTAAATAACTCTCCATTCCTCAACTTGAGGAACCTTTTTAACCTTATCAGTCTTATATATATATATTTTTTTTTAACTTTACATTCACGTACCCCCTATGCAAACACATTTCCTATACCATCCCCTCGTTTAAATAAGAGAGAAGGAAGAAATAACAGAGAGGGATACTCACTGCGATCTAGAATCTGAAAGGATCTGTCTACTTACATAGAAACATAGAAACATGATGACAGAAAAAGACCACATGGCCCATCTAGTCTGTCCTTCCATATCAACAACTACAACAGTCCACTTTTTACCTTTAGAGATCCTCTGTGTTGGTCCCATGCTTTTTTGAATTAAGTTACTGTCCTTATCTCTACCACCTCCACTGGGAGACTATTCCATGGATCCACTACTCTTTCCGTAAAGAAATATTTCCGCATATCACTCCTGAATCTATCTCCCTTCACCCTCATCCCATGTCCCCTCGTAGCAGAACTTGCTTTCAATTGAAAGAGGCTCTCTCCCTGAACATTTATGCCACAGAGGTATTTAAACATCTCAATCATATCACCTCTATCCCGCCTTTCCTCTAAGGTATACATATTAAGATCCTTAAGTCTGTCCTCATATGCTTTATAATGAAGCCCACTAATCATTTTAGTAGCCACCCTCTGCACCGACTCCATCCTGTTCACATCCTTTTGAAGGTGCGGTCTCCAGAATTGCACACTATACTCCAAATGAGATCGCACCAAAGACTTATACAGAGGCATTATCACCTCCTTTTTTCTGCTAGCCATTCCTCTCCATATGCACCCAAGCATCCTTCTAGCTTTTGCCGTCGCCTTTTCTACCTGTTTAGCTACTTTAAGATCATCAGACACAACCACGCCTAGGTCCCGCTCTTCTTTAGTGGACAAAAGTACTTCACCTCCTATACTGTATTGCTCCCTTGGATCGCTGCAGCCCAAATGCATGACCTTACATTTTTTAACATTAAATCCCAGCTGCCAAATTCTAGACCATTCTTCAAGCTTAGCTAGATCCCTCCTCATGTTATCTACACCTTCCTGGGTGTCTACTCTATTGCAGATTTTGGTATCATCTGCAAAGAGGAAAACCTTACCCGACAGCCCTTCCGCTATATCACTAACAAAGATGTTAAAAAGAATCGGACCAAGGACAGATCCCTGGGGCACACCACTGGTAACATCCTTCTCCTCAGAGTGAGCTCCATTTACTTGTACTCTTTGTCGCCTCCCACCCAACCAATTTCTAACCCAAGCAGTAACTTTAGGGTCCATCCCTAGGGTGCTCAGTTTGTTTATAAGTCGCCTTTGAGGAACAGTGTCAAAGGCTTTACTGAAATCTAAATACACCACATCAAGAGCTTTCCCTCGGTCCAACTCCCTGATCACCCAGTCAAAGAAATCAATCAGATTTGTCTGACAAGACCTGCCTCTGGTGAATCCATGCTACTTCTAGAGATTGATGCTCCACTCCGCCTGAAAATAAACTCTGAAGAAATCACACCCCTGGGCGGGAATGAGGACTAAACTGTCGTCACTCAAGGAACGACAATTACCAGGTAAGTGTAATTTCTATTTCCTTATCTTCCTCCAGTTTAGTCCTCTACTTCTGGGATGTAACAGAGCAGTAATCATTGGGAGGGACCTATCCAGCCAACTCACCACACCGTCGACCCGGAACAGGCATCCTTTACTGCCAGAACATTTAGGCAGTAGTGGTTACTGAGGGAATGAAGAGACGACCTGGAAGCTGCTCTAACACAATGATCCACCCATGAAGCTGATCCACCCATGACACAGTGATCCACCCATGAAGCTGCTTGCACCCTGGTAGCAAGAGTCAGAAAGCCCCCCCGGAATCGTACAACCTCGCCATCAGAATGCTGAGGCAACCACCGCCTTAACCCAGTGCGAAATGGCTGCCTTCGCTGCTGCTTCCCCTGCACGGGGACCTCCAATCAACACACAAAAACAAAGAAACGAATGCTGCACCCTGCATTTTATGTTTCCTATCGGCGTAAGCTATGAATAACAACCTCCCCTTCCAGAAAAACCGAGAACTGGAAGAGAAACCAATAGACTCAGGAGAAAAATCAAATACCACCTTTTGGAAGGACGACGGGACTGGTCGCAAACACCACCCTCTATCCAGAAAGGGTGAAAACGGCTCATTACATGACAACGCCTGAAACTCCGAAACTCATCGCGCCGAACAAAGAGCTATCAAAGCCACTGTCTATAACAGCAAATCCTTTACCGACGCCTGAAGTAAAGAATCAAAGGGCTCTTTAGTTAACACCTCTAAGGCCCAATCGGGATCCCACGGCGGCACCCGAACTCTCCTTGAGGAGCGCAGTCGGGTCCCAACTTAAGGAAACGCCACACATCGATCCGAACACCTAGCGCTATTCCCTCCACAGAACCTCTATAGCCGGAAACTGTCACCAGCTGGACCCCAATGAACTGGCCACTAGTTCCTTCAGACACTGTCCTGCAGAGAACTCAGGCCAAGGATACAGACACCTTTGTCTCCCGGACTTGCCGCCGTGAACAGCAGCCTTCAAAAAGGCACTAAGCATGGACCTATGTACCAGACGCAGCCTGCCTCCTTGCTCTCAACAAGGTGGCGAAGACTGCTGCAGAATAACCCTTCTTCTCAGCCCCGCCCATTCAAAGGCCAAACCGTAGGCGGGCACCGATCCACCTGAGACATTCGCTGCGGACCTAGCCACAGCAGAACGTCCGCTACCGGCAACTTCTAGGAAATGCCCGTCGAATAGGCGAATGAGATCAGCCTAGTATGGCCGTCTCGTCCAACCGGGCGCTACCAAGAGTACCTTTCCCTGAAAGCCTCGATACGCTAACTACTTGCCCTATGAGAGCCCACGAGGAAAGGACAAGACAAAGACTTTTAACTGGGAGCTTACTGAGCCTCGACTTGGACAAACCATCAGCCGCCCCATTCCTCCACCAGAGAGACCTCCGGGTGAACCCCAAGGAAGCCAATAATATTAGCAAGCGCTCGAATTAAACCATAATGCACATTTGCCACATAAAGCAAATCAGGCTCTAGTCGATTCAACTCCCTGATCCTTTCCTGTTCCAGGCGAGTAGACTGCCGTAAACACTGCGACCACCTGAAACATGCTCTCGCCCCCCCAGGCTTCACAAATGGGAGCTTGTAATGACAGAGCATTGCCCCCAACGATCGCTTCAGTGAACCATCTACTTTCCTATCTTACGCTAAAGAAGATTGCTAGGGCTCTCTTCCATACAGTGAAACCACACACCCTGGTAGTGCAAGGTGTGTACCCACCCACGCAGTACCCAGGCCTACCCCTGCTTAGCCTCAAAATGTCAATCAAGAAGAGGTGAATTCAGGACAGCTGAATACTTTTTTTTTTTCCCACAAAGACATCTCTTAACCAAAAATTCCTTCAGCATATGCTTGTTTCCCATCAGCGCCGGCAGGCTTAACAGAGCCGCAAGAGAGAAACTCTCTTTGCGGCTCTGAAAGCCGGCGTGGAGAGGAGTGATTCAACGGTGGCTCTGCCGGGCAGGAGGGGGGCCGTGGAACACTTGATTCTGCTGCTGCCATGGCGGTAGCAGCAACAGTAGCAGCCAGTTTTTTTTTTTTTAATTTTCCCTGGGTTGATGGGGGAGAGGGGGGTTAGGACTGGTAATGGGCTATGGTGAAGGGATAATTGGCTAATGCAGGGATAATTGGTTTAGCTCTGTTTTATATGGCTGCTTTATATGACTGCATCTTTGCTTGCTGGAACTGCACACAGCATATGGATGGCACAGAAGAAACAGCATGTGGGCTACAAGAGAGAGTATATGCGGCCTTCTATGAGAGAGTCTGGGTAACCATACTTTGTGCAGAAGTGTGCAGAGTCTAGAGGAGAACTTTGGAGAAAGCTGCAGATGACATAAATATTTTATGCAGAACTTTCTGGAACTTTGGGACAGAGGGTATATAAGAAAGCCCCTGTAGAGCTTCGGGAGCAATCTGGTCTCTAACTCCAGTACAGAGAGGAGGTTGCCTGCCACCTTTTCAGACAGATGCTTGCTATCTGCATTTGTGATTTGTTTTGCTTTGGTATACCGAATAAAGAACTTTTGTAGCTAAGCAATTGTTGTCTGAGCAATTCGTTGGTAATTGGTAATATTTGGGGAACTTTTGTGGGGAGACCAGGCCCACAATGGGGGGGGGGGGGTAAGATTGAAAATGGGGTGATGGGGGGTTAGGACTGGAAGTGGGCTGATGGGGGGGTTAGGACTGGTAATGTGCTATGGGAGGGCTAAGACTGGAAATGGGCTGATGGGGGGGTTAGGACTGGAAGTGGGCTGATGTGGGGTTAGGAACTAGAAGGGAGTTGATGTTGTGGAAGGATTAGAATGGGATGGAGCTGGGAGAGTGAAATGTAGAGGGGAAAAATAGTTTGTGTGGGAGGGAAGAAAAATCTACAATTGGCCGGTTATTGGGAGAGTAAGTGGGGACTGAGGATGGAGGGGTAAAATTTGAGTGGATGAAATAGGAATGAGGAAAGAACAAAAGGAGAAAGATTAGTATGTTAAAGCAGATGTAGAGAGAGAATGGAAAAAGAACTAGAAGAGAGAAGAAAGGACAAATGGACAGCAGACGATGGAAAAGAAACCAGAAGAAAGTGGCTGGAGTAATTGCAACTGAAAAAAAAATGCACGAAAGGTAGAAAAATATTTCTTTATTTTGAATTTATTAACTGGAATATGTCAGCTCTGGAAAATGTGCATCCTTAACGCCTGTGCTTTGTTTAGTACAAGAGGAAATTAATTTATAGTTTTATTTATACAGTGTTGTTGTACATTCCAAGTTTGGCTTTTGGGGTTCCCAGTTTAATTATTGTCTTCCTATTTCTAAATTTTGATTCCTTGCTCTTTGTTTGGTGATGGTCTACTGTATGTTCTGCATGTGTAACTGAGCTGAGGTATTCTGTTTATGTAGTTTCTATTTGACATTGCCACTTGTTCTCTTTCCCCAGTAGGTCATGTATTGTTATTCTCTGTGATGTATTGGTTTAATATTTGCAGTGTTACCTTTTGATAGGTAGAGTATGGTGCTTTGTGAGTCCTGGTAGTGCTGTTACGATACGGCGGGTTTGCTATGGGTTCTAAATGGGTACACATTTTGAAGAAGCACTGGTCCCTTTTATCTTTACATGCCTGTTTTCACAAACCCCTTTTGGTTGCCTATCGTCGGGCTCATACCATAGGTGATTGGGTGGTTAGAACCTGTCATACAGCAGTGCCTGGATCTCAATCTCTCCAACGGGGACATTATGCATGTGAGAACTGTGATTTTTGTGCTACTACGTTGCAAGGGGATACGTGGGTCGATCCGGTTTCAGGTTGTCGATATCACTCTTCAGGGTATTCTAATTGCCACACTGCTTTTGTGGTTTACTTGTTACTCTGTCCTTGCCACCAGAAGTATGTGGGTAGAACTACACGACCCGTGCGGAAACGTCTATTGGTGCATCGCTCTAGGATAGACAAGCGGCAGGAGGGGGCTCCGGGGGTTCTACATTGCCAACAGTTCAATCATCGATTCTCGGATCTGCGCTGGAGGGTTTTGGAAGTGGTCCCCCAAGCTCTACGGGGTGGTGATCGTTTAGCTAGATTGCAATTTAAAGAGCAACAATGGATTTTTCGCCTCCAGTCTGTAGCTCCTCAGGGAATGAATGCAGAAATTGATTGGTGGAGTTTACATATGGGGATTCAATAAAGCTTTGCTTGATTTGTTGCTCTTTCTGACATCATCTGTTTCACCAGGATTTAAATGGACTGGTCTCTACGGGGTTCATTATGCCTGAAGAAGAGCTGAGAAGCGGGACTGCGGCTTGAAACACTATTAGTGTCGCTTGAACCTCGTTTGCTTTGAATGGGGGATCCTCCCTTGCCTGCCCCTTTTAAGTTTGAGTGCCGTTGAAGAGATAGAAGTTCTCATTTTGGAGCAACTGGCAATGGAACTGACAATGTGGGGATGCCTCCGTCTTCTTTCCAACTAAGTCCTTTTGAATTTTTTATGATGGACTGTTATGTTGGAAGGCTGTGTTCTTTGGCCCTAAGACCTGAGGTGCTGTTGAGACTTTCAAGTAATACTGACGGCAGCAAGTGCTGTTTTTGTCGGTTTTTAGGCCGGAGTTCGGCCAAGTTATAAAATTGATTAAAATGGAGGGTTCACTCCGAGAGAGGGAAGGTTTCTTCTCACGGTGAACGATCCGACAAAAAATTAGGTCAACATTTGCTTAGGTTGGGGAGCTATCCACGGGTTAGTTTGTAATTTGGGACATTAGATGTGGTGATTACTTGGTAGGGAAATCAAGTTTGGGATAGATACATTGGGGTTGGTTTCCGTGGGTATAATTTTGTAGGATGGGTTCTAAATGGGCAGTGTTTGTAGTAGTTCCTAATGTGCCTGGCGATTGGCACTGGATTATAGTAATGTAGAAATCTTTTAGTCTTTCTTTATCCATACACTCATTAAGAGGCATGTTTACTAAAAGTTAGTGTATGGTAACATTATGCAAATGAGGCCCCGCAAATGGGTCTCTGCACATGGCCCCGCCCCCCCCTCCCTCCCTTGGGCCGCCCCTGGTAACAAAGCAAATATAATTGTTATTTAACAGGTTTTTTTATACTGCTTTATCATTTAGTCAAAGCAGTTTACATTGTAACTTAAACATGATAACAGATTCTTTTGAGGCAAAGAAGGGTTAAGTGACTTGCCTAAGTTGCATTAGTGGGAACTGGACTGTGGCCTTTTGGGTTCTAAGCCAGTGCTCTAACCTTTAGGCTGCTCCTCTGCTGCTTTCTAGAGGGATGCTGAATTATCTCTAGAGTAGCCAGTGAGAAGTTTGAATTTACTTTTGCAATGTTCTGTTAGATTGCAAGTAATATATTTGATGCTTATTTATATTGATTGATATTTTTTTGCCTTCATAAATGCTGTCCAAGACAGAAAACAATAAATAGCACACACCAAAAATAACCACTTACAGCATAAATCATGGGATATTATAAATAATCCCTCAACATATAAGACATCATAAAATAACTCCCTGCTTCAAAATATTAACGAGAGCTGTAAAATATCATGACTTTTCATCTCATAACCCAACCTACATTAAATTCTTCCCTTAACCAACCCAACCTGATCAAGAAATAAAGCAGCTACATGGAATATCATATAGTCTATTATATAGTCAGTGTGATTCTAACTGAAACAGTGATAAACATTCCTTTAGTTAAAGCAGCATTTTTGGTTAATACCGGAAACCACTGAAAGCTCATATTCACTGCAAGAGAAAGAATGGTCAGGGAGTGTCCTTAGCTCTGGCTTCTGTTCCTGCCCATGTGACATCAGTTTCTCCCCATGCCTTGGTTAATCGCCATGGCAACTGAAAGAAAAAAAAGAAAAAGAATAGACTGCTAGTTATCTCGGAGTTGGCCCTTAAAGTGACAGTACCCAATATACCCAATCACCAATATACTGTAAGTGCACCGTATTTTAATATTGTAATTCATCAAGAGTACAGTATGGGGTTATTAGGCATGTGATAACTGGAAATAAATAAAATAAATGCTGGCAAGGGGACTGGACGGAAGGAGGAACTTGATGAAAGTCAGCAATGTGAGTGTATGGCTCTGATGCAGGCTCTCTGTTTTCCCTAAATGCTGAGGCTGAATGGGGGAAAGGAGCTGGATAGGAAGCAGAAGTTCTGGATCTGTGCCAGGCGATGGGTTTCAGGGTTGGCACTGCCATCAGAAAACTAGGTCATTGCCTAGAGTGCTTGCCATCTGGGGGCACCCATTACTACCACTGCCGCCCCTTTCAGGGATGTGCAGAGGTGGTAATGCTTTAAAACCCCACCAAAGCTCCAGAGTTACCTTCAACAACAGAGCTACAGTGCTGTTCGTGTTTCCACCCCCTTTCAATTCCACTTCCTTTTGTATGGGGTAGAAAATGTCTTCTGCCCCCATGCCTCCTTATTAATATTTTGAAGTAGGGAATTATAGTGCTATACAAATGATAAGCAGTAGTAGCAGTAGTAGGAATTATTTTATGATGTCTTATATGTCTTATATGTTGAGGGGCTATTTATAATGTCCCATGATTTATGTTGTAAGTGGTTATATTTGGTTTGGGTCATTTATTATGTTTCTTGTCTTCAACAGCATTTATAAAGGCAAAAAACAATATCAATCCATATAGATAAACATCAAATATATTACTTACAATCTTACAGAGTGATTGGAAGAGCAGCCATCGCCACTGAACTTTGGCACCCAGATATTCAACGTCAGTGCCATATGCAGCCACAACACTGAATATCCAAGTTGACCAGATAGCACCACAGCTAACTGGGCAGTGGTGATTCTCAGCTGCTGCACAGTTAGCTAAAGCGGTGTTAGTTAGGTAAGACTTTCAGTTGCCTAACTTTTGCCTCTTTGGGATAACTGGCTGAATATGGCTGCTAGCTGGTTATTCCTGGGTACTGCCCCTGCTCTGCCCCTGGAACACTCTGAAGCTAGCCGGATAGCCCACTCAGCACCATTTAGGTAGTTTGCAATTGTGTAAACTGCCTAAATGGCTTTGAATGCCGCCCCCCCCCCCCTCACACCTAAAAAAAAAAAAAGTCCCAAAATATGAGGTCTGGCTACACTATTGCTATAGAGCAGGGTTGAGCACATCACCTTACAGCTGAACCTAACAAAATTAAACTGAATGCAGATTATTTTAAGGATCAGATCTTCTCACTAGATTTAAGTATAGTTTTCGATCTAGTGATTATCCACTGTTGGTATCAAGATTAAAAGCCTTGTGCATAGCTGGCACTGTCAAAGGGTTTGCATCATTTTTAATAGAATATTTCAGGAAGAGTAGGATTTACAAATTTCTGTTACCAGAGTGGTTACTTGCAGTGCTCCTCAAAGCTCAGTTTTTTCACCTATTTTGTTTAATTTGTTTCTTGCTGTCATTCGGAGTTCTGGAATTGTTCATTTGCTTATGAGGACTACAGCCATTTTTTGATGAATGTCAATCCGTTTCAGCAGATACTAGTTCTATTAGTGCTTGTCTTATGTTTCTTAATGGCTCAAGGATCATAAATTGAAACTGAATCCTGGGAAATCGGTGGCTATCTGGTTTCCTCATTGATCTATATTTCTGTCTCTCACTCCAATGATCCGTACATTTAAGCTTCCACTTAGAGAATCAGTGCAGGTGCTAGGAGTAACATGATTCACATCTTACATTTAACATTAATATTTCACTGCTGGCCCACTCTTCCTTTTTTCATCTTAGATGAAAGGTAACACTGAATTGCGGACCCTGTTATATGCCTTAATTATGAACACCATTGAACATTCTCTGTCAATCCTCTGTTGGTAGGAGCAGAAGCTCTTAAGTGAATCTATTAATTCAATATTTAAAACAGCTTTAATGACTTGACTTTATAGTCAGGCCCAGGGCCGGATTTACCTTGAGTGAGGCCCTATGCCAACAAAAATTGTGGGCCCCCAGCAGGGGCGGCCCAAGGGGGGTGTGGGCCTCATTTGCATAAGGGGCCTCATTTGCATAAATATTTGCATAATGTTACCATATACTAACTTTTAGTAAACGTGCCTCTTAATGAGTGTATGGATAAAGAAAGACTAAAAGATTTCTACATTACTATAATCCAGTGCCAACTGCCAGACACATTAGGAACTACTACAAACACTGCCCATTTAGAACCCATAGCAAACCCGCCGTATCCTAACAGCACTACCAGGACTCACAAAGCACCATACTCTACCAATCAAAAGGCAACACTGCAAATATTAAACCAATACATTTCAGAGAACAACAATACATGACCTACTGGGGAAAGAGAACAAGTGGCAATGTCAAATAGGAATTATATAAACAGAACACCTCAGCTCAGTTACACATGCAGAACATAGACCATCACCAAACAAGTAATCACATTTTAGAAACAGGAAGACAATAATTAAACTGGGAATCCCAAAAGCCAAACTTGGAATGTACAACACTGTAGAAATAAAATTATACATTAATTTGCTCTTGTACTAAACAAAGCGCAGACGTTAATGATGCACATTTACCAGAGCTGACATATTCCAATTAATAAATTCAAAATAAAGAGATATTTTTCTACCTTTTGTGCATTTTTTTCAGCTGCAATTGCTCCAGCCACTTTCTTCTGGTTTCTTCATGTCTTCTGCTAACTCTCCATCGTCTGCTGTCCATTTGTCCTTTCTTCTCTCTTCTAGTTTTTTTCCATTCTCTCTCTACATCTGCTTTAACATACTAATCTTTCTCTTTTGCTCTTTCCTCATTCCTATTTCATCCAGTCAAATTTTACCCCTCCATCCTCAATCCCCACTTACTCTCCCAATACCCGGCCAATTGTAGATTTTTTATCCCTCCCACACAAAATATTTTTCCCTTCTCCATTTTACTCTTCCAGCCCCATCCCATTCTAATCCTCCCCCAACATCAGCTCCCTTCTAGTTCCAGCCTCACCCAGCATCCATTCCCTTCTAGTCCCTGCATCAGCCCATTTCCAGTCCTAGCCACCCATCAGCCCATTTCCAGTCCTAGCAACCCCCCAACCCAATACCAGTCCTAACCCCCCATCACCCCATTTTCAGTTTAAGCCCCCCTATAACTCATTACCAGTCCTACCCCCCCATCAGCCCACTTCCAGTCCTAACCCCATCAACCCATTTCCAGTCAGCCCCCCATAGCCCATTGCCAGTCCTAACCCCCCCCATCAGCCCATCAGCCCACAGCCCATTACCAGTCCTAACCCCATCAGCCCACCTCCAGTCTTAACCCCCCCCAGCCCATTTCCAGTCCTAACCCCCCCCCATAGCCCATTACCAGACAGCCCCCATCAGCCCACAGCCCATTACCAGTCTTAACCCCCCCCCAAAGCCCATTACCAGTTCTAAACCCCCCCAACAGCCCATTATCAGTCCTAACCCCATCAGCCCACCTCCAGTCTTAACCCCCCAGCCCATTTCCAGTCCTAGCCCCCCCATAGCCCATTACCAGACAGCCCCCATCAGCCCACAGCCCATTACCAGTCTAAACCCCAAAACCCATTACAGTTCTAAACGCCCCCCCAACAGCCCATTACCAGTACTAACCCCATCAGCCCACCTCCAGTCTTAACCCCCCCCCAGCCCATTTCCAGTCCTAGCCCCCCCCCATAGCCCATTACCAGACAGCCCCCATCAGCCCACAGCCCATTACCAGTCTATACCCACCCCAACAGCCCATTACCAGTCCTAACCCTATCAGCCCACCTCCAGTATTAACCCCCCTCATGCCATTTTCATTCCTATGCCCCCCCATAGCCCATTACCAGACAGCCCCCATCAGCCCACCCATTACCAGTCTTAACCCCCCCAAAGCCCATTACCAGTTCTAACCCCCCCCCCAACAGCCCACAGCCCATTACCAGTCCTCCTCATCAGCCCACCTCCAGCCTTAATCCCCCCAACCCATTTCCAGTCCCAGTCCCAGCCCATTTCCAGTCCCAGTCCCAACCCATTTCCAGCCCCAGTCCCAGCCCCCCCCCCCAATTACCAGTCCTACCCCCTCCCCCTCCCCCCCCCTCCCTAAAGTAAAATTTATTTAAAAAAAAAAAACCTGCTGGCTGCCGCCGCGGGGCCCCCTCTGCTGCCGCGGCAGCATGGACTGACCCGCGGGGGCCCCCTCTGTAAGCTCGGTCCCTCCCTCCGTGCCTCCGTGTCTCCCTCCGTGCAGGCTGTTAGAGACGCGAAGGCAGACTGTCTCCTTCGCGTCTCTGTTAAGCCCGCAGGGGCTGATGGGAAATTTCCCATCAGCCCTGCGGGCTTAACAGAGACGGGAAGGCAGAAGGAGACAGTCTGCCTTCGCGTCTCTAACAGCCTGCACGGAGGGAGACACGGAGGCAGGGAGGGACCGAGCTTACAGAGGGGGCCCCCGCGGGTCAGTCCATGCTGCCGCGGCAGCAGAGGGGGGCCCCGCGGCGGCAGCCAGCAGGTTTTTTTTAATTTTATTAAAAAAAAAGCCTAACTACTTCAATTTTTGTGGGCCCTTTGCAGCTGTGGGCCCTACGCCATGGCGTACATGGCGTATAGCTAAATCCGGCCCTGGTCAGGCCTTTTTTTAAGGATAAGTGGTTGATAGAGAAGTTAGAGATATTTTTGACCTTTCTCATTTACCATATGCGGTTTCTTTGTGTATCAGGCAGGATTTATTATGATATTAGCTATCCTGATGTGGATATTATTTTGGGCCATGTCTTGATGGATTTTGCTGTTTGTTTCTCGGGATGTATGTTGTTATTTATTTGGTGTGGGGGGGGGGGTACTCAGCAGCGGCAACCAGTGCATTTAAAGTGGCATGCCATCATTGCTTTAACATAGCCCCAGATATTCGATGCTGATACAGTATCATATCTGGCCACTGACATTGAATATCCAGTGTGCCCAGATAGCCGCTGCCCAGTTAGCTTACCCGGTTAAAGTTAGGAGAGTTTTTCAAGTCCCTTACTTTAGCTGGTGTATAATAACTGGCTGGAGGCTGAGTATCACTGACCAGTTATTGTGAACATCACCCCTGGAATGCTCCAATACTATGCGGTTAGCATCGAGGTATCTGGCAGCATTATATGGGGATATTTAGTGGCACAATCTGGCTATGTTTTATATTTCCTTTTATGTTAATAACCCTCACATTGTTTTCCATTTAACCTAGTTATTATGTAACCTAGTTTATGTTCACCTAATATTTAATGTAATTCAATATTGCACTGTTCTGCTATATTGTTGTTTAAGTTCCTTGTTTTTTGCTCAACTAATGTTTAATGTAATTCAATATTGCACTGTTCTGCTATATTGTTGTTTAAGTTCCTTGTAAACCGCCCCTGATCTCTGGAAGGGGCGGTATAGAAAAGCACTCAAATAAATAAATAAATAAATATGTGCTGCTAAATATCCCACTCATCATGATTAATGTGGTTAATAGGTCTTCTTACCATGTTAATCATTTTGAATATGCCCCCCACTGTTTTAAGTTTAATTTTATATTGATTTGCCTTTGTCCCTTGCTTTTAGTACAGTATTATTGTAAAGTGCTTTGATCTTTTATTGCATGAGAGTCAATCTTTCAGTCACCCCTTAAACCTTATGCACTTTAATGCACACTAGTTTGAACTAAGGGAACAATTACTAAATAGGGTTCACTGAGAATAATGAGGCTTGTGTTATTTAACACGTATTAAGGGGCATGTTTACCAAAGGTTAACATGCTCTTAGTGCCGCTGTGCCCATAGAAATAAATGGGTGTGATGGCAACCAGTGTGCATTAACAAATGTGCCAGAAATTCCATCTCTGATGGTATACTTAGACATGGTTCCACAGAATTTCTGGCATAAGGACATGGCAAAAGGAAAATCTTTGGAGTAAATCTCTCTACTGCAGGAGTCAATAGAGTCACAAGGCAAAAAATCCAGTTAGCGTTTTCTATAGAGCTCCAAACTAGACAAACTTTGGGCCAGTGAAGAAACAGGAATGAAGATAATAACAAATACCAGAATTAAGATTGGGCTGACTAGAGCCAGCCCCCATGGAGGTATGATGAACTGCAACATGCCTGCCTTCTAACTGGCTTGAGGCCAGCCTGTGATGAAACGGGAGGAGGGGAGAGGGAGTTTTGGATATGTTTGTGTCATGTTCAGATTAAAAGGATATGATGCAAAATAAGAAAATCTGTTGATATTTCTTATATCGTTTCAAATGAATGCACATCCTTAAATGATTCTAAGCAGGTTACAATAAATATTTACATTACAATACAGTACACCTTTAGATTTTAAGCTGGTTTTGGCACGGAAATACCTACCGTATTTATATATAACGCATCCCAGCTTGGATTTGGAAAAGCACATAATCACATCTAAAATCCAGACATTAAAATGAACCTGGCTTCTCGAATAGGCTAAAACATCAAGAATTATGGATCTAGTGGCCTACTCTTAAAAGTAAACCCAATCAACCAAGGTTTAAGATTTCATCAAAACCCCTATTACTGAAGGTAAAAAGTACATTTTCTTCAGTATTCTGTGCCACAAGCTCAGGGATGTATAAAAACAGACTGATCCTTTCAGACTAGTTCAAATTGGACTTAAACAACAGACCTTTTTGTGCCTTCTTTAGTCTTACATAGAATATTATAGGGGTGTGCCTCCCCTATTTAACATTTTTGTGATCCCAGGGTCAGGTCTTCTTCAGTCTCTTTGTGAGACTCAGGCTTGTTCTTGAGTGAAACAAACAACGTGAATCATCCAAAATGCAAAAGTACAAAGTTTATTTTACTGTTGCAACAAGGTTTCCAAGCCTTATAGACTATTTCTTAGCCTATTTCATATATGTCTTCATAGCTGATTGGCTAATTTATCAATACCTTGTGATTAAGCTGTGGGCAAGTATATTTTTGCTGAGTTTGGAACTTTCCACCACCTGTGTGCTATGTGACTGATCACATAAGTGTCAGGAAGCCATATATCTGTTTCCTACAATTAAGGCCAGTATATGTAAAGTTTATAGCTTCAGATAAGATAAGGGGAGCTATGTAGGCATCTGGAAAAGCAGGGAAGAGAGCCCTGTGTTGTTTTTCATAAAATGCTAACACAAACACAATTTAAGCTATGTGCAAGCATAAGCAGGCCTAATGGCTGTGTTCTGCCTTACTACTTAAAGATAGCTCCATACAAACATTATTCAATGTGGAAACAAACAAAAATTCTTTCATGTGAGGAGTAACTGGTTGATTTAAAAATGAATAAATAACATTATCAACCAAGTGCCCAGAAGGTCTCAGACTTTACAGCGTTAAAAAGCAAAATGCTTATCACATATTCTGTATGTTGCGCGTGTTAGCATCAATGACCATTTCTGGGTACGTTTTTATCAATTAAATCACCAGTTCTCCACCACCCGCGTGTCTAAAAATATTAAATTAAACAGCTTCTTATCTTAGAAATTCTCCTCAATGCCTCCCTTTGGCACCACTTTCGCGTTTCACTCTCAAAAAGAGTTTCTTCAGTAGGGTTATCAGTAATGCTGCCCACAATTGATTAAGTGAATCTTGTCTCTGAGCATTCAAGCTTCCAAAAAACGCCGCGCCACGCCGTGTTCTGCCTTAGACCTGTAATGGCCAATTCTCTTCTCATTCCCCCCCTTCAAACACCACGTGCAACAGAATGGTGTTTGCTAAAGTTTCAGATGCAGAGGCAATAGAGGAAGGGATAGTGAGAAGTGGAGCATGGGTCTGTAACATCCTTTCCCACCCTGGGTTCTTCGGTTCTTCAATGGGCCCAGTGGGCTGTTCAGAGAGTCCTCAGGGAAGAAAGATTCAGATCCTCAGGTCTTAGCAGTGCCCTCTCTGTAATTGTGCCTCAATTTCTAATATCTCAGGACATGTTAGGGTCATTTGAAGAGATTTGGAAGGAATACAGTTCTTCATTATGGCCACAAGGTTGGGAATGCACTAGATGCAGCAACATAAACAAACAAGAAGCAGAATAATGAGAAAAGTAAAGACAACCCCCAAATGCCCACCCCCCAAATGCCAGGCTGATCAGAAAGATTGCCTAACCCTGTTTTATCATGTATGATATCACTTAGCGGAGTCTGGAGGGAGTTTATGTCCTTGATGTGAGCTGTAAGGTTAAGGGTTTGGTCTGAAACAAAGGTACAACATTCAGTACCTATAAGGGAGCAAACTCTGCCCTGGGATGCAAGCAGATGCAGTGCCCACCTATTCTGCAGGGACAGGCTACAAAGTTGTTTTAATTTATCATGGATATTTGTTAGTTTCATTCATAAAAGCAGACAGAATGGAAGCAAGGGACAGAATTTCCCCATCGTTCATGAATACCCGAATACTTGGGATAATAGCCCTTCCTACAGAATCTCCATCATAGGTACTGGAAATCTTGTCCAGGGTCTGGATGTTAAGCTTGTTTCGTATTCAACCCTTGGATAAAGAAGGGATGATAGTAATACCAGGAATGACCTGACCTATGAAACATAAACCTTGACCCTGCTAGGAAAAGGTGGAGAAGGCCTTATATCCACAAATCCAATAAGTCCCAGGAGGGGGTATCCATAATATTAACCACACAAGTAAATGGGGAGAAGTAAAAACACAAACAAAAATCCTGCACATAGTATCTCTGTTAGATAAAAAGAGGACATATGTGAAGAAGAATTGGCAGATGTAAAAGGGGTGGTATCAAGGGAGATCCTGTATTCACAGGTACTTCTTCCTAATTTATGACCCGTCCAATTATTTTGAAAACACAAGGTCCCGTGTCCAAGATTCATCAAGGAGAGGAAGAAGGAGTGTGTATTAAAAGGTAGTGCAGGGGTAAAGCCGGTCTCATTATAGGAGAGTAAATCTATCTCACTTAGTTTGCAGCTTGTCGTGCTGTAAGGGCTTGTGTGCATCAGAGATGCTGAGAGCTAAGCTATCAGTAGCTTAGCTACTGACAGGGTCTCCCAAGCCGGACAGACTAAGATAAACCACCCATCTGGACAGCAGCAGAATGGGATGGTGGTGTAAGCGGAGGATCATATTTCTGTGACAAATGCAACAACACTGGAATTAATTGCATGGAAGAAAGGCTTGGCAAATCTACGTCTGTATCTTGCCTCGTAAACCCAATGGATAGTCACAAAACAAATTGCACTATAGTGCTGAAAGATGAGACCCCCAGGTTGGAAGGCACTCAAATGGCTACTGGGGATAAGCTGAAGACTTCTTAGAGTAAAGCCATCATTTATGATGTGGTTGGTTCTGCTGATGTAGGAGAGTCAGAATTTGCAAAGATATCTTACATATTGGAATATGGAGCATACAAAGCATGAACCAAGGGAAGTTGGAGGTGGTAAAGAATGAAATGGAATGTGTACAGCTCGATCTGTTGGGTGTCAGTGAACTGAGATGGACTGGCTTTGGGCACTTTGCATCTGATGATCATATGGTTTACTATGCTGGAAATGAAAAATAAAGAAGAAATGGTGTTGCATTTATAATTAAGAAGAAAATGAAACAACTGTAATGAAATGCAATGCAGTCAGTGAACACTTAATTTCTATTCGTCTATGATGAAAGCTCAACAACCGAACTATAATTCAGGTATATGCCCCAACAGCAGCTGCAGAAGACGAAGATGCTGATGAGTTCTATGAACAAGTACAAGATGAAATTGATAGAACATGCAAACAGGATATCCTGATAGTCATGGGTGACTGGAACGCAAAAGTTGGCAACAAAGAATAAGGAAAAGTGGTTGGAAAATATGGATTTGGCAACAGAAATGAAGCTGGAGAAAGACTGATAGAATTCTGCAAGACCAATGATCTATTCAACTCAAACACCTTCTTCCAGCAACACAAGTGCCGACTGTACACAAGGGCTTCACCCAATGGATTGTACGGAAATCAAATTGACTACATCTGTAGAAGACAACAATGGAAAAGCTTGATAACATCAACAAAGACAAAATGTGAAGCTGACTGTGGTATAGATCACCAACTACTAGTATGCAAGCTCAAGCTAAAGTTGAAAAAGGGCAAGCCATTCATGAATGTAGCAAAATATGACCTTGAGAATATATCACTGGAATTTAAGGACTGCCTGAGAAATCAGTTTGCTGCTTTGAATTCTAATGACAGAGTTTCAGAAGAATTATGGGATGACATCAAGAAGGTTGTGTTGGAAGAAAGCAATAAGTCTCTACATAAGGTGAAAAAGCAAAAATGACCAAAATGAATGACTGAAGAAACTCTGAAAATTGTCCAGAAACGCAGAGAAGCTAAAGCCAGAGGAGAAAGAGAGGCAATCACAGAACTCAACAGAGATTTCCAATGTGCAGCAAGACAAGACAAGGAAAAGTACTACAATGCCACATGCAAGGAAATAGAATTAGAAGCAATTAGAGGAAGAACAAGATCGGCTTTTCTAAAGCTACGAGAGTTAAAGAAAAAATTCCAGCCTATGAATTGGAATGCTACAAGATGCTCAACAATCCATGTTGAATGATGCTGAGAAAATCAAGAAAAGATGGAAAGAATATGTTGTTGTTTTTAAGTGCCGTCGAGTCAGAGTCGACTCATGGCGACCCTCTGGATAGCTATCCTAAATTGTGTTCGGTCTCCAGTCAGGCGGCTCATTGTTGACAGACTGGTACCTGTAGCTGCTGTTATTGTATCGATCCATCTCATTGCTGGCCTTCCTCTTTTGCGTTGACCTTCTATCTTGCCCAGCATAATGTCTTTCTCTAATGATCTCTCTCTTCGCATGATGTGTCCAAAGTATGAAAGTCGAAGTCTTGTCATCTGAGCTTCTAAAGAAAGCTTAGGTTTGATCTCCTCTAGTACCGACTGGTTTGTTCTTCGAGCAGTCCATGGTATACACAGTATTCGCCGCCAGCACCATAATTCAAAGGCATCAATTTTCTTCCTGTCTGTCTTTTTCACTGTCCAGCTTTCACATCCATATGATGTTATTGAAAAAACCATGGCTTGAACAAGTCGAAAGAATATACAGAGTCATTATACCATCTTTATCTTTATCTTTATTTGTTCCTTTATATACCGCCCACACCATGGGTACCAGAACGGTTTACAATAAGCAAAAAAACAAGGGTCAGAACAAATCGCTGCAGGAATAAGAGGGATAGAGGAAACAGAACTCCATTAATGTGATAGGAAAGGGACAGAGATAGAGAAAGAGAAAGATCATACGAGTGGGTCAAGGTCAAACGGACGGACAAACTGAGGTAGACGAGACAGGCCTAAGGAGGTGCCGTGGGGATGGAGGAGGGGGGTGGGAGATCGTAGGCCATGCAAAAAAGGTAGGTCTTTAATCCAGTTTTAAATTTGCTAAAGGATAGCTCAAGACGGAGGGCAGGGGGGAGCGAGTTCCAGAGCCTGGGGCCAAGGAAGAAAAAGGCAGAGGAGCGGGTGGATTCAAGGTGGGCAGAAGCTGGAGAGGGAATAAACATATGGTTGGCATGAATAGAACGTAGGGATCGTTGAGGGACATGAAGACGGATCAGGTCTGAGAGATAGTGAGGGACACCAGTGTGTATTGCCTTATGGACAAACGTGAGGACTTTAAATTGAATCCGGTAGGAGATAGGAAGCCAGTGGAGACAGATAAGAAGGGGAGTGATGTGGTCGAAGCGGGAAGCATGAGTGAGAAGCCAAGTTGCGGTGTTTTGGATAAGCTTCAGCCTCTGGACTTGAAATTGGGGGAGTCCGGCGAAGCAGATATTGCAGTAGTCAAAGCGAGAAAGAGTGAGGTAAAGGAGTAATGTGGTCCATGAGGAGACGGGGAGAAAGGGACGAATGGCATGCAACTGTCTAAGGGAGAAGAAAGAACGTTGGACTACAGAGGAAATATGTTCGTGGAAGGACAGAGCTGAATCCAGGACAACCCCGAGGTAGAGCAAGGAGGAGACAATGGGGATGGGAAAGGAAGAGAGCAGAGGGGAAATGGATGGTATAGGTCCACCGAGGGTGAACCAGATTGCCTTAGTCTTAGAGGGGTTAAGATGAAGAAAGTTGGTGGACATCCAGGAGGCAATGGAGGAGAGACAGGAGTTGAGAGGGGAGAAATCAGGTGAGAGCGGGTTGGTGTGATAGAGGAGGAGAATATCATCCACGTAGTAATAAGCAGGGGGGCAAGGAAGACGTTAAACAAAAGAGGGGCCAAAACAGAACCCTGAGGAACTCCACAGGTAAGTAGGGGAGTGGGAGAGGAAGAGGAACCAGAGATGACAGAGAAAGATCTATTCGTCAGGAAAGAACGGAACCAGTGGAGAACAGAGCCAGAGATCCCAGTGTTGTGGAGACAAGAGAGCAAAGTGCGATGATCAACGAGATCAAAAGCAGAGGAGAGGTCGAGGGAAACAGCAATAGAAACAGAACCATGATCATGTGCAGAGTGAAGTTCATTCATAACAGAAAGAAGAATAGATTCTGTGCTGTGCCCAGGTCGGAAGCCAGACTGACGGGGGTGCATTGAGATGAGAGGAAAGCTGAACAAAGACCAATTTTTCCAGAAGATTGGAAAGAAATGGGAGGTTGGAGATCGGACACCAGTTAGCAGGGACGGAGGAATCCAAGGTGGGGTTTTTGAGGATAGGCCTGATCAAAGCATGCTTTCAGAGAGAAGGGAAAGAGCCAGTGAGGAGACTAGAATTGAACATGGAAAGGATGAGGGGAACAAGGGCCAAAGAAGGCTCAGGGAGCCGAGTGGAAGGGATGGGATCGGAGGGGCAAGTTGTCTTACGGGTGGAAGCAAGAGTCTTGGTCAGCTCTGGGATGGTGATGGGACGGAAAGATGACCAACGATGAGAAAAGATTTGGCAGGCATGATCAGAGGAGGGAGAGGCTGGTAGGGAGATGGAAGAGGAAGGGGAGAGAGGAGGGGGGGCAAGAGGAGAAGGAGGAACGCAGGGTAAGGACCTTATCAGTGAAATGTGAAGCAAGAGGGGCAGGATCAGGAATAGGCTGGGGAATAGCTGTGGAATTAAAAGACCGGGGGTTAGAGAGGGAACGTACAATGGAGTAGAGCTGGCAAGAGGAGCTAGAGGCGGAGGAAATGCGATTGGAAAAGTAGGCACATTTGCTGGAATGCAAGAGAGAGCGGTAATGGCGATGACATGCGTGATAATGGGCGAGAGCAGTAGGGGAAGGGCGCTTACACCATAGGCGTTCGGCCCGACAGAGGTGAGAGCGATGAAGACGGAGACCGGGGTGATACCAAGGGTGAGAACGGGGAAGGTGTTTGCTGGAAAAGGGCTGAAGAGGGGCAAGATTGTTCAGGGTGGTTGAAAGAGTGGAATTCCAGAGCTGGGCTTGGGAGTTGGGGGAGAGAAGATGAAAGTCAGTGGAGAAAAGAGTGTTAGAGGGAGGGAAAAGTGAGAGAGTTAAAGCAGTGACACGGCGGACCTGGGATGGGGGAGATCCAGAGGCGAGGTAATAAAGACCAAGTGGACCAACAGCCATTTCAACCTATACCTTATGATCAGAAACCATTGGTGATGAAAGAAGAAGTTGAAGCAGCATTGAAAGCCTTATCAAAGAACAAAGCACAGGGCATTGATGGCATTTCAATTGAAGTATTACAACAATCGGATGAAGCTGTTACCATACTTACAAGGCTCTGCCAGGAAATTTGGAAGACAAATTCATGGCCAACTGACTCGAAAAGATCTATAAGAACATAAGAACATAAGATATGCCATACTGGGTCAGACCAAGGTCCATCAAGCCCAGTATCCTGTTTCCAACAGTGGCCAATCTAGGTCATACGTACCTAGCAGTTTCCCCAAAAGACACAGGTTCTGCAATGCTTGTACTAGGTCAAGCATTGATATCCTAGGTCCCTTCTTAATAATGGTTTATGGACCTTTCCTCCAGGAACTTGTCCAAACCTTTTTTAAACCCAGCTACACTAACAGCCTTTACTATATCCTCCGGTAACAAATTCCAGAGTTTGATTACACGTTGAGTGAAAAAATATTTTCTTTTATTAGTCTTAAATAGTTTACCCTGTAGCTTCATTGCATGTCCCCTAGTCTTTCTATATTCTGATAACGTAAACAGTCGATCTACGTTTACCCATTCCACTCCGTTCATTAATTTATAGACTTCTATCATCTCCCCTCAGGCGTCTCTTTTTCAGGTTAAAGAGCCCTAACCTTTTTAGCCTTTCTTCATAGGAATATCCTTCCATCCCCTTTACCATTTTGGTGGCTCTTCTCTGAACCTTTTCTAATAACGCTATATCCTTTTTAAGATACGGCAACCAGAATTGCACACAATATTCAAGGTGCGGTCTCACCATGGAAGGGTATAGAGGCATTATAATATCTTTTGTTTTATTTTCCATTCCTTTCCTTATGATACCTAGCATTCTATTTGCTCTCTTGGCTGCCGCTGCACACTGGGCCGAGGGTTTTAACATGTTATCCACAATGACGCCTAAATCTTTTTCCTGGGTGGTGGTTCCTAATGTGGAACCTTGCATCGTGTAACCATAGTTTGAGTTGTTCTTCCCTAGGTGCATAACTTTGCACTTGTCCACATTAAATTTCATCTGCCATTTTGATGCCCAGTCTTCCAATTTATCAGATCCTCTTGCAATTTTCCACAATCCTCTTGGGTTTTAACAACTTTAAATAGTTTTGTGTCTTCTGCAAATTTGATAACCTCACTCGTTATTCCACTTTCCAGATCATTTATGAATATGTCAAAAAGCAGCGGACCCAGCACAGATCTCTTGGGTACACCATTATTCACCTTTCTCCATTGGGAAAATTGGCCATTTAGCCCAACCCTCTGCTTTCTATCTTTTAACCAGTTCCTGATCCAAAGTAGTAAATTGCCTCCTATCCCATGACTCTTTAGTTTTGCCAAAAGTCTCTGATGAGGGATCTTGTCAAAGGCTTTCTGAAAGTCCAGATACACTATATCAACTGACTCACCTTTGTCCACCTGTTTATTCACACTTTCAAAAAAACATAACAGATTAGTAAGACAAGATCTTCCTTGTCTAAAGCCATGTTGGCTGTTTCCCATTAGGCCATGACTATCTACATGCTGAGTAATTTTATTCTTTATGATGGTTTCTACTATTTTTCCTGGTACTGACGTGAGGCTCACCGGTCTGTAGTTTCCCGGATCACCCCTGGAACCCTTTTTAAAAATTGGTGTTATGTTGGCGATCCTCCAATCTTCAGGTATTAGAGATGATTTTAATGATAGTTCACAGATTACTAATAGCAGGTCTGCAATCTCATATTTCAGTTCTTTCAACACCCTTGGATGTATACCATCCAGCCCAGGTGATTTGCTACTCTTCAGTTTATCTAATAGTTGTAATACATCTTCCCGATGTATCGATATTTCCTTCAATTCTTCCACACCTTTAAATACCACTTCAGTCATGGGTAACATCCCTACATCTTCCTCAGTAAAGACCGAAGCAAAGAATTCATTCAGTCTCTCCGCTATCGCCTTGTCGCCTCTTAGTGCCCCTTTAACTCTTCTATCATCTAATGGACCAACTGACTCTCTCACAGTTTTTTTGCTACGAATGTACTTGAAAAAATCTGTATTTCGCGTTTTTGCTTCCGCAGCAAGCTTCTTCTCAAATTCTCCCTTTGCCTGCTTTATCAATGCCTTGCATTTGACTTGCCAGTGCTTGTGCTCTTTCCAGGTTTCGTCATTTGGCTCTTTTTTTCATTTCCTGAAAGATGCTTTTTTGGCAACAAAAGCATCTCTGACGTCACCTTTAAACCATGCTCGCAGTCTTTTGGACTTCCTTCCACTTTTTCTAAAGCGTGGAATACAGCTGGTATGGGCTTCCAAGATAGTATTTTTCAACAACACCCAAGCTTGATGTAAGTCTTTAACCTTTGCAACTGCTCCTTTTAGTTTTTTCTTATCTATTTTCCTCATTTTATCATAGTCTCCCTTTCAAAAGTTAAAAGGTAGTACTGTGGATTTCCTTACTATCCCTCCTCCACTAATTAAATCAAAGGCTATCATGCTATGATCACTATTGCCAAGTGGCTCGAACACCCTTATCTCTTGCACTAGATCTGGTGTTCCACTAAGGACTAGGTCTAATATGGCTTCCCCTCTGTTCGGTTCATGAATCAGCTGCTCCAAGAAGCAGTCATTTATGTCATCTAGGAACTTTATCTCCCTAGCATGTCCTGCCGTGACACTGACCCAGTCGATACCGTGGTAATTGAAATCACCCATTATTATTACTGCGCTGTAACTTTTGTTAGCTTCCTTGATTTCTTTGAGCATTTCATCATCCATTTGTTCATTCTGGCCAGGCGATCGATAGTACACCCCCACTGCCATCGCCTTCCCCTTTTTACATGGAATTTCAATCCATAGAGATTCTACAGCAAATTTTGTTTCCTGCAAACTTTAATCCTTTCTGACTCAATGCCCTCTCTAACATAGAGCGCAACCCCTCCACCAATTTGATCAGCTCTATCATTACGATATAGTTTGTACCCAGGTATCACAGTGTCCCACTGGTTGTCCTCCTTCCACCATGTCTCTGATAGTCCATTCATATCTAACCTCTCATTTAGTGCTATATATTCTAACTCTCCTATCTTATTTTTTAGACTTCTAGCATTTGCATACAAGCATTTTAGAGACTGTATTTTATTCACATTAATTTGTCTATTGGTAGACATGGGTAATTTGGGATCTTTAAGCTCTGTCTGCTCCATACTCGAGGGCATTTGGGCTACTTTACTCTTTTTTGGAACCTCTCTGCTTTTGGTAGTATCCTTCAAGGATACATTCTTCCAAACCATGCGCTCTTGGGCGACTGTCGGCTTTCCCCTATTATCTAGTTTAAAAGCTGCTCTCTCCTTTTTAAAGGTTAATGCCAGCAGCCTGGTTCCTTCCCGGTTAAGGAGAAGCCCATCCCTTCGGAAGAGCCCCTCCTTTCCCCAGAATGTTCCCCAGTTCCTAACAAATCCAAAACTCTCATCTCTGCACCATTGTCAAAGTCCATGCATTGAGACTCCGGAGCTCTGCCTGCCTTTTGGGTCCTGCGCGTGGAACGGGAAGCATTTCGGAGAACACTATATTTATACCAATACTGAAGAAAGGTGACCCGACTGGTTGTGATCCTACATGCCAGCAAGATTCTACTCAAGATCATTCAGCAGAGACTATAACCATACCTGCAATGAGATCTGCCTGAAGTGCAATCAGGGTTCAGGAAAAGGTGAGGAACGAGAGACATTATCGCGGATGTGAGATGGATCCTTGAAAAGAAAAAAAAAATACCTAAAGGATATCTATATGTGTTTTTTGACTACAGCAAGGCTTTTGACTATGTAAACAATGAGCAACTCTGGGCCACATTAAGAAGTATGGGTATACCAGGACACCCAATATTTCTCTTGCACAACCTTTACACTGAGCAAGAAGCAACAGTTTGAACGGAACTAGGAGAAAAGGAATGGTTTAAAATCAGCAAAGATGTATGACAAGGCTGCATACTTTCCCTCTACCTCTTTAATTTATATGCAGAACAAATCATCAGAGAAGCAGGACTGTATGAAGACAACAGAGGTGTGAAGATGGGTGGAAGACTCATCCACAATCTATTTATTTTTGTTTATTTATTTAACATTTCCTTATATTCTGCCTTTCATGATATCAAGGTGGTTTACATTGAGCAAACTGAAATTACACTGAACAGGGTAATATAACTTGGAGATAACCATTTTACAAGGAACATGGGCAATGGAGGGTTATGTGGCTTGCCAAAGACCACAAGGAGCACCTGTGGGACTAGAAACCCCAGTCCTTCTGGCCCAAGGTTGCTGTCCTTTAGTGGGATTTGAACCCCTGACCTTCAAGCCTGAGGTAACTTGTTCCAACCACTAGGCCACTTCTCCCTCAGCTATGGTGTACCGATGATACCACATTTCTGGCTGAAAGTGAAGACAATTTGAAACATTTGCATTTCAAGATCAAGGAATATAGTCAAGGGAGGAGTAGCCTAGTGGTTGGGGCAAGGTACTTCAGGCTGGAAGGTCGGGGGTTCAAATCCCATTAGAGGACAGCAACCTTGGGCCAGAAGGACTGGGGTTTCTAGTCCCACAGATGCTCCTTGTGGTCTTGGGCAAGCCACTTAACCCTCCATTGCCCATGTTCCCTGTAAGTATTAGTGTATGTGTCTCATATCCCCGTGTGTTAAATGTATCCCCTAATTGTGTTGTGACCACTTTGATTGAAGGATAAGGCGGTATACAAAACTGTCTAAATAAATAAATAAATAAAGTCTCAAAATTGGTCTGCACCTTAATGTTAAGAAGACGAAGATCCTGACAACTGGCAAAATGAATAAGTTAATTGTTGAGAAACAATTGAAATAGTTGACAACTTTAACCTACTTGGATCAACTATCAATAAAGAAGCAACAAGCAGTCAAGAAATAGGACAATGCATTGCTCATGGCAGAATGTCTATGAAGGATCTTGCCAAGATTCTCAAGAGCAGAGATGTCTCTCTCCATACAAAGATTCAACTTGTTCAAGCCATGGCATTTTTAACAACATCATATGGATGTGAAAGTTGGACAGTGAAAAAGATAGACAGGAAGAAAATTGATGCCTTTGAATTATGGTGCTGGCACTAATACTGTATATACCATGGACTACTCGAAGAACAAACCAGTCAGTACTAGAGGAGATCAACCTAAGCTTTCTTTAGAGCTCAGATGACAAGACTTCGACTTTCATACTTTGGAGACATCGTGTGAAGAGAGAGATCATTAGAGAAAGAAATCATGCTTGGCAAGGTAGAAGAACAACGCAAAAGAGGATGGCCAGCAATGAGATGGATTGATACAATAACAGCAGCTATGTGTGCCAGTCTGTCAACAATGGGCCACCTGACTGAATATCGAACACAATTTAGGACAACTATCCAGAGGGTCGCCATGAGTTGACACCGACTTGATGGCACTTAATAACAGTGTGTGCTTTTGCTGTAGCACCCATGTTATTACTATGGGCAGAGTTTAGATAGGGGCCAATTCACTTGTAGACATCCTGCCCCTGTATGGCCAGTAAAAATCAAAGCCTACACAGACCTCTTACTTTTTCTAAATCCTATCCATTGTTGATGATACCTTATCATGCGAAGAGAGAGAGGAAGACATCATGCTTGGTAAGGTAGAAGGTCAACGCAAAAGAGGAAGGCCAACAATGAGATGGATCAATACTATAACAGCAGCTACAGGTGCCAGTCTGTCAACAATGAACCTCCTGACTGAAGATCGAACACAGTTTTGGACAACTATCCACAGGGTCGACATGAGTCAACACCGACTTGATGGCACTTAACAACAACAACCTCCTCCCGTTCTTCCTACCCTATCCTTCCTGAGTAAAGTATAGCCTGGTATAATTATATTACAGTCATGGTTGTCCGTGACTCGTAACTGCCACTAAATCCAAGTCAGCCTCTTCCATTAAAGCCTCAACATCTGGGATCTTATTTACCATGTTACTGGCATTTATACACATCGCTTTCCATATGTTGCCCCTTTTGCCCATTGCTATAGAGGTATTTAATGTTTCACTTACCTGGGTGCTTTCACTTACTTGGGGGTTTTCGTCACCCATCCCCAACAAATCTAGTTTAAAGCCTTCTTCAGTAGATTAGCCAGTCTGCTACTGAAGACATGTCAACCCTTCTTGGACAGATAGTTGCCATCTCTGTTCTGCAGCCCTTGAAACATCATCCATGGTCCAGGAAACCAAAACTCTCTCAATGACACCATCCATGCAGCCATGAATTTATCTCCAGGATGCAAGCTTCACTGCCTTGGCCTTTACCCTCTACAGGGAGGATTGAAGAGAACACTACCTGTGCACCTATCTGCTTCACCCTCTCATGAAGTCACTTTTGATATGCTCAGAAGGATACCTGTCAGTATCATTTGTGCAAAAAGGATGAGCAACATCATATAATAGTCAGTAGGCTTGATGAGTCTCAGCAAATTCTCCATAACATCTCGGATTTTGCCAGCTGGCAAACAACAGACCTCTCTGGACATCAAGGCTGGTCTACAGATGGATGCCTCAGTACCCTCAGAAGAGAGTCACCAACCACCGCTAACATTTGCTTTCTTGTGATGACTGATTCTACAGATTTGAGGTGCTCAAACTGTGGTTCCTCCTTTCCTGGGATGCTTTCACCTCTTCCATTTCTAGGGCTGCATATTGGTTCTTGTTCAAGGGCTGGAGGAGTTGGATTGGTGATTCTGCAGACCCTTTTGACTCGTGTCCAACTTTCCTCATTTTGTAGGCTCTCATCTTCACCTCAGCTGGAGAGCTTGTATGCTTCAAGAAGCATCTCATCAATGTACTTCTCACTGTCTTGAATGCTCCTCGGTCTCACCACTTCTTCTCTGAGCTCCTCTAGTTGTTTTCTGAGAGCTTCAGCATTCAGGCATCCTAAACATGGAACCTGAGCTTCAACTGCAGCTAATTGGGGAGTTGCCCTATAAACAAGAATACCCACATGGGGTGGGTGGGAGCTGGGGTGGGTAGGAAGGGACCTAATACCTGATGAGATCAGTGGCTTCAAAGAGTTAGCAATCTGGAATAAAAACAATAAACTCTAACTGACAGAGCTTTGCTCAATACCACAAAAAAGTGCCACTTTGCAGTATAGAAAAAAAAGAATTAGCTTTTACAAATGAAAATCCAAACCCCTTCAAGAGTTTTCAGACGGAGATATTGTACTTCAAAAACCACACAGTATTACCTTGCTTGCAACTGAGTCCCTTTTAGGAAGTCGGTGCTTGCAAGGCTCAAAAGCTCAAAGGACCCCTCTGGTGACCACCTGTATTATTCCAAGGCCGTATAAAATGGCCAGGCAACTTGGCACAGTTTGGTCAGTGTTATGTTTGAGAGGCTGGCCATACCTCTCATATGACTCCAATTATTTAAGATGCATGTTAAGGGAGTAGGATCTTTGGACTTAGAAATTCCCATCCTGCCTTTAGATATTTCAGTCAAGTCCCTAGTAGTTCCCGGGTGGATAATACCTCTATACCCCTACATAGTGGGAGAGACTGTTCCCCGGTGAATAAACCTATTAGTCACCGTACAGAAAAATCTCCTCACACCCGGTCAGTATAGTTATAATGGGGCAACACCCTAAGAACTTTGTTACTGTCGCTCGGGTGACCCACTGTTTATCGATGACTATGACAAATAGTAAAATCACAAAATTTTGCAGCTCAGAGGGTCCTTATAAAAAACCCTCACTTACCACCCCTACCACAGACACAAGGACCCAGACAAAACACTCCTGGTAACTACTGACCTTATGAGTGCATGCTGGTGTTGTCCAGATCTGAGATCGAGAAGGGGTAGGCGGTGAAGGTCCTGCTGTGGTCACCAGAAACTGTGATGCGATGGCGAACTAAGCCTCTCTCAGACTTGTTCTCAAGCGGAGGAAATAAACAATATGAACCATCTGAAATACAAAATTACAAAGTTTATTTTACTGTGCAACAGGGTCTTCCAAGCCTGAGCAAGGAGCAACCTCCAGTACAACTTTCATGCTCCCTATATACTATTTCTTAGCCTATTTCATATATGTCTTAGTAGCTGATTAGCTAATTTATCAATACCTTGTGATTAAGCTGTGGGCAAATATATTTTTGCTGAGTTTGGAACTTTCTACCATCTGGGTGCTATGTGACTGACTGCATAAGTGTCAGGAAGCCATATATCTGTTTCCTACAGTTAAGGCCATATAAAATTTATAGCTTCAGATTAGATAAGGGGAACTATGAATGTAGGCATCTGGAAAAGCAGGGAAGAGGGCCATATGTTGTTTTTCATAAAATGCTAACGCAAACAAAATTTAAGCTATGTGCAAGCATAAGCAGGCCTAATGGTTATGTTCTGCCTTAGACCTGTATTGGGCAATTCTATTCTCACTTTGGGTTGTCAGCATTCCTTTATGCTGATGATTTCCTGTTGTTGGTGGCGTTTGACCTCTCCCCCCCCCCCCTACCCGCCCTGATACTCAGGCGATCCCTGAAATTTCCAGCAAGCTTGATGAAGTAGCAAACTGGATATCTGCCAACAAATTTAAATAAACACAGCAAGAAAGAGACTTTATTATTTTCTAATACCAATTTTCAGGTTCCCTCCTGCCTGCTTTGTTTGAATGGTAATCCAAATAACCTCAAAGACTCTATCAAAGTTCTATGTGTAACTATCCTTTGATTTGCAGATATTGAATGTCGTCAAGAAATTCTATGCTTTGTGACTGATCCACTCAGTCTTATGCTTTATGACTTTGCAGCACTCCACACATTCACTCATGCATTATTAATTAGTCAATTAGACTAAGAACATAAGAACATAAGACATGCCATACTGGGTCAGACCAAGGTCCATCAAGCCCAGTATCCTGTTTCCAACAGTGGCCAATCTAGGTCATACGTACCTAGCAGTATCCCCAAAAGACACAGGTTCCACAATGCTTGTACTGGGTCAAGCATTGATATCCTGGGTCCCTTTTTAATAATGGTTTATGGACCTTTCCTCCAGGAACTTGTCCAAACCTTTTTTAAACCCAGCTACACTAACAGCTCTTACTACATCCTCTGGTAACAAATTCCAGAGTTTAATTACACGTTGAGTGAAAAAATATTTTCTCTTATTTGTCTTAAATAGTTTACCCTCTAGCTTCATTACATGTCCCCTAGTCTTTCTATATTCTGATAGCGTAAACAATCGATCTACATTCATTAATTTATAGACCTCTATCATAACTCCCCTCAGCCGTCTCTTTTCCAGATTGAAGAGCCCTAACCTTTGTAGCCTCTCTTCATAGGAGTAGCCTTCCATCCCCTTTACCATTTTGGTGGCTCTTCTTTGAACCTTTTCTAATAACGCTATATCCTTTTTAAGATACGGCGACCAGAATTGCACACAATATTCAAGGCGTGGTCGTACCATGGAACGATACAGAGGCATTATAATATCCTTTGTTTTATTTTCCATTCCTTTCCTTATGATACCTAGCTTTCTATTTGCTTTCTTGGCCGCTGCTGCACACTGGGCGGAGGGTTTTAACATGTTATCCACGATGACTCCTAAATCTTTTTCCTGGGTGGTGGTTCCCAATGTGGAACCTTGCATCGTGTAACCATAGTTTGGGTTGTTCTTTCCTAGGTGCATAACTTTGCACTTGTCCACATTAAATTTCATCTGCCATTTGGATGCCCAGTCTTCCAATTTATCCAGATCCTCCTGCAGTTTTCCACAGTCCTCTTGGGTTTTAACAACTTTAAACAGTTTTGTGTCATCTGCAAATTTTATAACCTCACTAGTTATTCCCTTTTCCAGGTCATTTATGAATATGGCAAAAAGTAGCGGACCCAGTACAGATCTCTGGGGTACTCCACTATTCACCTTTTTCCATTGGGAAAAGTGGCCATTTAGCCCTACCCTCTGCTTTCTATCTTTTAACCAGTTCCTGATCCACAATATTACACTGCCTCCTATCCCATGACTTTTTAGTTTTGCCAAAAGTCTCTGATGAGGGACCTTGTCAAAGGCTTTCTGAAAGTCCAGATACACTAATACAATTCTCATTATCAGGGCTTAAAATCCAGACTGTTTCCTCTGAAATTAAGCCCCAGTTCCAGTTCATTTTGAAGTCAATAGCATATTCTGAGTGGGGGCCCGGTTCTCTGGTTTCATTGTCCACAGAGCTCTGGGTAAAATCTTCTGTAAAATAATTTAAAGTGGGCCCGGAAACCTTTCAGGCTTCATTCACTACTTGAATTGTCCTTTATCTTGGTCTTATAGCTATTGTTGGTGGCCTTTCAAGGGTATTCCTATTTTTTCTTGGTTCTGGGACAAAGCTTCCCCCCCCCCCCCCCACACACACACACACTGTCTTTGATTTATTTTAATGGAATTGCTCAAATATTCTTTCTTGCTCTTAAAATTGTAAACTGCTTACCGCATTTCCCGGGTTATATGATGACCAGCTGGTGTGACCTATACAAAGGAGCAACTTATATATTAACGTTACATGGTAGTAGGTGAGGCCCGCCTCTCTATTCACAGATATACTTGTCCCTGGGCCCTTCGCTCTATGTCCAAACTCAAGTGGGGTTAATTGTTATCAAAGAGACTTTTATCAGAGGCAGTAATCTCTCTAATTGATCTGACTGTTTTGCTTATAAAAACCTGAGAAGTTCTTACTTCCATTAGTTGTATCCAGGTCCTTTGATTATGTACATCATATCCAGCAGACTGGTACATATTTTGTACTATATTTGATAATACTTGAATAATGTATGTCTAAAGTAATTAAAGTACAGTATTGTCTTATGTAACAGTAAAAGTATTTAGACAATTTTCTTTTTAACCCCCACAGAAATTAGTAAATGGCGCCACCAAAAAAGCCAAACTCATACACAGCCAAATTCAAACTGAAAACCATTCAGTATGCAAATTAACATGGTAACAGAACCACCAAACAAAATTTTGGAATTATTGAAAAAATGTTTTAGAGGCTGAAGGAAGACACAGCAAAAACTAACTTTAATGAAACAAAGCAAGAAGACAAATTGTGGCTGCAAAGCATGGTAGCCTGAATTAGAAGCGCGTCTGCTTCAGTTCATTGTAGAACATAGGGCCCAGAGATGAGGATTATCTACTGTGCAGGTGCAGTTAAAGACAATTCATATTGCCAGGGAAATGAATATTGAGGGATTTAAGGCTGGTCATTCATAGTGCTACCATTTTATAATGAGAAATAATTTAAGCATTAGACAAAGAACAACCATGTGTCAGCAGCTCCCAGATGATTTCTTAGAGAAAGTACAGAATTTTAGGGAATTCATAAACAAAGAAATCAACACATACTCCAGACTTCATAATTAATATGGACTAGGTTTCCTTAACTTTTGACATCCCATTAGGGAGAACGGTCAATCAAAAAGGGGTTAGAACAATAAATATTAGAACCGCCGGAAATGAAAAGATACACTTTACTGTGGTGCTGGTCTGCTGTGCAAGTAGTAAAAAGCTGCCACCTATGATTATATATAAAAGAAGGAAAATGCCATGTGAAACTCTACTGCCGAACATTGTTGGTGATGTTAATGAAAAAGGATGGATGGATGAGAGAGTATGATGGTGAAATGGCTGGAGTGCTGCTTTAGTAAACAGCCTGAAGTTGTTTTTAAGAGACAGAAAGCACTTCTTGTCATGGATAGCATGAGAGCTCATTTTACAAAAGACATAAAGAAGAAAATAAAATCCTCGAACACCATTATGGTTATCATACCTTGCGGTATGACAAAAATGCTGCAATGGCTTGACATTTCTATCGACAAAAGATTAAAAGCTGTGTTGCGTCCTCTGTGGGAAAACGGGATGTCTCACGGAAACATAGCTTCATGGCTACAAGCATGTATGTGTCATGCCACTTTTGGAGAAGTGGTTGGGTGCTTGGCGACAGCTCGGTGGAAAGGTATAAGCGATAAAATAATTAAATCTGGTTTTGTGAAGACCAAAATACTAAAGAGTCACGATCGTCGCCATGAAGATGATGAGGACGAAGAAGAAGAAGAAGAAGACACTAATGAAAATGAACTGGCTCCTGAAATTGCTGAACTATGAGGGTTGCTCAGAAAGTAATGCCCCACATTATTTTTCTTGGAGAGTTTTCATTCAAAATGTATAAAAATCACTCACTGTATAAATTAATGTGTCCTTAACGCATATTATTTTTCTACATAATCTCCATCAACATCTACGGCCTTACGCCAGCGAGAAACAAGGGCATTAATTCCTCCTCTGTACCAGCTCGTGTCCTGTTCATGCAGTCATTTATTTACAGCACGAATCACGCTCACATCATCCTCAAACCTTGTTCCACGCAGGCCATCATTTAGTGGTCGAAACAGATGAAAATCTGATGGTGCCAGATCAGGACTGTAGGGTGGGTGGGGGAGCACTGTCCAACCAAATTTGGCGATTGCCTCTTGGGTTCGGAGGCTTGTGTGAGGGCGAGCATTATCATGTTGAAGCAACATGTCTCCTGGATTACTGTTAGGCTGCACTCGCAAGTAACGCCGTTTCAGTTTTTGAAGGGTTTTGATGTACCTGTCTGAATTGATTGTTTCACCTCTCTCAAGCACATCCACCAGAATTACGCCATCAATGTCCCATGATCCGCACGAATAATGTCATCAGCACGCTGCAACTTGTCTGGACTGGTGGCTGAGGCAGGACGCCCAGACCGTGGCCGATCTTCCAGTTCCGTTTTACCACTTCCTGAAGTCTTTACTCTCTTTACCCATCATCCAACGGTGCTCCTATCTACTGCAGAACTTCCACATACAGCACACAACCATTTGTGAATGTTTCTCACACTTTCTTTCTTCTCCACCAAGAATTCAATTACAGCTGGCTGTTTGTACCATGTGTCACTCACAGAAGCCATTTGAAGGATCACTACCGCCTCGCTATTTGTTGGACGACTATAAAATTGCACACATGTGTCCTTTGAAGTTCCAAGTTACTACCCTTTCAATTTCACACCTCTATCTTTATTCTGGACTGAGAAAAAGCATGTGGGGCA
Organism: Ichthyophis bannanicus; assembly: GCA_033557465.1. Classification (NCBI taxonomy): domain Eukaryota; kingdom Metazoa; phylum Chordata; class Amphibia; order Gymnophiona; family Ichthyophiidae; genus Ichthyophis; species Ichthyophis bannanicus. Next base: position 953,324,258 of record CM066032.1, read on the forward strand.
TTACTTTCTGAGCAACCCTCGAATTTCACAGTGTTACTGAAGATGAAAACTTCAAAGTCTTTGCTGAAAGTGATACAGAATAAATCAGATTTAAAATGAACAGCTGTGTTGTTATGCACTTCATTTAATAGTTTTCTTAAACTTTAGATAAATCTACACCTTCAGTCCAGGCTGCGACTTGTACATTTCCAAATTTAGCCCTAATTCCGGTCCCTGTGACTTAGGAGCAACTTATAGCCCTGGAAATATAGTAGATATTTGGTTGATATGTGGTATGTCAAGACAAATAAATATAAACATGAATATGAGCAGACCTCAGCTATTGGTGAAGAACATACTTTCTTACTTTTTTTCTCAAATAATTCTGCTTATAGCCCTACAAAATCTTTAAAACTACAGTTAAAAGTTTAAACTTGATATGAAAAGAAACTAGATGTCAGCAAAACCGTTTTAATATATAATAATATTGTCTTCTCTTCCTATCCCCAAATTAAAAACAAGTGGTTGCTTGAAGTTTATTCAACACCCTTTGGTAAACCAATATAAAGCACAGTCATGTCAAGAGGCAATAGCAACACAAATAATAAACATGAGCTATAGCACCATGAATAATAAACACAAGCCTCTTATTCTCAAACAATGGATGGAGCCGTTGTAAAATTCTTAGAGCCTGAATACTTCTTGGGGTAGCCAAAGATGGCGTTGTTGAGGAGGGCATCAAAATCCTTGCACAGTAGCAACACTTTGTAGTCAGATTTATTTGTTTCTTTATTTTTTGGTGCTTGTTATATTGTCCAAGGACAAATTGCCATCAGGGCAGTTTACATAAACAAACAAAGGGGGAGAAGAAAGAGGAAAAAAAATGGCAAGGGGGTAAAAATAACAATTTCTCAGAGGAGAGGAATAACAGGGAGGAAATAACAGATAGGATAAAAGTCCAGGGGGGCACCAGGGATAGAAGAAAGGAGAATGGTGAGGGGTGCCAGGGGCCAGAGGCTTGAGGAAATAATTGTTGAAAAAGTCAGGTCTTGAAGCCATTTTTTAAATGTGGCAAGGGAGGGACAGGGCGTCCCAGAGATGTGGGTCCAGATAGGCAGAGGTAGAATGATTGAAAACTTCTGGGTGGAAAGCAGATGTAGGGGATAATGTAAGGAAAGAGGCTTGGGAAGATCATAGGGAGTGGAGAGGGTAGTAAGGTGAGATGAGAGCTATGAGGTATGGGTGAGTATCTGTTAAGGTAGCCCAGTTGACCAAGGTGAGAATTTTAAACTTGAGTGAAGAGAGATGAGTAATAGGGAGATATGGTTATCACTATGGACACAGAGCAAAGAGGCACATTTCAAATGGGACGTCCAAGTGCAATCTGGGATGTGAAAGCCAGAAGGTCTGGAAAGAAAGGCAGGCATGTGCAAGTTCAAGCACAATTCCAGAAACATGGACGTGCCAATATGCTCGTGTATCAAATGTCTATACAGATGTCCCCAGGAGAGCATATTGGAGCCAAGATGTCTGATAGCATAATGTCTAGAGAATTGGTTTAAGCGCTGGTTGGTTAGGATTCAAATCCCAGTGTGGGACTGTGAAATCTAAAACTAGTCACAATTATCCATCTTCTTTACACTCTCTGAATGTTTTAAGGTGAAAACAAACACTTTCCTGATACCTATTCATGCCTGGAACAGGAATAAACATGCACGAGCCTGTAGACTGCTCAGCTGCTTCTGAGATCGAAGGAGGACATATAAGTCCATTGCCCCTGCCACACCCTGGTGCCTACTTGAAGGTCCCTGTACAGGATATGTCTGCAAATAGTATTTATGGAATGGTTATGGAGACATGTCCGTGATTTGGACATCCACATGCACATCTGCAGATGTCCAAATTACAACTAAACCATTTAGAATGACCCTCATAGCCTAGCAGCTTTCTTATATCTATATCAACTACAACAACATCTAGACATACACCACCCCCTTGACCCATGCCAACACGGATTCAGACCCAACCACGGGGTTGAAACTCTACTGACACAACTATTCGACAGTTTGTTAAGAACGATCGACAACTCCAGAATGGGCGTACTCATGATATTCCTGGACATCTCCGCAGCATTCGACACCGTATGCCACTCAACACTACTAACAAGACTCAAAGAAGCGGGCCTACACGACACCACCCTGAAATGGTTTACATCATACCTAAAGGGCAGACAGCTCCAGGTCAGATGTGGTTCAAAGACCTCTCAACCCATCAGCGTCACACAGGGTGTCCCACAAGGTTCATCACTCTCAGCCCTGCTCTTCAACCTTTACATACAACCCATCTGCACAATCATCAGGAACTTCAATATACAATACACCATATATGAAGATGACATAATGATATTCACACCAATCAATCTAAACAAGCCGGACTACAACAACATAGCCAACTGCTTTGAAGAGATGACAACATGGCTGCAAGAAAACAATTTAGCAATAAACTATAACAAAACTGAAGTGCTGATCATAACAAGAGACCAAACATTTACACCCACGCCCTCCATCAACCTAAACAATGCTACCATCCCAATAAAACAAGAAATAAAATACCTGGGAATAACTCTTGACAGGGAGCTCAACCTTCAATCCCACATTGCGAAGACCACTAGGAGCGCCTACGTCAAGATGAGGACAATCAGACGACTCAAACCCATCCTTGCTCCTGAGCATTTTCAAACAGTCTGCCAGGCCATCATCACCCCCACCCTGGACTACGGCAACCACATCTACCTAGGACTCCCAAAAAAATCTACACAACCACTTCAAATAGCACAAAACACTGCTGCAAGACTCATAACAGACAGTACAAGTCACGAACATATCACACCCATACTATACCACCTCCATTGGCTACCAATCAGCTCCCGAGTCCATTACAAAGTTCTCTTAACCACATTCAAAATAATAAACAACCTATCTGCAGACAACCTACAACAGCTCATAACACCTGACGACAGCAAAAGACCAAGAAGAAAGGGAACATCAAACAACATCAAAACCCCAAAGGACTACACAAGGACAAACCAAGCCACATCAAAAAGAGCTTTCACCCTGGCAGTCCCCGCCATATGGAACTCTCTCCCTGACCACCTCAGAGCAACAAACAACATCAAAGAATTCAGAAAGCAGCTTAAAACTGAACTATTCAGAGACCATTTCAAGGACCTCACAGAATGACTCTTAACCAACCATTTAAGTTAACATAGCCATCATTGTAAATATGTAACTGTAAATATGTATCATAAGCACACAATGTATATAGCTTCACATCAAAATCAACCACACTCACTCACACAGCACACTGTGACAAATCACCCACTGCATGCTACTGACAACACCCCTTTCATTGATTGTTTGCTGTGCCAACCGCTTTGATTTCATGAGAAAGCGGTATACCGTCTGTTTAAATAAATAAATAAATATGTACAGCACTGTGTATGCCTTGTAGCACTATACAAATGATAAGTAGTAGCAGTGGCTAATAGAATCAGCTGTAGGTACATGATGGAGCAGAGGGGGAGACCTAGATAAAGAGCATTGCAGTATTCCAGGTGGGTAATAATAAGAGAAAGATCCAGAGGCTTAAGCTTGGAGAAGGTGAAGGTAAAGTGGATGGAATGGATATGATGACAGGTGAAGAAAGAACAATTGACAATGGCATTGACCTGATTCTTGAAGGTGAGGAAGAATCTAGGACAACACCCAGAGTCTTGCCAGAATACGGAGAGGAATGGCCAGTAGAAGAAAGGAGGTGATAATACCTTTGTATAGGTCTTTCGTGCGACCTCATTTGGAGTATTGTCTGCAATTCTGGAGACCACACCTTCAAAAGGATATAAACAGGTTGGAGTCGGTATAGAGGCTGGCTTCTAAAATGGTTAGTGATCTTCGTTAGAAAGGAGCTTAATATGTATACTTTAGAGGAAAGGCGAGATAGAGGTGATATGATTGAGACATTTAAATACCTCTGTGGCATAAATGCACAGGAGAAGAGCCTCTTTAGATTGAAACCAAGATCTGCTTTGAGGGGACATAGGATGAGGGTGAAAGGGGATAGACTCAGGAGTAGTATGCGGAACTCAGAAGTACTGGGAATGGACTCGTGGAAAGGGACATTGAAAAAGCAGAATTGCTAAACAAATACTTCTGCTCTGTTTTTACTAAAGAAAATCCTGGAGAAGGACCAACTGTGACTCCCAAATATAAAGATGGGAATGAAGTAGATACCACACCATTCACAGAAGATGATGTGTTAGAACAACTTGCGAAACTGAAAGTGGACAAAGCCACCGACTCAGGATACTGAAAGAGCTCAGAGAGGTTCTTGCACGGCCGTTAAAGGATGTTTTCAACAGTTCCTTGGAAAAAGGAGTAGTTCTTTAGGACTTGAGAATGGCTGATGTCGTACCTCTGCACAAAAGTGGTGACAGGGAAGAAGTGTCAAACTACAAGCCCGTGAGCCTTACCTCGGTGGCGGGAAAAGTAATGGAGGCGCTTCTGAAGGAGCGAATAGTGAACTTTCTCAAAACCAACAGTTTGCAAGATCCGAGGCAACATGGTTTTACCGAAGGATGATCTTGCCAAACAAATCTGATTGATTTCTTTGAATGGGTGACCAGAGAACTAGATCAGGGGCATGCAATGGATGTCATCTACCTGGATTTCAGCAAAGCCTTTGATACTGTTCCTCATAGGAGGCTAATCAATAAACTCAGTAGTTTGGGGATGGGTCCCAAGGTGGTAAACTGGATCAGAAATTGTTTGACAGACGACAGAAGGTGATGGTAAATGGAGCTCACTCGGAGGAAAGGAAGGTGATTAGCGGTGTGCCCCAGGGTTCGGTCCTGGGCCCGGCATTGTTCAATGTATTTGTGAGTGATATTGCTGAAAGACTGAATGGAAAGTTCTGTCTTTTTGCAGATGACACAAAAATTTTCAACAGAGTGGACTCCCCCGAGGGAGTCCTTAACATGAGAAAAAAACTACAAAAGCTGGAAGAATGGTCAAATGCTAGGCAATTAAGATTTAATGCAAAGAAGTGCAGAGTCGTGCACTTGGGTAGCAGAAACCCAAGAGAAAAGTACACAATAGGGGGTAAGAGGTTGGTGTGCACAGATTAGGAGAAAGACCTTGGTGTGATTATTTCTGTAGATCTCAAGGTGGCAAAACAGTGCAACAAGGCAGTGGCAAAAGGCAGGAGAATGTCTGGCTGCATACAAAGAGGAATTACCAGCAGAAAGAAAGAGGTTCTAACACCACTGTATAAGTCACTGGTAAGTCCTCACTTGGAATACTGTGTTCAGTTTTGGAGATCAAGGCGACCAAAATGATTTGGAGCCTGCATCAGAAGCCTTATGAGAAGAGACTTGAAGACCTAAATATGTACACTTTGGAGGAGAAGAGGGATAGGGGAGATATGATTCAGACCTTTAAATACTTAAGGAGAAATAGTGAACAAACAAACCTCTTCCAAAGATGGCAAAGCTGTAAAACGAGAGGGCATAACATGAAGCTGCAAGGTGGAAAATTGAAAGGCAATATCAGAAAATACTTTTTCACTGCTTGGAATGCCCTCCTGATGGAAGTGGTGGGGGCAAATACAGTGACAGAATTCAAAATGGCATGGGACAGACACAATGGATCCATTTATAGTAACAGAATAAAATAAAAATAAACTGAACCATCTAACTTCTCAACAAATAGGGGTGTCCTGCATGGAGCGGTGGGTTCACCCCTAAACAAAGACATGGGGAGGGGTGGCCTGAGGGGTGCTCTGCACAGAGTGGCACCTACTCCTGCCATCTTACTCCAGCCATCTTATTGGGCAGACTAGATGGACCATACTGGTCTTTATCTGCCGTCATTTACTATGTTACTATGTTACTATTTCTTTATGGAAAGAGTGGTAGACGCATGGAATAGTCTTCCAGTGGAGGTGGTATAGATGACGATGGTATCTGAATTTAAAAAAGCATGGGACAAACATAGAGGATCTCTAAAGGGATACAGGGGACTATTGTAGTGGTTGATATAGAACAGCAGACTAGATAGGCCATGTGGTCTTTTTCTGCCGTCATGTTTCTATGTTTCTAAAAATGGAGAGAAGAAAATATCAGCTGAGAAGGGTGAAGGGGTTGGCGAAGACCACAGGAGGATAAAAGAATTAATTTACATTTTGCAGCACTGAAAATGAAGCAATGGTCAAGGAGCCAATGACCGGTAGCTTCTAAGCAGTCCAGTAGGAGAGAGATGTCAAACTGTGGAGTATGAGTAGTGAAAAAGATCTGGATAATATCGGCATAAAGGTATATAGTATGTATAAGCAGATTCTATAGAAAACTGCAATCTTTGTCCCCAGACCAAGGGATATTATTTTATTTATTTATGTATTCAAATTCTGGATATACCACTAAGGTTGAAGCTGAAAAGCGGTTTACAAAATAATGGACTGCCAGCAGAAAGAAAAAGAAAGGAATGCCAATTATTTGATAGGACAGCAGAGAAAAAGAATGGAGGGGAGGGGTAGAGTAAAGAAATAATAGAATAGGAGAAAAACAAACAGGACAAACAGTACTAAAATGATTAAGCTAGACAATCCCATACATTTATGACTGAAGCTTCCTGGCATTGTATCACTGTGGTGACAAGTTCCGCTTGACCCCAAAGGAGCAAAAGAAAGCTGCTTGGCCAGATTTCCTTTCAATCCTACCTTGAAAAAAATATGTTTGATAATACATAGGCTTATTGTCTCAGCTGTGAGCAGGGCCGTACTGAGCGTGAATCGCGCCCCGTATGACTTGCACATCGGGCGTGCGCCCCATCCCCCACACCTCCATCCAGACACTTTCTGGATGGCGGCAGGAGAGAAGAGGCGCGCCCAATGTGCAAGTCACCAGCATGCTAAGCCGATCTGTCCCTCCCTGCTCTGACGCCGTGACAGAGGAGGGAGGGACCAGACATGCTTAGCGTGCCGCGAGAAGGCTTAAGGGGCGCATTTAAGCTGTCTGTCATTGTCTGCCACTGCAGAGAGAAGAAAAAGTGGCGGCGGCAGGCAACGGCAGACAGCTGAAATGCACCCATAAAGCCTTTATGCCTGTGTAGCCGCACTGCTCGCACAGGGCTAGGTACGATCCTGGCTGTGAATACCTTTCCTAGGGCTGGCCCAAAGGTATCTGATGCCATAGGCAAACCATTGGCCAGGTGCCCCACCCATAGTTTAGCATCTCCTATTCTCATTCCACCTCTGTCTCCAGCATCTTTCTCCTTCCCACCCCTCCACGGATCCAGTATCCAGCATCTCTCTCTTTCCCTCCTCTCTCAGCTATCTGATATCCAGCATCTCTCCCCCCCCCCCTCAAGATATAGAGCATATCTCCCCTCTTTCCTTCTCTCTACCACTGCTGGGACTGCTCCCATCCTTCCTCAATGGGAGGCCAAAAAATCAAGCTTTGGGTGGCTGCGCTGCAGTACCAGCACAGCCCTCACTGAGCAGCAAGAATGCCCTTTAAAGCCGCTCTCAGCAGTGGGTCTTTGAGTGTCTGCACATGTGCCCTCATATGCTCAAGGCTTTCCATGTCCTGCCCACTCCAACATAGGAACGGGATGTGGAGGGCCTTGAGCACATGCACATGCACACACACAGATGTTAAAAGTCTGCTGCTAGAGTGACTTTAAAGGGCTTTCCTCCTGCTGAGGTAGGATGGCGAGGATTTTAGTAGAGATGGTACAGGGAAGGGAAGGGGGGGGGGGTGGAGAGATACAATGCTGACACTTCCAACACCTGCCATCCCAGGTTGGCCCTGACCTTACCTTCAAACTGTGAAGTGCGCACCAGTTCCACCAGATGTCAGTGTGCATCATGATATATGGCACTTATACAGTGTATTGTAATAACCACCAAAAAAAAATAATCATAAAAGTTCTTGTGATATATTAGATAATACAGTGTAGTAGGGATACAGCTAGCTGCTGAATACAATGGATGATGGGCTGGTTTTGAGCCTGCTTAAAAAAAAAAACATGCTAAAAGTGGATAATAGCAACCCAGTCTAATGAAGAAAAATGATTCAATTTCATGCTGGTTTGTAGTAATAACTTCTTTTACCATTTCCACTCATTACTTTCGACTTGATGTTGATCATGGCAGATTTTGTTTGATGCACTGTTCCCACTTCTGAACCGATGTGATTTGTGTGCATTGTGAAATGTAAGTGAGTCTGACAGGATTCCCTTTTGGATACACCTGAGCTATCTAGCTGTTGTTATAGGGGACGGGGGTCAGCATAAGATTGACGATATTGGCACGGGCTTCAGAGTGGGTGAAAGGTTTGGAGCCAGTCAATTAAGATAAGAATCAGTTTTTCTCTGGGCTTCTGGAAAAGGATTAGAGAACAAGTATGAGGCAGAAATGACTGTGTCAAGGAGCAAATTGATGATAATATGAATTAGAAAGCAGGCAAAAATAATAATGACAAAGGACTGGTCCGTTTTTTTTAATATGAAACTATAATGATAGAGAAAGACTGAACACTCTGTGATGGGGGGTTTTCATCTTGCTAGAAAAACAGGTTTTTTAAATTTCACCATACAAATGTGAATTGGAATACCTCAGACCTAGCAGAATAAATGTGGACCTGTCAGGCAGAGTAAGAGGTGAAAGAAACTAAAAAAATGCCTTTTAGTTGTTATTATGAATTAGAAGACAGTATGGCAGGAAATTCACAGCAGTATGATCAAATGAGAGAAAAATAATAATTTGGTCCACAGAGCTCCTTCTTTTTTTCATTCTATATTACATTTGTTTTGATACCTTCAAAAGCCATTTCATTTTCTCCTGGACGATCTCAAGAGTTTATGCCTTAACCCTTTTGCTTGACAGGTCTTTGTAAGTGTTTTAGTTCTCCAAAGGCGGGAAAAGCACTTCTGGTAAATTTCTTTTCAGAATTTCTTTTCATTAAGCACTGCTAACCCTTTGGCATTTGATCTGCTGATGCCACCTTATAGCCTGGGGATTTGAAAGCATGAATGCCATTGTGAAAAAGGATACTGTCTTGATCTTTTTCTAACAATGTAAGTACTATTTAAGAAATTAAAGAATATAAGAATAGATATATGTTGTAACTTACAATAACATTTTCTTTAAATGTTTAGTTCACCAGTAGTTTTCTTAGTGACTAAAGGATGAATAGCAGGAATGGCTGCACAATGCACAATACCCTATACAGGGAGAGAGGTCACTATAGATACTTCACTAGTACCCTCAGCTTTACCCTCAGACCCACCCTTTAAAAATTATTTATTGAAATGTATCCACTTCATGTGATTCTCTCCAGGAACACTCAGAACTGAGCATATATACTTTTAGATACCCCACACACTGTTCCATTAACTTCTATGGGAACATTTTAAATAGGTTTAGAATCTTTCCTATAATGTTTATATACGAGCAAATTCAGTTGTAGATGTTCTGCCCCTGTATGGCTGGTCAGAATTTGGGCATGCAGCAGTAGCACCCGATTCTGATCCCACAGGGGCTAGACGAGCTTGTGGGATCAGAATCAGATATATGAGCCTGGACGTGCAGGCCGGGCCCCAATTCTGATTAGCCGCATGTCCAGCACCTACCCGGCTAACTCAGCCAGGCTCTTGAAAAAACCGCAATGCCAAGGCTTCCGTCGCCATGGCACCGTGGCTCCATTCAGGAGCCATGATCACCAGTCGCTACCAAGAAGATTCTTTCCCTGCAGCTCAACCCCCAATCTGGCCTTCCATGGCAAGGGTTGGGCTACGTGGACCTGTCAGGCACTACTCACTTTTCTGTCTCTGCCAGCCTCCGGTGTCCACCCATGTCCAGGGGGACTTATTCCACCTCTGAGATGGAATAAATCCCCCGTCTAACTGTGCGACCCTGAAAGTACAGGGACATCCTCAAAATTGGCTCTGTATGTCCAGGGTCATAGCCCCGCCTATTTTAATTTAACTTGTGCGGAGAAATCTGCCTTGACAGATTTAAAAAACAATTTCAACATTGTTATCAAACCGGTCGATAAAGGTGGGGCCCTTGTTATTCAAGACAGAAACATACATTCAAGAGGTTCTACATCAAGTAAAGGATACTACTTATTACATAAGATTATATGACGACCCCACACTGGCCTTAAAAGTAAACTGGACACGCTCATCTATGTAGGACAACAAGCTGGCTACTTGACATGGAAAGAGTGTGAATTTCTTACAGTGTCACACCCTGTGATGCCAACTATTTACGTCCTTCCAAAAATACACATATGTCTGGACATTTCGCCTGGCCGACCAATCATCTCGGCAATTGGTTCCTTATTCAAACCTGTCTCAAAATTTCTGGATGTCTTCCTTTGTCCTTTTGTCCAACAAGCATCTTCTTTCGTGAGAGACTCCTAACAAATGCTACAACATTTGGATGCATATACAGGCTCCCACCAAGACATCGTATTGGTCATTCTTGACATTAAATCCCTCTATACAAATATCCCACAAGATGCTGCACTGTCTACTCTGGAAGATATACTCATCACGTGCACCAGACCAGTACATACCCCTACTTGTTTTTTAATTCAACTTGCTGCTTTAGCATTGACTTACAACTTTTGTTCTTTTCAGAAATTATACTACAAACAGATAAAAGGGGTGGCCATGGGTTCCTCCATGGCACCCAATGTTGCCAATTTATACGTAACAGATTTTGAGCACAGGTTTTTAACTGCACATCCCTTCCAAGAACAGATATGCATGCAGAAATGTTACATCAATGATGTCTTTCTGATCTGGAAAGGCACGCAAGAGGCTTTGTTATGATTTTTTTATTTGGCTCAATTCTCTTGATCCTCACATACAATTTGAATTCACGTATGACTTTGAACAGATAGCTTATTTAAGAACACTCCTCATGGGTTTGTCACCACACTCTACAGAAAACCCATAGATAGGAATTATCTTCTACATTTCTGTAGTTTATACAATCGCTCTTTGAAAGAAAATTTACCCACCAGTCACTTTTTAAGAATCAAGAGATTATGCACCATTGATGAAGAATTTGAGTTCCACACATTGGATATGAAATGAAGATTTTTAGAACATGGTTATCCTTGCTTCATTTTGTTATCATAAGTTACAGTTATGCCGTTTTGAGCATCATGGTATTCAATTTCATTTTTTTCATTTTTCATCCATGTCGATTTTTTCATTGATATGACCATTTATTACCTAGCCCCAGTTCACATATGCCTTATATTATTATTTTTTCATAGTACTCTATGATGTGGGGTCGGCAAACTCTTTTGGCCCTTGACCTTTCTTGGCGCTAACTAGGGGCGGTAGTTTAGATATCACCAGTTATACCTACGGCTTCCTTTCCTTACTACTCACTGAAGAACAGTTGTTATATCACTCGTTTGGTAAGCTTTTTACCTCCCTTGCAACTTTTTCTCAAGATAATATAACAGCTTGCATTTCGGGATAGTTATGTTCTCCTTTCCCTCCGTTACAGCGGTGTTCCCGTTTTACAAAGTGAAGGTTTTATTGGATTGATTTAGCGATAAAAAATACTACAGGTACCTGTTATATTTTTCTCATGCTAACTTTAACATAGTTGTTTAAGCACTAATATCTTCAGTGACATGGTAGTTATATTGTGCAATTTATTCTTCCCCGGTCTCTCCTGATGAACGCATGACTTTACATATTTGGGTCCTCCTCATCTCTTCTTACTTGTCTAAGGCAATCTTTGTACAATGACACCTAAATCTTTTTCCTGGGTGGTGGTTCCTAATATGGAACCTTGCATTGTATAACCATAGTTTGGGTTGTTCTTTCCTAGGTGCATAACTTTGCACTTGTCCATATTAAATTTCATCTGCCATTTGAACATCCAGTCTTCCAACTTATTAAGGTCCTCTTACAATTTTTCACAATCCTCTTGGGTTTTAACAACTTTGAATAATTTTGTACTGTGAACACATTTTGATTATTTTCTGTGTGTGTGTTCCATTTGGGTGATACATGAAAGCCTCATCCATACATCATGGCTTTTATCTGGTTTATTTGTGATATTCATCATACCATTTAACCATATGTTTTTTGTTACTATTTATTTTGTTTGTATTACATGATTTTATTTGTTTGCACATGAGTACCATTTTTTATGTAATATGTGCCTTTTATGTATTTATAATGGTTTTAATGTGTTTTTAACATGGTCTCTTTGACTCTGTTTACATACTTATATGCTTATTATTATTAGTGTTAGGTTAATTTTCTTAATTTTTAATTTTTATTATTTATTTATGTTCTTATTGTATTTTTTGAGATCTGCTTCCTCCTGAAGAAGGCCTTGTGGCTCAATAAAAACCTGTTTTACCACCAGTGGTGTGCCATCTCCTTTGTTCTCCTGTACCTTGCTGCAGATACCTTGTGCTCTGTTTTGGTTATCTCTGTACGTGTGGGCTCCAGCCATTTAGCGGGTCTGGATGTCATATTTGGATGTCCAGACATGCCAAACAGAGACCCAAATGACCCCCCTAACTGCTTTGTTGTAGGGATTACACTGGTCAACAATTTTTACAAAAGTCATGTTACTGAAATAAAAATAGTCATTTCTTATCCATTTTTATATGCTGAACACGAATATGACAGTGAAATTGCAAAGTTGGCTTTAGTTTTTTTGTAATCCACAAGAATTGATGTTTACATCACGAAATGCATGTCAATAGTAAATATAATAGGTCTTCGGTTAATACCTGTAAAAAACCAAGTCATAGACTACTTCTTAGATTTTTTCGCCTGTCTCTTGTACAGCTGTTCGGGAGCTTCTCTGGGGAGTGTCCAGCAGTAATCAGCCAGCATTGTAGTGGATCATTTTCCCTGGTATCTTTGCTCCATCGTTGCGATATCCTGGTGAAAATGTTCGCCCTGTTCATCACTAACCATACCACAGTTGTCAGGAAAGAAATCGAGATAGGAATCAAGGAAATGGATCTTTAGAAACATATTGCAGCCAAGTTTCTGATACTGCATCAACATGTCTTCTACTAGTTCCTTGTAGTTTTCTGCCCTAACATTCCAGAGAAAGTTTATTGACACTAGGCAAAAAGCATTCCATGCTTGTTTCGCATCACCCTGCAGCAAGTTGTTGAACTGGTCATCTTTGAAGAATCTGAGGACCCACAAAAACTCCTCTTTAATCTTTGCTTCGTTGAGTCGAGGGAATTTTTCATGCAGGTATTGGAAAGCTGGCGAAGTGTGGTCCATGGCTTTCACGAAGTTTTTCATCAAACCTAGTTTGATGTGAAGGGGTGCTAGCAGGATTTGTGAGCCTCAACCAGAGCTGGGTGCTGGATATTCTTCTCTCCAACTGTTACATTTTGTCTGCGATTCCATTCCTTCCGCAAGTAGTGCCAATCCCTTGCTTGGCTATCCCACTCACAGAAGAAACACATTTATTTTATATATCCCTGTTGCAGTCCCATTAAAAGGGCAACTACCTTCAAGTCACCACAGAGGTGTCAGCTGTACTTGTTATACTTAATGGAAGTCAGTAGATGCTTTAAGTTATCGTATGTCTCTTTCATGTGGACGGCATGCGCTACTGGAATAGATGGAAGACGGTTTCCATTGTTCAAAAGCACAGCCTTCAGACTCAGTTTCAAAGAGTCTATAAATAGTCTCCAGTCTTGTGGGTCATAAGTGATTTTTAAGGCATTCATGAGGCTTTCAATATCTCCGCACCCCCTCTCCCTCTCCCTACGGGACACAAAAGTCAGACGACATTCAACAGTTTGGTAAACAACTGGTCGCAGCTTTGTTAACCATTAATGCATGAAACATAAACTCACATAACATATCCCAGCGGACTAATACATCACCAGCCATATCACTAGCAAGGTGATAGTGACTCCGCTTTCGCACTCTTCTTTCCCCCCTTAGCCCCCGACTTCGCCATGTCATTAGCAAAAGCCCAGCCAGGGGGTTTTCCGGGTCGGGGGTACCCAACCCCCGTCCCAAGTTTATCCTAAGCGTCTGGACCCCGGAAACCTCCGGGATCCCGCCTTCCAACCCCCCCTCCAACTGCGACACTCCTACCTATCTCACCTTTTATAACAACCCAACAAAAAAGGGGGCGGGCGGGTGGGACACCGAAACCCAGGCTCTGTGACTGTTCTCCAGGGGCCGTCTGGGAAAATTGAAGACCCACCTCTTCCTTCCTTTCTCTCATTGGCTCCCCCCCCCCCCGTGCTCTCCCGGGACGGGAGCCAATGAGTTTAAACGATGCACCACACTGTCTCTCCTCCCCCCCTGCCACCCCCCTTTGCTGCCTTCTCGTCGCGCGCCGCGCCGCCTGGTTATAGGCAGCCAGCATGGACTCGACCACGCGGTCTTCACTAACCGAGGGAGCACGGACTCGCCGCTCCTCCTTACCTCACAACTTAATTCCTTCCCTTCACCCCTTTCTGGCCCCCCGCACCCCCTCCCCCTCTCCCTACGGGACACAAAAGTCAGACGACATTCAACAGTTTGGTAAACAGCTGGTTGCAGCTTTATTAACAATTAATGCATGAAACATAAACTCACATAACATATCCCAGCAGACTAATACATCACCAGCCATATCACTAGCAAGGTGATAGAGCCTCCTCTTTTGCACTCTTCTTTCCCCCCCTTAGCCCCCGACTTCGCCATGTCATTAGAAAAAGCCCAGCCAGGGGGTTGTCCGAGTCGGGGGTACCCAACCCCCGTCCCAAGCTTATCCTAAGCATCCGGACCCCGGAAACCTCTGGGATCCCACCACCGGCGCAGATGTCCCGAACGTCACTGCACCGCCCCCCCAGAACAAAGCTGCGACCAGCGATAATCCTGCAGTGCAACCCACTCTACCGCTTCCTGCCAATCGTTCAATAATAAATCTAACCCCACAGGGGATAAATGTACCCCGTCCCTTCCATACAAACCTTCACAGCTCACATCCACCCAGGAATGCATTATTTGGTATCCCCCATGTGCGCAAACCCAGCGGCCGATTTGTTGGTTTATCTTTGCTAGGCCCCGCGACCAACGCCGCTGGTCCCGACAACTCGGCCATGGGATAATGTCCAACCACATTAATATTATTCCCAGGAATAAGTGCAACACCACCCCCAAGTCCTTTTGCACCGCTCTGATTAACTGCTTGCAGGTCCATGCCGATAAGTCGTTGTCCCCCAGATGAAGTAAGATCAAGTCAGGTATACTCCGAAGTCATGCATGGTGCCGAAGCAAAGGGAGCAACTGCATCCACCGTAGACCTCGCTCACCCAGCCATGAAACGGTCACCCCTGCTGGATCCAGGCCCAAATTCGACCCCAACCGCCGCACAGCTGCAGGCCGACCCACCCAATACACGAAAGAGTGGCCGATCAGCCAGCAGCTATGCGGAATCCGCCCTTGGTCTGCAAAAGAAACAAAAAATTAGTCACCTGCCTCCCCTGAACCCCCGCCCCCTTAAAAATGGACATATCCCAAGAAAGCCTTAGACCGCCATCTCCCTATGCGCTGCACCTCCTGACCTGACAAACCCGCTGCAGCAGCACTAGTTGCTGCACCTATGCGGAAGGAATGCGCTGCGAAGTGAAGCGGCTCCTCACCGACCTGCTGCAGCGCCATGCGTAACACTGCTGTCACCTGAAACTTTGTCACTCTTTTAGTATCCACGTGTACAAACAGCACACCCCCGACCGCAGGGCGGCACTGCAGGTATTCCCGCAATGCCACTACCGGACCAGTCGGCCCACTAAAAATCTCCCGTAGCACCACCCACAGACCTCGCCCTTGCTGATCGGTCTTAGACCGAGCCAACAAGACCCGCAAGCTCCTATCCTCTAGCTGAACATGCCGCAACAGCAAACCACCTACCCCATCTGACCCCCCCGAAGTAGTGACTAACGCCCCAATACGAAAGGCCCCAAAAATGCCAAATAAAATATAGCCTTAAAAAGTACCCCTTCGTAACCGGACAACGCCACATCAGGTAGCACCGCACACATCCGCACAAGCAAGTCATGCGTGATCGGCCATCTGCGGCTCCACTCTCTCCCACCCGTGCATCAACCTCCTGGTTAAAAATCCGGTCCCTGCTGGAGCCCAGCCCACCGCTTTTGCAAAAAACATGAACCCTGCCAAATGAGACCACACTGCCGCCTTGGATATCCCTCTGTTTTGCATCCACTACATACTGAGCCAGCATCCAATCAGAAACCGCTTCCAGCCGCCATCCCTTCGCCTCGCAGAACTCTTCAATCTTGCCACAGCCACGATGATAAGCCGCCCATGTTGCGTGCGCCACTGAGTTCCGCAGCAAACTCAACATCCCATCAGGCCAACGTGCCACAAGCGCTCTGGGACCCTCCATCCTGATGCCTCTGCTCCTGGCGCAAGCTTAAGAAACCGTTCCCACTGAAAACGAGAAAGAGCGTTAGCCACTTCATTGATGCATCCCGGGATATGTCTCACTCTGATCACGACATTCAAACGTAAGCATGACAATACCACTTCCCGCATGAGTTCCGCCACCTGCCTGCACCTTGGGATATAATGGTTAATTACGCTAACCACTGATGCATTATCGCACCACCACAATACCCGCCTATTACGCAAGCGCTCTGACCACAATTCCAAGGCTACCAACATGGGAAATAGCTCCAAAGATGCCACATTCTTCACCAAACTCGCATCATGCCACGCTTGCGGCCATTTCTCGGCACACCAGGCACCGGCAAAATAAATGCCCAAACCCATTCCCCCTGCCGCATCCGTGTACAACTGCAAGTCATCCGAGGAAATCTCTTCCCCAATCATGACCAAAGTCCCATTAAATTCTCTCAAGAATATATCCCAGATCCTTAAATCCGCCCTCATCACCCCTGACACCCTGATTCGATGATGCGGTTGTTTTACTCCCGCCATGGCTCTTGTCAAACGCCGCAGAAACACCCTACCCATCGGGATGACCCTGCACGCAAAATTCAAAGCACCCAGCAATGCCTGCAACTCCTTCAAGGTCAA
Organism: Ichthyophis bannanicus; assembly: GCA_033557465.1. NCBI lineage: Eukaryota > Metazoa > Chordata > Amphibia > Gymnophiona > Ichthyophiidae > Ichthyophis > Ichthyophis bannanicus. Next base: position 953,341,369 of record CM066032.1, read on the forward strand.
CTTACTAGATGCCCTTGCACTGGCTACCAACACCCGTAACCTGACCACCTTCTCGCACAGAAGCCGAACCACCATCTCCGTGGAATCCAACTCTACCCCTAAAAAAGTCAACCGCCTCGTGGGACCCTCCGTCTTTCTCTCCGCCAGCGGCACGCCCAGCTCTTTCGCCAAGTCCATAAAACTGTCACCAGGGCTTGGCACTCCCCGGACTGCTCGGTTCCCACAAACAAAAAATCGTCCAAATAATGGACCACGTTAGCACAACCCACATCCTTCACTAACGCCCAATGCAAAAATGTACTAAATTTTTCAAAGTACGCACAGGACACCGAACATCCCATAGGCATGCACTTATCAAAATAAAAGCTATCCTCAAACCGAAAACCCAACAAAGGGAAACTATCCGGGTGTACCGGCAGCAGTCTAAACGCCGACTCAATGTCCACTTTCACCATCCACGCCTGTCTCCTCGCCCGGCTTACCAACTCCACTGCCCGGTCGAAGGACGCATAACACACAGCATACTTATCCCATGGTATCTGATCATTGACCAAATCTCCTTCGGGAAATGACAGGTTATGAATTAGTTTAAACTTCCCAGCTTCTTTTTTTTTTTTTTTTTTAAACTTTTATTTTCATTTTGCAACAAACAAAAGAAACAACACACCAAAGGAGACAAAACAAGTATACAATAAGGAAAAGCAAACCCTATTACCCCCCACCCCCATGCTTCTTCTCTAGGCCGATAATATCAGTATGTGAGCGCTTCCAAACAACAGTGATTGTACATCAAAACGAACAAAAGAGTATCTACGATACAGAATGATCATGGGACAGAGATTTATACAAATCTAAACAGTCAGATGAGAGCATTTAGCAGTGTGAACATAGTCATTGAGCATCTTCCATTTAGACAGATGATGAGGAGTCTGAACGGAAGAAGCAAACATACGAGGTATTTGTTCATATTTACTGTAGAGACAGACATGATTCCACCATTCATTGGGGCTCAGATGGGAGCTATTTTTCCAGTATTTCGTAATTAGGGAAATAGCAATGCCTAGCATAAAGTCCAAAAGGAAGTAAGCCGTTTTTGGAAGAGAGGGGATCCCCGCAGCTGAGCGAAGTCCCACTATCCTCCAAGAAAGGGGCTCTTGAAAGTGCAAAATAGACTGGATACGACCCCAGACCCGACGCCAGTAATACTGTAGTGCGGGACATTCATACATAACATGAGGTAGTGAACCAATGGCCGCATGGCATGTCCAACAGCTATTGCCCTGAGTGGTGTTCCATTTGGCTAATCTGTCAGGAGTGTAGAAACACCGGTGGGCTAGAAAGAAGAGTGTCTGAGTGAGTGAGGCGGATCGAGAAACCCGTGTCACTCTACTCCAGACAAGGCTCCATTGCTCCGGGGTCAAAGTTACATGCAATTCTCGCTCCCATGCTTTCTGCGCTATAGGGGTACCTCTAATTATAGCATTACATAAGGTTTTGTAAAAATTAGATGCTACACCCGGTGAACTACCGATAGATCGGATAGTCTCCGACCAACCTTGTGTAGGGGATGCCGATGGCGGGAGCACCTTAGCACTCCGAAGACAATGCTGAAGTTGCACCAACTGAAAGTAGTGTTTTGCTGGGAGACCAAATTCAATTTGCAATTCACTAAAAGTTTTCCAGCGACCATCATGGAACAACTGGTTAGGAATCCAAATGCCCCTAGTGTACCAGGGGCTCCACGCCATCGGTTTATTTTGTATTCGAAATCGAGTATTGTACCAAAGCGGGAGCCTGTCTAACGGACAGAGTCGGGAGTCTAAAGATTGCATAAGAGTATTAAAGGCACCTAAAGTGTCTAAAAGCATTGGTGGATAGTGGGAGTCTGATGGGAGAGTCATACCAGGGAGAAAAGTAAGAGGAATCGGTTTGCAAAGGTCCTCCTCTATGTCTAGCCACACAGGTCTACTCGGTGCTAGATCTTCCAGCCAACGAGCGCCTTGTTTGAGAAGAAAAGATTGATGGTATTTCAGGAAATCAGGGAATCTGACACCCCCATTTTCCTTATCTGCTTGCAGCTTATGTTTCGCTATCCTAGGTGTCTTGTTTTGCCATAGGTATCTAGTCAGAAGGCCCTCTATATCTTTATATGTACCCAGCTTCTTTTTTAGGAATAATCCCTAGCGGGGAAACCACTAAATTCGGGAACGGCTTCTCAGAGAATGGGCCGACAACTCGACCCAGATCCAATTCCATTAACAACTTCTCCCCCACAATGTTCACTAACCGCCGTACCGAAGGTGCATTGCGCGACAACCTGCCTACCACTTCGCCTACAACCAGAATGACAAAACCCTCCCGAAACCCCTTGTCTAAAATTACCGTCTCCCCGCTTCGGATAACATAACAACCTGGCCTGCAACTCCTTTATCTTAATTGGGGTAGGGACCAAACTGCATAAATCGGCCCTACTTCAGCAGCGGCCCACCTGGAGGAGTGAAGACTTTCTTGCCACACTTTGCTGCCGAATGCCCCCCTCCGCAACTGGAGCATGCATGCCGAAATTTGCAGTCTGGAAAGGGGCATGAAGCTTTATTAAATCTCCAGCACATGTCCCCTGATCCCCCCCCACCCCCTTCTGTTGCAACCCGGCTCCTGTAGTCCGAAAAGAACAACCCCCACCCCCTTGAGCCGCGCCCCCTACTGACCCTCCACCTAGTCCCCCCACCCACCCCTTAGCCGACATCTGCGTTAGCCATAAGTTAATGTCCTGGGAGCCTCAAGACAAAAATCGGTTCTCCTCCATCTTATCTCTAAACCTCTCGTCATAGTTCAACCATGACCAGCCTTCGTGCATTTGCGCTGCCTCCAAAATAGCGTCTGCATATGCCAGCAGCATCCCATATTGCTCGGGATGATAATGCCCCCACACGCTCGCTAAACGCAAAAAAGCTTGCGTCCAATTCACCACATTCCGGGACACCTTCTTCACTCTACCTACCTTCTCATCCTCTTTCCTCTTCCTCCTACTATCCCCTGAATGCCTCCTCCCTTCCAACAAGCGGAAAATGTCAATATACCGACGTTTCCGAATCTTACGACGCAATTTTCTGGGAACGCCCTCCCACAATTCCGCATACGCTGCCAAAGAAGGGGCTTCCCCCACCTGCTGACCTGTCACCCTGCCGCAGCCTCCTGCCAACGGCCCCGCGTCCCCTCCACTCGAAGAGGAGGACGACGACCAGCTGGATGATGACGATGACGAATCCGACCCATGTCGCCTTCTCCCCCCGTGCTTCCGTTTGTTTTTCGATGACCCCCCTTTTCTCCCAGATGCCTCACCTCAGTCAACTGGGAACTCACCTGTGGCCGCGTCCACTGCACCTCCAACAGCTGCCCCAGCTGCCGTAATGCTGCTCTCCTCCATGAGCTGCTGCTGATAAACTGGTCGCACGCTTGCTCCTTCCCCTCCTACTGTCGGATGCGCTTCTGGTTGACCCTCTTCTCTGGAGCCTTCTCTTCTCTTCGCTGCAGTGTATGAACCCCTAACTGACATCTGAGGAGACAAAAAAGGAAACACAGGGGGAGGGACCACTGCAGGCCAAGCTGGCTGCCAAGCCCCGAGCTACTCTGCCCCAGATGAACCCTGTCCTCCTCTTGCCCAATGTTCCCAAGCGCCTGAGCTCCCTGCAGGCCATGCCCCCCTCTGCTCCCCCCAGCCAGCATACAGAATGCGTGGACTTAGCCCAGCGATGCTATCATAGGCATAACCTGAGGCATCACTGATATCGCTCCCCCCGGAGCCCCGAGTTACCCCTTCCCCCCTAGGTACCCCCCACCCACCTAAACCCGCTTCTGTGCCCCCCAAACCTCCCCTCTGCATACTCAACTCCTTTCCTATCCATCCCCCCCGCTTCTTTGACCGCAAGCGAGACCCCTGGGTCGGTCTCCCTCTTCTCTCCCCTCCCGGCGCTGCCTCACCACCCCTCCCAGCCCCCGGCATGGACCGCATGCCCCTTGTCCCTCTGACATCCCTTCCCGCTCTGACTCCTCTCCCCAGTACCCCCAGACCCCCCTCTTGCCCATCCACAGCAATCCCAGCCCCCTCCCCCATAGTACCCCTCTCTGACTGCCTCACCCGCCTCCAAGATAACTCCCCAGCCCTCCCCAGCCCCTTACCCTGCTGTTTTCTTCGAGCCGGCATTGCCCATGGCTCCTTCAATAAGCTTCCAGCAACGCTCTTGGGTTTTTTATTTTATTTTATTTTTTTTATGCTTTTTAAATTTTGCCCCCCCCCCCCCCCCCCGGCAATCGATCCCCTACTTGCCTGCCTGCCTCGCGGATCCAAAATGCCGCCGACGCTCCCGGCCTTCTCCCGCTGACCACGTGCTTTCCCCATGAACTCATGCTGCACCCACACAGTGCCACCCACAGCAATCCTCCGCTGAACGCTGCGATGCCCGCCGACCAACTCCGACACCAACAGAAAGCCCAGGCCAGCGCCTCACACTGACACCCAGGCTCCACGACTGTTCGCCAGGGGCTGTCTGGGCAAATTGAAGACCCGCCTCTTCCTTCCTTTCTCTCATTGGCTCCCCCCCACGCTCTCCTGGGACGGGAGCCAATGAGTTTAAACGACGCACCACACCGTCTCTTCTCCCCCCCGCCACCCCCCTTTGCTGCCTTCTCGTCACGCGCCACGCCGCCCGGTTACAGGCGGCCGGCATGGACTCAGCCAAGCGGCCTTCACGAACAGAATATCAGATTACTTTCCTTTCTGAAGAAAGGCTCCAACTGCTGGTGGCGCTTTCGATATGGAGTAATGTTGACATCTTCTTCTAGAAGATTCCATTGTTGGAGTCTTGATCCTAGCAGTTCTGCCTTGTTCTTGGATAAGTCCAAATCACAAACCAGGTCATTTAGTTCTTCCTGTGTTATTCTGTGTGGAGTTGATAATGCATCCCAGTGAAAATCTGGGTCACTGCATGCTGACGGACCAGGAGAAGAACAGGTCGGCTCACCCTTGTCCTCATCAAATGAATCAAGAGAATATTCTGATGGAGGTTCTGGAATAGGAAGTCCCTCACCATGTAGAACTGGTCTCAATGCAGACGGAATGTTTGTATAGACTATGCTTGACTTCTTTTGCTTCGTTATTCCGCTGGAAAGAGGAGGAACCAAGCAGAAGTAACAGTCATTTATGTGGTTGCTTGACTCTCTCCACACCATGGGGACTGTAAACGGCACTGATGGTCTTTTGCAATTTCTCTGTGAAAGTTGTGTTGTACATGTAGCGCAATATATATGTGGGGCCCAAGGCTTGTCTTGGTCACCAATCTTGCATCCGAAGTAAAGATGATATGCCTTCTTCAGTTGAGAAGTGATACTTTTCTTCTGGTTGGCAAATGTCACTTCCCCACAAATGTAGCAGAAATTGTCAACGGTATTAACGCACTTTTGCGGCATTACTGTTCTGTATTGTACCTAAATGGCTAAAATTATATGATTCATAATAGTTACATGTAACAGTAGCTTAAACTGTCTCGCACACAGTCTTAAATATTTTAAATGCTCAACCTTTCCGACTGCGTATAGTACACCTCTGACATCAGATGGCTTCAGCAACCATCTGGCAGTAGTATTGCATTGCATCAGAAAATGATGCAATCAACTCTGGATGATGTGTGCATACTGGTATTATGCAATGCGATGCAATATTACATCATTCAAGGCTTATTTGGGATGTTGTTGATGTCCTACTGGATAAATTTACACGGTGAAACATCAAAAATGAACAACATGCAATATCTTCAAAACGAGAGCCAATAAAAATTTTTTAATGTTATATTCGTGTTCAGCTCACCAAGATACTACAGATTAGGGCCTTTTAAAGTCAGTAACGATTTCAATGTTGACCAGTGTTATTTATTCATGAGACTTATAGAATAAACAATAGGGGTGGCCAGCGTGATTAAAGTGGCTTGCTGTTGCATTTTAAATTAAACTGGTTATTCAATGCTGAGTCCTGGAGAGCATTTTGCTATCAGCGGCAATATTCAGTTGCTGGCTGGATAGCTACACTGACTAAAGTTAAGACAGCCTTTTTTTGTCCTAACTTTAACCAGTTAGGGTTAACCAGTTAATGGTTGCATATTGCCACTGACCAAATATCTTTGAATGCCAGCCCTATTGCATCCCTGGAATTCCCTGACACTACGTGTTGTGTAGTGTTGTGTTTGAGGTGCTAGTTCTTTTATGTGTGTCCTGCAAAATGGCATTCCTGACTAATTGTCTGTGTTTGTGTTATCTTATTTTTAACTTTTTTATTGTAAACCACTTTGATTCATTGCTTGCAGAATGGTGGTATATCAAACTCAATAATAGTAAATTGGGAAGATGTAATACAGCTAATTGAGAAACTAAGGGGCTTGTTTACAAAGCCGCGGTAGCGGACTCCGTGCGATATCGGAGCCGCGGCCCCATTGAATTCAATGGGGCCGTAGCTCCGATATTGGGCAGAGTCCGCTACCGCGGTTTAGTAAACATGCCCCTAAAGGGCAGGAAATCATCTGGACTAGGGTGCTAAAAGAACTAAAATATGAGATTGTAGAACTACTCTGTGGTCTATCATTAAAATCATCTGTAGTGGGGAGAGTGGCTTGTTCAAGATGGCGACAGTGGAGAACTAACCGAAGATGCCTAAGAGAAAGAGTAAAGTTAAAGCTCCTCCTGCGGAGCCTTTACCCTCTGTTGCAGGACCCATGGATCGTTTTGTTCGGTTGTCCGAGGAGCAAGTGTCGGGGATACGTGCGGGCTTGGAGGTACCTTCGGGTTCCGGTTTGGTTTCCTCCGCCCTGGATATCACGCTCTCCCCAGATGGACGTTCTCCCCCGGTCCCTCCTAGACCTCCAGCAGCCCAGTCGCTGAGCGATGACGTCTCGTCTCCTGCAGGGGAAGCGGTTTCGTCGTCTGTACGGGGCTCACTGCTGTCTGCTGCTCGAGACCGAGTGGAGGAAGTACAGGCTCCTGGTGTTCCAGAGTTGATATCTCTGCCTGGTACCGAGGGAAGTGCTCCTGCTGTGGAAGCTTTCAAGGATTCGAAGGATAATCTAAGTCCTGTTGTATCTGCACCCCCCTAATTTCCCTTATTTTGCCTCGTCCAGCTTCGGTCACTCTGGAGAGCATTTGGGATGCAATTTCTAATCTTTCTACTATGGTTGCTACCCAATTTACTGTGTTATCTGATCGGGTAACTGTTACAGAAGACGCCCTTTTCCAAGTTTCATCTTCTTTGGCTATTATTAACACTAAGCAAGTTTCTTCAGACCGGCAGCTTGAAAGTGTAAAGGATTTATCTGATTCCATGGTCAAGGATAATATCTTTTTGCATGCCAAGATAGAGTCTTTAGAAAATGCTGTTCGTGCCACAAACCTTTGTTTATTAAACTTCCCGATTATACCTGGGACTTCGCCGCTGGATCTTTTCAAGAAATACCTTCAAGAAATTTTATTAGTCCCTCCGGATTTGTTTCCTCCTGTGTCTAAGATTTATTATCTCCCTTTAGGGAAAAGAGAGCGGAAAGCTTCTGGGGGGGCTTTGGAAATAGATATGCTTAATTATCAACTCCTGGGGATGAGGATTTAGCTGTGTCCACTTTATTAGTTACATTAGCCCTTTCCTCAGATAGAGAGTGGCTATTGAAATTATTCTACAAAAAGCGTTCTACTCTGTTTTATGGTAAAAAAAGTTTTGGTGTTCCCTGATGTGGCCCGGGAAACGCAGAAGCGGAGGAGGGCTTTTCTTCTGTTAAAACCTGGGGTGGTATCCTTGGGTGCTTTGTTCACTCTTCGTTTTCCTTGCAAATGTTTAGTCACCTATAAAGCTCAGAAGTATGTGTTCTTTTCTCCTGCTGATCTTTCCACCTTTTTGAGTTCTCAGTTGGTGGTCGCTTCTACTCCGGGAACACACACTCCATCATAAGTTTATTACTCCTTGGTGCTCTGTTACCATCTGTTTTCTTGATGTTGATATTCTATGATTAATTTTGTGGTTAATCCCTCCCCATTTTGAGGACTATATTTTTGATCCTTGCTATTTTATATTTTGAAAAAGGTTTTTTGTATTAAGCTGATTTTCTGCAAGTGTCATTATTCTGTACAAGTTTTTGCTTGGTTCATTGTTTAAAAATGCATAAAAAAAAAAAAAATCATCTGTAGTACCTGAAAATTGGACAGTGGCCAATGTAACGCCAGTTTTTCAAAAGGGTTCCAGGGGTAATCTGGGAAACTACAGACCAGTGAGCTGACATCAGTACCAGGCAAAATGGTAGAAACCATTATAAAAAACAAAATTACTGAACCAATTTATCAAGGTCCTCTTACAATTTTTCACAATCCTCTTGGGTTTTAACAACTTTGAATAATTTTGTGTCATCTGCAAATATGATTACCTCACTCATTATTTCCATTTCCAGGTCATTTATGAATATATTAAGAAAACAGTGGACCCAGCACAGATCCCTGGGTACTCCACTATTCACCTTTCTCCATTGGGAAAATTGGCCATTTAGCCCTACCCTCTGCTTTCTTTTAACCAGTTGCTAATCCACAATAGTGCACTGCTTCCTATCCCATGACTTTTTAAATTCATCAAAATGAGACATAACAGACATAACAGAGACATAACAGATTAGTAAGACAAGACCTTCCTTGGTTAAACGATGTTGGCTTTCTCCCATTAAACCATGACCATCTACATGTTCAGTAATTTTATTCTTTATAATGGTTTCTACCATTTTGCCTGGTACTGATGTCAGGCTCTCCGGCCTGTAGTTTCCTGGATCTTCTCTGGAACCCTTTTTAAATATCGGCATTACATCGGCCATCCTCCAATCTTCAAGATATTATAGATGATTTTAATGATAGTTCACAGATTTCTAATAGTAGGTCTTCAATCTCATATTTCAGTTCTTTCAGCACCATTGGATGCATACCATCTGGGGCAGGTGATTTGCTACTCTTCAGTTAGTTGTAATGTATCTTCCCGGCGTATCGATATTTCTTTCAATTTTTCTGCTGCATCACTTTTAAATACCATTTCAGTCATGGGTAACATCCCTACATCTTCTTCAGTAAAGACCGAAGCAAAGCATTCATTCTCTCCGCTGTGGCCTTATCCCCTCTTAGTGCCCCTTTTACCCCTCTATCATCTAATGTTCCTACTGACTCTCTCACAGGATTTTTGCTAGGAATGTACTTGAAAAAATCTTTGCTTCCACAGCAATCTTCTTCTCAAATGCTCTCTTTGTTTGCCTTATCAATGCCTTGCATCTAACACAGAAAAAGAGAGAATTTGAGAAGAAGCTTGCTTTGAAGTAACGTGTAATAAAGACTTTGTCAAGTATATTCATAGCAAAAAAACCTGTGAGAGAGTCAGTAGGACCATTAGATGATAGAGAGGTAAAAGGGGCACTAAGAGGGGATAAGGCCATAGCTGAGAGACAGAATGAATTATTTGCTTCGGTCTTTACTGAGGAAGATATAGGGATGTTACCCATGACTGGCATGGTATTTAAAGGTGATGCCACAGAAAAAATAAAAAGAAATATTGATACACCGGGAAGATGTATTACAAGTACTTGATAAACTGAAGAGTAGCAAATCAGCTGGACTGGATGGTATATATTCAAGGGTATTGAAAGAACTGAAATATGAGATTGCAAACCTACTATTAGTAAGCTGTGCACTATCATTAAAATCATCTGTAATACCTGAAGATTGGAGGATGGCCAATGTAATACCAAGTCCTGACCAGAAGCAGGCTGTCCAGGAAGACTGTTGACCCTTCCAGTCAGAAGGCTTCAGGGAAAAAGCTCTTCCACTCAATGATCAAGAAGGCTTATGGGAAATTCCCCCAGTTTCTGGTCTACCAGGCTCTCCAATAGGGCAGCAGGCCAAGGGCCAGGGGCACGGCCCCAGAAAGCAGAAACCCCCAAGCCACAAACAGCGCCCCAACCGCATCCTAGGGAGGGGATTTTTACTCCTTGGGTATAGCTATCCTCCCCCAGGAGGTAACAGGCCCAAGGTTCATGGGAGGATGGCTGGTCCACTTTGCATACCTCTAGCCAGACATCAAAACAAATGCCTGGGTGCTGCAGGTGGTTCAGGAGGGGTACCTCCTCCACTTTCTCCAGCTATCTCCTCCCTTCTTTCCAGGGGAATTAGTCATTGACTCCTTGCACAGGGAGCTCCTGCAAAAGGAATTTGAGTCCTTGCTCAAGCATCTCACGGTAGTCCCCCAGCCCCTGCAGGGCCAGGGATTCTACTCCCGCTATTTCCTTGTGCCCAAAAAGACATGGGGCTTCTGGCCAAACCTGGATCTGAGGGACCTCAACTGCTTCCTGGTCAGGGAAATTTCAAAATGGCATCCCTTAGAACCTTGCTGCCCTACCTCCTGCAGGGAGATTGGCTATATTCCTTGGATCTCAAAGATGCCTACATCCACATCCTGATCCATCCAAGGCACCGTCAGTACCTCTGATTCATCATAGATGGATACCACTATCAATACAAGGTGCTCCTCCTTTGGCCTAGCCTCAGCTCCTTGGTTATTCACCATATGCCTTGCAGTCATTGTCTCCTGCCTCCGCCTTCTAGGGGTCTGCCTTCCCTACCTGGATGACTGGCTCACTGGAGGAAGTGCACAAGACTGCACAGCACACCATAGGGCTGCTACATTGGCTCAGGATTGTGGTCAACTTCCTAAAGTCACACTTGAACCGGCCCAGAAATTAGAGTTCATTGGCACTCTTCTGGACTCCACCCAGGTACCGGCCTTCTTACCGGAGGATCACACACTGTGCCTCTCTGGCCTGGCCAGGGAAGTTCAAGATTGCTTGGTGGTGACAGCCAGACAGATGTGCCGCCTGCAGGGGACATAGTCTCTACTATCCACATCATACCCTTTGCCCGTTTCCAAATGTAGCAGGCCCAGTGGACCGCTCAGCACCCAGTGGACACAGTCTTCCAGCCACTTGGAAGACAGGATCCAGGTCACGTTGACCCTGGAGGCGTCCCTTGATTGATGGCAAAGCCCCCACAACCTCTGAACTGGACTGCTCTTCCCGGGTGCTTCCAATTCAGCATGTCCTCATGATGGATGCATCCAAACTGGATTGGGGAGCCCACTGTGATCACCTGCAGTTGCAGGGCCCAAGGTCATCAGGAGAGAATGCTCTGCAGATCAACATACTAGAGCTCAGAATGGTATGCAATGCCCTTCAGGTTTTTCAGGACTATCTGAAAGGTCAGGTGGTTCAAGTATAGATGGACAACCAGGTAGCAATGTGCTACCTCAACAAGCAGGGGGAATGGGTTCATACCACCTCTGCTGGGAAGCTGTTCACCTGTGAAACCTTTCCATTAGGCAGAACACCACCATCTGGGTGGTTTACCTGCCAGGTTCAGACATGTGCTGGCGAACCACCTGAGCAGAGTACTTCAGCCCCATGAGTACAGTTGCACACGGCAGTACTCGGAGAGGTCTTTCACTGCAGGGGGACCCCAGTGATAAATCACTTTGCCAGTCTGGAGAATGCATAACTAGTGTGCTTCTGTTTCCGGAGACCTGCCCAGGGCAGGGAGGCAGAGGATGCATTCCTTCTCCCTTGGTCCAGGGGTCTCCTGTACACATTACCACCTACACCCCTGGTTCCCTGGGCACTTCTCAAGATTGAAGTGGAGGTGGACTCCGTCATCCTCATTGCTCCAAGTTGGCCCAAGCAACCCTGGTTCCCCCTGCTTCTGCAGCTCTCTTGGAGGGACCCACTGCCACTGGGGAGCTCCCCAGATCTGCTGCCACAGGAAAACAGGACGCTTTTGTACCCCAACCTTCAGTCCCTCTCACTGATGTCCTGTATTCTGAGAAGTTAGCCATTGCATACTTCCGCCTCTCGCAGGAGGTGGAGGATATCCTGCTAGCTTTGTGTAAGGACCATGCATCGAACATATGCCTTTAAATGGCACAGGTTCTCTGTCTGGTGCCCGGAAAGAGGTCTTAACCCCTTCTTCTGCTCAATGCGAGATGTCTTGTGATATCTTTTGCATCTCTCCAGGGCCTGCCTGAAGTCCAACACTGTCAGGGTGCACCTTAATGCCATTTCAGTGCACCACCATCCTGTCGACAGCTCGGCTGATTCGGTGCACCTACTGTGGGCCATTTCATGAGAGGACTCCTTCTGTCCCAGCCCCCAGTCCACCCATCGCCGGTGGCTTGGGGCTTAAATGTGGTACTGGGGAAGCTCATGGCTCCCCCATTTGAGCCTTTGGCAATGTGCCATCTCAAATATTTGTGTTGGAAGGTCATTTTCCTGGTGGCACTCACCTCAGCCCAGTGGGTCAGTGAGCTGCAGGCGCTGGTGGCCCATGCGCTCGACATCAGGTTCCACAAGAACAGAGAGGTCCTTCGGACCCACCCCAAGTTCCTACCAAAGGTGGTCTCTGCTTTCCACCTGAGTCCAGAGGTGGTGCTTCCCACCTTCTTTCCCAGGCCTCCCTGCACACTCTCAATTGCAAGAGGGAATTGTCCTTTTACATCTAGAGGACACAGCCCCACCACCACTCAGTGCAGCTCTTTTTCTCCTTTGACCCCAACCATCTTGGGGTGGCAATCTCTAAGTGAACTCTCTCACATTGGGTGGTCTACTGCATTTCCTTCACCTATTTGCAGGCTGGGCTTGCTCTGCAACATCATGTCACTGCGCACAATGAGCACACCATGACAGCCTCTGTGGCCAACCTGTGCTCAGTGCCCTTGCTGGATATCTGCCGGGCTGCCACCTGGTCCTCTTTTCATACCTTCACAGCACACTACTGCTTGGAGGAGAGCTTACGGTATGATAGCATCTTCGGCCAGGCAGTACTTTGACATCTCTTTGGGGAATAGTGCAACTCCTTCCCTCCAGTCCTTTGTGTTCAGGCTACCGGAGAGGGGATTGCATCATTGATGTTGGTACTATAGAGCTGGACTTCCAATCAACCAGTGCTCCCTGCTGCCCTTAACCGTCTGCATTTTGGGTCGCCCATGGCTTCTACAAGGTTTTTTCCGTAGGCTGTAGCTTTGGAGTCCCATATGTGAGGACTGACTTCCTGCTTGTTCCCAGACAAAGTGTAGTTTCTCAGTTGTAACAGGTGTTCTCCAGGGACAGCAGGAATCAGTCCTCACAACCCTGTCTCCTCCCTGTGGAGTTGCTTTTCTTTTTTATGCTTGATTAAGCTATGTCATCATACTGAGATAAGATGGCACCCTTGGGTGGGAAGGTGACCACACATACATGGTGTAATTCCCAAAGGCTTTCTGTGAAAGCTGGGGAGTGGATCCTCATGGTCTCAGTTGGCGCCAATGTCAACGCATATGTGAGGACTGATTCCTGCTGTCCCCGGAGAACACCTGTTACAGATGAGTAACTATGCTTTCCTGTTTTATTGAGGATTATGCAAAATTGATGCCAGGAATTCCTGGCACTGTGACCCAGGGTTTTAGCCTTGGGTCTTACTTTTGCTTTACATTTTCCATATATATGTGTGGTTGTTCTTGAGGGTAAAAGGTTCTTATTTTTTGAACAAAGACAACTTGCTGATTTTCTTGTGGCTAGAGAAGATGTTAAGGTCCAGAGTGGAACTCCAGAGGCTGTAAGCTCTGTTGGAAAGGCCTCTTTGAGGGGGCTTTCTAGACATACTTATTTCCTGGAATTTATTGTGGACTATTCCTTCTGGTAAGCTGATATGCTGAATATTTAGTTTGATGTATATAGAGTATATATAGCTGAATTTCCTTTACTTTACTTGTTGAAGTGTATTGTTAAAAATACTAAAAAATAAAAGAGTTTGGATAATTTTCTGGAGGAAAAGTCCATAAACCATTATTCAAGTGGACTGAGGAAATCCACTGCTTACTCATTGGACAAGTAGCATGCAATCTGTGTACCTTTTGGGAACCTGGCAGGTACTGGTGACCTAGATCAGCCACTGTTGGAAACAGGATACTGGGCTTGATGGATCCTCGGTCTGACCCAATATGGCATATCTTATTTCTTAAACCATAAACCATATGTGGTTAGCTTTGGGGTATTCAGTGAAGTAGCACAAACCGGATATGTGCCGCTGACTGCTACCTGCGTTACTCCCTTTGAATATGCCCTCTTTGTCTCTGCCACCAACAATGATTCGTAATCAAATCATAAACCATTTTTTAGGGATTGTTGCAAAGAAAAAGGTGATATACAGAGAAAGCAGCAATATATTTTTTGGTGAGTAGTTACTAGGGTTACCAACTTTTTCACCGAGAAAAACCCGACACCTGTGGCTCACCATGCTCCACCCATTCTCCGCCCCTAGTCCCACCCCTGCCCCGCCCCCAGCCCCACCCACAAAAATTACCAAGGATACGTGTAGGCTAACTTCCTTGGTCATATAATAATTAAACTGGGAACCCCAAAATCCAAACATGAAATGTACAACACTGGAGAAATAAAACTATAAAGTAATTTCCTCTTGCACTAAACAAAAACGCAAAGATGTTATCAATACACACTTCCCAGACCAAACATATTCCAGCTAATAAATTCAAAATAAAAAGTATTTTTCTACCTTCTGTTTGGGCGTTTTATTTTCAGTTGCAATTGCTCCAGTCACTTTCTTCTGGTTTCTTCGTGTCTTCTGCGAGCTATCCATTTGTCCTTTCTTCTCTTTTAGATGTTTTCCATTCTCTCTCTATTTCTGCTTTAACATACTGATTGTTTCCCTTTTGCTCTTTCCCCCAATTCTTTCCTTATTCCTTTATCATCCATTTAAATTTCACCCTTCCATTCTCAAGCCCCTCACTCTCCCAATACCCAGCCCATCATAGACGTTTCTTCCACACAAAAGATTTTTTCCCCTCTCCATTCTCATTCCCCATCTATTCTAGTCCTCCCCCAAAATCAGTTCCCTTATAGTTCTAGACCCACCCAGCATCCACTCCCTTCTAATCCCATTCTCCCATGCCCCACATCAGCCCATTTCCAGTCCTATTCCAGCTCTTCATCAGCCCATTTCCAGTGCTAGCCCTCACATCACAGACCATTTCCAGTCCTAGCCCCCCCCCATCACAGCCCATTTCCAGTCCAAGTCCCCCATCACAGCCTATTTCCAGTCCTAGGCCCCCCCCATCACATCCCATTTGCAGTCTGAGTCCCCCCGCACCATCACAGCCCATTTGCAGTCCTACCCCCCCCCCACCATCACAATCCATTTGCAGTCCTAGCCCCCCTAATCACAGCCTATTTCCAGTCCAAGTTCCCCCTCCCTCCACCATAGCCCATTTCCAGTCCAAGTTCCCCTTCCCCCCCATAGCCTTTTCCAGTCCAGGTCCCCCACAACATCACAACCTTTTTCAAGTCCATGTCCCCCCCAATTGCCCTTTTCCTGTCAAGGTCCCCCTCCCCATCAAAACCCATTTCCAGTCCATCTCCCCCCCCCCCACATAGCCCTTTTACAGTCCAGGTCCACCTCCCCATCACAGCGCATTTCTTTCCAGTCCTATGCCCCCCATAGCCCTTTTCCAGTCCAGGTCCGTCCCCCCCTTCACAACCCATTTCCAGTCCATGTCCCCCTAATCACAGCCTATTTCCAGTCCAAGTTCCCCCTCGCTCCACCATAGCCCATTTCCAGATCTACTTACCCCCCCCATAGCCCTTTTCCAGTCCAGATCCCCCTCCCCATCACAACCCATTTCCAGTCCATGTCCCCCTCCCCACCCCTTTTCCCGTCCAGGTCCCCCTCCCCATCAAAACCCATTTCCAGTCCATGTCCCCCCCCCCCCACATAGCCCTTTTACAGTCCAGGTCCCCTCCCATCACAGCCCATTTCTTTCCAGTCCAAGTCCCCCCCCCCCCCCCATAGCCCTTTTCCGGTCCCGGTCCCCCCCCCCCAACACCACCCATTTCCAGTCAAATTCCCCCGCCTAGCCCTTTTCCCGGCCAGGCCCCCTCCCCCCATCACAGCCCAGGCAGTCCTTGGCCTCCCCCCCCCCCAAAACCGCGGCTGTCTGAGGCTTTAGAGGGAGCTGGGGAAGCCCGCGCGAGGCTCCGGCTCCCTCTCCCTCTCCCTCTCCCTCTCCCTCTCCCTCTCCCTCTCCCTCTCCCTCTCCCTCTCCCTCTCCCTCTCCCTCTCCCTCTGAACAGCTGCCAGCGTGAAGAGCCTTTTCCTTCACGCTGGCGGCTGTTCCTGTGAAGCCGCGAATGCTGGGAAAGGTTAAAGGGCATTGCCTTTAACCTTTCCCACCAATCGCGGCTTCACAGGAACAGCCGCCAGCGTGAAGGTAAAGGCTCTTCACGCTGGCGGCTGTACAGAGGGAGCCGGGGCCTCGCGCGGGCTTCCCCGGCTCCCTCTGAAGCCCTCCGGGTTGGGAGAAAAGCCGGTTTTTTTGCTCTGGCCGCTCCCGATATTGCGGCCAGAGCAAAAAAACCTGCTTTTCAAGGGCCGGTTTTGCCTCTGCGCCGGCAGCCGGCCTGGCCATGGAAAAACCGGCCAGGCCGACTGAAAACCGGCCAGTTGGCAACCCTAGTAGTTACCCAACCACTTCTATATTTAGATGACTAAAGGGCATGTTTACTAAAGTACGCTAACCGTTAGTGTGGGGTTTAATGCATGCTAAGGGCACCATGGTAACAGTTAGTGTCAGGCCCCATGCTAAAAACCCCATGTTAACTGGCTAGCACACAATTGGGAGGGGATTGGGCTTGTAGGGGTGTTATGTGGGTATTAGTGCATCGTGGTTAGTGAAGGCATTTTGGGTGCATGCTAATTGTGCCTGTTAGCATGGGTGTACCTAATGTGACCTCAATGCATGGCATTAAATGCACCTGCATACAGATGAGCATGATGTTGCATTCAGGAGGACAGGAACATCCCCCCCCCCCTGAAATTAACTAATTTGGCACCACAATCAGATGCTACCAGTGCACATCTTAATAAACATTTCCCTAAGAGAGGAAATTATTAAGTTATGAGAAAATATAAACTATCACACTTTACTGCAGCTTAATTTACCGCAGGAATCATTAACTTATAGTTGCACAGAATTGATGGTTAGTGACTCCTATGGTAAATATAACTTTGCATTGCTGCAGCCAGGACTATTGTGCATTCCCTCATGTTTAATGTAACCCTCCAATTGTGCTATCTAAATGTTGTTAAATACCATCATGTTAAATGTTGTTAAATACCCTCATGTTAAATGTAACCCTCCAATTGTGATGTGACCACTTTGATTGTAGGATAAGGTGGTATACAAATCAGTCTAAATAAATAAATAAATTCCTGGTTGCAATAATGCAGATAGCAGGCCCCAGGTCAGGCCCACTATCTTTTAAAAGGGCTGGAGATAGTGTAAATCCTATGCCCACTCTCACAATTCCATGAAAGCAAAGTTCCCCATTCACTGATCAGAGATTGCTCCCAAAGAAAAACTCACCTTTCATGGAAGAGACATACCACTCCCTGAAGACACCCTCCAGAACTTTTTCTCCTCAAAAAAGCCCTGGATCCCTCTATTATTTAAAAAGACCTCCTGAACCCCTTCCCCCTGGACAAGATTCCCACTCCCTCTAGGCACCCTCTGGAGCTACTGGTGCTATCACTGGTGTCTAGTGGTGGGGTAAACCTTTCTATATGTCTAAAACAAAGTGTAGTACTGTATTTCACAGAATATAAGTCACCCATGTGTATAAGTTGCAGTGCCTTAATTTGGTGATTTCATATGTAAACTGCTAGTATAAGTCGCCCCTGTGTATAAGTCACAATTACAAAAGATAAAGCACAAGACAACATTGCTGTTTCTTAAAACCAGATTTATTCTGTTTCACTTTCATTTTACATTAACATTCATTCCAAATCAAATTTCTCATTTATCCCAAAAGGTCGCTCGGTGGCTCTATTACCTTGTTCTTCTGCGTAATGAATAACTTTCAATTTGAATTCCACGGTGTATGAATTACATGCCTTCGGGGTCACCATTTTCTGTGGGGTTAAAGAAAACATTTTTTTGGTAACTGAAATTCATCCGATTTGCTATTTTGTATGCTATTTGGTATGCTATTTGCGAGTATAGTAAAAGTACATATCAGTCTGCTGATTGGAAGGTCTGCTTGCAAGTGTTGGGTGTACTACTACTACCTACTACTGCTAAGCATTTATAAAGCGCTACCAGGCGCACGCAGCACTGTACAATGAAAACACAAAAAGACAGTCCCTGCTGAACAGAGCTTACAGTCCCTGCTCAAAGAGCTTACAATCTAAAAAGACAAAGCCAGAAAAGAAGTAGAAAAAGATAAGAACAAGGGCAAAGAGACAAGAGCAGGAGAGACAGGACAAAGGAAAGAGGTAAGAATAAGCGTAAGAGGAAGAAAGAAAGGTGAAATAAAAGAGGGGAAGGAAGGAGAACAGCAAAATCAAGAGCCAAAGGCAGAGGCAAAAATATGAGCTTTTAACTTGAGTTTGAAGAGGGGCAAAGAAGATGCCTGATGTATAGACAAAGGAAGTGTAGAGTAGAGGCCCAGGGCGAAAGATCGTCCACTGCACAGTTGCAAGTATTTATATCTGTAGTCTCATGGTACTACTGCTAGAGGTCAAGCTTTCAAATAAGGAAGCATTTTGATCCCTCTCCATTGGATTTTGTCATGAGATACTGCATAGCGGGGAGCTAGTCCAGTCTGTGTAATACCTGGTGGAGAGAAAAACAAGAGAGAACAAGGCACAAATCCAGGCAGATTATCTTTATTCTCTACTATAGTAGGGCTAGCTCACTACAATGTCAGATGAGAAGCCCCGAAACAAGCTCTTACTTCTATTATTATGCAGGCTTTTATAACTGCAGGTGCTTATCAGATTAGTCATCTAACACGCATATCCCTCCATCCAGAGCAGACTACTGAAGCAAGAAGCTTTCTGATTGGCTATAACTAACCACAACCTAATGTAAGAAAGATTAGTTAGCAAGATAATGGTTACTTGTGGCTGGGTCGAAAGATCAGCAGTAGCTGATTTACCAAGCAACCTATTTTCTGAGAAAGGTCCAAAGTATCTAAGTTCTTAGAAGCGTGTGAGACCTTGCTTCTAAGAAGTGGCTGCATGTCTGGGGAAACAGAGGTACCTGATTGGCTGCTCAGGGTTAGCTGTGGCTAAGACACCTGCGACTTCCTGCTGACTACGACTTCCTGCTGACTACGAGCATGAAGCTTTCTCTGCTAGGGGTTCTTTTTATGCTTACTGAAGGAAAAGCTGTCTTTACGAACTTCATGCCCTCTGGTTGTCTGTATGTTGTGCTTCCATCTTTTGTTTTCTTCTATTATCTAGAGCAGGGGTGGGGAACCTTTTCTCATTTGAAGGCCACATGAGAGCTAACATCCTTCCAAGAAGGCTACATTCTAAAAAACAAACAAACAAATTTACTGCAAAATGCAAATAATTTAATACTAATTTAGCTTTTATACAGAATTAACCCTTTCAAGTATCTTATGCTGCCATATGTCAGAGTGCATACTAACAATATACAAATATATATATACAGGGTGAGAACATCTCGTAGCATATAAGTTATCTAAAAATTCAAAAAGACAGATGTAAATGATTGACAAATGAAAAAAAAAAGATGTGACCGGAAATTGTCGAAATAAAGACGTTATATAGCTAAAAAAGGTAAATAAGTAAACTATTTAAGCTTTTAATTTACGAGATGTTCTCACTTTTTTTGGGCCACCCTGTATGTATGTATATATTGTAAACGGGGGTGCTTGTTGTGAAAGTTCCACAATCTTGGCAAAGGCATGAATTTACTTGACTTGCAAAGGATTGTGGGTCTTGTAGTTCTTTCACACAAAAACTAGCCATTTAACAAGAATAAAAAATTGTAGTTGCTCGTGTGTAAAGCAGAAAACATATTTTATTTATGGGGCGTTATTCCCTCGCACAGATATGCTTTGTAACATCAACAGGATACTTTTCTTCAGGATTTTTATTCCAGAAACAAAACAAATAAGGTAACTGAATTACTTTTGCAACAAGTTAGTAAAGACCTTGATGGAACAGAAAAGGTCTTTCTTCTAGCCCCTGCTAATAAACCTTCTTAGCAGTGCTGGAATGAAAAATAAACCCAAAAGGAAAATTCTCTTATCAGAAAAAAAACAGCTTTCTTCCATCCACACAGAGAAGAAGTTTTTTTTCAAAGTCCCACGTGCACTTGTGCCTTGCTCTAATCACAGGTGCTTAACCAGCTGCCAACCATTGCTGGTCCACTCTCCACGTGGCTCCAACTTTCCCCAAAGCTTTCTCTCAAAGAAACCTTTCTGGGAAGTTAAAAATCAATACAGTTCCTTTTGGTGTTTGATCCTTCTGAGGATTACTTTAGAACAGCAGCTTAGATAGAGAACAATCCATGCATTCATCTTTCTCATCTGATATTTCCCCTTGCTCTTGAAATATCATAGGATCACTTTCATACACTGGCTCAGAGGATTTCTCTAACTGATCTCTACCAGGATAGAAACTGTTTCCCTGCTGTCTTCCTTGTGCAAAGCTAGGGAACTGATCAGAGTTCATACCTGAGATCACGTTGCCATTAGGTTTCCTCTCTGGGTATTTTGGCCAGTAGGTAGCAAAGCTTCTGTGCCTAGCTCTCCAGTCAGAATCTCTGGACTTTAGGTCTCCTTTCTCATACCTCCTTAAATAGGTATTAGAGCTCCTTCTTTCTGTAGATGCAGCCGTCTCCCTTACAGGTGCTGTCCGAGGGTTCCTGGCTGTATATCTCCAAGCCTCTGGTTTCTTCCAGTCCAATGAAGAATGCTTGCCCCAGGAATCTCTCCCAGTATACGTACTGCCTTGGGCTCCTTTCTTAGACCTTCTGGACGTCTTGCTGTTCTTCCTTCTGTTCACGATCAGCCTCTCCTCCAGCTCTTGCTCTCCATGCTTTCCTTGATGTTGCTCCTGCTTGTTGTATGAAGAATTTCTTCTAGCTTTAAAGTGCCTAGATGGCTGCTCCACCCTAGCACACTGCAGGTGTTCTGAATTAAGCCCTGCCCTAGGAGATGGGTGATTAGGGATTACATCATCGCTTCTCTGATTAGGCACACGTTTCCCTACTTCAGCTCTCCTAGAGGCTTTCTGTGAACCAGTGCATTCTGGGTCTGGTAGTCTTTTAAGTAAACACCCTGTTTTAGTGCTTTTACCAGCCAGCACAGGTTGCTTATTCAGAGCCAATTCACCTCTTGTATTATCTCTTCCTGAACTATGAGAAGCTTCCTTATCACAATATATATATATATATATATATATATATATATATATATATATATATATTATTTTAAACAACTAAGCTAGCTGCTTACCTTTCAGTGACTCTTCTGAGATTGTTTTTTGCGAGAAAGCAGTGATATATTAGGCTGCAACGTGGATGTATGTAGTCTTAACTGGTCTTCTAGGTGTTCATCTGTAATTTGTGATCTTAAGGATGTCTTAATTTGTGTTAATTAGGAGAATGTACATTTGCAACGATATGTTGAGAAGGAGAGCAAGCGTCATGTTCCCTGAGGTGAGAATATTCAACGGCATTTTTCCATATTTGAATGGGATCTTTTTCGCTGTCAAACAGCGACTTCAGAATATAATCTTCCGAGAGCTCAATTAACTCCATCTGCAGCTTCTCTGGGGCCTCAGATACATCAACTAAGTGAGGTTGAAAAGCCAATTTGAGGGTCATGTCATGCTTCTCAAAATTTCTGAACCTTTCATTGTATTCCTTGATTAGCGAGTCTATAACCGATTCATGTTTGAAATGTTCAAAAGAATATTTTTCTTCATTAATCATTTTTACTAGGTGAGAGAAGTGCTCTTCAGGAAGCTCATTTCGGCCAAAAAGTGATATAAGAAATGTAAAATTTTTTCTGAATATTTTTATTTCTTGCCACATATCATATATAGACTTGGTGTTAACTTGCAATGAAACATTCAAGTTATTTTGCTTTGTCATTATATCACACAGAAAAGCAACATTTCGATGAAACTCCTTGCATGATAATTCACAGTGTTCATTCCTTTCCTCGAAAAATTGAATGCTTTGTTCACATAAATACAAAACTTTGACTAAAACCTGTCCTTGTGATAACCAGTGCACTTTCGAATGGTAGGGCAAATCAACACTAATTACCTCATTATCCATCATTAGCATCTCACAAAATTGTCGATGTCTCATTGCATTTGCTCGAATATAATTCACAATTCCTACAACTTTCTTCAAAGTATCATTTAAAACAGTGGATTTGGCACAGAGACTTTGTTGATGCAAAATGCTATGAAAAGAGATAAGATCATTTTGGCTTGAAACCTCTTTCTTAAGTTGTGCGATAAAGCCTTTGTTCTTCCCTGTCATAGAAGGTGCACCATCTGTGCATACACTTACTAAATTAGCCAGATTCAGTCCGAATTCACGACATTTATCTTAAACTATATCTTAAATTATATCTTATATAATCGTTAAACACATCAATTCCTCGTGTTCTGCTCTTTAGAGTGCTCAGAGTAAGCAACTCTTCGTAAACACAAAAATCCTTAGTTATGGCGGTAACAAAATATAATACCTGCGCTGAGTCAGTGCAATCAGTTGATTCATCCAGCGCTATTGAATAGTGCACATTTTCTTTTTGGATTATTTCTTTCAGTTGATCTGCTACATTGAGTGCTAATTCATGCTGCCGATCAGCATTAGATTTTCTTGAAAGAGGCAGTTGTTTGTATTTTTATTTATTTATTTATTTAACAATTCTTATATACCGCGCTATTTGTTATCAGTGCGGTTTACATTCAACAACGAGAGCTCAGTGCAGTCAAGACTGTTTGAGTTTACATTATAACAGGGGTTAGAACTTGGACCATATAGGGTAACTATTTACATGTTGCGATATTTGTTAACCTTATCAGGATCTAAGCATCCTACAATCTCTACGATGCAATCTTTTATAATTTCCGCATCACTAAATGGCTTACCTTTTTTTCCAAGTATATACGCCACTTTATAAGTAGCTTCTGTAGTTGCATTTCCGATACTCTGCACTTATTGGAATAACTGCCTCTGCTTTTGCTTCCCTTCTTTCAATTTTTGTAAAGCAATCTTTCGGGATTCACCTTCTAGCTTAACGTATTTATTGTCCTTGTGAGTAGAGTAGTGTTGATGTGCATTGTATTTTTTTACCGGTGAAATCACAGAATCACAGAGCAAGCAACTCATTTTATCCTTCTCAGAAACAACATAGTATTGCAATTCCCACTCATCGTTAAACACTCTGTGTTCTTCTTTCAGCGACCTTTTCGGTTTTTTCGACATGATGGAAAGCAAAAAAAAAAATGTAATCAAGTGACAAACATACTCTGAAGGAAGAAACCACAAACGCTGCACTCTCTATGCCAGCCAGTTAGTAACTGTCACCACAGTGTTGCCAGAAGGTGGAGAAGAAATTTTGGTTTCAAAACTAGCGCCAATTCTTTTTTGTTGCAATCATGAATTTGTTTCTTCACATATAAATTTGAACGGAAATGTTGAGAATTTATTCAATGTCACACACCGGGTGCCTCCTCATATCGTGGCTTTACATCCTACACGCGCCAAGGCTGAGGCACACTCTCCTCTACGCGACACACTTCGACTCACACGCGCAACCTCTACACTTCACCACCAACTCCAAACTGATTCGCTAATGCGTTCTCTCATTCAAAATCCAACCCTTACTCTTCCTCCGCATTCTCCTCCGAGTCTCATCGTGATATATTTATCGGAAGGCGTGATGTTACGCCACGCCAGTTCCGCGTCTGTCATCGTGTGTAGTGTCTATTGCCAGTTCCCCGTACCGAAGTCGCTGGCAACGGACATTTTGGGCGACCTCTTTATCACCTCCAAGAACTACAATTAGATAAGCGATACCACCTTATCGAGGTCAGATAACGGCTTTTACCGAGAATCATCTCTTAGCGGAATCATCATATTGCCAAAATTAGTTCACATATGTTAATCAATGTCATATATATAACAATATGAAAACTTGTTTAAGAAGGCCGCACATCATGCTCCAAAAGGCCGCAGGTTCCCCACCCCTGATCTAGAGTATAATGCCTGCATTATACTGTCCCCTGCTATTCCCTTTCCCATCTCAGATAGTAGATGGTCTGGGGAGAGGGCTATTTAGGGGATAGGCTGTCTTTGTGGAAGACTCTGACCAGAGGGCCCTTTGCTGTGGGGGTTCAGCGGTGGGTCCTAGATTCACATTACATCTGGCCTTTAGAATGGTTTTCAGTGCATTGGGCTGTGTGTTAGCAGTCCAGTGCTTCTGAGGAGCAAAAAAAATTCCAGAAATAGCAGAGTTTGCAAAATTAAACACAAGCTATTTTCAGTCTGCATAATAACGAGGTTCATTGCATCTCATAATTCAGTTATGTTGTGGTTAAATAGCATGTAGTAAGGTAAAATAATGCACATTAGTAACTACTCCCTATTTTTCTAACTAACCCACATGGATTGATCTCATCCAAATTTTGAAACTATGGAGTTCGTGTTCAAGCCTACTTCCTCTTACCCTCGCCATTTTCTTCTTCTTAGCTGGATTTCATGGTGACTGTCTATATTTGATGAAGACATTGGCCCTAGTCATATTTTAGGCTCTTCCCTAAGTGCTGTGTTCATGGGAAGGGTTTTAGGTCCATGGGCTTATGCAGGGTCAGGAGGGGAGGGGGGAGGTTCTGACTGGTTCTGATCTTTGAAGGATCCTGTTATTCAGCACATCACAGTTCTAGTTCCTCTTTGCCTCCTTCATAATGGACCAAGCTGATGGTCATTTCACAGTCTGCAACCTCATTTCAGATAGTTAAAAAACACAAATGTACTTGCAGCTGTACATTTAATTTTACTTGTCATTTTGCATATTTTATTATTTTGTAGCTCATTTTGTTGGTTTCTAAAAGGCAGCATATCAAGATCCTAATAAACATAAAAAAAAATGCTTAATCCTCTATTTATCTCAATCACATACTTGTCCAGGATTAGAAGGGGAAATGGGGTGCCTGATGAATGCTGTCTACAAATGGCATGGAAATTGCTGAGTCTTTTTGTTTTTCATCCCCCACTTGTCAGAGCCCTTGCACCGGCAAAACCCCAATGTCTTTCCTACTTCTTATGCTTTGTTCTGTTTATTTTTTCTGCAAAACCATTTCCCTTTGAGTTAGATATGTATCTTTGAAACAAACAGCATTTTCTGCTTTGTTTTGTGCATAGTAGAACTTAGTTTGTAGGTAATGACTGCATAGCCTAGTGAGACTCCATAGTCTGAACTCTCCATCCCACTGTGTCCCTTATCTGCATGTTTTTTTGGTCTACTTCAGTTCTTCTTGAGTCTAAAAAATATACCTAGTAAGCAAGTCTGTAGATCTTTACCCAAATAGGGTGCTGCAACAAATCTTAGGAGATGTTTCTGCACAGGGATGGCTCAAGGCAATCTGCTGCCTGAGGTGAAGGATGAGATTCCCCCCCCCCCCTGTAGAGGGGGGGGGCTTTTGGGGGGGGGCTTTTTCAGAATTTCAGTCAGGGACTGAACCAAACCAAAAAGCTGACTAGATTATATAGAGGAAATGCAAGATGTTTGTACACTAAGGAACTAAAAGAGAGCGAGAACCAACAGCACAGTTTATAAAACTAAATTATAACTCATTTTTATTTTGTTTTTATAAACTGTGTTATGGTTCTTGCCTTTTCTTTTTCAACATATATTTTGCATCCACAATGGGTGCAGAGCAGAACCAAGACATTCACCCACAGAACTCAATATCTTAAAAAAAAATAAATTAAAATCTGATTCTGATCATCTCACTAATAACAACAACAAACATTCTCCAGTAACAGCCATATTGTGAACTAATAAAAAACCTTACAACAAAGAGCACATCTATCATACCATACCATATCAGCACCAACTTCCAAAACTCATATAAGAAGCCCATCTAAAGAAAAGGTCACAGTAAATACTTCAGTGGGCCCTGGAACATCCATACACTTATTTGAAAAGCTAAACAAGTCAAATTATTACAGTACAGTATAGATATTTATGTACAAACTCCATGTTAACAGAACACCTGGGCTCAGTCACACACTTAGAACACAGACCCTACCAAGTACAGAATAAGTAACCACAATCTAAAGTAAAAATATGTAGACAAAATTTAAATTGAAACCCCAAAAACCAGACTCTGCATGCAGTGCAACGTCTGATAAATAAGAGATAAAGTTCCCCCATACTGTGTAAAATATAAAGATAGCACAAAGTCCAATCACTAAAATTAAATAAAATGATTTTTTCTAACTTTGTTGTCTGACCATTTTATTCTCTGATCATGCTGGTCCCGATCTGAGGCTTCTGCTTTCCTGTCTTCTCTTAGCTCTCTTTCTGTGGTCTATGGTCCATCTGTCATTTCTTAGCTCTTCTTTTGTTTTCTTCACTTCCTTCCATCAGTCTATTTTCAGTCCCAGTAACCCTCCCCAGTATCAACCCCCTTTCCAGTCCTCCCCTCCCAGAACCTTCCAATGTCAACCGCCTTGCATTCCCACAACTGCCACTGGTGTCCCCCTCCCGATCAGCCTATTTCCAGTTCTAACCCCCCTGATAGCCCATTACCAGTCCTAGCCCCCCATCCCGATCAGCCTATTTCCATTCTTAACCTCCCATCAGCCCATTTCCACTTCCAAACCCCCAGATAGCCCATTACCTGTCCTAGCCCCCCTCCTGATCAGCCTATTTTGATTCTAATCCCCCCATCAGTCCATTTCCAGTTCTAACCCCCCCATCAGCCCATTTCCAGTCCTAACCCTCCCCCCATCAGCCCATTACTATTTCCAGTGCTACCCCCTCCCCTCATCCCTGCCCAGCCCAGCCCAAACCTCTGAAGGGAAATTGAAGAAAAAAAAAACAGTCACAGAAGCTGCTACCGCTGTCACAGCAGCAGCAGCAGAATGAAGTGCCCTGCGGCCCCCCACAACCCCAGAAGAGCCCTGCTTTCTATTTCACCCGTGCTGGCTCAGCTTTGCAGAGTCAAGAAGGGCGTGTTTCCCTTTCCTGCGGCTCTGTTAAAGTTGAGCCCACCGGCGCTGATGGGAAACAGGCATTTCCTGCATGAGACAGAAGAGATAAGTTGGGCTGCAATCACAGCTGGAGGAAGCAGAGAGTATGGCAGGTTTTTTTCTTTAGTGCCATCAAGTCAGTGTTGACTCATGATGACTCCTGGGTTTTCTTGGTAATGTATCACTGGACATAGATTGCCAGCCTTTTCTTCTGAGGCAATGGAGGGTAAAGTGACTTGCCCAAGATCACAAGGTGTACCAGTAGGAATTGAACCCTTGATCTTCTGGGTACTAGGCAGTTGCTCTAACCATTAGGCTACTCCTCCATGTAATGGCAGGTTAGGAAAGATAAATTTAAAGGTGCAGTATATTTGGGAAAAGAAAAAAAGAGGGAGAAATACAGGGCAAGGGAGAGAGTGGAAGGGGGAGATAGAAAGTGAGAGAGGACAGGGGCTAGAGGGTGGGAGGGAAAAGTGAAAAGAGATGGAGGTTGAAGAGATGAATGCATGGAACAAAAGTTGACAATGTGTATATGCCAAAGTAAACAATATCCTTTCCAAGAAATATTCAGACCTCCCACCCCCGTACCACACACAGCCACCCCACGCCCTTACACACACAGAAGCACCCGAATCCTACACCACACAAACATCCCACCATCGTACTACATGCACAAACACATTGGCACCCCATCTCCGCAACACAGGCATATACATATAGGCATCGCATCCCTGTACCAGACACACATGCACACACACACAAACTGAGGCACCTTTCCCTTCCCCTCCCACACACACACAGGTCCGAATGAACAGTGAACTCACACTTATGCATGGCTCTGTGGAGGTGTAAATGCCAATGGGGATATTGTTTGAAATAAAATATATGTCCATTTCTCTTGTAAAATGGGAAGTACATGCATATTTTAAAAGTCTACCCACACCATGTCCACACTACACCCAGAATAACCCTGCTTGTAAGTAATGGCATTTCTAAAATGTATGCCCATTTAC
Source organism: Ichthyophis bannanicus (assembly GCA_033557465.1). Taxonomy (NCBI): domain Eukaryota; kingdom Metazoa; phylum Chordata; class Amphibia; order Gymnophiona; family Ichthyophiidae; genus Ichthyophis; species Ichthyophis bannanicus. The sequence goes on from CM066032.1 coordinate 953,369,566, forward strand.
ACATGCAAATGCCATCTAACTCTTCTAAAATGACTTCCATAGCCCTTAACCCAATGCAGACATTTTTAAAATTACGCTCCCAAACCTCCTCCTATTTCTTTATAAACTGTATTATTGTGCTTTGGAATATAAATAATTGAAATGCTCATTTACTTCCAGTTTAAGCTGTCATTTTTCTCCCAGTTCTAGTAGCTCTAAAACATTTTGCACTTACAGCTTCCATTAAATAGTCTATACAAAAGTAAATGATTGTCTCTTAAAGTTTTAAAATGAAAATCTTTCCAAACACAATGGTCTTGGAAGAGACTGACATAAGTTAGCATAGTAGAAAAGAGATTACAAATGTTGATGCGTAAAGGCTAAATCAATTATTTAAATAATAATCTTAGCCCTGATCCAAAAGAATATAATAATAATAGCAGAATAGCTAAGGATTAGATTCATGAAGGGTTTTACCCCTAGGCACAGAGCGAAACAGAAATCTTGATGAATCAGGACTATAGTAACAATACCAATATTAAAATTTTAAATTTCTTAAAGCTGAAATTACATTCTGGAACCAACAGCTATGCATCTTCACATTGCAGGCAAAGTAGAACTGCCAGTTTTTGATATTCAGTGGCTCCAATAACCCCTTCAGCAGCACTTATCTGGTTATATTCCATCTTTGCTCCAATACTAAGATTTAAAGCAGAGTACATCAAATGAAATAAATACAATATATACAATTGCAATAATCAATGTTAAAAAAACAAAACAATTAAAATTACATAGAATAAGTAGTAGTACTGTCGTAGCAGTAGTCATAGTAGCAGTAATAACAACCTCTTTTTGGCTTGAAGGACAATGATTTCTTTTAGATGCTCCACTAGAACATTACGTGGTACTAGAAACAACCATGTGACCAGATTATATACCATACCACCAGAAAGTCTCAGACTTCATAGCGCATTAGTCAAACAGTATAAAAATACCATCAGTAGTGCTCTTAGCATCAATGACTTTTCTGGGGTTTATCCTCTTCAGTAATCCCTCCACCAATTCTTTTATATAAAAAATCCTCACACTTAGAAAACAAATGCTTATCTTTTCAACGTTCCCCAACGCCAACTTCAGGCGCCCATTTAAACGTTTCACTCTCGATAGAGTTTCTTCAGGGGGTCTGTAAATAAAAACAGCATTCCTTTACAAACCATTTCCCACAAAATTTTATCCTCTACTTTCTCTATTCTGAGCATAAAAACACACACATACCAGTTTTGAGCATTTTAAATGATGCTGCCCACGTTCTCTTGTATAACACCTTCTCAATGACTTTTACTAGACGCCATGCATGTGGTCTAAGCTCACATTCCTGATATTTAAACACTGAGATGATGACATCAACAGCTGACGGAATCCGTTTAAAAACCTTTCATTCTATCCACTTGACTCAGATTAGCAAACGCACTGCATATGTAAATTAAAGTCACTTTTACTAATTTGGATATAGTTGATAAAAACATCAGCCGCCCAGGTGTTTCCAATCTTCAAACACATACACCCCAGTCTATAGTGGAATTTAAGCCTGCCGGTCTTTACGTTGAAAATCAATTGCTGTTCTCGTAACAACAACGTTTGTTCCTGTGTCTTGCCCTGCATTGCCTGCTCTACCTGTTCTATACAAAAGCAGCGCAAGTCACTAAAATCATGGGAATGGTCCTTACAATGTTGCACTAGAGGTGCTGTCAATACATTACATTTTAAATGACTTTTATATTCCATTATCCGCACTTTTAAAGACTGCGATGTTTTACTTATATATAATAAGTTGCAAGGACATCGAATTGCGTATACCACCGATTTTGAAACACACGTGGTATTGTTTTTTAAAACATATGTTTTTCCATGATATGAAAACGTTTTTATCTCCTCAGGTATCATACATATATCACATTGGCCGCATTTATGATGGCCTGTTATCATCACTTTGTTTTCCCCATTTTCTACTGGTTTCAATATTGCAGGACTTAGATGTTCTTTTAGATTCCTATCTCGTTTCCATACACATTGGACACATTTTTCTTCCAACTCTCCCACAGTATTCAAAACGTTAATATGTTTTTTCAAAACTTTTTGGATTTTATAACTGAGTGGTGAAAATTTGGTTATTAGGTTGACGTGTTCTGCATCATCCCTTTTATCCGTTGTTTTAGTGAACCTGGTCAACCAGGATCTATCGTTAAATAACGCTCTTTTGTATGCTCGCTGTGTTATTTTCTTGGGATATCCTCTATCTTCAAAATCCTTTACAAAGACCGCTGATTGTCTTTTAAATTCTTCTACTTCAGAGCAATTCCGCCGAAACCTTAAAAATTGGGAAAATGGGAGACTATTTTTTAATCTCACTGGATGTGCGCTGTTGTACTGCAAAAAGGTGTTTCGGTCACTAGTTTTCCTATATACTGATGTATTCCATTGTTGTCATCCTTTTTGCACTAGTACATCTAAAAATGTTATGTTATTCACCTCCATAGTATGGGTGAATTGAATAGCTGTGTCTACAATATTAGGCCAATGTACAAAAGCTGTTATTGATTCCATAGATTCCTTCCACAGTATAAAGATATTGTCTATAAACCGATGCCACATCTTTATTTGAATCATATATTCTGAAGAAAAAATCCATCGTTGTTCAAATGGGCCCATGAAAAAATTTGCGATAGATGGGGCACAACTGGCCCCCTTCGCTATGCCTGACACTTGATGGTAAAGCGTTTTTTTTAAAAAGGAAATAATTGTGGAATATCACTAAATGAGCTAACTTTGATAAAAATAACAGTCTTCAACGGGATAGTGACCTTCCTAGAATAGTCTCTTGGAAGGAACCTGCTGTCCCTAGTAAAGACTCTACGGATGCTGCGATTTCTCTCCTGGATGTGTGGCAAATGGTGTCTTGTACGGAACGTATTCTCACTGAAACTGTTCCCTCGCTTTGTCAGTTTACTAATGATGCATTTGTAAAGTTTCAATCTCTAGACTCTCAAGCTCGAGCCCTGAGCTCTATGGTTTCTAACATAGACACCCAAGTAAAATATTTTGTGGAGTTTCAATCCACTAGTATAAAGGATAGTTCTATGTTGCACCAGAAGCTTGAGAACCTAGAAAATTTGTTGCATTCTAAGAACTTAAGAGTACTTAATTTTCCTGTTTGTTCAATGTTGTCCCTCATGATTTTATTTTGGAAGTATCTTAAGGACAACCTTCTTCTACCACAGGTAGACTCTATTTCTTTGATTAAATGTTATTACCTATCATTTAAGGTTGTGTCTCCTGTGGTAGTGGAGGAAGGAGATGTCCTTTCAGCTCCCAATAAATTTAACCTGACTGCTTTTCTAGAGGATACACAAGATGACATTTCATCTCGAGCTACCTTATTAGTAACCTAGGGCTCTGAGGAGGACAAGAGTACTATTTTAAAAGCATACTTTAAAAAGAAAGAAATGAAATTTTGTTGGGATCGTATTACTATATTTCCTGATGTCTTACGTTCTACGCAAATACGTAGGAAAGCTTTTCTTGAGTTGAAAGCTAGAGCTCTTGCTCTTGGGGCAACATTTTTCTACAATATCCATGTAAATGCTGTATAACTCTCGGTTATGATAAATATGTTTTTTTTGTCGCCTCTGAATTTAGAAAAATGGATTTCTGATAGGGAAAAGGCCCATTGACTTCCTAATTTGTATTTAAATTTCTTTTTTACTATTCAGTGGGGGTTTTGGAGGGGTCTCTCCAGGCTGTCTGGTTGGCTAGGGTCTTCCTTTTGGGATAGTTTTCTAGCCTTGTTTTCTTTATTCTATTAGGCGCTAGAAGAGACTTCTCCCGCCACCATCATCAGCTCTCCCCTCCCGGGGATCGGAGCCTCCAGCAGTGGGAGGAGCAGTGGCCATCCCTGCCCAATCGGGGCAGGCAAGCACATTTTAAAAGTGATCGCGCCATTAGGCGCTAGAAGAGACTTCTCCTGCCACCATCATCAGCTCTCCCCTCCCGGGGATTGGAGCCTCCAGCAGCGGGAGGAGCAGCGGCCATCCCTGCCCAATCGGGGCAGGCAAGCACATTTTAAAAGTGATCGCGCCATTAGGCGTGCCCGCGCCTGAGGGCCTCACCAGAGGGCCCTTTGGCGTGGCCCTTAGGCGTGGACCTATAAGCAGAGAATGATCGCACACTTCCTGAATTGGAAGAAGGATCTGTCAAACTCAGCTACCACCAACTCTCCAATTTCTAAGCAAAGCGCTGACCTGCGGGCCTCCTCTTCGGAGTGAGACTACTTCCCACTGAACCCGGAATACTCCCAGACGAAGCAGCACACTCTCCTAACCCATTGGAGCAGCCCCCACCGCTTAGAAGAGCACACCTTACGAAGCATAATCAGCGCACAGAATTAATTATAGATCAAATGCCCTCTCAGAAGTCGAGCGCGAGAGCGCATGAATCATCAACCCCTGGAGGTATAAGGTAAAATATCCATAACATTATAAGCGACTAGCAAATGCAAGTCCTTAGTGACTGGACCAAAAGTAGTATCAACTACAAACAGCCGCAACCGACAACTACAGGATACCTCCCCTAAACATAACAAACCAATCCAGTAAACAACTTAAGCAACTCAAGTGACTGTACCACTAGAACATTTGACAATGGAACTGCTTAATGTTATATTACTGTTCTTACTATACCTAACAGCATGTACGTATAACAGCTTTGCAAACCCAATCTATATCCTCCCCTACATATGGCAACCATTTCACCCACAAAACCCATTTATATGGCAATCATTACATCCACACAACCTACCTACAATACAATACACACTCATACAATACTCACTTCTCCCCACCATATACACAATAAAGTCCTACACACAACACGCAATCACCACAACACAAAGACAAAAGAAACACACCAACCAGGAAACATGACAAAAAAGTGAAAAATCCCACAACCTCACAAAATTACTCACATACCACAACACCACAAGGTTACCTATGCCCCATGCACATACATACTAATAAATGCCAGGTCAATAAGAAACAAAGTACACATTATTCAAAACATCATCACAGATGAAATACCAGACATCCTCTGTGTCACGGAAGCATGGATCACTGAATCCGATCCTATCATAATCAACCAACTAAAAAAACCTGTATACAAACTTTTCAACTCTCCACGTACCAACAAAAGAGGAGGAGGAGTACTAATCCTAGCCAAAGATTCATTAAACCTAACCGATACATCACAAGACACTGTCGAAGGAATCGACATACTAAAACTGGAGAGCACAACACAGGCCATCTGCCTCATATACAGACCTCCTATATCACCTCATGAAACATTGGCCGCAGCGCTAAAAATAATTTCAACCACCGCCAGCAAAAAACACCAAATAATATTGGGAGACCTAAATCTAGCTTCAACCTTACCTACGCATTCAAATACATTCCTTGAAGCCATGGACCAGCTCGGCTACAAACAATAATACATGAGGCCACACACAACAAGGAGAATACTTTGGATCTGGTATTCATACCCAAAAAACATCAACAAGAAGTAACCAACAATTCCACCCCGCAGATCTTACATGTCCCTTGGTCCGACCACCACCTAATAAAATTTACTTTACTCATTCCTAACAAAGACACAAACCACCAACCTAGGCCCACAACACTGTCCAAAAGAAAATTCCAAAAGCTTGACAAAGAAGCGTTAATACAATCTATTGCAACTCACATAGACCTGAACAACTCTAACTTAGAAACTCTAATTGACCAATGGAACAAAGGAATAGAGAAAATCGCAGAACCAAAATCCATAACTGACAATCAGATGACCCACACAACAAGAACTAAATCTAAGCCGTGGTACACCACAACACTAAAAATGATGAAAAAGGACCTAAGAAAACTGGAAAAGAAATGGAGACGAGAGAAAACACAGGAACGTAGAACAGAATACTTAACGCTCCTCACAAAATACAAAGAGGAAATCAACCAGGCAAAAAAGATATACCATACCAACCTACTCAACAAATCACTGAACAGGCCCAGAGAATTGTTTGAATTAATTAAATCACTTACAAAAACATCCCAAGAAGACACCGCAAACTACCCTATTAAAGCACAAACGTTGGCGGACCAAAATGCCAGCAAATTAAACCCAACAGCATCCTCACTACCCCCACTAAACCAAGAAAATGACAACTCGATACAACAACCTGCGACCTTAAACACAATGGAGAAATGGAACACATTTCATAAAACTGATGAGAAACAAATAATAAACCTAATTTCGAACCTAAACACCACAACCTCCCAATTAGATCCCTGTCCTGCAGCCTGGATCAAAACCTCTAAGCTAGAACTTGCCCAATTCATTACACATATTGTGAACCAATCTTTACAACAAGGAATCATGCCAACACCCCTTAAAAAATCACTTATAAGACCAATACTGAAAAACAAAGCACTCAAAAAGGATGATCCAACCTCTTACTGCCCAATTTCAAGTATTCCGTTCCTAGCCAAAACTATCGAAAAAACAGTTCAACTACAATTACAGGACTATATTGACTCAAGAGAAGAACTAGACGACCAACAGTATGGTTTCCGGCAACACCACGGTGTTGAAACTCTACTTCTAGTACTTTTAGATAATCTCCTCAAAGGACTAGAAGACAGGAAGAAAATGTATATATTACTATTTATAGATTTATCAGCTGCCTTTGATACAGTCCATCACAAAACACTCATTGACAGATTGACCTCTATGGGAATAACAGGAACAACATTGAAGTGGTTCACATCCTACATAACAAACAGGATGCAGCAAGTTCTATTCAACGGCGAAAAGGCAAAAACATTTCCCCAAACCCAAGGAATTCCGCAAGGATCAGCGTTATCTTCCCTACTCTTCAACCTCTACATAAAACCGGTCTGCACTATATTTCGGAAGCACAAGATACAATACCATTTGTATGCCGATGATATAATGCTATACACACAATTGGACACAGAAAACCCAAACTACAATCATCTCGAGATCTGTCTAAAAGATATGCAAATCTGGCTGCTGCAAAACAATATGTCCATAAACCATAAAAAGACAGAAGTAATGTACATCTCCCGAAATCAAAACTTCAAACCACCCCCAACAATAACAATGAACAACAACACTTACTCGGTAAAGGAAGAGATAAAATACCTAGGAGTAATCCTTGACACAAATTTAAAAATGGAAAAACACCTCCGATTAACCAACAGAGCAATTTTCCACAAAATAAAGGTTATTCAATCCCTACGCAACATCCTCGACCACTCAGACTTCAGAACTGTTGCACAAACTCTGCTCATCCCACACTTCGATTACTGTAACTCCATCCTTCAAGGCTTGCCTAAAAAAACCCTAAAGATCCTTCAAATGGCTCAAAACATTTCAGCCAGAGTGATCATGAAGAAGAAAATCACTGAACACATCACACCAATATTAGCTGAACTACACTGGCTGCCCATAACCGCCCGTATAAAATACAAACTACTAGTAACAACATTCAAACTCATTCCAAACATAGCACCATCATACCTCAACAACCTCATAAACACTCAACCCCCTTTCAGAAATAGAAGAATTTGCAGCGCAAACACCTTATGCATACCAACCAGTATCAGATCAGCCAAAGCCTGCACGAGTAAGCGAGCCTTCACGTACACAGCACCTACCATATAGAACCAACTGCCAACAGACCTGAGGTCAGTTAACGACTTGAAAGACTAGAAAAAAGTTGAAAATGCACCTCTTTAACGAAGTATACGATCCAACTTAAATATACCTAAGAGCCAAAAATAAACACTCCTAAATTGGTAGTATAAATCACTTGTCTATAGAACCACCACAAGCATAGCCATAAGGCTCTTCTCATGTAAAAACTTGTATATATATTCTCATATATTGTATTTATGTTACTCCTATATTGTATATATGTTACTCCTATACTGTAATTACATGGTAATTTCTAATGATTCTCACCCGAAAATCAAATGTAAATTTTTTGACTCATTACAGATATAACCAATAGTTATGTTTGACGTGCAAGTTATCCGCTTCTGATCGCTGGAAGTAGCAGTATACAAATGAAAATAAATAAATAAATAAATTTTGTGTTTAATAAGTGCGCTTTCCCCGAGACGTGGGCTGATGTACCTCATAGATGTTTTGTAAAATTTTTCTTATTGCTTTTGTATTTCTTTATACTGTTATTTACTGTATAACGGTAAAATTTCTATAAATAAAAAAAAAATAAATAAATAACACCGATTCTTCTGATAGATCCCCTTGCTGCTGCAACACAAACAATATTGTATCAAAAGCCGCCTCTTGAGGTATGCTTGTGTACAAAGCTTTTATATCGAGGGTGACTAAGATTATCTCAGGGTCCGCTGCCCAGCATACATGCTGATCCAATTTCTCCAAAAAATCAGAAGTGTCACGTACATAAGATGGTATATCAATAAGTAATGGGCGAAGGTATGAATCAAGAAAAATTGACAACGGTTCGAACGCTGTACCCTTCGTGGAGACTATAGGCCTTCCATGTGGTTTTCTTAAATTTTTGTGGATCTTTGGAACTAGATAGAACCGGGCCACAGACTGAACTTTCACATTCAAAAATGACCACTCCTTTTTAGAAATGATCTTATTTTGTAAAGCTGCAGATGTAATTTCACTTATTTGAATCTGAAGATCTTTCGTGGGGTCTTTCTCCAACAGATGGTAAATTGTGGAATCTGACAATTGATGCATCTCTTCTTCTACATAGTCTTTTCAGGCTAAAATAACGACCGCTCCCCCCTTGTCCGCTCTGCGGATAACAATATCAGTCCGAGCTTTCAGTTCTCTCAGCGCCACCCATTCCCGGGCCAATAAAACACTCTTTGAATGAATATTTTGTTGTTCTAAAACTTCTATATCCTTAAGTACTAGTTCCTTAAAGATCGTGATGGCCGGGTGTATTGGATCTGGCAGTGACCAAGTTGACTTTAACGGCAGTGGTACTCTACGATTATCTGCCTGAGGATTCATGTTCCCAAATGTATTTGGTGCCGAAGCAAAATATGCTTTCAGATGTAATTTCCTTATCAGACCCTCAAAATCCACTTGAAATTGGAACAGATCATAAGTAGTAGTTGGGACAAAGGATAAACCTTTCTCCAAAATATTATGTTGATCTCTTGACAAGGCTACACCAGATACATTAATTACTAGACTAACTGTTTTTTTGTTTCTCAATCAATCGTAAATGTTTGAATCTTAGTAGTTGTAACGTTTGCGATGTTTCCCCTTTGCTTTTATTTCATCGGTTTTCTTTTTCTTTTCTTTGTCGCTTTCTAAAAAAATCCTCCCTAGATGACTTACTAGAGTCCATTTCACTAGAATCATCAGAAGCTGTATCAAAATTCCCTTTCTTCTGTCCTGTTCTGTTTTTCCTTTTAAAATCCATCCAGGGGTAAACATAACCGATGGTATAATCATTATAATCCCTCTGGAGTTTTTTTGATTTTATAAGTTTAACTTCCCGTCGGAGTGATTCAAGTTGACTCTTTCCAGCTTCTAATTTTGATATAAAACTATCTTCTGGTTCTTTCTCTTTCAAAATGTCAATCATTTTGTCTTCTTCTTTGTGATATTCAACCAAAACTTCTTTTGTAGTCTCTGCAATAAGAACCATCAAATCTAGTGAACATTTATTCAGAATCCGGTTCCATTTTTCAATAAAAACCGGATCTGAGGTAAACATTCTGGGTTCTTTATATATCCTTAGTCCCCTCGGGATGTGTTGTCGACTAACGTATTCAATCATGGATAATCTATGTAATTCTGATTTCACAATTTGTTTTTGTTTTTTAATTAAAGCTTCTCAAGTCGTTACATTGTCTTCCAAATTTGTCAATTCCGTTGTTGTCGTAAAAGGTGTTTTTTCTTTGCATAATTCTGAAATGTGTTCCTGTGAATAGCTCAAAGTATCTTTCCAGATTCCTGGACCTGCCATTATTGTGAAATCACAACACTATTGATTGGTCTTTTCCGGAGCTCAGTATATAGCCAATTATTTCTTTTAGATGCTCCACTAGAACATTACATGGTGCTAGAAACAACCGTGGTACTACAGACCCCCTGAAGAAACTCTATCTAGAGTGAAACTTTTAAATGGATGCCTGAAGTTGGCGCTGGGGAACGTTGAAAAGATAAGCATTTGTTTTCTATGTGTGAGGATTTTTTATATAAAAGAATTGGTGGAGGGATTACTGAAGAGGATAAACCCCAGAAGAGTCATTGATGCTAAGAGCACTACTGATGGTATTTTTATACTGTTTGACTAATGCGCTATGAAGTCTGAGACTTTCTGGTGGTATGGTATATAATCTGGTCACACGGTTGTTTCTAGTACCACGTAATGTTCTAGTGGAGCATCTAAAATAAATAATTGGCTATATACCGAGCTACGGAAAAGACCAATCAATAGCGTTGAAGGACAATGATGACAGGTGGACATCTGGATCTGGAGAGGAGGTGGCTGATTTTCTGGGTCTGGAGAGGAGATGCTATTGGTTCTTCTCTTTTCCTTTTTCTGTCCTACAGCAACTACTGTTATTTCTGCAGGAACACCATGTTGTTCTGGTGCTGTAAAAAATACTGTAAAAAAACACTATCAAAACAAGCAAACACTCAAACCCTACAGATAAAGTAAGGAAGCAGACAGGTGCAAGGAGTGACTGAGAAAAGAAACTAACCGAGATGAAATGCACAGATTCATAGCATCAAACACAGTCACGCAGCAATTGCTCATACAATAATCACTTATCTTGATTTATTTTTATTTTATTTATTTATTTATTTAACAGCTTTTTATATCGCTTTATCATTTCAGTCAAAGCGGTTTACATTGCAACTTAAACTTAGTAATGTACATTAAAGAGGGACATTGATAATTTGGATTTTTCTGAGGTAATGGAGGGTTATATCTCATTGTTTTGAAAAGGGGGAAAGGAAAGCAAAAGTAATGCCCTAGGTATTGTGATGGATCTCATTGCTGAAGGGCCCCAGAGATAGGGAACAGGCTGAGATTCCCAGGCAAATCCATCCACTGGATGTAGCACACTTGGGCCTAGTATAGTACAGAAGTGAAATTTTAGAAGGGATGTCTAGGAAGAATCTGGGGGAGTGGTAGCAGTGAAGGGAGGCATACTTAAGTTCCTTCTGAAATTGCTCCATCTCCATTCCCAAAGCTGAATGTCCCAGTAACCGTTTCTGGTGATGGGCCTGTACAAATATCAAGGCTTGCTATGTAGCCAGGTGTAAGCCATTTCACAAATATGGATGTCCCTGAATTGCATGACCTCAGAAATGGATATGCTGGCTGGGGCATTTCAGAAGGAGGGTGACTATGTTATGAGCACCTTGGGGATGGACCCTAAAGTGACTGACTGGTTAGCATTTGGTTGCGTAGGAGACAAGAAAGTGTTCAGGTAAATGGAGCTCACTCTGAGGAGAAGGATGTTACCAGTGGTGTGCCGCAGGGATTTGTCCTTGGTCCAATTCTTTTTAACATCCTTGTTAGTGATATTGCCCAGTTGGATTACTGTAACTCTGTCTTCACTGGTCTTACCCAATACAAACTCAAACGCCAAGAACTCATCCAAAACACCATTGCCAAACTGTTGTTCCATACCTCCCATTCAGACCATGTCTCCCCTCTGCCAATCTGAGTACACTGGCTCCCTATCCACTACCGCGTCAATTCAAGATAAGTGCTCTGATCCATAAGGTTCTCCATTCTGGGACTTTACAGTATCTCTCCACATCCATCATACTCCATACCCCTCACTGTGTTCTCCATTCTATCCATATGAACCGTCTTCACCTCCCATTCCCATCACACGCTCACATAGAATCAACCCGTCATACCGCATTTTATTTTCTGGGCCACTCCCTGTGGAATAGTCTTCCTCCAGACCTTCAACTCGAAACTTAATTTCCAAATTTAAGTCACAGGTCAAGACTCACCTATTCTGTAAAGCCTTTGACCACCCACCTTGATCACCACTAGCTCCCCCTCCATTTCTATTCCTACCTACTCCCCTACCTTTTTGAAATGAGGCGGCTGTTTTGGGGGCATTTGCCACCCTCAAAACTTTGCCGCCTGAGGCAGCCGCCTCACTTCGCCTCATTATAGAGCCGCCCCTGTTTGAAGCTGCTGTGTCAAATTTTGCTTAATGGTCTCCAAGTCATTGAATTTCCTTCTTTTCAATGGTAATTTAAGTTTTGGAAACAAGAAAAAGTCACAGGGTGCAAGGTCAGGTGAGTACGGAGGCTGACAAACTTTCTCAATTTGGTGTTTGGCCAAGAACTGTTGGACAAGATGTGATGCGTGAGCTGGGGTGTTATTGTGATGTAACAACCATTTACCATTCCTGTGCAACTTTGGTCTCTTACAATGAACTGCAGCTCTCAAACTAGTCAGAAATTGGACATAGTACTCCTTATTGATGGTTTGACCTTTTGGAGCATACTCATGATGAACAATACCCTGGTAATCAAAGAAAACTGTGAGAATGACCTTGATATTGCTCCTCACCTGTCAGGATTTCTTGGGTCTGAGAGAGTCTGGAGTCTTCTATTGTGAGGATTGAGCCTAAGTTTCCAGGTCATAACCATAAACTTATGATTCATCACCAGTAATCATCTTTTTGATGAAATCTGAGTAATTTTCAACACATTCCAACAATTCTCTGGCTACAGTCAATCTTTTTGGTCAGGAGACAGGAGTTTCATCATGAATTTCTCAGACACATCTCATCCCCAAATCAACAGTAAGACCCAAAACTGATGTCCATGTCTTCAGCAAGCTTCCTGATATTGACGGTTTGAGCATAGTGCAGCATGCACAGCCTCAACTTTCCCTTCATTCCTGCTCGTGGATGGCCTTCCTGAACATTCAGAACGGTCAACACTTTGGAGGCCCTCTTGGAAACGTTTGTACCAGTTATAAACTCGAGCATAACTCATGCATTTATTGCCATGCACTTGCTTATGTTACTTGTTGTAACTTGTCATAAGTCTCTGCATGAATCGCCAAGTTTCTGGCAGAATTTATTGAAATTCGCTGTTCAATTTTTCACTCATCATAAATCTGACAAACTGCTTTTACACGATACCGAACATCACATGATTTTAAAAAGTACCGGTATGCGGCAGCCACGCTACACTATGTACATACAGAGACCATAACTAGTTCAATGCATGCTTAATAGCATCATGGTGTGACATATTGTTATATAGCTACACAACAAGTCTCGATACTTTTTTGATCACACTTTGTATAAACAGGATGGAGTCGGTGCAGAGGGTGGCTACTAAAATGGCTAATGGTCTTCATTATAAAGCTTATAGGGGCAGACTTAAAAATTTTAATATGTATACATTAGAGGAAAGGTGGGATAGAGGAGATATGATAGAAACGTTTAAATATCTCCATGGCATAAATCCAAAAGAGGAGAGCCTCTTTCGAATGAAAGCAAGCTTTGCTACAAGGGGACATAGGATAAGGGTGAGACGTGGAAATATCACTTTACGGTAAGAATGATAGATGCATGGAATAGTCTCCCAGTGGAAGTAGTAGAGACAAGGACAGTATCTGAATTCAAGAAAGCATGGAACAAACACAGACGATCTCCAAAGGAAAAAAGGGGACTATTGTAGTTTATTTATTTAGCCAGTTTTGTATACCGCCTTATCCTTCAATCAAGGCGGTCAGGGACAAGACAGGGTTTACAATTAACATTGGGGGTTCCGAGACATACATATATTCCTGAAGGGGACCCAAAGCCGGGTCTTTGGATTCTGTGGCCAGGTGGCCAAACTATAGGTGGGGGGCATTATGGTATTTGTTCAAAGGATTCCATGAACAGGTGTGTTTTGAGTGATTTGCGGAAGTCCTTGAGGTCATTTTGTGCTCTTAGTTCCTCGGGGAGAGAGTTCCATAGGTCCGGTGCCGAGAGTGATATTGCTCTTCTGGATGTTGTTTGCTTCGTTTTGTGGTATCCAGGTGGGTGGCGTAGTCTATTGTTGCCCTGGGTTCGTCTGGGTCTGTTGTTTGTGTCTCTGGTTATTGAGGTCTGAAGTACTTCTGCGGAGCAGTGGTGTAAGGTCTTGAAGATGAGTAGTATTGCCTTGAATTTTGCCCTTGCTTTTATTGGAAGTCAGTGTAGCTGGCGGAGTATTGGTGTTATGTGCTCATGTTTAGCCATGCCTGTGATTATGCGTGCTGCAGTGTTTTGCACCAGCTGTAGTGGGTGGGTAGACTGCTTTGGTAGTCCTTGATATAGTGAATTACTGTAGTCCAGTATGGGGGTGATGACAGCCTGGCAAATGGTATGGAAATGTTCATCATTGAGGATTGGCTTGAGTCTTCTGATGACTTTTAGTTGGCGGTATGCTTTTGCTGCTGTCTTGGTTATGTATGATTGGAGGTTTAAGTTCTTGTCTTTGGTGACCCCGAGATATCTTACTTCATCCTTTGTTGTGATTGCCCTGTGAAGTATGTTGAGTTCTTGGGGTGGGTTGAATGTAGTGTTCCTGGAAACGAACATTGCTTCCGTCTTGTCGAAGTTTATCTTGAGGTTATTGTTGGTGAGCCAAGTGTTCATGTGTTCAAGGCACTCAGTTATTGATGTAAGGTCAGGAGTGTTCAGGTCAATTGGAGTGTATACCATGATGTCGTCTGCGTGCAGGTGGTATTGAATGTTGTGCATCCTAATGATCGTGCATATGGGCTGGATATAGATGTTGAATAGTATAGAGGAGAGGGCAGAGCCCTGTGGTATTCCTTAGGTGGTGGGAAATTGAGCTGATTTCTTTTTACCACAGTTAACTTCTTGTGTACGGTTGTTCAGATAGGAGGAGAACCACTTTAGGGTGTTGTTGCATAGACCGATTTCCTGGAGTCGTTGTAGGAGTACGGAGTCAAAGACAGCTGAGATGTCAATGAAAATTAGCAAGAATCCATTCTTTATGTTGTCTATCCCCCTTAGTAGGTTGTTAAAGAGTGAGGTGAGTAGAGTCTCCACGTTGTGGTTGGGTTTGAAGCCATGTTGATGTAGGTCTAGTGGAACATGGAGGTCGATGTGGTCCTGTAGTTGCCTTTGTACTAATTTCTCAATGACATAAAGGGCAACTACATAGGCCATATGGTGTGTTTCTGCTGTCATGATTCTATGTTTACGAGATATGTTACCCCCATCCCCTTCCAAACAGTACTGGCTTTGTCACCTACACTTCTTCGGCATTGGAACACATACACTCTCGGTGGTCATTTGCCATTCTCTACCATACCTGTGCACATGGGTTTGAGAACTGGCACCAAAGCTACCCCAACATATCATTTGTGTAGATGGCCCAGCTGATTACGGGATAGCTGCAGTACTGTCATTCTCTGTTTAATGTGTCTACATTTTACTCTTTATTTGCAAGTGGTCAAGATACCACTAATGCCAGTGATGGCACCAAAGCTAAAAGCAACACTCCATGCAACTGGGATATCCCTCAGTCACAGACAGGAACATCAATGAAGCCCCTGGTCACCCTGGAGACACCAGAGGAGCAGTCATCAATAGATGCTACAGAGTGACAGCAATCCAGAGATGACAGTGTGAATGACCTGGAGGAGATGGCAGTGAGGAACCACATGCTTGAGGATGACATGGAAACACCACAACTACCACCACCATCCCCCTTCACCAGTAGGGACCCATAAGAATATAAGAACATAAGATATGCCACACTGGGTCAGACCAAGGTCCATCAAGCTCAGTGTCCTGTTTCCAACAGTGGTCAATCTAGGTCACAAGTACCTGGCAGTTTCCCCAAAAGACACATGTTCCACAATGCTTGTATTGGGTCAAGCAGTGCATATCCCGGGTACCCTTTAATGATGGTTTTTGGTCCTTTCCTCCAGGGACTTGTCCAAACCTTTTTTAAACCCAACTACACTAACAGCTTTTACTACATCCTCCGGTAACAAATTCCAGAGTTTGATTACACATTGAGTGAAAAAAATATTTTCTCTTATTAGTCTTAAATAGGTTATCCTGGAGATTCATTGCATGTCCCCTAGCCTTTCTATATTTTGATGGTGTAAACAATTGATCTATGTTTACCCGTTCCACTCCATTCATTAATTTATAGACCTCTATCATAACTCCCCTCAGCCATCTCTTTTCCAGGTTGAAGAGCCCTAACCTTTTTAGCCTCTCTTCATAGGGGTATCCTTCCATCCCCTTTACCATTTTGGTGGCTCTTCACTGTACCTTTTCTAATATATCCTTTTTAAGATATGGCAACCAAAACTGCACACAATATTCAAGGTGCGTCACACCCTGGAACAATACAGAGGCATTATAATATCCTTTGTTTTATTCTCTTTTCCTTTCCTTATAATACCTAGCATTATATTTGCTCTCTTGGACACTGCTGCACACTGGGTGGAGGGTTTCAACATATTATCCACGATAATGCCTAAATCTTTTTTCTGGGTGTTGGAACCTTGCATCCTGTAACCATAGTTTTGGTTATTCTTTCCTAGGTGCATAGCTTTGCACTTTTTCACATTAAATTTCATCTGCCATCTGGATGCCCAGTCTTCCAATTTATCAAGGTCCTCTTGCAATTTTCCACAATCTTCATAAGTTTTAACAACTTTTAATAATTTTGTGTCATCTGCAAATTTGATAACCTCACTTGTTATTCCCATTTCCAGGTCATTTATGAATATATTAAAAAGCAGCAGACCCAGCACAGATCCCTGGGATACTACACTATTAACCTTCCTCCACTGAGAAAATTGGCCATTTAGCCCTATCCTCTGCTTTCTATCTTTTAGCCAGTTCCTGATCCACAATAGTACACTGCCTTCTATCGCATGACTCTTTAATTTTGCCAAAAGTCTCTCATGAGGGACATTGTCAAAGGCTTTCTGAAAATCCAGATACACTATATCAACTGACTCACCTTTATCTACCTGTTTATTCACACCTTCAAAAAATCATAACAGATTAGTAAGACAAGACCTTCCATGTTGGCTGTCTCCCATTAAGCCATGATTATCTACATGTTCAGTAATTTTGTTCTTTATAATGGTTTCTACCATTTTTCCTGATACTGACATCTGGCTCACCGGTCTGTAGTTTCCCGGATCACCCCTGGAAACCTTCTTAAAAATTGGCATTACATTGGCCATCCTCCAATCTTCAGGTATTACAGATGATTTTAATGATAGTTCACAGATTACTAATAGTAGGTCTGCAATCTTATATTTCAGTTCTTTCAACACCCTTGGATATATACCATCTAGTCCAGGTGATTTTCTACTCTTCAGTTTATGAAATAGTTGCAACACATCTTCCCAGTATATCAATATTTCTTTCAGTTTGTCTGTGACATCATCTTTAAATACCATTTCAGTCATGGGTAACATCTCTACATCTTCCTCAATAAAGACTGAAGCAAAGAATTCATTCATTTTCTCCGCTATGGCCTTGTCCCCTCTTAGTCCCCCTTTTACCCACCTATCATCTAATGGTCCAACTGACTCCATCACACGTTTTTTGCTATGAATGTACTTGAAAAAGTCTATATTATGCATCTTTGCTTCCATAGCAAGCTTCTTCTCAAATTCTCTCTTTGCCTGCCTTATCAATGCCTTGCATCTAACTTGCCAGTGCTAGTGTTTTTTCCAGTTTTCGTCATTTAGCTCTTTTTCCCATTTCCTGAAAGATATTTTTTGGCAACTATAGCCTCTCTGACCTCACCTTTAAACCATGCTGACAGTTTTTTGGACTTCCTTCCACTTTTCTTAAAGCGTAGAATACAGCTGGTCTGGTCTTCCTAGATAGTATTTTTAAGCAACACCCATTCTTGTTGCAAATCTTTAACCTTTGCAACTGTTACCCTTAGTTTTTTCTCAACTATTTTCCTCATTTTATCATAATCTCCATTTTGAAAGTTAAAAGGTAGTACTGTGGATTTCCTTACCGTCCCTCCTCCATTTATTAAATCAAATGTGATCACTATTACAAAGTGGTCCCAACATTCTTATCTCTTGCACCAGATCTTGTGTTCCACTAAGTACTAGGTCCAAAATGGTTTCCCCTCTGCTTGGTTCATGAACCAGCTGCTCCAAGAAGCAGGCATTTATTTCATCTAGAAACTTTATCTCTCTAGCATGTCCTGCCATGACACTGACCCATTCGATACTGGGGTAATTTAAATTACCCATTATTATTACTGTGCTGTAGCTTCTGTTTGCTTCCCTGATTTCTTTGAACATTTCATGATCCATTTGTTCATTCTGCCAGGCGGTCGATAGTACACCCCCACTGCAATCACCTTCCCATTCCCCTTTTTACATGAAATTTCAATCCATAGAGATTGTACAGTGAATTTTGTTTCCTGCAAAACTTTGTGACTCAATGCTCTCTCTTACATAGAGTGCAATCCCTCCACCAATTTGATTTGCTCTATCATTACGATATAGTTTGTACCCAGGTATCACAGTGTCCCACTGGTTGTCCTCCTTCCACCATGTCTCTGAGATACCAATCATATCTAACCTCTCATTTAGTGCTATATATTCTAACTCTCCCATATTATTTTTTAGACTTCTAGTATTTGCATACAAGCATTTTAGAGGCTATATTTTATTCATATTAATCTGGCTATTGGTAGGCAGGGGTAATTTGAAATCTTCAAGTTCTGTCTGATCTGTACTCAAGGGCATTTGGGCTACTTTTGTCTTTACTGGAACCTCTCTGCTGATATGCCCTAACTTCAATGTTTTGCTAGTATTTTTCAAGGATACATGGTTCTGAACCATGCGCTCTTGGGTGACTGTCGGCTCTCCCCTATTATCTAGTTTAAAAGCTGCCTTATCTCCTTTTTAAAGGTTAAGCCAGCAGTCTGATTCCATCCTGGTTAAGGTGGAGCCCATCTCCTTGGAAGAGCCCCTCCTTTCTCCAGAATGTTCCCTAGTTCCTAAGAAATCCAAAACCTTCTTCCTTACACCATTGTCTAATCCACACATTGAGACTCCAGAGCTCTGTCAGCCTTTTGGGTCTTGCGTATGGAATGGGAAGCATTTCAGAGAATGCTACCCTGGAAGTTCTGGATTTCAACTTCCTACCTAAAAGCCTAAATGTAGCCTCCAGAACCTCTCTATCACACTTCCCTAAGTCATTGGTACCAACATGTACCAAAACAGCAGACTCCTCCCCAGCACTATCTAAGACCTTGTCTAGGAGGTGCGTGAGGTCCGCTACCTTCGCACCAGGAAGGCATTTTACCAGGCAATCCTCATGTCAATCAGTCATCCAGCTATCTACATGTCTTATGATCGAATAACCAACTATAACGGCTGTCGTAACCCTTTCTTCATGGGCACATGGCCCTGGAGAAACCTCCTCTGTGTGAGAGGGTTTGCATCACCTGGAGGACAGGTCCTAGTTACAGGATCATTTCCTGCCACACCTGGATAATAATCTCCTGTCATGTGACTTCTCTCCTTCATGGCAACTACTAGTACTACTAGTGTGCATTTGTATAGAGCTACAAGTTGTATTCAGCACTGCACAGACATTTAAGAGACAGTCCCTGCTCATTAGAGCTTACAATCTAGTCAAGACAGACAACACAGAAGGTACAGACAGGGATAAAACAAGGGGGAAAGGTAAAGAACCAAGGAGATCAGGTGAATCAAGATCCAAAAGCAGCAGCGAAGAGGTGAGTTTTCAGCCTGGATTTGAAAAGGGTCAGAGAAGGTGCCTGGTGTACAGACACAGGTAGTTTGTTCCAGGCATAGGATGCAGCAAGGTGAAAGGAGTGAAGTCTGGAGTTAGTAATAGAAGAGAAGGCACAGATAGAAGCAATTTGCTAAAACAGAGGAGTTCCCGAGGGTGAGAGGGTGTAAGGAGAGATAAGAGAAGAAAAGTAGTGAGGAGCTGCAGAGTGAATGCATTTATAGGTCAGCAAGAGAAGTTTGAACTGGATCCTGAAACGGATAGGGAGCCAATGAAGTGACTTAAGAAGAGAGGTAATATGGGCATGATGAGGCTGGCGGAAGATTAGCCGGACAGCAGAGTGTTGAACAGATTGAAGGGGCGAGAGATGATTCAAAGGGAGACCAGCAAGAAGTAAATTACAGTAGTCAAGACAGAAGGTGATTAAGGAGTGGATAAGCATCTTAGTAGTGTGTTCAGAAAGGAATGGGTGGATTTTGTTGATGTTATAGAGAAAAAAATGGCAGGTCTTAGCTGTCAGATAGATGTGTGTGGAGAAGGAGAGAGAGGAGTCTAAGACAACCCCAAGGTTGCGAGCCAAGGAAACAGGAAGGAATAGAGAGTTATCCACAGAGACTGAGAAAGAAGGAAAAGGAGGGGAGGTTTTAGGGGGAAAGATAAGAAGCTCAGTCTTGGCCATGTTCAATTTCAAGTGGCGGTGAGACATCCATTCAGCAAAGTCAGAAAGGCAGGCAGAGATCCGGGTCTGGATTGCTGGAGAGATTTCAGGCGTAGAGGTAGATCTGGGGGTCATCGGCATAAAGATGATACTGAAAGCCATGGGAAGAGATGAGCACACCAAGGGACTGGATATATAGAGAGAAAAGGAGCAGACCCAAGACAGATCCTTGGGGTACACCAACTGAGAGCGGGATAGCAGCAGAGGAGGATCCACCAGAACTAACACTGAAAGAGCAATGGGAGAGATAGGAGGAGAACCAGGATAGTACAGAGCCCTTAAAACCAAGTGAGGATAGAGTATTGAGGAGAAGGTTGTGGTCAACAGTATCAAAAGCAGCAGAGAGGTCAGGAAGGATGAGGACAGAGTAAGGCCCTTGGATTTTGCCAGGAATAAGTCACTGGAGACTTTGGCAAGAGCCGTTTCAGTAAAGTTTAAAGGACGAAAGCCAGATTGTAAAGGATCCAGGAGGGCATGAGTGGAGAGGAAGACAAGGCAACAGGGATGCTGCCAGACTGGAGGTGGGACTTCAGTACTATATCCCTGTAGGTCTCGTCTATGTACCTCTCTGTCTTCCTTATGTCCTCCAAGCCTGCTACTCTAGCCTCCAGAGATCAGACTCGTTCCCTGAGAGCAAAGAGCTCCTTGTATCTAGTGCATATGTAAGACCCTCACCAACTGGGAGAAAATCATACATGTGACACTCAATGCAAAAGACTGGAAAGCCCCCATCTCACTGCTGGTCTTCTGTCTGCATCTTAGTTTTAAGGTTGTGTTAGGTATTTATTTATTTTGCTGTATTTATTTTATTTTGCTGTATTTATATCCTGCTTTTCACCGGGTCAAAGCGGTCAATTGGGGGATACATTTAACATGAAGAGATATGAGACACATATGATAATACTTACAGGGAACATGGGCAATGGAGGGTTAAGTGCTTGCCCAAGACCACAAGGAGTGCCTATAGGACTAGAAATCCCAGTCCCTCCGGCCTGAGATTGCTGTCCCCAGGTGGGACTTGAACCCCTGGCCCTCCGGCCTGAAGTACCTTGTCCTAACCACTAGACCACTCCTCCCTAGTAAGTTGTTTACTTACTAAGGTTTGCTGGGGATACTTATACTAAGAAAACTATAACTAATACGTTTAATGGACTTTGTTCACCTCAAGCTTAATTAATCTCAGGTCCTGATGAGGATAAATAGCTGCACTCAAGAGTGAATATGCCACTTCCTTCCCTTTAAGAGGTTTAGTACCTATAAAACTATGATTATCCTAGGGGTTGGTAGGAGTCGGGGAGGGAGGAAAGGAAAGAAGACATTAAAAATTGACTGCTACACAGTGGCCTGTCCTGTGATTCACACAACCCTTGTTTGGATAGAGGGTCTTTCAAAATGCCCCTTTGATCTGTCACTTGGCTTTAACACCTATTTAAAACAGTTTTACAGGTCTCTTGCCCACTATCTAGAAGGCCTCTTTGTAAAGATCTCAAGAAACAATTTATTGCTCAAAGAATACTGACCCTGTTTTTCCTTTTATGCTAAGTTATACTCTGATTTGATTTAAATTAAAGCTCTTTGCTGATACTAGGTCCTGACTGAGTATGAAATTTAAACTAGCTCTCTACTGGGTTTTAAAATTTAACCAGAAAGCTCTCTGCTGTGTTTTAAATACTAGGCCCTGACTGTTGGGGTTTTAAACTTAAACTGAAAGCTACCTGTTTAGTTTTTAATTTAACTAAAAGCTCTTTGCTGATACTAGGCCCTGACTGATTTAACAAATACACTGGATTCTAATTTAGATAGATTAATCAGCTTTAATCTAAAGAATTCCTTTTTCCCCAAGATTTTGAAAATTTCCCAAAAGTAAATACAATTGCAGATCTCACTCCATAAGTAGTAGTCCCTTTTTGCAGTCCTTCAAGACTCAAAAAAACAGGAATGCTAGTTGGTAGTTGTGATTACTTTTACCACACCAGTTTGGTGGGGGGATTAGCGCTGTCAAGTCAATGCTGACTCCTGGTGACCCAGTTGCCTCTGGGTTTTCTTGGCAATGTATTGCAGGCAAAACCAGAAATGCTAGCTGATAGTTGTGATTACTTTTACCACGCCTGCTGATTATGCTCATTCCATTCATGAGGAAGGTGGCCGTGTCACCAACTGGGGAAAGGCTGCTTCAACAGAATACTGCATATCTGCAGATATGCCATGAGCAAGTGGACATTATGAAGCAGTCCTTAGAAGTGTAGAGGGTGGAGGGGCAGCTGTCATAGATATTTCACAAACACTCCTGGAAGAGATGAGAGGACTCCATCATGACCTGCATTATTTATTCATCCAAGTGTGTGCTTTCTCCACCCATATGCAGCTACCGACCAGTGCACCGGGCAGAGCCTCTTCACTATCAGCTCTCAATCTGCCAGCTGCCCCTCCACCCACAAATGGAGGTAGCATAAGGATTGATACCTCCCATACAACCCAGAATACCCCTCCACCTGGTAACATACTGGGAGCTTCACCCCATAGCTCCAGACCTATGCTTCCTAGACTTCCAGAGAGGTAGCCAAGGGGGAGAGTGATATTTCATCTTCTAGTGACAATGATTTTGCACTCTCCACTGGTCCTGACCCTTCCAACAAGGGCAGCAAGGGGCTGAATGCCAGAGTTAGGGGCACACGAGGAATGGGTAGGGGTAGGGGAAAAAGTGCAGGCTGGCTCAAAGGAAACCATGGCAAGTAGCAGGATGTGTAACACATCCATACATCAAGGCACGTCTTGTGCTACCTGGATGCCCATCTGGCATCTATCTTTCTAAATATTGGCATTGTATCATTGGAGACATGCACTATCATTGGGTAAGAGGGGGAGGGATGTCTGTGGGACTGTTAGCTGTGGAGTGGTGGGAAGGGAAGCTGGTGGATTATTATGGTGGATGATAGAGGTGAATGTGATGGGGAGTTTGTGAGGGGGATGTGGGTAATAGACTCAGCTGTGCAGAGTATTTTATTTATTTATTTATTTAACAATCTCTTATATACCGCAGCTTCCTAAGATCAGCTGCGGTTCACAAATAACAACAGGCAACAAATCATGGATTTGTTTTACATATAACGTCATATAACTATAACCAATGTACAGTAAACAGAAATGTTGAACAGATAGCACTGAACAGTGCAACACTATATACATTATGTACATTAACATTATATTATTAAATACATATACAAGTTATGTGGGATATAATCATTATGAGTAGTACAGATGCGGATAGGGCAGGTTTTCTTTTCTGTTATAGTGAGATGTAGATAAAACTGTTTAGCCTTTGTCTAATTCTTTTGATGGCATGTGTGCAATGTGGTGCATTATGGGAGTGAAGAGGTATAGGCGCCTAGGATCATGTGTAGTAGTACACTTTCTTGTAATAAAGCACTTACATTCATATAAAATATCTCTCAATTAGTTCATTTTTGGCTGTCAGGCCTTGCCTGTAGGGATGTTCATCCTCCACCTGGCTTCAGTATGGCCCCCTCCTCGCATTCTGTTTCCACTGGTCTTAGTGCTTGGTCTTCAGCAGGCCATGATGATCTGGCACACTCTGGTTAGGCATAGAGTAGCTCACCTCTGGATCTGTCAAGACACTGAAAATGTGTCTTCAATTGATCAAACATTCTTTTGATATGCATCTATGGGATTGATTATATCACTCCTCTGCTTTTGTCTTAGGTGCTACGATGGGGGTCATGATCCAACTCCAAAAAGGATATCCTCTATCAACTGCAAGACAAGTGGGTGGAGTTTACACTAGGGAGGAGTGCACATGGTTCAGGACATTATATTTTCCTTGCAATGTTTAACGGCCCTGGCTGCACACAGCTTCAGGTCCATGCATGTCTATGGCCGCTGATTGTCATGGCCCTACAACACATCCCCTCCCTCCCCCCCATTGGTGATTGGCTTACAGTCTTTCCACATCTATGCTTTTGCTGCCTCCGTCCTTCTCTATAGCAGGAACTGCCACTGCTTGGCAAAAAGGATTACACTGTTCTGTAGTGGGAACAGCTGCAGCTGCCGGGGGAAGCAGTGATATGGCAGCAAAAGAGCACCAGCATGTGCCCGGAATCCAAAACCTGTTGACTAGGTGACTGCCTATGTTTGCCTTATAATGACCCAGGGGGGGCTGTTCTTGGAATGTGCTTCCTTACCTTCTGCCTTTGGGTCCTCTCCTACATCAATTGCATAGGTTTGAGATTTCTGATGGTCCACAGACCCTTGCATATATGTTTTGGAGGCTGGATTTGCAGTCAGCTCTCCTGATGTTGGACCCTGCAATATGTTAGAAGAAAGGCAGGATAGAGGAGATATGATAGAGATGTTTAAATATCCCCTTGGCATAAATGCACAGGAGGAAAGCCTCTTTTGATTGAAAGCAAACTCTGCTACGAGGGGATATAGGATGAGGGTGAAAGGGGATAGACTCAGGAGTAATATGCAGAAATATTTCTTTATGGAAAGAGTGGTAGGTGCATGGAATAGCCTCCCTGTGGAGGCGGTACAGATGATGACAGTATCTGAATTCAAAAAAGCATGGAACAAACACGGAGGATCTCAAAAGGAAAAAAGGGGAATATTGTAGTAGTTGATATGGAAGGGAAGACTAGATGGGCCTCAGTATTAGGATGCAGGTGGAGATAGTTCATTCAAAAGCAAGGGTCCTCGACTTCAGGAAAGCTACCTTTGTCAAGATGGGGAAATATCTCAAAGAATTGTTAGCTGGATGGGAACATCTGCAGGAAGTAGAACTTCAGTGGGCTATTGTGAAAGGAGATATTTTAAGAGCAACAAACCTTTTTGTTAGGGAAATAAATAAAAGTAAGAAGAAGAAGAGGTCAATATAGTTTTCAAAAGAAATAATTGAAAAGGTAAGGAAAAAAAGGTTAGCCTTCATAAACTATGAGAGATTACAGAAGGAGGAAGGCAAACCAGAGTATCTGAAGAAGCTAAAGGAGGCTAGTAACAAAGTCAGAAAGCAAAGATGCAAATGGAAGACAAATTAGTCAATGCAATGATATAGTATATGGGGAGATAACTTTTTTCCACGGTGAGGGATAAGTGCAAAGATGGCACTGCGAAACTCAAGGGCAAAGGGGAAGAATATGTAGACGCTGATGAGGATAAAGCGTGATTGCTTAGCAAATAATTCTGTTCTGTGTTCACAAATGAAGGGCTGGGTATGGGACTTCAGAAAACAAACATAAATAGGAATGGAAGTGAGTTAGGCCTAGAACAGTTTTCAGAAGGATGTGCTCATGAGGCAGTAGCTAAACTCAAAGTAGACAAAGCAATGTGGCCAAATGGGATTCATTTAAGGGTATTGAAGGAACTTAATCCAGGCTCTGCTGTCTGACCTTCTTTTCAATGTTCCTTTAGAGTCAGAAGTGATCCCATGAGACTGGAGATGGGCAAACGTGGTTGCTGTCCAAAAAAAAAAGCAGAAGTAAGAAAGAAGTTGTATACTATAGGACAGTTAATTTTCCCTCTGTGGTGTGTAAATTAATGGAAACACTGTTAAAGCAGAGGATAGTGTGGTTCTGGAGTCTAGTGATTTACAGAATCCAAGACAGTATGGCTTTACTAGAGGCAGGTCTTGTCAGATGAATCTGATTGATTTCTTTGACTGGATGACCAGAGAATTGGATTGGGGAAAAGTGCTAGATGCAGTATATTAATATTTCCGCAAGACTTTGACACCGTTTTGTATAGGTGACTAAGAAATAAAGTGAATGCCCTTGGGATGGACCCTAAAGTGACTGAATGGTTAAGAAACTGTGAGTCAATGGCAACAGAGGGTATTAGTAAATGGAGCTCACTCTGAAGTGTGTACACAGGGATCAATCTTTCTTCCTGCTCTTCCTAACATTTTTTCTAAAGAATATTGCAGAGGCTCTTTTGAGAAAGGTTTGACGCTTTGCGGATCATTCCAAAATCTGCAACAGGATAGACACCTTGGAAGGTGTGAATAATTATGAGGAGAGATCTAGCAAATGTAAGGAATGGTTGAAAGATTGGCAGCTAAGATTTAATGCTAAAAATGCAAGGTCATAAATTTGGGCTGAAAAAAAAAAAAAGAGTGATACAATATAGGGGGTGGAGTATGTCAGTGCATGAAAAAAGAGTAGAATCTGGGGGTGATCATATTGGATGATCTTAAAGTGACCAATCAGTTCGGAAATGATGGCAAAATTCAGAAGGATGCTTGGATGCATAAGGAGAGGAATGGCCAACAAGAAAAAGGAAGCAAGAGTGCCTTTGTGAAAGTGTATGGTGAGCCTCATTTGGAGTACTGTGTTTAGTTCTGGAGACCTCATCTTCCAAAGGATGTAAACAGGATGGAGTCAGTCCAGAGGGCAGCTGCTAAAATAGTCAGTGGTCTTCATCATAAAACATATGGGGATAGACCTTAAACATCTCCACATGTGGAGGAAAGGTAGAAGAGAGGAGATATGACAGAGACATTTAAATACTTCCATGGTATAAATGCACAGGAAGTGAGTCTCTTTTAATGAAATTACGAAAGTGAAAGGGAATACATTAGGGAGTAATTTAGGTAAATATTTATTCATGGAAAGAATAGTGGATTTGTGGAACAGCCTCTCAATGGAGATGGTGAAGGTGAGAACTGTATCTGAATTCAAGAAAGAATGGACAAATAAATAAGTTCTCTAAGGAAGAGGAAGAGATTGTAGAGCTTAATAGATCTTATGTATGAACAGAATGATAGGCCATATGGTCTTTATTTGCCATAATTTTCTAGGTTTCTATGCACAAGCATTTGTGTGCTACTGGAAGCCATTGTAAGGATCTATTTTATAAAGACACATGGGTGCCCATGTTGCCTTTAGAAGATAAGCATAAGATGTATGTCATTTTAGACTTTTCACATAAGCACCTTGTTATAAAATTATCCCCCATATATGCATGTTTATGTGACTATAAACTGTCCATACAGAAACACTACAAAATGTTACATGCTCACATGTATCTAAGCCACATTTTTTAATCTATGGTTAAGTTCGTTACCTCTGGCTCCTGCTTAGACATCTTTCTTTTCTTTCTATACCCACCTTTTATGCATCTTAGGAGGATAATTTTATAATGGATTTTCTGCACATAAAGGAGGTTATTTTAGAAGCTCTATTTGTGATTTGGATGTCTGAAAATGGGCAATTGTATGTGCAATAGACAGTGAATTCTCTGGACCCAATTTAGAAAGCTGGATATATAAAAGTCCCTGGTGTAAGCATGTCAATGTAGCACATAGGCGTAGGTGGAGGCATGGCCTGGGTGGGGCAATGGAGATGTACATCGTGGTGTGATTTCAGAACAGCAAACTCATGTCTGGCCCTAGTTGTTGAGGTGTCCATGCTTCTACCTACTCCTGACCATGAATAAGATGCTAAAAAGTACTCATTTCATAGCCACAATGCTTTCAGGGGGAAGAGCAAAATGTGCTTTCATCACCACAATTAATGTTTTCTGGCCAAAAAGCCTGCATGTAAATATGTACTCCAAATATATCACTGGCCCGCTCATGTCTCATTATTTGAAATGCATAGCCAGGATCTACAAGTCTCATAATATAGTCTAGTCGCCCCCCTCCCCCCCCCCCTTCTGAAATTCCACTGGCAGAATGTCCAAGAAACCCAGATCTCTGGAATCCCAAGTCAGGAATGTCCACAGCTGTGAAATGACCCGCACCTGTGCACATACCTGGCCTTGCTATCTACACAGGCCCATCGCCAGAACCAGTTACTGGGACATTTCGCTTTCAGGACGGAGACAGCGCAATTTCAAAATGCACTTATACATGTCTCCCTTCACCACTGCTACTTGCCTAGATTTTTGGACATTGGGCTCTAGAAGTCCCAGGTTCTTCCTAGATGTCCCTTCTAACATCCCACTTTAAAGCTATTTTACTTGTGGAAAAAGGCTTTTATAAAATTACCAGTCCATTTACATACATAAACGAATGTGTGTACATTTTCACTGTACATAGGCATTCCCGGGTATGTAGTTTGGGTGAAGTGGGGGATAGAGCTGTGATGTATGCATGCATTTTATAAAATTTGCAAGTATGCATGTGGAGTAAATGCAAATATTTACACCAACTTTGGAGCAGGATTAAATTTGTGTGTGAATATATGTGACCTCTTGAGACTGGTTCTGGACCTATTTTATAAACTGTTTTTAAAATAAGCACCATTGTAGACTTTGGTCTAGGCGTACTATTAGAAATTCAGTACCAGAATGGTGTAATATACTGTTTTATTCCCTGTTCAGCATTTAAATGCTTCTGTTTGGCACTATGTACATCTGGAGCATAATAAAAACAGAAAAAAAGAATATAGATAAAAACAATGAAGGGGAAGTGCAAATATGTAGTGAAAACATGTATATTGTCCCATGATATCTCTTTAATTTTGAATGATTCACAGTAGTCTCCCTATACAAAATAAACTGTAAGGAAACACACAAATTTGCTAGATAATAATGGGAATTTTATAGCAAAATTTAACTGCTAACAAATACAAACCTTTCTAGGCTTTTGGGAACAAGACCATTTGTGATAAGTATGATTTGTTGCAAAAACAAATGAACAACTATCTTTTGGAAAAAAAAATTGGTTTTGCACTAATTCCAAACCCTGAAGGCTGTTAATGTGGCTTCCTTGCTTTATTTGTAATTCTTACAATTTCTTCTGGCTTTCAGGTTCTCCTTACTATTACAGTGCAACTCGAGGAGCAGCTCCACCTGCAGCTGCTACAGCCTATGACCGTCACTGACCCAAGGAACTACGAACTCAAGCACTTACTACCCATGTCCTCTGGAAAAAAGGCATTCATATCAACAAACCAGAATGAAGAAGCAAAGGGAGGACATGTTTTACAATGAAAAACTTATAGACAAGTGGACACATTTTCCCCCTAAGCTGGGTGAACTGAATTTTTGTATTATTAATGTTTAACTGATTCTGAATCTGACAACAAAATAAACAAAAACAAGAATTCTGCAAATATTCCATATCGTTTAAATGGCTGCCGACTACTGGGCAAGCTGCATCTGAGTTTCTGAGTTGCACCAAATCATGACAAAACATTTGCAATTCTGAGGATGGGATAGCATTTAGGAAACTGAGACAGTCTTTGTAACTCAGCATGGGCTGCCAACTAATTGATAATGGAAGACCAGTCTCTTCAGTTTCATAGTATCCATGTAAATACTTCGCTTCTTTGTGATTCTATGAGATTGGCTTAGCATAAGCGCCATCATACTACATGGCTCCCTCAAAATGCGTCCAAAAACAATATGCACTGATTCAAAGGATTCAGAAAGCTTTAACCAACTTTGAACCAGGTTAACATTCTGTTTAGCTAAATTTGGGGCTAAAGTGGTTTGGGGTGTTATTGTTTAATATGAAGGCCTTGTGATCATATGATGGCATTATAGCACATGAATAAATGGAAAACCAGCAGTATGTGACATTTTACAGCTGAATATTAATTTAGATTTATTTGATTTCATAATTCCAAATAACACTCATAAAATAATTTCTGAGTAAATAACTTCAAGGAAGAAATTTATAGCCACAACCATAAAACTTAAGTATTCCTAGATAGACTATGGGCCTGATGCAGAGATGCGAATAGCGGGGTTGCACGTCCAGCCCTGCTATTTGCCGGAACTGTATGCTGCCTTTGATGCTCCCTGCATACACAGAGCTACTGTGCAGGAAAGCTGGACGAGGCAGGAGAATGGGTGGAATGGGGGTGAGCCGTAGCACCCGGATATATAGGGCCAATTCAGGTCGCAGCCCTGTACATCCACAGGCTGCAGTCTAGACATGGAGTTTATACCACTTCAGAAGTGGTATAAACTCCAGGTGCGGCAGCGAGCAGCCCACACAACCCCACCACACAGCCAGTGGAGAGGCAGGTGAATCCCCGCTGCCAAGTCCTGGCCCTGACTACCCCCACTGACGGTCGGGTGGCAGGAAAATGATGTTCGGCAATGCAACAGGCATTCAGCACTCTTGCTGGGCATCCCAATGCCATGGCAACGGGATGCCACGGCACTGGCACTGCAGCAGGAGCATAGGGCAGGCTGGATGGAGTGCTGGGTGGATGTCTCGCATCACAGAATTGGGGCATAGCTAGGCTGTCAAGTGCACGATTCTACAGCCACAGGAATGTCTAGCTCCTGTAGTTGCAGAATCGAGTCCACTTTGGGGCCATCCATTTTTCGGCCATCCGGAAGGCCCGGACATGCCCCTCGCTGAATCAGGCTCCACGTGTAAATCTGCAATTTGTTATTTCAGTTTTGTAAATCAGAACAAAAAGAATTTCAGGTTTGATAATACGAGTATGTCACATGTCTTACAGTTAGGTTAAAACTATATCATAAAATATAAGCGTAGCTTTAACAATAAGATTATGTTTATAAAACATATGTTTTCAATCCAGTTAAGCATTCCATGATTTGAAGACAACATTTTTCTTTCAAACTGATACCTTAATGTATTTACAAGTTTTTTACAGTTTATGAAGAGCTACTCCCTAAAGCAGTATTTCTCAGGCTGATCTTTCAGTCCAAAATGAATATGCATGAGATAGACTCATGTATATTTATTGTGGACATTGCAAGAACCAGACTGGCTAAGGAACACTCCAGGACTGTCTTGAGAAACACTGCCCTAAAGGATATTATAAAAGTGAGCCAGAAGTGGGAAAAGAAGTGGCCTAGCAGCTAAAGCACTGAACTACAAGACTGCAGAGCCAGGCTTCCAGTCCTGTATTTGCCACTGACATTATTCTTGACCTTGGGCATTCATCTTATCTCCCATTGCCTCAGGTACCTACTGAAATTGTGTACTCAGAGTAGAGTTTTACAGTTGTGGTCAACATTATTGGCACCCTTGCATGTCAACCACTTAATGTCCAATATCTCCTAAAACAAAAGTGGCCAGTGAAATGGCTTTATATATGCACAAATGGTTAACACATAAAAAATCAAATAAAACAAGACCAATTAAAAAAGGAAATATTATAAAAAGCAGAACATTACCAGGACATGATTATTGGTACCACTTCAAATCAGTTTGAACAGAAGAATCACATTTCAATTGCAGTAAAATTAGACACACCTGTGATCAATTGTCAGTACTCACATCACTTAAATCAACCAATGAATGATAGCTCTAATATTTAAAATTGCCACATTCACTCCCTGTTCCATTTTCACAATGATGAAGACAAGAGAGCTGCCTGAGACCATCAGAAAAGCCATTATCACCAAACATCAAACTTCATAGGGGTACAAGGCCATCTCCAAAGACCTTGGGATTCCTATGTCTACAGTTTGCAATGTTATTAAGAATTTTTCTGCTCATAGAACTGTCAAGAACCATCCAGGACCTGGTGGGAAGAGGAAAATTAATCCATGATGTCTTCAAAGGTTAGTGTGAACTGTTGGAAAAACACCACATAGAACATCCAAAGAGCTTAAAAGGCTGACCTGTAGCTATCTGGAGTGGTATTTTCAACACGCACCATGTGCCACTTACTATAAGAAGGACTTCATGGGAGATGGCCAAGGAGGCCTGACTGCCAAAGAGAGACATAAAAAGGCATGCCTGATCTTTGCCCAAAACCACCTTGAGATACCACAGTCCTTCTGGGAAAATGTTCTGTGGAGAGAAGAAACCAAACAAGCTCTTTGGCAATGCAGGCCAGCGATACATTTACAGGCAAAGAAATGAAGCTTATAAGGAAAAAAAACACCCTTCTTACAGTTAAATATGTTGGAAGTTCCATAATGTTGTGGGGCTGTATTGCTGCCTCAGGAAATGGAGGCCTAGAATGTATTAAAGGAATCATGAAGACAGAGGTCTACCAAGGTATTTTGGAGCAAAATGTGCTACTTACTGTCAGAAAACTAGGTCTGGGTCGAAGGTCATGGGTTATCCAGCAGTACAATGACCTAAAACATACATCCAAAAGTACAAAAGAATGATTAAAAAGGAACAAATTGACTGTTTTAAACCGACCAGCAATGAGTCCTGATCTCAATCCAATTGAGAACCTTTGGAAAGAGCTGAAATCTGCCATTGGTAAAAGGAATCCTGGAAACCTTCATGAGCTGGAACAAATCACAATTGATGAGTCCGATTTAGGCAACATATAGATGGCTACAAGAAACGTTTGGATGCTGTCATCACTGCCAAGAGTTGTGCAACCACATATTAGTGAAGGATGCCATTAATCTTTTCCAGGTCATGTTTTGTGTTTTTCTCAGAAAATGCTACATTTAAGTTGCACATACATCTTTCTTTGTTGTATACCTAATGGGCAGCCTTACTGTCCTTTAGAATAAAAGTTCTTTACTCTGTAGGAATGAATTGTAGTTGAGGCAGGTGGTAAGGCTTTGCAAGATTTTTATTATTTATACAATGGGGATTTTCAAAGGCATGCGGAGGTTCAAAACACAACAAATGCACTAGGATAACTTCTCCAAATGAAAGGATGAACACAGGAAAAACCAGGAGAAATGAAAAACAAAACTTTTCTTCTCTGCTGTTCTCTGCACTGCTCCGTGTGGTCACACACTATACTGCAGCAGAACTAAACACAGCTGGTTTCACTTTCACCAAACAACGTCTTCCCAAACTCCGTTACTCTCAACACTGAATACAACACAGCACTGCTTTCTTCTGAGTCACAGGTAAAAGCTACCTTATTAAAAGGCTTTTAAAACTCTCTCCTGTTTCACTTTCTTACTGTGGTATTCTTATGAGTCAAACAACAGTCCATTGGTATAGGAAAATCATCACATTAAGGCACAGTGGTTTCTATCTGCATTTCCTCAATGCCATTAGAATTACCAAAGTCTTTCTCATATGTGGGGACTTCTTTTAGCTTTTCTCTCTTTAGAAACTGGTGGAAGTGATCCCACAGCAAGTCAGCCTTTTCAGGTGTTTTGGTACTAGGGGTTTGAATCCTCTCACTAGAGAATAGTCTCTGCAGTGCCCCTAATTTAGAAGCTTCACAAACGTCAGAGTTATCTGGTCTGGAGTTTGCAGCAGGTACTAGGCTTTCAATCCAACGTTTCACAGTAGAGGGGGAGGGTTCCAGCTCCTGCTCAATAAAACTAGCCTTTATCTCTTTTGCCAATTTATCAGATATAAAATGGTCAGTTTTACCTTGAGGCTATTTCTCTGTGTCAGCACTGGAGCTCTTCCCACCTCTCCAATCCTCCCAGCTGTAGCAACTGTTTGACTGGCCTGCACGGCTTCTCCAATTGTCTGTGCTTCTACCTTTGAATACTGGCTTTGTCCGAGAGCGTGCCTTTCCCTTGGCACCTTCTCTCACACAGGCGGTTCTGCCTGGACTCTCTGGTTTCAGACTCTGGTCTTGGCTTTCTCTTGCCTTCCAACTGGCTCTCTGGATATTTCCCTGACCAACTTCTTTGTGGGTTCTCCAATCGGTTCTCCAATCAGTTCTGTCTCCAGGTCTGTCCTCAGGTCTCTCCTCCGGTCTCACCTGAAGTCTTCCTTTGGATCTCCCCCCAGATCTCCTTTCCTTCCCTCTGCGCGTGGTTTTTAACCCTGGCTTCCTGCTTCCTTGTGACCAATCAGAACGGAGGTTAGTCTCCACCCTTGCACTAGGGCGTGGTTTGCTTCCTACAGGGAACTGCCTTTTGCTCTGACATAGGCTGCGTTTTCCTTGTAGCTGTGCATTGTCATCCGTTTCCATGGGGATTTCTGGATTCTCTTCTGTGTCCATGCTTTCCACCAGGCTTTCCCCATCACACTTTGAACATACTATTAAAATATTATGACAACATAAAGTTGGAATATTTCCAATTATTTCTCAAGATATTGTACACAACATACCTAAAAGGATGCCAATAATGTTGACCCCAGCTGCATTGTAGTGGGATACTTATCGCCACTATTCAGCACTGCATGCCTCCAGTAGTGCTGTAAAAATTATAAGTATTATTATTAACTTACTAAGCTTTTGCAAGTTCTTTACCCACCTCTAGCATGATCTTGATGTTGCTGAATGATTTAATTCTGCATAAAAAACATACTAAATGACATATGCTGGCACTGAAGAGTATACTGCAATCCAAATATGGTTTCTACTTTACAAAACAGTAGAATATTTTAAAATCTTGCCAAATTTTAATGACCTGCTTCAAACCTTTATTTGGATTTGTGATTTGTGTTTTCCATGTGCTAGAGCTTAAAGTAACAGGAAAAGTGAAATATGACAGATGATTTGGGCTTCTCTGGTGTGCAAGACTAGTTAAGTGTGGAAAATATGACAACAAGATTCTTACCACAGAATAGAAGAAATAGAGTGGGGAAAACTGAAACATCTCTAACTGTATACATCACGCTTTTAAAATGGTTTAATGAATTAAACAGATCAAGATGGCTAATCTGGTGGGTGGTCAAGAGAGGCATCTAGCATTCTTCCATTCAGCGGATGTATAAATCCAGAAAAAATATGAATTGGTCCCATGCTGAGTAGTGGCTAAACTTCTGTGTTTACTATTCAATTTGTCACAATCATTTTTGTGCAACTATTTTGTTCATATGGGATCCAGGGGCATAGCCAAGGGTGGGACTGAGTGGGCCATGATCTTCCATTATGACATCAGGCCTACCTATTTGGTGGCAGAAAAACAGCTGAATGAGAGAAGAACTGGAGTTTGTGTCAACATTTGCACTGCTTTGTGCCCACCCATGTTAAGCCCAGGCTCTCCCAAAGAATCAATCCTGGCTACATCACTGATAAGACCCTAATGCACATGATAATTGCAGTATTTCAAAACTGTGCATTCTGTCATCTGTGGGGAGTAAAGTCTGACCAACAATCATGGTGCTAATTTCTAGGCCACTTTTCAAAGGAGAGGGCAGAAGGAATGACTGTTTTAATTGTTACTATCTGATCTCACTTCAGTAAATTCGCACTGGGAGAGAAAGTCACTTGCTCAGTGTTACACAGAGAACATTTGAGAGAGCGGGGACTTAAGTAATGCTATTTATTTCTCAGTAATATTTCTGTAAAGCACATGCAAATGGAATTTTCAAAAGTATACGCCATATGTTACCCTCTTCTGCCTCTCGCAACTAGCAGATGGAAATTCCAGGACACTTTTAGCACATATGCTTTATGTTAATTGTGTAGTTTCCCTCTGAAAAGGAGTTCAGACTAAGTGGTCCTTTTACTAAAATGTGATAAGTCATTAACATGGAAATTAACCCGTTATCTGCTGTCGCAACATAGTTTGTTATGGTGCATTATGGAAGGGCTTGACAAACCCCAGTCGCCAGGTTACCATGGTGACTCAAAAAATTGGACCTGGTGCCTAGGGCTCAAACTGATGGTGTTTGTTCTAGGGGATCCCAACTCCCTCAGGCAAGGAGCTTCCAAAGGCCATGAGATGGGATCACCAGGGGCAGCTGGCTCTGGTCCTGACTTCAATTGCAGCACTTCTAAAAGTTAGAGGCAGGGGGAGTTTTCTGTACAAACTGCTTAACTCCCTAATGAATATGCATGAGATATATTTGTATGCTCTGCCCCCATTGTATTCAAATGTATCTTATTTATCTTTTTATTTATTTAACATTTCTTATATACCACCTTTCAAGATATCAAGGCAGTTTACATTGAACAAACTGAAATTACATTGAACAGGGCATTACAACTTGTGGGACTAGAAACCCCAGTCCTTCCAGCCCAAGGTGGCTGTCCTCTAGTGGGATTTGAACCCCCAACCTTCCAGCCTGAGGTACCTTGCCCCAACCACTAGGCCACTCCTTTTGGGATACCCCAAAATCCTGGCTAGATTGCAGCCCTCCAGGGCAGGTTTGGAGACTCCTGATCTAGGGGGATGGTAAGGAAATATATAGGAGAGTAAGCGGATCAGGATCCAAAAACGGCCTTGAAGAGATGAATTTTCAGCTTGGATTTGAAATGGGGCCATAAAGAAGCCTGATGTATAGACAGATAGTTTCCTCCAGGCATAAGGAGCAGCAAGGTAGAAGGATCAAAGTCTGGAGTTGGCAGTAGAAGAGAAGAGCACAGATAGAAGTAATCTGCCAGAAGAGCGGAGTTCCCGAGGAGGGGTGTAGGGAGAGATAAGAGAGTAGTAGTGAGAAGTAGCAGAATGAGTGCACTTATTATCATTACAAGAAGTTTGAACTGGATATGGAAATGAATAGGGAGCCAGTGAAGTGACGAGATGAGGGGTTATAGGAGCGTTACCAAACTCACTCCCATTCAAGAAGATTCTGCTTCAGTCTATTCTTCATTGTTCATTTGGACTTCATAGAGATACAGTACAGTGTTCAGTCTATCTCCTCTCTATTGAGTAACAGGCAGTGTGAAACCAAGTTCATGGTTGATACAGTAGTTACAGAATCCTTTGCTAGAGGTCCATGTTTTAGCTAGTAACACATCCTAGTCTGGCTCCAACACTATTATACTAATAGCATAAGCAAACCGAAGAAAAATAGGTTACGATAAAAACTAAATAAGCAGCATTCTTATTGTGCTTGTAATATTCTAGTGGATCTGATCACTACTGAAAATCAAAGTAGTGTCCACAGCTATTTCATAATGTCTATGGCTGTAGAGGAAATGTATAAAGATATGAAACTATGATATTGTTTTTGGAAAAAAAAAGAACAATAACGTATTGGCTACAATTCCTAATAGTTGCTGCAGTTTTACCTTCTTTTTATGTTTTTAATAAGGTATCTCAGTGATGCATTAATTGCTGTCATTTTAAGGCAAATTTCAGATAGTATGTGGAGAATGGAATTGAGATTGGGATGTGCACATTTCTAATGGTATTTTAGAAAAGGCTCTGCCAAACATGGAGACTTTTCAAAAATATTTAGACGGACAGGCAGAAATGCACATATATTTGCCAAGATGTAGAGACATGTGGGAAAAAATCAACAGAGGCAGCACAGCAATGTATATTTGCAAGTTGGTATTTTGCAGCTTATACATGTAACTAACACATGTAAGTTGGTATTTTGCAAATGTATATGTATACATGCCACCAATTAACTACAGAGGCTGCTATCTTTAATTATTATAAAGGGCTGGCCGAAACAAGCACTTATTAAAATCTTTGCGTGCCAGAGAGCATCTCTAAATCTTAGTATGGGCAATTTTGGTCATACACATTCATTCCCTATGTGAAATGAGGACTACACATATAGATTTTTAACATGCCAGCCCATGTCCTAACCATATCCCCAAAATGCTGCCTTGCAATTTCTACTTATTATGAACATTCATGTGCAAATTTAGCCCTTTCTAAAATCCCCATTTAGATGTGGATGCCATTTTCATGTGCAAATGCTGAATTTTCCACATGAAAACTGTGAATAAGGCTTACAAAATAAGTCCCTTTGGTGAGTATAGAAAATTATATATGTTTTATGTTAGGTGTGGAAAAGTTCTGGTAACCATTAGTATCCTTTGAAGTTCCTGAAAGTTCCTATGGCAACCCGTGATTAGGTCCATTGAAGTCATTGGCAACAAATAGCAAATCCCCAGGACCTCAGTAGTTTGCCAACAGTTGTCACCCACTGTAAGTTAACCATCCTTTGCCTGGAATGCATCAGCTGCTCCCTGAATGGCGTAATCTTGCTTTATTAGGTACTAGGCATTTTCTATCAGTGACTTGGTAATCTGTGAAAAAAATTTTTGACTATATTTTAAGTTTTCAAAAAATTCAGATGGGACAATATTCCTATATTACAGTCAGTATTTTGTTTTAAACACTGGTTATAGAGTTTAAATTATCCATATTTATTCAGTGCTGCAATCCAGATAGCACGTGGTACTGAATATACATGGTGGCCTCCATGCATAGCAGCGATATTCAGCTGCTATTCATTTTAGCCTTTTGCTGTCTTAAATTAAACTGCATAGCTATATAGATATCAGCTGAATATTGTTAATTGTTCAAAAAGTGCCAGGGTGCTCTCTAAGAATTCTCAGCAGCACTATAAAGATAGGACAGTGAAAATTCATGGATAGGGCTCTTTTCCATATGGAAGGTAATTTTATAATATGGTACCATAGATAGCTACATAGACACCTATGTAGGCATTATTTATAAAGGCAAGCAGGCCCCTACTTGTGGCAGAGAATGTGCCTTGAATGTAGGTGCTACGTATCACTTATACCTGCTCATGAGCAGCAGTAAAAGTTCACATTATTTTATGCATGTATGAGACATATTTACTAAAGTGTGTTACCCTGTAGTGCAGACTTTATCAAGCGTTTGAGCACCACATTAAAACGTAGTTTTGGATCCCCCTCTCAAAATCCTACACTACCTTGGTGGCACTCAACTAGCTTGGGTGTCAGTAGCCTGTGTTTGTCACGCTTGCCGTCCTTTACATGTATGCACTTAATGTCACCTCAGTGGGTCACATTAAGTTCATCCACATGTTGGAGGAACATGCTTCTTAAAGTTAGCGCGGGCCCCACATGCTGGTAGCACAGGCTTAGTAAACATGCCCTAAATATGTATAGATTGAGGTATTTTGTAATCTACATATGAACTTTGCTCATGCTCCACCCAGATACAACCCTGGCTCCTCTTATTACTGGAAAAGTGTGCACCTTTTAAGAGGTCATTCATGCATGTATGTAGTGGGAGCCTTCTTTAAGAGGACAAGTAGGTGCTTACTTATGTACTATTTTATAAAGACACATAGGTGACTATGTGTCATTATAAAATATTAGCCTAAATGGCAGAAATCACACCTCAAATGCAGACATGAACATTTACACTTGTTCTCCGGTGGGTGTAAATACTCACACATATAGTTCACAAATGCATATTTAAATTAAGGTATTTTATAATTTATGTGCTTTCTTGCAAACTCTGCCCATGATCTACGCAAACCAAGCCCCCAACTCTGCCTCTTGGCAAAGTATGTGTCTTAATGCCAATGTGTGTAATTTTATAGCAAGCCATTTATACATCTATGTGGCTATATATGTGTGAAAATGACTTTATAAAAACACCTCCATAGCAGCTGACACCATATGGATAAGTGCTTTTGAATATCAGGCTGGACATTTTCTTTTACATTCTTGACTAGTTTTGCAATAGTGCTGTTATAGTCTGAAGGGACATTTCTTATTAGTAACCAGGGATGTGATCACTGGATGGTAACTACCTAGGTGATGTTTGCTATTTAGGGTTGCTTAAATATGGCATCATTTTTATTTTAAATGGGATACCTTTTAAGTGGCGTGCCTAACTGAAATGTTATGCGCATACTTTAAAGACTGCACAAAATGATCCATTTTCAAACACAAGATATTTGCTTCGATTGAATTTGGATATCAGATTGTTATGTGGATAAATATATGTATATCTATATGTATGTATTTATAGAGAGCTAAATGGATAGATATAAATATATATGTGACACAAGACAGGGCTGTAAACAGATGCATTAGCAACATGTCATATACATGTGTATGTATTGAAAATGTAAGGTACATGTGTGCATCTACTACACGTCTCTGAAGTGCCTCTTTATCATGTGGCCAAGTTTGTGTGTATCATGAAAGTTCGCAAATACATTGAGATTGCTTAAAATCCTTTTACCTGTATATGGTGGATCGGGTTAATGCTACTGTTAATTATGTAACAGATAACTAAAGGACTTATATTTTAAAGGTTTTTCTCCCCTATTCTCCCCTATTGTGTCTATAGGAAAAATGCTAAATACATCTGGCCCTGCATCTTTGAAAATGTACCCCAAAGAATTGTATTTTGACTTTTTATGCAGTATTTACATTAGAAATCAATGGTAAATGACAATTGTAATCAATGATCTAGTAGATGCAACCTCTTAATCATAGTTATCCTGATTCACGGAAGTCTAATTCTGTGAGCTAATGTATCAATTGCCAAACTTTTTCACTTTGTTTCTATAAAAAAGATACAAGTAACATAGAAGATTGAGTGCAGAATGCTTTTATGTACATATAAAGAAAGAGTGTATGTATGCATACTTGTAAAATCCATGTGTCTTTGCTGGTGGTGACTGTAATAATTTCAGGCATTTTCAACTCTGCCTTGCATCTGGATCTAAATAAGACAGGAGAATGGCCAGTAGAGATTTAAGTCTTTCTCTTCTGTAGCTCAGCCTTGCATTGATATAAATCATGTCCTGGTTTTCACTTTTTAGTGGCCTTTGTGCATTCTAAAAATTACAGAAATGCATTACAACAATTGTCATTGATAACACAATCATAATTTTTGTCTTAAGACAGAAACAACTTTGTATTAAGGATCTCCAGCATCAAAGAAATACATACCTATTGTATTTGCCAAAGTCTGTGATGCCTGCATAAAAGTTTGTTTTAAAAAAAGGAAAAACAGTTATTGCCTTTGAAAATAGGAGATAGATTGATCTCTGCACAGATAACATTGCTTCTTATAAAAATGTGTATGTTTTTTATTCTTTTTTTAGTAGGGCAAGAACTGACTTAAAATCCTGGTGTTTTTTTTCTTAGTGCTGTGTGTTGCTTTTGTGTGTGATAATATTTGAATGTAATTACAGCAGTGCCAATTTGCCAAAGATGTTGAACATATTTTCTTTTTCTTTATATTTTTTAATGATGGGAAAGAGCAATTTCTTTATTTTCTAACTTTATTTTCCTTTTAGTATTGGAAATGCCCATTTTTTTAAGTTAAATGATTGACTGAAAAACCTGTTTTATTTAGATTAGTTGAAGAAACATGCAATAAGATTGGCGTAGTTTCAATATCTGTGTGTCTT
This sequence comes from Ichthyophis bannanicus, assembly GCA_033557465.1. Taxonomy (NCBI): domain Eukaryota; kingdom Metazoa; phylum Chordata; class Amphibia; order Gymnophiona; family Ichthyophiidae; genus Ichthyophis; species Ichthyophis bannanicus. Next base: position 953,411,057 of record CM066032.1, read on the forward strand.
TCCATGAGAGTGACTGTTAATTGTGAAGAATTGGTTTTATGTAACCTTTATGTGACATAATTATTTGTAAATATTTACCATAATTTTATTGGTTCTAAAAATAAAAGTAATTTTTTTTAAGTTCCAAGAATTTGGTTTTACTTTCTTTTTAATGACAATGGCCAATTTATTATGGAGCATCCAAAGTTATTACCTAAGTTAAATAGATGGTCTTGCTTGTAAGGTAAAGAAAGCAAGAGCTCTCAACAATTGCAAGAGACATAGGATTGGGTTGTCAAAATAGTCCATAGTCTATTAAACATAGGGGTATATTTACTAAGCTCCATGCTAGTATCACTACTGTAGAAACAGGGGGCAGCTGGGGACAGCCATCCCCCTAGATATATGTATTAATGCTGACAGTGGCTGCTCCGCACTTAGCATTGGCAGCACAGGTTTCAATGCCCATATTAGCAGCACTGTGGAATGAATGCACATACCCCAGCCAGGTACCTTCTAGATACGCGTTGGCCAGGTAGCATGGGTTTCTTAGTGCAGTGCCCTGTGCTACTTTTAGCATGGTGCCAGAAACTCTTGCTACTCCTGCACTACCTGGGTAGTGTGCTTTAGTAAACATGTGCCATAGGTTTACACACTGAAATCTGAAGAAATCTATGTTAACTATGGACTCAATCCACAAAATTTATCATTGACCTTAATAGCTTCTGCTTTCAGCTGTTGGCCATGTAAGAAGTTTTGTTTGAATCTGTGGACATGGATAAGGCATGGTTTATGGTTTAGGCCCTTGATATACCGCCCTTTTTACTATGCATAACTTTTGTCCCTGTAAGTTGTGGATTTAAACTAGGGAGTGATTAGGGACAGTCTATGGAAGAAGACTAAAATTATATGGAGAACAGTGATATTCAGCTGATCTCTGGATAAATTATCCATTTAAGAGTGACCAAAGAAATAACAGGCTTAAATGTATAGGACTAAAGTTATCCACATAAAGCTGTGAAAACATTGTCAGTGGCCACATTTAAGTGGATAGCTTGGCTCAAAATCTACATAAAAATGTAAAGTTTCTGTATATTTTATATTTGTGCTAGACTGCTGAACATTCAACCTAATAATTCTTAAACCTCTAATAACAAAAAAAAACCCTGCTAAATGTTTCTAATTGCTATCCAACACCTTATGACAGCCTCTGTTGGCATTAATATGGCAAGTGATTGTTGGTGATGCATAGGTGGTCAGGGTCATGCTGCTTGCTGCTAGAGCTACACATTGCTTGCCAGGTCAAACCTACTGTCAAGTAGACACTGGACATCTGTACAGATCTGGGCCCGCAACCACCTACCTAATGCATGTGCTCCGCATAACAGTGGATGGTGACCCAGGCCCACACTCTCGAGGTTGGTTGGGAACAAAGAAGGCAGCATTTATGCCCTTTGGGACAGAACACATCAAACATTTGCATATCAGACCATAGCAGCATAGAAACATAGAAATATGACAACAGAAAAAGACCACATGGCCTATCTAGTTTGTCCTTCCATAACTACAACAGTCCCCTTTTTACCTTTAGAGATCCTCTGTGTTTGTCCCATGCTTTTTTGAATTCAGTTACTGTCCTCATCTCTACCACCTCCACTGGGAGACTATTCCACGGATCCACTACTCTTTCCGTAAAGAAATATTTCTGCATATCACTCCTGAATCTATCGCCCTTCACCCTCATCCCATGCCCCTCGTAGCAGAACTTGCTTTCAATTGAAAGAGGCTCTCTCCCTGAACATTTATGCCATGGAGGTATTTAAACATCTCAATCATATCACCTCTATCCCGCCTTTCCTCTAAGGTGTACATATTAAGATCCTTCAGTCTGTCCTCATATGCTTTATAATGAAGACCACTAATCATTTTAGTAGCCACTGTGACACCGAAGTTCTACCTTATACCTGTAAGACACAGAGAGATGCAGAGTTCAGCACAATTTCTGACAGGCAGGGAGAGAAAAAGCTTCCAGGTTGCTATAGGCAACAAGGGCAGGCTGAGACACGAGGTCTGAGAGCACGCCCAGAGAACAAACACTCCCCTAGTAATCAGCAGAACAGTGTGCACATGAGCAGGAGAACGCCCCTAAACCTGAATAAAAAGCATGTTAGGCAAACAGAGTTAGATTTGGATTCTAATGGTGTGGATGTTGATTCTGATCCTGACGGTGATTTGTTTGGTGAATGCTCAGAAGCTGAGAATGACTGGGAGACTTGGCAAGTAAAAGATAACTTGAAAGTTTCAAACAGAAGGTCAGGATATTCACCAGCTGATTCTGTTGTATGTGAGCCGTGGAACAGAAAGCCCAGGAAGGATTCAAGGAGGGACAGAAAGCTTGCTACAAACAGAGGGACTAACTGGAGGAAACCCTCACCTGTGACGCAGGAAGAATTTCCTAGACACAGAGTGCCGTGGAGGGAAAGGAGAGCAGCTGATAAGGTTCCCTGTTTATCTGAAAGGAAAAACCACCAGAAGTACTTACAGCCTTGGGAAAAGGAAAGAAATGTAAGTCAGGACATTTGTATGAGTGAAGAAGATGATTGCATGTTTGTAAAGCCTTATAAGAAACTGCAAAAAACCTGTTAGGAACAGAGCAGGGCAGTTCTATGAGCTCTCTGATAAGTACTTGCCATATCATAGAGAGAGTTCTGACGAAGGTTCTGAAACTGAGTTAAGAACATTTCAAACTCTCTGTCCACAAGATAATACAGTTGAAGAGCCCATGTGTACAGATAGTTATATGCCTTATGAGGAGGACATGGACTGCTCTCTGGTCATAACTAATGAGAGTTCTCTACGCTAGCTAATCATAAGGGTGCCGTGCACAAAGCTAGAAGAATACAGAGAAAAACTGTCAGCATTTATTTCACCTGGTTCCTGTTTTGTTACTGATTCTGTACAAGCAAGAAGCTGTTTTCATTTCACCATTTTGTTTGCCAGAAGTATGGCTACCTCTTAATTTTCATACTGTGTATTACTTTGAAAATCCTGAAACCCAGGGAGGGGAATAAAGCCTGTTTTCAACCTGACACTCCGTCGCAACTACAATTTCTTACCTGGAAGGGTCAGGCCCAGCAGTGTACCTAGCTACCTATATCTAGTTGGGCCACTGCTGGTGACACCACCCTCTGCACCGACTCCATCCTGTTAGCCACCCTCTGCACCAACTCCATCCTGTTCACATCCTTTTAAAGGTGTGGTCTCCAGAATTGCACACTATACTCCAAATGAGGTTGCACCAAAGACTTATACAGAGGCATTATCACCTCCTTTTTTCTGCTAGCCATTCCTCTGCGTATGCACCCAAGCATCCTTCTAGCTTTTGCCGTCGCCTTTTCTACCTGTTTAGCTACTTTAAGATAATGAGACCCAACCACGCCTAGGTCCCGCTCTTCTTTAGTGGACAAAAGTACTTCACCCCCTATACTATATTGCTCCCTTGGATTGCTGCAGCCCAAATGCATGACCTTACATTTTTTAACATTAAATCCCAGATGCCAAATTCTAGACCATTCTTCAAGCTTAGCTAGATCCCTCCTCATGTTATCTACACCTTCCTGGGTGTCTACTCTATTGCAGATTTTGGTATCATTCGCAAAGAGGCAAACCTTACCTGAAAGCCCTTCCGCTATATCACTAAAAAAGATGTTAAAAAGAATCAGACCAAGGACAGATCCCTGGGGCACATCACTAATAACATCCTTCTCCTCAGAGTGAGCTCCATTTACTTGTACTCTTTGTCGCCTCCCACCCAACCAATTTCTAACCCAAGCAGTTACTTTAGGGTCCATCCCTAGGGTGTTCAGTTTGTTTATAAGTCGCCTGTGAGGAACAGTGTCAAAGGCTTTACTGAAATCTAAATACACCACATCTAGGGCTCTCCCTCGGTCCAACTCCCTGGTCACACAGTCAAAGAAATCAATCAGATTTGTCTGACAAGACCTGCCAATGGTGAATCCATGCTGCCTCGGATCCTGTAATCCGCTGGACTCCAGAAACCTCACTATTTTCTCTTTCAGCAGCGTTTCCAATAATTTACTCACCACCGAAGTTAAACTAACTGGCCTGTAGTTTTCAACCACATCCTTACTTCCGCTTTTGTGTAAAGACACCACATGAGCCTCTCTCCAGTCCTTTGACACCACTCCCGACTCCAACGAGGCATTGAAAAGGTCAGTCAGTGGAGCTGCTAGAACGTCCCTAAGTTCCCTCAGTATTCTAGGGTGTAATCCATCTGGTCACATTGCTTTGTCTACTTTAAGTTGAGATAGTTTCTCACGAACACAGTCTTTTGAAAATTGTTCAAGATGTCCTTTGCTTCTGTTCCTATTTGTGGGTGTTTTCTGAGGTCCTGCTCCTGGTTCTTCATCTGTGAACACAGAACAAATATATTTGTTAAGCAATTCCACTTTATCCTTATCAGCTTCTACATATTCCTCCCCTGCACCCTTGAGTCTGACAATACCACTCTTGCCCTTCCTTTTCTCACTAATATATCTGAAAAATGTCTTATCCCCCCCCCCCCCATTTTATTGCATTGGCTATTTCCTCCTCCTTTTGAATCTTTGCCTTCTTGACTACTTTGCTAGCTTCTCTAAGTTTTTCCAAATACAGATGACTGTCTTCCTCTCTCTGTGATCTCTGTGATCTCTTGTATTTCATGAAGGCCTCCCTCTTTTTCTTCACTTTTTCAGCTACTTCTTTCGAAAACCATAGCGGCCTCCTTTTCCTTTTCCTTTTATTTACCATTTTAACAAAAAGGTTGGTTGCCCTTAAAATATCCCCTTTCAGTTTTTCCCACTGTGTTTCTACATCCCTCAGCTGTTTCCATCCAACTAACGACTCCCTGAGGTATTGGCCCATCTTCGCAAAGTTAGTCTTCCTAAAGTCTAAAATCCTCACCTTGGAATGGATTCTAACAGCCCTAGTCGTAATACTGAACCACACCATCTGGTGATCACTGGATGCAAAATGATCTCCCACTACAACATCAGAAACACTTTCACCATTGGTAAGCACCAAGTCAAGTATGGCCCCTTCACGTGTGGGGTCTGTTACCAATTGCCTGAATAGTTCTCTCTGTAGAGAATCCAGATTCTCCTTACTTCTAGATGATACTGCAGCAGGAATGTGCCAATCAATATCTGGCATATTGAAATCTCCTATCAGTAGCACTTCCCCTTTCCTAGCAATGCTGCGTATGTCTTCAATTAACTCTCTGTCCACCTCTTCCTCTTGTGATGGAGGTCTGTATATCACACCAATGTAAATAGATTTCTCTTTCCCTCTTTCTAGTTTAACCCACAATGCCTCCCCTCTCCCTTTTAAGCTCTGTAATTCCAAAGCTTTAATAGTAGTTTTTACATATAGTGCCTCTCCTCCTCCCCTACTTCCTACCCTGTCCTTTCTGAATAAAGTATAGCCAGGTATAGTTACATCCCAATCATGGTTTTCTGTGAACCATGTTTCTGTAACTGCCACTAAATCCAAGTCAGCCACTCCCACCAAAGCTTCATCATCAGGGATCTTATTTCCCATGCTACGGGCATTTATACACACTGCTTTCCATATGTTACCCCTGTTACCCATTTCCATAAAGTTATTTAATGTATCACCTACCTGGGGACTTTCACTTACCTGGGGGCTTTCTTCACCCATCCCCAACGAATCTAGTTTAAAGCCCTCTTCAGTAGCCAGTCTACTACTGAAGACGCGTTGACCTTTCTTGGACAGATGGATGCCATCTCTGCTCTGCAACCCTTGGAACAGCATCTCATGGTCTAGGAAATCACTGTAGGAGTCCAACACAGCACTGCACAGGTTCCTCACCTTCAAGTGTCTCCTTCATCTCTTAGTTTTTGTCATATCTCACATATGTGTTTTGCACAACAGCTTGGGAAACTTGTTGTTGTCATATGACCATGGTGTATGGACAGGCATAGCAAGGCAAAGGGACACAAACATGTGTAGGCATCAGTTGCTAGGGCAACATTCACATCTGCTCCATGGAGACATTTTTGCCATTTTCCACTGCCAGGTCACTTCATTGGGTGATGACCTGGTATAAGTCAGTTGACACACTAAACGACCTCCAAGCCATTGTCTGCCACCCATGATATGGAACATACCACTCAAATAGCATGATCAGGTGACCATCACCCTCCTCACAACAATCATGTTGACATGTATATGTGGAGATCATACATTTTATTCTACCACTTTGCCTTGTATGTTTGTGTGCTTGCTCTTCCTGCAGGTAACAGAATGTGATGTCTCTTTATCTTTATCTTTATTTTTACTCTTGATATTTCATCCATGCAGGAGCATCAGGCTGGTTTACAATACAAAAAGAGGCTGCAATGTCAAGAAATGGAAAGGAACACCATAGTTAGACAAGACAGGAGAGAGAGACACTCATGCAAGAGGAGAGAAGGTGGAGGGGATAGAGCAGGAAAGAGAAAGTAGCCAGATCAGCATGGAGTCAGAGGAAGGTCAAAAGTGACATGAAAAAGATAGGTTTTGTGTAAGGCCTTGAATTTCTGCAAGAAGAGTTCTGAGTGGAATGTCAGAGAGAGGGAGCCCAGGAAGAAAAAGGCAGAATGGTGAGTCAGTTCAAGGTGGGTCTGGGAGGGGGGAGGCAGAAACAGACAGTTAATGTGAATTGAATGCAAGAGACCATGGGAAGTGTGAAAGTAAATGAGGTCAGAAAGGTATTGTGGGGTACCGGAATGGATGGTCCTGTGAACAATGGTGAAGTTTTGTATTGAATTCTGTACTTGATTGGGAGCCAGTAAAGATCAAGGAGTAGGGGGATGATGTGATCTGAATGGGAGGTATGAGTAAGTATGTGGGCTGTGGTGTTCTGCAACAATTGGAGTCTCTGAAACTGATACTGCAGAAAATCTGCCAGGGCCACATTACAATAATCAAGTCATGTAGAGCCCGATATTCAAAAGGCATTTACATGGTTAAAAGACAGTGAACGATGTAAATGCCTGTTAACCAGAAATTTGATGGCACATACATGGGTAGTGCCATCAAATATTCCTGACTAAAGCCCCTATGCGTCCTGATGCTAGGGGGCATTCCAGAGTTGAGCCTAGGTGGGGACCGGCGCTAACCATGCAGTGCCAATATTGGAAGCTGCACAGTTAGCATTTGGCACCTATAAGATAGGCAAAGAAAACCTTTGCCTATCTTATAGGCACTGAGGCTAACCGTGCATCATCCAATATTGATACTGCATGGTTAGCCTTGGTGGCTTCTGGACAGCATGGCCAGATCCAGATATTCACTTCCGTTACCGTGGAAGTGAATATCCGGGGCTTGGGGGTGGGCGAGCGGGGCTAAGTGGCTATGGTGTTTAGCTCTGCCCAGTTGAATATCGGGCCCATAATGACTAAAGAAATAAGGAGTGTGCTCAGAGAGGGGAGAATGAGGAAAGGGCAAACAGTGTGGATCTGCTGTAGGGAATAGAAGGAACAGTGAATGAGAGACAAGATATTTTCACTGAAGGACAGGGCAGAGTCAAGAGTGACGCCAAGGTAGTGGGGTGATGTGGCCAGTGGGATGGGAGTAGAGGCAAGCAGCAGGGTCAGGGAAGGGCAGGATGCACCAAGGATGAACCAGATAGCAGTTCATTTGTAGGGATTGAGGTGAAGATAGTTTGTAATTAGCCAGGAATGTACAATATAAAGACAAGAATTTAGTGGGGCTAGGTCAGGGACAGAGGAGCTAGTGTGTTGGTGTTTATGTGACCATTATAATGTATGGTTGATTTGGCATGATGCTGCTCTTTGTTGCCCCACCAGAGGCTGCTGCCCTAGGCAACTGCCTCATGTATCCAAATGTTGACTTCAGCTCTAGCAAGCACAGAATGATGAGAAATGCCCCATGGATAGATGGCCAAATTCATGTTTATTTATTTATTTTATTTAACATTTTTATATATCGCACTATTCATTATCAGCGCGGTTTACAAGGAACAAGGAACTTCAGACAAGATACATTTATCTGGTTTTACAATTAACAGGAACATCAACTTGGATAACAGGATAACAGGAATAACTATATACACAATAAATATTTACATAACAGTGTCAGAGTATGATTAGTGTCATGTTAATCTGTTGAAGTAGTTTGATGAGCTGTTGAGACAGGAAAGTTTACGTGTTTGGAATGTAGTTATTGATGTTTGGATGAGATTGCGCTTCTTTATTCTCGGGGAAGTATTTGAGGAACAGGTGGTGTTTCAGGGCCTTCCTGAACTGGCTGAGATCAGGGATGGCCCTAATGTGTGATGGAAGGGTGTTCCAAAGTTTTGGGGTACATAGACTGAAAGCTCTGCTCGATGTTGTGGAGTTGTATTTTATTACTTCCTTTGGTACAGTTAGCATATTAAGCTCCGTGGTTCTTCTTAGTCTATTAGTTATGATTGGTTGTATCATCTCCGATACTGAGGTGGAGGTGAGACCTTTGTGTGCTTTAAAGGTCAGGAGCAGAATCTTGAAAGTGATTCTCACTTGAATCGGAAGCCAGTGTAGTTGTTTTAGCAGGGGTGTTACATGGTCCCTTCTGGATGCTCCAAACAGCACTCTCACTGCACTGTTTAAGGCAAGTTGAAGAGGATTTAAGCTAGCTTGTGGAAGCCCTTGAAGTATGGAGTTTGCGTAATCGAAATGGGGAATGATTAGAGCCTGATAAACAGTGCGGAAATCGTCTGGATCAATCAGTTGACGGAGATGTCGGAGGGAACGGATCTTGAAGTAAATTGCTCTTACTGTGTTGGATATGTGAGTCTTCATATCGAGGTATTGATCAAGTGTCACTCCTAGGTATCGGATGTGGGGTTTTACTTGCAGCGTGGCATCTTGAACCTCCAGGCATGTGGGTGGTATGAAGTTTGGGTTCCTTGAGATAAAGAGAACCTCCGTTTTTTTGTGTTGGATTCTAAGATTTTGTGTCAGTAGCCAGTTTGATATGGCATTGAAACAGTTGGTTAAGGGAGTGAGGTCCATATTATCTATGCAGATCGGCATGTATAATAACACGTCGTCAGCATATATCATACATTTGACATTAAAAGATCTGATTATGTTACATATAGGTTGCATGTATATGTTGAATAGTAATGATGATAGAGATGACCCTTGAGGGACCCCTTGTTCTTGATGAAACGGATCTGATATTGCCCCATCTGATCGTACATGCTGCCATCTATCTGATAAGTATGAGTTACACCATTCGAGTGCTGTTCCACAGATGCCCTTTTCTTTTAAACGGATAATGAGAAGCTCATGACATACCGAATCAAAAGCAGCTGCAATGTCTAAAAAGATGAGTACGAATCCATTCCGGATGTTGTCAATGCCGGAGTTTAGGTTATTGAGGAGGGTGGTAAGGAGCGTCGCGACGCCATGTGATTCTCTGAATCCATGTTGGCATGTATCCAACGGCGCTACAGAGTCAATGTGGTCTTGTAGCTGCCTATAAACCACTTTTTCAATTATTTTTGCAAGTGTAGGTATGCTGGAAATGGGTCTGTATGAATCTGCTTTTTGAGGATCCAACTTGCTGTTTTTTAGTAAAGGTCTGATGGAGGTCTGTTTGAGAGTTGTAGGGAATGAGCCTGTGTCAAATGATAGCGTTATAATCTTGGATATTATCGGAGCGAGCTCGTTGCGAAGATCCTTCACCCAGAAGGCTGGGCAGGGATCAGTGTGAGCTGTGGAAGTATTGAGAGTTGAGATTATGTTCTCAATTAGTTTCAGTGAGGGAGTGGTGAAAGACATTAAAGGTGTTGGGTGCCCTTGAATTGTGGAGGGAGAGGGTATTGCAATTTTATTTGTCCTGCACATCTTAGATTGTATATAAGTAGCAAATTCTTGTGGGCTGATTTCGCATTGGTGTTCGGGTGAAGGTTAAATGAAAAGTCCTATTTACTGAAAATACCTGACTTGGATAAATTCAGCTCAGAAGCCTTCATTGGCAAACTGAAAAATGATGGGGGGGGGGGCATTTTCAAAGACATTTGCATGGCTGGCATACCTGCAAACTCGGTAAATGCTTCTCATTGGGATATTCAACTACACTAATCCATTTAGTGCCTCTGAATGTTCCTGGTTTGCACTGCTGAAAACCCTGACACTTAGTGGCTAGCATTGGGGTGTTCCAAGAACGGAGCAGGGGTGGCATCATGTGTTAAATGGACAGCAGCAATATTCAGCCACTGCCTAGTTAAACTTAACCGGCTGAATGACAGTCTTAACTTTAGCCAGTTTTGCAATCTGGGCAATTCATGTGACTGCATATGGGCCCTGTGAAATTAAAGCTGTGATGGCCAGCAAAGTGTGCTGGCTGCCACCACAGATGTCCCCAACAACTATAAATGCAACTATAAACTATATATGCCAAAATGAGGAATCATAAAAAACAGTAAAGGAAACCACAAAAACTATACCAAACTTCTATAAATCAATGCTCAATTTCTCAATAGCAGTAGGTCATCACATACCAGCATATGAATGCCCCATGGTACAAGGATAACAATACTGAGAAAAGGGAAGGAGGTTAGTACATGAATAAGAATGATTTCTGACTTTCCAGAGGTTTAAATAGAAACATAGAAACAGAAAAATGACGACAGAAAAAGACCACATGGCCTATCTAGTCTGTCCTTCCATATCAACAACTATAACAGTCCCGTTTTTTTTCCTTTAGAGATCCTCTGATAGAAACATAGAAAAATGATGACAGAAAAATAAATACACATAAGCATATGAAACAAATAAATGTATAACTGTCAATACGAAAAATAATAAAACAAGAATTACATTAGCACAGGTGAAAACCAAAATAAATTCAGTCTTAAGAATAGCTAAAATTGATAAAAAGAGCTACTTCAATTCAAAGCTTGACAATGTAATGAATTATACAAATGGATAAAAATCAATAATAAGAAAACACCCACTACTTTGAAACAAAATAAACGTGACTGTAAAGCTAACAACTAATTCACTATTATAAGTGTGAGAGTGCTGAACATTGTCACAAAACATAGGGGTATGATTACTAAATGGTGTTAAAGATGCACCATTAACAAAATGGCACCATTAAGAGTCCCAATGGGAGGTAAAGGATGGGATGGGGCATAGGCGTTCTGGTGTTCCTGGTGTCAGTAGCCAGTTAGTGTGTGGTAAGTGGATAGCGAGCAGTAAGAGTGCCCAATGTGTGCATTAACACCTAGTAAGGCAAAGGGCATGGCAATAGGTGGTGAACACGTTATATCCACATGTCTGTGTGAAACAGTACGGGAAGTGAATGTGGGAGGCAGTTGGACGTTGGCAGTAAAGGGTGAACATGTAATCCATGGTGATATCCCTGGGTGCCTGGTTAGAAATGTGCCATGCAGCCACCTGCCAGGTGAAGAAATCTGCACAACACAGAAAACAGGCATGGTTTTGAGCAAACGTCAGTAGTGGCACCCGCCAGCTATGTGTGCTGTGGCCCCACTGAATAACAAGGGGCAACAGCACACATAGCTGGCGAGCACCATGGTTCGAGGGGTGATCCGGGAAACTACAGACCGGTGAGCCTGACATCAGTACCGGGAAAAATGGTAGAAACCATCATAAAGAATAAAATTACTCAGCATATAGATAGTCATGACCTAATGGGAGACAGCCAACATGGCTTTAGACAAGGAAGATCTTGTCTTACTAATCTGTTATGTTTTTTTGAAGGAGTGAATAAACAGGTGGACAAAGGTGAGTCGGCTGATATTGTGTATCTGGACTTTCAGAAAGCCTTTGACAAGGTCCCTCATGAGAGACTTTTGGCAAAACTAAAGAGTCATGGGATAGGAGGCAGTGTACTACTGTGGATCAGGAACTGGTTAAAAGATAGAAAGCAGAGGGTAGGGCTAAATGGCCAATTTTCCCAATGGAGAAAGGTGAATAGTGGTGTACCCCAGGGATCTGTGCTGGGTCCGCTGCTTTTTGACATATTCATAAATGACCTGGAAAGTGGAATAACGAGTGAGGTTATCAAATTTGCTGATGACACAAAACTATTTAAAGTTGTTAAAACCCAGGAGGATTGTGGAAAATTGCAAGAGGATCTTGATAAATTGGAAGACTGGGCATCAAATGGCAGATGAAATTTAATGTGGAGAAGTGCAAGGTTATGCACCTAGGGAAGAACAACCCAAACTATGGTTACACGATGCAAGGTTCCACATTAGGAACCACCACCCAAGAAAAAGATTTAGGCGTCCTTGTGGATACCATGTTAAAACCCTCGGCCCAGTGTGCAGCGGCGGCCAAGAGAGCAAATAGAATGCTAGGTATGATAAGGAAAGGAATGGAAAATAAAACAAAAGATATTATAATGCCTCTATATCGTTCCATGGTGAGACCGCACCTTGAATATTGTGTGCAATTCTGGTCGCCATATCTTAAAAAGGATATAGCAATTTTAGAAAAGGTTCAGAGAAGAGCCACCAAAATGGTAAAGGGATGGAAGGCTACTCCTATGAAGAAAGGCTAAAAAGGTTGGGGCTCTTTAACCTGGAAAAGAGACGGCTGAGGGGAGATATGATAGAAGTCTATAAATTAATGAACGGAGTGGAACGTGTAAACGTAGATCGATTGTTTACCTTATCAGAATATAGAAAGACTAGGGGACATGCAATGAAGCTACAGGGTAAACTATTTAAGACTAATAAAAGAAAATATTTTTTCACTCAACGTGTAATCAAACTCTGGAATTTGTTACCGGAGGATGTAGTAAAGGCTGTTAGTGTAGCTGGGTTTAAAAAAGGTTTGGACAAGTTCCTGGAGGAAAGGTCCATAAACCATTATTAAGAAGGGACCCAGGATATCAATGCTTGAACCAATACAAGCATTGTGGAACCTGTGTCCCTTGGGGAAACTGCTAGGTACGTATGACCTAGATTGGCCACTGTTGGAAACAGAATACTGGGCTTGATGGACCTTGGTCTGACCCAGTATGGCATATCTTATGATCTTATGTTCTTATGTTCTTATGTTCTTATGACCGGCAGACAGCAAAGGTTTCCAAGTGCAAAGCTTAGGTGTGGCCTGAGTTGTCCTGGCAGTGGGCTCATAAATAGATTGGCCAGCTCTTCCACAAAAAGGGTGCATAGACCTGGCCAAGGTCACAGGTGGAGTTTGAACCCTGAGCTCTGCCAAACTATAACAGTGCAGTAACCAATACACCACATTTCCATGTGCCTGCCTATGGCACACTGAACAATAGTCAAAGCCGGCAACAGGGCCGTGGCACACATGGCACATGGTAGCAGGCAGCATCTGTGTACGGTGTTTGGAAGTCAAGCATGTGGAGTTGTGACTAACTGGTCAGAGTACTGGCTCAGTACAGCTCAGCCCAGGGTCCAAATCCCACATGAGATCCTGTCTAAGTCACTGCACTCCCTATCATCTATGTGGAAGGGCCAGCTAATCAATGTCTGATCCCACCACTCAGAAGACCCATAAGCCACTGGATGGCTGGGTGCTATATTACTGTAAGGGCATAAAGTGGATATTATCAGGATCACCTCTACTGACTGCCATGAGCAACACCTGCCAGCTATGTGTGTCACACCCCCACTGAATAACGCAGGGCTGTGGCACACATATCCTGTATTTGACACCACTGATGGTTAGTAAAAGTCAACCAGAAGACAGCCAATGTGTGCCCTCAAAGCAATATTACTCCCAGAGGCTCCTGGATCATTCAGGTAGTGGGAACCAAAATACATTACATAGCCATTCCACAGAGACAAGCGGGTACAGTAAGTTGGCAAAGGTTACAAGTAGGATATGAATCCCAGGCTGTACCTTACTGAGCCAGAGCCCTAACCAGTCAGCTACAGCTCCACATGCTTGGGTCCTGAACACTGCACATAGATGCTGGTTGATAAAAAGCACCGGTAGCGGTGAATGCCCGCTATGTGCGTTGTGGCTCCATTGCCGGCCCTGACTATTGTCGGTGTGCTGTCGGCAAGCATGTCAACCTGTGGCTGAATGTCACAGCACAGGGTTCAAATCTCATGTGTGACTGTGCCCAGGTTACAGCCCCCTCCCTTATGTTAGTGGAAGGGCCACCTAATATATTTATGATCCCACTGCCCAGAAGACCCAGAAGCCACAAGGCTGCCAGAGTCTGAATTGCTCCATGGGCACACAGCGGCTGCATTCTGTGGTTCCTTTACTAACTGGCGGTAGTGGTGACTGCCCACTATGCATGCCACATAGCAGCCAGTCACCACCCACAGCCATCCAATAAAGGTACCCAGTGATTCCCAACCCAGTCCTCAGGTACACCCAGGCCAGTCAGGTTTTCAGGATTTCCACATATGTATGAGATAGATCTGCATGCACTGTTTCTATTTATGTAGATCTAACTTATGCATATTCATTGTGTCTACCCTGAAAACCTGACTGGCCTGGGGCTACCCGAAGACTGGGTTGGGAACCTCTGCCCAGAATAAAGCCAATGTGTGTCCTGAAAGCAATACAGAACTTGGAGATCCATGGCTCCTGGGTCTTCCTGGCAAAGGGATCAGAAATATATTGGCCACTGATATGAGAAAGGGTGCTGTGATCTGGCCAATGTCACTGGTGGATTTTGAACCCTGTGCTGTGGCTTACTGAATCAGGACTCCAATGATTTAGCCACTGTTCCACATGTTTGGCTGTAGCACACTCCAGAAGACCACAAAAGATGGGCCCCTGCCAGCAAGAATGTCAGCCACAGTCTCCCAACAACCTACTAGGCACATCTTGAACTTTGGAGAGAACACACCCGGGGCCTGTCCATTGCATGTATTCACAGGGATATTGGAGATTTATTCCAATGTAGGCCAGGAACAATGCAGGTGTGGTCAGTGATGGCGTGCCTGTGTGGTCATGAAGTGCTGGATCACATTGTGCAATGGCCAGGCCATAGATCATGGATGTATGGCCTTGCTCAGTCAGGCTGAATGCTGCCAGTATGGTCCATAAAAGCTGTTGTCAGCCACACATTAGTGCATGATTTTGATATCAGTCTATTTATACACCAATAGCATGAACAGGGCAGCATCTAGTTGAAATGGCAATGCAGTACAGCAGAAATGTTTCCACATAGTAGCCACAGATGCAACACATATGCCCATATCTGAGGTGAACACGCACAGAAGTCCAAAACATGAAGCATGACTGCAGAACTTGTATAAGTAGGGTGTTGGTTGTCAAGAAGGTCATGCTGAGCAATACTTGTTGCAGCACATAGCATATAGAACATGTGATGTCACTCCCTGAGTGGGCCATGGATGTATCCAGAATCCCAGGATGACTTCAGTCTGCATGATATGGTAAAAGCTGGCTGTTATCAGTGGTCTGACCAATGTAGCTGGCCTCTCTGCAGAATATATGTCAACCTATTGAGCAACCCAGTCTGGCCAAAGCCATGACACCTATACCAGATAATGTCAGTATGATTACACAGAAGCCATTAGAAACCTGGAACCTGCATGATGCAGATGATGATGGCAAAATACAATGGCCTGATGTGTGAAGGGAGAGGCAACTAGAATGCAACTCACAGATGACAGTTGTGACTTATCTGATGACAGAATGGAGTGAGCTGCTGAGTGACTGGAGGTGAACAGTAACACAACTTGAACAATGTCATCCACAACATGCTACAAGCATAGAAATCCAAGAAGAGTAACATTTGACAGAGGAATCATATACTGAATTGCCATATGGATCCCAGCCCTGCTGAGCTTTAATCACCCAGTGCTGAACATAGTGAGAGATATCCCCAGGAAGTATGCAAAATGATATGTGGAGTCATTCAAACTGGAACTCTGCAGTGCTGGATGATCATTGCTGCACAACAAGATGCAAGGCCTCCGATGGTGCTGACAAACTCAAGTGGCATGCAAGACTGCCCTCCTGCGGGTTCATGTGGGCCACATATCTGCTACATTCTAACATGCTGTACATTCATCTATAGCAAGATGGCAATAGCAAACATCAGATGTGGATGGATATATGTGCACATCCCAAAGCTGTGCATCATCGTCTCTAGGCAAATATCAGAAAGCGGAGTTCCTTTGGGCCAGGGTTGGCAACTCAAGCTGCAACAGTGCTGTTGTTAAAAGGACAAGGGGGTGGGGTACAGAAGGGGTAGGGTAAGAGGCACAACCACAGGCTGCATGGACCCTAATGGACACTCCTCCTCATCCATATCCCACTGATGCCAGTGACCATGGAGGTGATGGCAGAGATGCTTTATCTCATCCTCCAACAGTTCCATGTCCCTGGATAGCTGTGTGATATGGATCCTGTGCATCTCCATTTTCTCCTCATGGGTGTTCAGTCTCTGGCATAGCTGACTGAGGCAGCCAGCTCACATTCATGGGGGCTGTTTTCCATGTGCCAACAGCATGGGGTCTAGCAAGCTACCGATGACTGATAGCTGGCTGTTGCAAATGTTTCTGCAACCCCAGCTGGGGCTTCACCCTGATGGGCCACATGGAGATGCACAGGGCTCACCCTGGGCTCCCCTGCAGTCTGTGGTTCAAGGGTGGGGTGGGGAAGGTGGGAATGAGGAGGATGGGGAAGGTCAGGAGGGATGAGGACCACAATGATGCTGTGGTGGGCAGTGATCTGAACCTCCTACAGCGCCTCCTGGTCTGGCAGCTCCCCAGACTGGTGGGCAGTTGCAGAGTCACTCCACTCCCCAGAAGTCTCCCCTGACACCTCCAGGGGACAGAAGTCTCCACCTCCTCTGCCATCTACTCCTCAGGGACCGCTGTAGCTGCACCAGTTGGGAGTCCTTGGACAGTGCTGTCAGCAGTGGCAGCTGGTGCTGGGTCTGAAGCAGTTGAAAGACTGGAACCTGTGAGAAGTTAAATGTATGCTCAGTAGCAGATCTTACAATAAAGAGGCACATCCTGTACTACAGCACAGCAATATGTCCACTGCCACATCAAACCAAGATAACTGAGCCTCAATATGCATATACCATGTAAAGTAACCATCATGTAAAACACCAGACTGCCAGGGACAGCAAGTGCAGCTATCAACAATAACTGAATGCTCAGCATGTCTCATGATCCTGGCCTCAATGACAGCATGTTACATCTGTGCAGTGCCAGTTGTCATGGCACAGTCCTGAGAACAGCAATAACAGGGGAAACCATGAGTTGCATCAATGGATGTTGCACACTGCAGATGCAGAGTGCATAATTGTGAAAACTCACAGTAAGATAGCATATGATGCCAGATAAAGACCATTATAGTCAAGCCACTCTGCTGAGTAAAGTGGCTGGACTGGTTGCAGAGGCAGCTCCATGCAAGAGCCCCTTAAATCAGGCTAAGGTATGATTGGATCCTATCTGACAGGAAGAAGGGATCCATTGGGTCAGTCCCATGTCAGCAATAGTGCTATATTTGCCCCCACATCCACCATCATGAAGGCTGTCCATGCATCCACCACCCTGACCTTGAAAGGAGTGTAGGTAGATGTTGTGATGACATTGTGCCCCTTGCAACCTCATTGTATGTCCAGTATCTGAACAGCATGCTTCTCTAGGAAAAAGCTGTCTTCCCTCCCCAATATGCTCTACATATGTCAAGATGTGTCTCAGATCCCCAAAGTCCCTCCACAAGTATGGGCGTAAACAGATAGGTCATCATGTCTCTATTCAGAAGTCCTCTGGCACAGGACCCAAGTCATGTGGCTCACCCTCCCCAGAACTGTCTCAGGTACCCTCACATCTCGGCACCTAAAATGGGTCTGAAGAAGCCGAGCAAAAAGATCTGCAACATATGCCCGAAGATGTATGCAATGAGACCTGAATGTTGGAATCTGTATACTTCACAGGTAGGGAAGGGACAGGTAGGAAAAGACAGGTAGGAAAGCCCATTGACCATAATAATGAAATGGGAGTGATGTAAAAACAACCTGTTGCTCAGAGAAGGACAAACGGCAACACTAAAAGGCATATGAGGGTGCAAGGTATAAAATGTCATAGCTCCATCCACAAAGACATTGCCATACAAAGGGTGCTAGATTCCATGAATGCCCTCCTTATGGGGGAGCACCAGGGGGACACATTTCTTATTCCACCTCGGAGGTTGAATAAGCTCTGGTCCCTCGTGCACCCCGGCCGGCAACCCCCCTAATGCAGCGGACACACAGTACGAACTCTCCAGCCATCTGATCCCAGCCCCGGCAGACCCGCCGAGGGCTGGTCGGTGAGGAAACCGGATGGGGGCCATAAGGCCAACCGCACACAAGCAGGATTGGAGGGCCTGGCTGTGCTGACCTGAGAATGTCTCCGTGGCTGAGGAAGGGGCATGCCAGGCTGTCCCATTGCCTGATCCTGCATGTCATGGGAGCGTTTAGCACCCATGGTGCAGAATCGGGTGCAACAAAGCCCATCCTGTCCAGAGAGATCTGGATAACCCGGATGTGCCCCTTTCAGGATTGGGCTCTGAGTATAAGACAATATACCAAGGTAAGATTGCTGCCTGGCCTGTGCAATCACCTGACTGCATCATGAATGAGAATCTGGGCCACAGGGTAACAGATGAGCTCACTGTGAAGCAGCCATTGAACAAGATAGAACCTATTGAGTCACAGAGTGCTGCCTAGAAGTGCATCATAACACTAGACCACCTGGTCAAAATGGTCTTCCACATGATAGACAGATGTTGTCTGGTGAGAAGGAACAAGGGTGGGCGTATCAGGTAGAGATGCCCACCAACAACATAACACCACCTTTGTTAGGGCTGCCCAATGAGAGTACAAAGCCAACATTCACACTGCCAACATACATGGAACAGAAGACACAATGAATCAATGGACACACATAGCATTATTGTATACTGGTTAAGAACATAAGAACATAAGATATGCCATACTGGGTCAGACCAAGGTCCATCAAGCCCAGTATTCTGTTTCCAACAGTGGCCAATCTAGGTCATACGTACCTAGCAGTTTCCCCAAGGGACACAGGTTCCACAATGCTTGTATTGGTTCAAGCATTGATATCCTGGGTCCCTTCTTAATAATGGTTTATGGACCTTTCCTCCAGGAACTTGTCCAAACCTTTTTTAAACCCAGCTACACTAACAGCCTTTACTACATCCTCCGGTAACAAATTCCAGAGTTTGATTACACGTTGAGTGAAAAAATATTTTCTTTTATTAGTCTTAAATAGTTTACCCTGTAGCTTCATTGCATGTCCCCTAGTCTTTCTATATTCTGATAAGGTAAACAATCGATCTACGTTTACCCGTTCCACTCCGTTCATTAATTTATAGACTTCTATCATATCTCCCCTCAGCCGTCTCTTTTCCAGGTTAAAGAGCCCCAAGCTTTTTAGCCTTTCTTCATAGGAGTAGCCTTCCATCCCCTTTACCATTTTGGTGGCTCTTCTCTGAACCTTTTCTAAAATTGCTATATCCTTTTTAAGATATGGCGACCAGAATTGCACACAATATTCAAGGTGCGGTCTCACCATGGAACGATATAGAGGCATTATAATATCTTTTGTTTTATTTTCCATTCCTTTCCTTATCATACCTAGCATTCTATTTGCTCTCTTGGCCACCGCTGCACACTGGGCCGAGGGTTTTAACATGGTATCCACAAGGACGCCTAAATCTTTTTCTTGGGTGGTGGTTCCTAATGTGGAACCTTGCATCGTGTAACCATAGTTTGGGTTGTTCTTCCCTAGGTGCATAACCTTGCACTTCTCCACATTAAATTTCATCTGCCATTTTGATGCCCAGTCTTCCAATTTATCAAGATCCTCTTGCAATTTTCCACAATCCTCCTGGGTTTTAACAACTTTAAATAGTTTTGTGTCATCAGCAAATTTGATAACCTCACTCGTTATTCCACTTTCCAGGTCATTTATGAATATGTCAAAAAGCAGCGGACCCAGCACAGATCCCTGGGGTACACCACTATTCACCTTTCTCCATTGGGAAAATTGGCCATTTAGCCCTACCCTCTGCTTTCTATCTTTTAACCAGTTCCTGATCCACAGTAATACACTGCCTCCTATCCCATGACTCTTTAGTTTTGCCAAAAGTCTCTCATGAGGGACCTTGTCAAAGGCTTTCTGAAAGTCCAGATACACAATATCAACCGACTCACCTTTGTCCACCTGTTTATTCACTCCTTCAAAAAAACATAACAGATTAGTAAGACAAGATCTTCCTTGTCTAAAGCCATGTTGGCTGTCTCCCATTAGGTCATGACTATCTATATGCTGAGTAATTTTATTCTTTATGATGGTTTCTACCATTTTTCCCGGTACTGATGTCAGGCTCACCGGTCTGTAGTTTCCCGGATCACCCCTCGAACCCTTTTTAAAAATTGGTGTTACATTGGCGATCCTCCAGTCCTCAGGTATTAGAGATGATTTTAATGATAGTTCACAGATTACTGATAGCAGGTCTGCAATCTCAAATTTCAGTTCTTTCAACACCCTTGGATGTATACCATCCGGCCCAGGTGATTTGCTACTCTTCAGTTTATCTAATAGTTGTAGGACATCTTCCCGATGTATCGATATTTCCTTCAATTCTTCCACACCTTTAAATACCACTTCAGTCGTGGGTAACATCCCCACATCTTCCTCAGTAAAGACCGAAGCAAAGAATTCATTCAGTCTCTCCGCTATCGCCTTGTCGCCTCTTAGTGCTCCTTTAACCCCTTTATCATCTAATGGACCAACTGACTCTCTCACGGGTTTTTTGCTACGAATGTACTTGAAAAGGTCTTTATTTCGCGTTTTTGCTTCCGCAGCAAGCTTCTTCTCAAATTCTCTCTTTGCCTGCCTTATCAATGCCTTGCATTTGACTTGCCAGTGCTTGTGCTGTTTCCAGGTTTCATCATTTGGCTCTTTTTTCCATTTCTTGAAAGATGCTTTTTTGGCAACAACAGCCTCTCTGACCTCAGCTTTAAACCATGCTGGCAATTTTTTGGACTTCCTTCCACTTTTCTTAAAGCGTGGAATACAGCTGGTCTGGGCTTCCAAGATAGTATTTTTCAACAACACCCAAGCTTGATGTACGTCTTTAACCTTTGCAACTGCTCCTTTTAGTTTTTTCTTAACTGTTTTCCTCATTCTATCATAGTCTCCCTTTCGAAAGTTAAAGGGTAGTACTGTGGATTTCCTTACTATCCCTCCTCCACTAATTAAATCAAAGGCGATCATGCTATGATCACTATTGCCAAGTGGCCCCAACACCCTTATCTCTTGCACTACATCTGGTGTTCCACTAAGGACTAGGTCTAATATTGCTTCCCCTCTGGTTGGTTCATGAACCAGCTGCTCCAAGAAGCAGTCATTTATTTCATCTAGGAACTTTATCTCCCTAGCATGTCCTGTTGTGACACTGACCCAGTCGATGCCGGGGTAATTGAAATCACCCATTATTATTACTGCACTGTAACTTTTGCTAGCTTCCTTGATTTCTTTGAGCATTTCATCATCCATTTGTTCATTCTGGCCAGGCGGACGATAGTACACCCCCACTGCCATCGCCTTCCCCTTTTTACATGGAATTTCAATCCATAGAGATTCTACAGCAAATTTTGTTTCTTGCAAAACTTTAATCCTTTCTGACTCAATGCCCTCTCTAACATAGAGCGCAACCCCTCCACCAATTTGATCAGCTCTATCATTTCGATATAGTTTGTACCCAGGTATCACAGTGTCCCACTGGTTGTCCTCCTTCTACCATGTCTCTGATATTCCAATCATATCTAACCTCTCGTTTAGTGCTATATATTCTAACTCTCCCATCTTGTTTTGTAGACTTCTAGCATTTGCATACAAGCATTTTAGAGACTGTATTTTATTCATATTAATTTGGCTATTGGTAGACATGGGTAATTTGGGATCTTTAAGTTCTGTCTGCTCCATACTCGAGGGCATTTGGGCTACTTTACTCTTTTTTGGAACCTCTCTGCTTTTTGTAGTATCCTTCAAGGATACATTCTTCCGAACCATGCGCTCTTGGGCGACTGTCGGCTTTCCCCTATTATCTAGTTTAAAAGCTGCTCTATCTCCTTTTTAAAGGTTAATGCCAGCAGCCTGGTTCCATCCCGGTTAAGGTGAAGCCCATCCCTTCGGAAGAGCCCCTCCTTTCCCCAGAATGTTCCCCAGTTCCTAACAAATCCAAACCCCTCATCTCTGCACCATTGTCTCATCCACGCATTGAGACTCCGGAGCTCTGCCTGCCTATTGGGTCCTGCGCGTGGAACGGGAAGCATTTCGGAGAACGCTACCCTGGAAGTTCTGGATTTCAACTTCCTACCTAAAAGCCTAAATTTAGCTTCCAGAACCTCCCTACCACATTTTCCTATGTCATTGGTACCAACATGTACCAAGACAGCAGACTCCTCCCCAGCACTATCTAAGACCTTATCTAGGTGGCGTGTGAGGTCCGCTACCTTCGCACCAGGCAGGCATGTTACCAGGCGATCCTCACGTCCACCAGCCACCCAGCTATCTACATGCCTAATGATCGAATCACCAACTATAACTGCTGTCCTAACCCTTCCCGCATGGGCACTTGGCCCTGGAGAAACCTCCTCGGTGCGAGAGGGGTTTACATCACCTGGAGGACAGGTCCTAGTTACAGGATCACTTCCTGCCACACCAGGGTGATGCTCTCCTGTCACGTGACCTCTCTCCTCCATGGCAACAGGGATGCTGCCAGACTGGAGGTGGGACTTCAGGACTATATCCCTGTAGGTCTCGTCTATGTACCTCACTGTCTGTCTTATGTTTTCCAAGTCTGCTACTCTAGCCTCTAGAGAACGGACTCGTTCCCTGAGAGCAGAGAGCTCCTTGCACCTAGTGCACACGTAAGACCTCTCACCAGCTGGGAGAAAATCATACATGTGACACTCAATGCAAAAGACTGGAAAGCCCACATCCCGCTGCTGGACTGCTGTCTGCATCTTAGTTTTAAGTTTGTGTTTAGATCTTTAAGTTCTATATGTACTAAAGGGTGCAATGGATATTTATACCACTAAAACTGTACCTAAGAAGTTTAATATACCTTGTTCACCTGAAGCTTAATTAATCTCAGGTCCTTGGTGTATGACTGATTTGGGTAATGAGCTTCACCTGAGAGCACCTCCTGTCTTTTAAGTTGTGCAAGTACCTATAAAGCTGTGATTTTCCCAGGGGAGGGTGGGTGTGGGGAGGGAGGGAGGGATATAACACTTATTAAAAAAGGGCTGCTACACAGTACCTTGTCCTGTGCTGCTGAGGAAAACTATATTCTGATTTGATTTAAATTATAGCTCTTTGCTGCTACTAGGCTCTAACCTATTATGAAATTTAAACTACAAGCTCTCTGCTGGATTCTAAATTTAACCAGAAAGCTCTCTTCTGTGTTTTAATTTGAAACTAAAAGTACTTTGCTGATGCTAGGCCCTGAGTGACTATGAAATTTAAACTACAACTGTCTACTGGGTATGAAAGGTAACCAGAAAGTTCTCTTCTGTGTTTTTAAATTGAATCTTAAACTGTTGCTACTAGGCCCTGACTGATTTAACAAAAAAAATAGTGGGTTCACAGATTAATTAGCTTTAAAAGAAAAAAAATTCCTTTCAGAAAAATTCCCAGAAGTATATACTCACAATTTCAGATTTCTCTCCAGAAGTAACAGCCCCCCTTTCCAGTCCTTCAAGACAAGGTCACAGAGCTCTGGTTGAGCTATTTATGCTTGTGCTGATGATGTAAGCAGTGACCTACTTCCTGGGTAATTAACAGTCCTTGCTTGGATAGAAGGAGTCTTTCAAAATGGCCTTTTGAACTGCCAGCTGGTGTTAACACCTATTGAAAAAGCTTCACAGGTTGCTTGCCCACTAGGTAGAAGGCCTCTTTGTAAAGGTCTCTAGAAGACTTTATATGCTGCTCAAGGAGAATTGACCTTGTTTTGCCTCTTGTGCTAAGCTATATTCTGATTTGATTTAAATTATAGCTCTTTGCTGCTACTAGGCTCTAACCTATTATGAAATTTAAACTACAAGCTCTCTGCTGGATTCTAAATTTAACCAGAAAGCTCTCTTCTGTGTTTTAATTTGAAACTAAAAGTACTTTGCTGATGCTAGGCCCTGAGTGACTATGAAATTTAAACTACAGCTGTCTACTGGGTATGAAAGGTAACCAGAAAGTTCTCTTCTGTGTTTTTAAATTGAATCTTAAACTGTTGCTACTAGGCCCTGACTGATTTAACAAAAAAAATAGTGGGTTCACAGATTAATTAGCTTTAAAAGAAAAAAAATTCCTTTCAGAAAAATTCCCAGAAGTATATACTCACAATTTCAGATTTCTCTCCAGAAGTAACAGCCCCCCTTTCCAGTCCTTCAAGACAGGGTCACAGAGCTCTGGTTGAGCTATTTATGCTTGTGCTGATGATGTAAGCAGTGACCTACTTCCTGGGTAATTAACAGTCCTTGCTTGGATAGAAGGAGTCTTTCAAAATGGCCTTTTGAACTGCCAGCTGGTGTTAACACCTATTGAAAAAGCTTCACAGGTTGCTTGCCCACTAGGTAGAAGGCCTCTTTGTAAAGGTCTCTAGAAGACTTTATATGCTGCTCAAGGAGAATTGACCTTGTTTTGCCTCTTGTGCTAAGCTATATTCTGATTTGATTTAAATTATAGCTCTTTGCTGCTACTAGGCTCTAACCTATTATGAAATTTAAACAACCAAGAAAGCATTGTATGCACATAATCCTTGGGGAACGCACAGGCAATGGCAAATATGTCAGATCTGCATAAGAGCCAAAAGGGTTGGCATAGGCATACAGAAGGGGATGTAGACTGTAGCACATTGTGACCCTGGGAGCCAAACAACAAAACTGCCATATCTCTACAAACTATGCCAGACCTCCACACACCACTATACTGTAGTGCCACGGTGAGAGCAGTGGTGTGTGAGGCAGGACATCTGATGCCACCTCCCAGCAGATCCTCATTTGGCCATTCGGTGATGGGCATGTAACATGGACCTGAAGCATCACTGTTGGCAATCCCCATAGGCAGATCACCATAGCAATGTAAAACAAATACATACAATCCAAATGTGGCATAGAGGCTATGAGGGCCTGTCGCAAAATAACAGCACTGTGATGGCCAGACAGTGTCACCGGCCCATGGAACTGGGTGACAGCCATGAGGAGTGCTAAGGGGAATCAAACACAAGTTTCTCAGTCCCCAATCCAGTATAGATACCACTATTCTATACCTATGCATGCATTAATGATAAGGAGTGGTTGCAGATTGAGAGCAAAGGCCCCAAGAGAACGGGCCTTCTCAGGCAGCCACAGACTTACCATGCATGGGTAATCATCCTTTCCCTTGTACTGCTGATATAGCCACCCCCAGGCCCTCACAGGTGTTCCAGGTCATACTAGACACCAGGGGTAGGAAAAATCTTCCTCTGCCATGGGGCAATGAAGCAAGCTAGTAGGATCAGGTCTGCATCTCAGAAACAAGGGCTCCACATGCTGCAAGCCATTTTCTCGAGGATGCATGAACCCGCGTCAGTGATGTCACATCCGCAGCAGAGAGTCACTGCCTGTTAGCAGTCGTGTGACATATGCCATGGAACACCCAATAGCAAACAGCAGAATGGTTGTGGCAGAGGCGCATGATGCTGGGGCCCTGTGGCTGCAACCTATCACAACAGGATATGTCCACAGCCACTTACCCCTACCGAGCATTGCCCTACAGGTGGCCATGGCACAAGCCTCCTTGACCAGGGCACATTACCAGGCACAGTGGTAGTCCCAGGTATCCGGCTTCCTAATGAGATGGCCCCACACAATGGGTGCACACCAGAACTGGCCCCCATTGACAGACAACCATGGAACAACATATCCCAGCTCAGCAGAGCACCTGTCACCGAGCACTGCCAATGCGCTTCCCAGTGTACCTATGTTTGGGATCAAAAACAGGAATGCTGCTGCCATGGCGACATCAGGAGCCATGGACAAAAATCAGTGGTAGGGGGACACGAACCTCAAACCCCTATATCCCATGTGTGTGCTCTAACTACTTGACTATTCAATACTAGGAATCCAATTGTGTGTGACGCACTATGAGGCTGACACTGTGTACAGCTAATGACCGACAGCATAATGAGATGGCCAGCGCTGACACCTATTAGGAGATGTCCATTGTGTGCTATATCCGAGTGACTCAGAGAGAGAATCTCCGAATGCTGCCACAGAGCTGGGCAATGTACCTACACCTCTCACTGGAGTCAGCCTATTTCCCATGATCCCCAGTATGGGAACACATGCAAGCACTAAAGACAATATGCACTGGGCACACATTCCCATCTGGAGTGCAGACATCTGCTGGTGGGTATTTGTAGCTACTACACAATTTTTTCAGAAAGGTGAGGCTGCACTGCCACACAACTCTGCCTGACCTAGAGAGTATGCTCGTATGGGTTGGTCACCCTCAGTACCAACAAAACATATGGACCTCCCATGTTGTGGTTCACAACCCAATCATGCAGTGAGTGTTGCAGGATCACTCTACTGTTTGTGGGGCTCACTGCTGCACAATACAGTCTCTTAAAACAGCATAGCTAACTGACCTGCAGTGGCAGCTAGGAAGAGACTGTGGCCAACTGTGCAGGTGCAGTTCCTACTGAGCACTGTCATATCTCAATGCTTGGATTAGCGCTATGACCAATGATATATGGATCAAGGACTGCTCAGCATGAGGATGTGGATAGGATCAGGGGGTTGCTCCCATGGGTGGGAACCAGAGTGGGGATGACTGTAATGTCCCAGCCAGACACAGCTACTGAGGACATGGGGGATGCAGACAGAATCAGGAGGTCGCCCCCATGGGTGGTGACAGATGTGGGGAGGACTGTGAGATCTCAACCAGGCACTGCCACCCAGGCCAGCCTGTCTGACAACCTCTCAGCACATTTACTGCAACACACAGCCAGGCCATCCCCATCCCCATGGGCATCCATGGGATGACCCCAAACTTACAGGGGACCAGCAAGGGTTGAGGCTGTGTCAACCATCACCTCACCATGTGGGAACTCTCAGCTGCACATCATCCCATGGGTAGCCACCATGATGTTGTGGCTGCAATGGTTACAGTATAGGTATGAGGCAGCTAGTCCAGGGAGGGCCAAGCCTGACCTGGGCTGGGGCCATATCACTGTTGCTACACCATATGCCTAGCAAGTTTGCTCTTTAACAGCAACAGATCCACATATCTATTATGTACATAGTCTCCAGATGACACAATCGCCTGCACCCATGATGCATTGCACTGGAACAGACGTCACAGTGTCTGTCAGTGGTAGAGCAGCCAGAGATGACTACAGGGCATGGGGACTGGCTGTAGGTAGATGTGGCCTGATGTGGCAGACCAGCACTGTGACACAGCTGCCACTGTCTGTGATGTCAGGACTCACCAGGGCATGCACATGGACGACCATGACTCACTGATCCCCAGCCACAGGGTGGGGACCATGTAGACATGACACATGTCACTGGTGTGCACAGGGTCAAGCGGTGTCCTTGCCAGCCTGCACACCCTGGCCTAAGAGATGCCCAACCCACCCACTGACATGGCCAGTCATCCACTGAGGTGTCCAGACCCTCAGACTGCGCAGCAGCAGAGATCCCTGTGCCAACACCTGCTCCATCTACATTCCCCCATTCCTTTGTTGCACATATGTAAGTGCTGCAGCCTACACCATATCTGTGGTGCATATGAGAGAGGGGTGTCAGACATGCCCAGCATCGGGACGGGTTGTGGCCCTTTGTCCATGGGGAGTGCCATATTCAGCCCCCACTGGCATAGCTGGTCCAAGTGGGCTGACTCAATGGTTATGGAACTGCCCTGAGACCCAAGGGTACAGGGTTCAATTCCCACTGGCACCAGAAGTGGTGATGTCAGTACATGGAGCACTTGGCCAGGCTAGATGGACCATGGGCTAATTTTCTATTTCCCCAAAGCCATGGCCCTGAAGGAACTATGTCAGTGCCCACAGAGGCATCAGGCCTCCACTTTGACACAGGCACCATGGTGCTCATCCAAACATGGCAGCAGTGGTGATAGATAGATTGACAGGAGAGGGACATCACTGAACAGTTGGTGATGGAGAAGGCCCATAGTGACGGTCTCCCAGTCCTAGGTCTGAGTGAGCAGAGAGCCGAGGAGGAGCAGGAGACACACCATGGATTATGGGAGGCATCCTGTGCCTTGCACATAAGGTCAGCCAAGACAGACCAGTCACATTACTGTTTCTTTTCCTGCCTGCCTATCTCAAAGCTGAATAAGCTCACAGTGAACTAAAATACTCTATTGTTTTACAAAACCAGATATTGATATTAGAGCCATGAAAGGAAAGTTACATTGCATTATACATAGAAGAAACAGTGTCTGTCATGAACCCAGGCAGACTCTCTCTCAGCTCAGAACTCAGATACATCCCACATGCCTTCCTCCTTCCTGCCCCAGACAAATGCAGGCCAAGGAAATAAGCTGTTCTTGGGCCTCTACAGAAACAATGATGTTCAGGATGAATGTGTGATGTCACCCATTACTGTACTGCTGTCCTTCAAGGGGCCCAACTATTCCCAAGAAGTAACTGCTTAACATCTCTTTGAGGAACAACCACCTGCACAAACATTTTACCCCCTCTTATACCATCTTATCCCCTTCCTGTCTCATTTGTCTCCCTGCTAGATCCCAGGGAAGTTTCCCGACAGTGATAAACCAATTTCTAACCATGAGAAAATGTCAGGATGCCCCCCCAGCCCCCTTAGTTTTACACCTACCCCTAGCCTGGGCATATGTGGGTAAGACGCATGCCCCCCCCCCCCCCGCCACCTTAGTTTCACACCTACTCCTAGCCTGGAAAAGGGTATCAGAAGGCTTGTATTCTGGAGAGGGGTGGCTAGCTCGTGGCCCCCTGTCACATCAGAGAGAAATAATTATACAGTATATATCTGTGCTTTGGTGCTATAGATAAAGAATAAA
Source organism: Ichthyophis bannanicus (assembly GCA_033557465.1). Classification (NCBI taxonomy): domain Eukaryota; kingdom Metazoa; phylum Chordata; class Amphibia; order Gymnophiona; family Ichthyophiidae; genus Ichthyophis; species Ichthyophis bannanicus. Next base: position 953,440,179 of record CM066032.1, read on the forward strand.
AGTGTGCTTTGCATGTCAGATGGTTTAATGTGTTTGTATTCTCCACTGTAGAATGGGCTCAAGAGAGGCTTAGCCAGACCTCCCTTGACATCTTCCCAGTCACTCCCGTTCTCATTCTCCTGTGAGTGACATATATGTCCCAGGCACACATGTAGTGATTAGATGATATCACAAGACCTATTCACTATGCCCCCTTAGCTGTGCATATGGCACCTAACATACATTTACTGCCCATGGGTGGGCACATCTTTCCAGGTAGCTAATGTGGACTATGGTGGAGGCTGACTGGATACTGACTGGAGACTGTGCATGACAGGTCATGTGGGGTGGTTACCAAGTGTTACCAGATGCCATGGCACATTTACGGCCATCTCTGTAGAAACTGCACAACCCTTCCACACCTGGTAGCAGTGGTGGCAATGTCACTTCTGTTGGTTTTTCTGAATGTAGCCAGTACCCACATGGGTTGGTGTGGCTATGGCTCCCTGGCCCAGCATATGTCCTGGGTCCCTGCTTGCCACACTGGGTGTGTGGTGTCACCAATGTGTATGGCTAAGGCAACAGGGCCTCTGTGCATAGCCATTGCATAGACAGCTAGCGGACAGTATTGTAGGCATGTTGCCCAATGTGCTGTGTGTGGGGATGGGGAGTGAGATATCATACCATACTGTTAGGTGGACCTATGGGTGGTGGCTGTGTATTCTACCACTCCCCTATTAGCCATGCCGACTGCTACATCTCAGCCCCCATGGCTGCATACAGAGGTACCCAACTGTGAGAGATGGGCCCACCCTACACAGTCCCCACCAAAGAGCACTTGCATGATCCACACCCCCATTTCCAGGGTGTGAGTTCAGCCACACCTGTGGCCTTGCCTCACTGGCAGACCTGGCATGTGTCTTACCCACATATGCCCAGGCAAACCCAAACGCTATGAGTCACACAGAGAAACAGAGATACAGTAGGTTACTGAACATTAATGGTGTCTGGCCCATGGTTCTGACCACTGCAAGTATCCATGGTGCATCTGTTAGGGAGGGTGGCTCCTGTGACAACATCTTACATAGCTCACCCTGGGTACTGACCATCAAGTTGTATGCATGCAGTAATGGCCAACATCATGTGGTGTGCTTAAAGTGGCCACTGTTGTCTAACACTTTCCAAGGGCCTGCTGTATTTGAGGACTGTCTGCTGCACCCTTACAGTCATAATTTGTGGGGCAGGGTGGGTATGTTGGACTGCTGGAGGTGTGGTGGTATGGGGTTGGTGGTGTTAGTCACCGGTAGTTTGAGCCGAGGAACAGAGAGGAAGTGGTGGGACTGCAGGGATGAGGAGAAGTAGTAGGGTGCAGGGGAAGAGGGGGGGAGGTGGGGTCTAGAAGGTGGGAGAGGGTGCAGATACCCAGGAGATAGGGGGATGGAGGTATCCAGGAGAGGAGGGGAGAGCAGTGCAGCTCAGGGGATGTGGTGGGGTACTGTACCACAGGGGATGGGGAAGGGTGATCTGCCTGCCAATGCTATCAGCTGTGGTGGATCGCAGACCCACAGGCCAGCTGGGACATGCCATGCAGAGAATGGACAAGCTGTCAAAAAGCCCTATGGTGGTGGGTCCCACACTCATCACTTGGCCTTGCAGGGGTGGTATCACCTCCGGGAGGGAGGGGTCCTGCTGCAGTCCCCAGTCAGAAGAGGAGGAGGAGGGTAGTGCCAGTTGATTAATGCCAGTGGGCAGAGCATTTTAGCGGTGAGGCCAATAAGCTCATAATGGAGATGGTTGCTGACAGGTATGAGGAGCTGCTAGGCAGGCAGAGCAGAAAGATTTCTGTGGCAACACATCAGGTAATCTGGCAGGAGATTGCAGAGGTGGTTATGGACCTGGGTGAACCAGTATGGAATGAGGAGCAGATTAAGATGATTCCATGACATAAAACTGGCCATACATGCAAAGATGTCAGCACAGAGGGCCCATGCACATGTCACAGGTGGGATGAGCAGCACCACTCCTGATGACCCCCAGTGAGGACCACCTGACACATTGCCTTGGTGGAATATACATATTGGACTTTCCAGAATTCCTCAACAGCAGCCATGCAGCCACAGTTATATTAGGCAACTTTTGATAGGGTCCCAGTGCATGAGTCTTTATGTCATGCCTTTATGTATGTGATGGCAGCCATCAGCACTGCACAACATATGACATATGCACATTGTTTGTCATCGGAGTGTCATCCACGGTGAGCTATGCTGGGACACATACATGCTAATCTCTATCTGATCATTTGAATCCACATGCTGAGAGAGTTGGGGAACACTGTGATGTTGGTAAGGTGTGATCATGGCACATCTCCACTGTCAGGGGCCTCTGACAGTGTGCTGATAGCAGGCAGGATTGTGTAGCTGCCACAGCCACATCACACATGCATGCATCTCCACCACATGTACATGGCCCATTCTCCTGTACATCTGCTGCACTGTGTGCACATGCTAGGCATCCCCCACCCTATGCAAACTTGGATCTGCTCCCAACTCTGTCCCTCAGCCACCTACAAATGTGCCTCACAGCCTCACATACCTGTTCCTCCCTCTCAGCTCTTCCTCATATTCCTGTCCCCATACATAAGCAACACAGGATGACGTCACCAGCTGAGCCTTGCAATCTCTCACCTAGCCACCACACAGCTCTCACAGCCTCACATACCTGTTCCTCCCTCTCAGCTCTCCCCCATATTCCTGTCCCCATACATAAGCAACACAGGATAATGTCACCAGCTGAGCCCTGCAATCTCTCACCTAGCTACCACACAACTCTCATACACAACCTCTGTACACCCATTCTCATGTGCACTCATCATACTGACAATCACATATCCGGTCCCTACCTCTGCATCATCATATATTAGCACCTCTGTGGCCCCTGTGACACCTGACGACAGTCTCTGCTACCTGTTCTAACAGGAGGTTGCTACTGTTCACACAGTGCTTGCCATTCACCACAGGATCTGGGGGCATACCCTAGACCATAGACCATAATGGTCCCCAAGAGGTAGGCATACATCATAGTCACCATGATGTATGCCTACCTCTTGGGGACCATTCACTGTTGGGAGGGACAATGTGGAATATGCATGTGATCTGCAAGCCTCGTGGGGAGGTGTGACACTCCTGGGCGATGAGGGTTGCGGCAGAACAGGCGCTGGTCAGATAAGGGAGGAACCGAGCCATAGAGGCTGGTGATTATGCAGCTGAGGACATATACTGGGCCAGGCCAGTGGCCATGCTGGTGTGTGCAAGCATTGGAACGAAGCAGGAGGTCAATTGGAGAAGTAAGGGAGGGGAGCTCCAAAGCAGAGGAAACGTAGGGGCTATCAACATGGATGTTGGGACCCCTGGGGATATGAGTGGGGGAAAAGGGCTCCGGAAAGAGGGGGAGCCATGAATCCATGGCAGTACGAACAGTAGCAGCAGACCTTTCATGATGTCGACATGAGACAGCTACCTGGAGGGGGGTGGGGTGAGAGGGCAAATGGTGGGACCAGCTAAAGAGGGTAGGGGTGAGAAAGGAGCAGCAGGAGTTGTTTGAACTGGCAGGCAGGGATATGTCTGAGCCCAACACCACCACCACGGCCAGAGGGACGTGGCCTGTGGGAGAACAGATAGACCCCATGACAGAGAGCAGCAATAGATGCTGTCTCATCGGGGGGGGGGGGGGGGAAGGCAGGCCTCAGATAAGGCAAGATGAGGTAGACCATCACAGATAGGTAGATCATGAGTAGAAGCTGGTGTATGTGAGACAGAGTGTGCATTCCACAAGGCACATGAGAGAGGGTGGGTGGAAGGGTAAAGGTGAAGGATATTGATAAGATTGGCCGTATTGCATGACGTTCCCCTCTCAGAGTGTGATAGAGGTACAGGGGAGCCAGGGCTTGGGGTGACATCTCTGGATGAGGACAGTGCAGGAGCAGCAGAGTACGTGGCACGGAGAGTATGGTACAGCGGAACCGACGGTGAGGTTGCCTGAGAGAGAGGGGAGATGGATGAATCAGAGGAAGAAAGCGGTGCCGCACAGGTGCGGATGATAGGGTAGAGGACAGAATGGGGGTAGATGTGATGATGGCTAATGGGGGAAAGGGAGGGAGGGGTGAGGGCGCAGGTGCAAGGGGAGACAGGTAGGGGGTATAAAGGATGATGACAATGTGAGGTGGAGCCATAGTGCAGGGGTAGAGAGGACAACAGAGGCCAGAGGAGCCAGAATATGGGGGTGACAGAGAATGGTCACACCTGTGTGTGAGGTAGGTGATGAGTGGATGCCAGCTATAGGAGACAGTGAGCCATGGGGTGGGAGGCCGGAGGGGAGGGGTGGAGGGGTATGGGTATGGCAGCTGAGGAAGCTGAACAAAAGGTGCAACAATATACAAGGGGTAGAGTGGTAAGAGAGCACAGCAGGCCCAACATATACCCATGTGGCACCTACCCACCCATGCACCCCCTCCATACAGCCACCCAATGCCCAATGCCAGTCACGGCGCCAGGGACCCCCACCACCCCGGGGCACACACCCATGTACACAAATCCCAGGACCACCACAGGGCACACCTATCCCAGCCAAAGGGAGGCCCATCACCTCCAGCCCCTCCCCCCCAGGCATACCTGTCAATGTGGCTCATGCCCAGCTGCACACACACTCGGGCACCAGTGTGGTGATGCTGGCACCCGGGGCACGGACATCCAATGGTACCACACACAGCCCTTTACCCGCACATCCCCATCCCACATACCCACAACCTGGGTGGTCCCATATTGACAAAGGTATCTTGAGGGACAGACATTCCCTTCGATTATGATGTAACATAGATATGTAAGGGGATGGGAAGACATGCCACACTTAAGCTATGTCCCCTGTTCCTCCCCAGGTGACATAAATGCCATGGAGGTGGAGGAGGGGGAGGAGGGCACAGAGTCTGGACCAGGGCCCTTGCCTGAGGCGGTGTCCACAGTGGGGCCACCGACCACCGCTGGTGTTGCACATGGTGGTCCTCATGTGCCACAGGAGGTGGCAGAGGAACCAGCACCCCACCTGATGGGACTCGGCGGGGCCAGCACAGAGACCAGCGAGGGTGCTGGAACTGCAGCAACTGGAGCCGAGGGGGTGCCTGGCCCACCAGCTCCAAGTCCCATGCCACAGGCCACACATGCTACCATGGGGGAGGTGCTCCAAGAGATGAGGGCCCACTCCGCTACAGCACATGAGGACGCCGAGGGTTAGTGAATGATCAGATGGATGCAGGTGTGCCACGCCCTGTTGGCAGGGGTGTCCTGCTCCCAGGGCACACATAGAGCCCCCAACCAACCGGGGGTCACCCATACATGTGGGACCCATGCTGCTCTGCGTCCCGAATGTGTCAGGGAATACCCGGCTGTTTCCCCACATACAGTGTCCCACCCAAGACATAGACTTCCCCTACCCTGGTCTGCCAGGTCACCTGTGGCATGTGTTATGGTGGCATGTACAACCCATGTCTCACAGGTCATGCCATGTCTCACCCACAGGCATGCAGTGGCAATACAGGCAGTGACCCGGGACATACATTGGCTGAGGGAAGAGCTGGCCAGTCACCGCCGGGAGGTGCAGGGCCTGTGCCAGGAGCATGCCATGCTACAGGAGGCAGCAGGGTCCATGGTAGCCAGCATGGTGCGGATGGCAGCTGTATGCAAGGCCATGGCTAGACGGAGCAGCAGCCGTAAGCAGCAGCAGCACCAGCACCATGGGGTGGGAGGGGCTGTGCTCAGCGCAGCTAAGGTCAGCAGCTCAGGGCCCAGGTGTGTGAGGCCGTGGAAATGTGTGTGCCACAATAAAGGCCCCTGCACATGATCATGCCTGTGGGCATGTGTCCAGTGTCTCATTCCTCACTCCCACTGTTATCCTGTCCCCCATGTGGTCACCCTGGGCACATATCCTTTGCCATGGCATGTAGTGTCTCTGGCACACCATTCCCTGTCCCCATCCCATGCCACAGGGGGTTGTGGGGTCTTCCCTGGCCCTATTCATCATATGTATGTCCTGGGGTCCTACCTGTGCCATGCGCCATGCCATGTGCACACTGCTGGCAGGTCAGTGCCACCAGGCATGTGCCCATGTCTGCAGGACCTACCAACACATGGGTACATCCATGTGGCCATGTGGGATACAGACAGCACCCCACCTGCCTATCCCCCTGCCTGCTGTGCAGTGCGCAACATGTATGTGACCTCTGTATTGCACTCAGACATGCACGGACATGCACACATGTGTCAGACTGTACAATTGGGTGACGGATACTGAGGCACATAACCATGGAGATGTGGGTCATTATGAAAATATAGCTATTTATTTACAGTGTATATTGTTAACAGCACAATATATATATTTTCCATTTACACATTTGTATAGTGCCAGCAGTGGTGACAGTGGGGTCCTGGCAGTCCCGGGGCACAAGTCTGCAGAGGGCATGGGTGGCATGGACCACGGCAGGGCTCTACCCCACCTGTGGGCCACCATGCCCTGATGGCTGATGAGCTCATCTGCCACCCGGCACATGGCACCTACCACCTGCATCATGGTTCTTGTCTGCTCCCGCTGGCCCAGCGAGACAGCGGTGAGTGACACAGACAGGGTGTATGCGTGTTCAACCCCACACAGGCCCCATGTGCATGGGGTCTGGGTGGAGGCATTCACACACGCCCTCTCTGTGGCACTGCCTGCCTCTCCTATGGCCATACGGGAGACAGCAAGGTGGCCAGGGAGCAGGTAGTGTTGGCCCCCAGGGCCCTCTGCAGCCCTATGCCACTCGGGGCTGCGGTCACCCTGACCAGTGGTGTGGGTTGCACCCATGGTGGTGTGTGGCTGTGGAGCTGCCCAAGCCCACCTTCAGGTGGCCCCACAGCAGACACCACCAGGGGTGCATCCTGCCTCACGGCCCCCTCAGCTGTCCCCACCTCCCCGCCACCCACCCAAATGTACTCCCTCACCCCTCCCACCTCTCCCAGCCCTCCCCACCACGCACCCTCCCACTCCATCCCCACACCCTACCTGGACATCCCCTGCACCCAGCACCTCTACAGCCTGCACCTCCTCTACCCCTCTCCCCTCACCTGGGTCCTCACCTCCCCCTCCCCCCTCCACCTTGTCCTCTTCCTCCTCCTCCTTGTCCTCTTTCTCCTCCACCACATCCTCTTCCTCTTCATCCTCATCCACTTCCACCTCCTCCTCCTCATCCTCCTTACCATCATCCACCTCCTCGCCCTCTTCCTCTTCCTCCTCGTCCTCTTCCGCTTCCTCCTCCTCGTCCTCCTGATCATCATCTACCTCCTCGTCCTCTTCCTCCATCTCCGCCTCTGTCTCAGCCCCTTCCTCAGCACCCTCATCGGTGGCTGCCACCTCCACCTCCTCATGTGCCTCTGCTGGCACATCTGCCACTGTGGGGGGAAACAGACAGTACCACATCAGTCATGTATTGCCCACATGATGGACACATTGTAGTTAGCCCCACAACCTCCTGTTGCAATGTAACATGCTGTGGCATGTCACATGGGCTGCATCACTCACCGTCCTCCTGCCCCTTCAGTTCCTGCTGCAGCCGCAGCACAAACTCAGGCCTCTGCCACAGCAGCTCACGTGCCTTCTTGTGCATATCCTCCGCCCGGGGGTACACCAATAGATAGTGGCTCTTACGGAACAAACATGCATGACCATCATCTCATGCAGTACATGCATGGCTGTGTGCAGCAGGTTGCTGCACCAGCTGCACCGTGACAGTCCGGTATCATCAGTCAGCGCCGTCACCTGCCTGTGTGCGTGGGTGCATAGGATGCCACGGATGCGGTAGGGGGAGAGGTGCATGTACGCATCCCTGCAGCACAGCACAGGGCAATGGGACGGCTTACACCAGGTATGTTGGTACTGACAGGGCGTGAGCTGTGCGGGCCTGGGAGGGGGTATGTGAGCCGAGGGCCACATGCAGTTCATTGAGCATGGCAGGGTGGCCAAAGTACATAATTGGTGGGGATGGGAGAAATGCCTGGTATCCACGTGTTGGGGGTCTGTGCCAGGACAGTTTCCTAGACGGGGCACAGGGGATGTGCATAGGACGATAGCTAGCTTGGGTATGGGGTGATGTGAGGTATGCACATGGTGGGGATGGAGGGGTTGTGAGCGTGAAAGGGTGTGCGGTGCCAGGTGGAATGTGACAGGCTCACGGGGGCAGCAGGTCATGGGGGTTAATCCGTTTAGCACATCCTGGGGTTGTTGGTGGGTGTGGTGTGGGACAGGCACCTGAGAGGTGTGTGACAGGTAGGTGGGGGATAGGGTGGGGCAATTATCCACAGACCCCTGTCTACAGGCCTGTAGCCTCCTGGGAGTAGGGCAGACCTGCACAGATCTGCAGGTGCACCTACATTAACACCAGGTTTAACCACAAACCCCTTTAAATAGGCCTGTGGCCTCCTGGGAGTAGGGCAGACCTGCACAGATCTGCAGGCGCACTGACAACACCAGGATTAACCACAAACCCCTTTAAATAGGCCTGTGGCCTCCTGGGAGTAGGGCAGACCTGCACAGATCTGCAGGGGCACTGACATTAACACCAGGATTTACCACAGACCCCGCTAAATAGGCTGGCAGGCGCACTGACCTTAACACCTGGATTAACCACAAACCCCTCTAAATAGGCCTGTGGCCTCCTGGGAGTAGGGCTTACCTGCACAGATCTGCAGGCGCACTGACATTGACACCAGGATTAACCACAGACCCCGCTAAATAGGCCTGCAGGTGCACTGATATTGACACCAGGATTAACCACAAACTCCATTAAATAGGCCTGTGGCATCCTGGGAGTAGGGCAGACCTGCACAGATCTGCAGGTGCACCTACATTAACACCAGGTTAGACCTGTGGCCTCCTGGGAGTAGGGCAGACCTGCACAGATCTGCAGGCGCACTGACAACACCAGGATTAACCACAAGCATCTTTAAATAGGCCTGTGGCCTCCTGGGAGTTGGGCAGACCTGCACAGATCTGTAGGGGCACTTACATTAACACCAGGATTTACCACAGACCCCGCTAAATAGGCCGGCAGGCGCACTGACCTTGACACCTGGATTAACAACAAACCCCTCTAAATAAGCCTGTGGCCTCCTGGGAGTAGGGCAGACCTGCACAGATCTGCAGGCGAACTGACATTGACACCAGGATTAACCACATGCCCCGCTAAATAGGCCTGCAGGTGCACTGATATTGACACCAGGATTAACCACAAACCCCAATAAATAGGCCTGTGGCATCCTGGGAGTAGGGCAGACCTGCACAGATCTGCAGGCGCACTGACAACACCAGGATTAACCACAAGCATCTTTAAATAGGCCTGTGGCCTCCTGGGAGTAGGGCAGACCTGCACAGATCTGTAGGGGCACTTACATTAACACCAGGATTTACCACAGACCCCGCTAAATAGGCCGGCAGGCGCACTGACCTTGACACCTGGATTAACAACAAACCCCTCTAAATAGGCCTGTGGCCTCCTGGGAGTAGGGCAGACCTGCACAGATCTGCAGGCGAACTGATATTGACACCAGGATTAACCACAGACCCCGCTAAATAGGCCTGCAGGTGCACTGATATTGACACCAGGATTAACCACAAACCCCAATAAATAGGCCTGTGGCATCCTGGGAGTAGGGCAGACCTGAACAGATCTGCAGGTGCACCTACATTAACACCAGGCTAGGCCTGTGGCCTCCTGGGAGTAGGGCAGACCTGCACAGATCTGCAGGCGCACTGACATTAACACCAGGATTAACCACAAACCCTGTTAAATAGGCCTGTGGCCTCCTGGGAGTAGGGCAGACCTGCACAGATCTGCAGGCACACTGACATTAACACTAGGATTAACCACAGACCCCGATAAATAGGCAGGCAGGCGCATTGTCATTGACACCTGGATTAACCACAAACCCATCTAAATAGGCCTGTGGCCTCCTGGGAGTAGGGAAGACCTGCACAGATCTGTAGGCGCACCTACATTAACACCAGGTTAGGCCTGTGGCATCCTGGGAGTAGGGCAGACATGCACAGTTCTGCAGGTGCACTGACATTAACACCAGGATTAACCACAGACCCCGCTATAGGGTTGCCAACCGGCCGGCTTTCTGCCGGCCTGGCCGGTTTTTCCATGGCCAGGCTGGCTGCTGGCACAGATGTAAAACCGGCCATTGAAAAGCCGTTTTTTACTCTGGCCGCAAGATCGGGAGCGGCCAGAGCAAAAAAACGGCTTTTCTCCCGTCTCCGCGGCGTGAACACGATCCCCCGTGGCAGTGCAGCCGCTGCTTCTGCTTTTCACAGAGCAGCGGCTGCAATAAACTTACTTTGAAAAGTAAAGACAACCTAAGAGGAGCCCTCCAGTCATCGCAGCGCCCGAGGAAGTGATGTCATAGGGGGTGGGCTCCTCACAGGTTGTCTTTCCTTTTCAAATTAAATTGGCTGCAATAAAATTAATTTGAAAAGGAAAGACAACTTGTGAGGAGCCCGTCCCTATGACATCATTTCCTCGGGCGCTGAGATGACCCCTCCGCTCCTCACAGGTTGTCTTTACTTTTCAAGTTTATTGCAGCCGCTGCTCTGTAAAAAGCAGAAGCAGCAGCTTGGGGGGGGGGGGGGGTGTTAAATAGCTGAAAGGGAGATGCTGGAAGGGGAGGGGGGTAGTGGCTGGAAGAGAGATGCTGGACAGCAACGGGGGTGTTGATGACTGGAAGGGAGATGCTAGTTACCAGAGGGAGGAATTAATGGATGGAAGGCAGATGCTGGATACGAAGGGGGGGGGGGGGGGACAGAGCAGATGCTGGACACAAAGTGGGGGAATGGAAGTGTGGAAGGCAGATGCAGGATATCAGTAGGGAATGAAGGGTAAATGCTGGACATATAGTAGTGGGGTTTAGAGCATTAGGGGATAGAGGACAAATGGTAGATACAAGTGGGGGTAGACAGATGGAGTGCGGATATTGGACATGGGATGGAGAGCAGAGGCTTGACATGTGGTGGGGCATAAGGGCATGGAGGGCAGATACTGGATATGGAGTTGAGGGCACATGCTAAACATAGGATAGGGGTCATAAGGGTTGGAGGGCACATGTTGGACATAGGGTTGAGGACATATGGCAGATACTAGATATAGTTTGGGGCATGGAGGCTGGGGGCAGATGGGGTGGACATGATAGGAAGATGCTGTAAAAAAAATGGAGGAGATTGAGAACTGGATGGTAAGAAGGAGAAATGAAATCTGAGTTGATAGAGAAAAATAAAAGAAAACTGAAAAGAAAATATCAATGTCAGAGATGGAAGGAAGTGAAGAAGACAAGAGGGGAGAGAAGTGGCTAATGGAGCAGAGACCTAGAGGGTGAGTTAAGAGATGAAAAAAGCAGAAACCAGAGACTGGGATCAACACGATTAGAGAATAAAATGACCAGACAACAAAAGGTAGAAAAAGTTTTTATTTTCAGTTTAGTGATTGGAGCATGTCTGTCTTTGGACTTCACAGGCCTGATATTCATCCAGTGATGTCAGCATTTATAAGCACCTGATAGTCAGAGCTAAAAGTGAAACCAGATATTTAGTGCCAAAATCTGGATATCCTCTGTCACTGAATCCTTTCAGCGCTGACCAGCACAGTTATCCAGACAGCAAAAATATTCAGCTGCTATCTGGATAACCAAACCGCATAAACTTAGAACCATTATTGAGATGGCCTGGCTTTATACCAGCGCTTAGATGGTTGGTGACCTGAAAATCACTTCTAATCATCTTTGTGCTGGAACTAGTGCCACGGTCTTTAAAGGGGATATTCAGCAGCACTGGCCGGGGGGGGGGGGGGGGGGGGGGGGGGTGGGGTTTGAACCAGCAAGGAAGGGGGTGAGTGAGTGAGTGAGTGAACCAGCAGGGAGGGGGGGCGAGTGAGTTTACCAGCACTAAGAGAGGGGGGTGAGTGAACCAGCACTGAGTGGGGGGGGGGGGGTGAGTGAACCAGCACTAAGAGGGGTGTGTGTGAACCAGCACTAGGGAGGTGAGTGAATCCTCTGTAATTTTTGTGGGTGGGGCTGGTGTGCAGCATGGGTGGGACTGGGGGTGGGGCAGGGTTGGGACTGGGGGCAGGGCAGGGGTGGAGCATGGCGAGCCACAGGTGTCGGGTTTTTCTCGGTGAAAAAGTTGGCAACCAGGCGCACTGACATTGACACCTGGATTAACCACAAACCCCTCTAAATAGGCCTGTGGCCTCCTGGGAGTCAGGCAGACCTGCACAGATCTGCAGGCGCACCTACATTAACACCAGGTTTAACCACATACCCCTATAAATAGGCCTGTGGCCTCCTGGGGGTAGGGCAGGCCTGTACACGTCAGCAGGTGCACCTACATTAGTCCCAACGATGACCACTGACGTGTTGCTTGCTGGCTACTCGGTCGCATTCCTTGATTTGTGTAACCTTCCCCCATGCACTTACCTCACGTGGATGGTCTGCTGATGCATTGAACCTCCTGGTCAATCGCCCCATGCCCTCCTGACTTTGTTCAGGTTCTGCCTCCTGGAGGAACCTGGGAACAGGCGGCTCTGCTTGAAGCAGATGAGGCGCCCAAGCACCTCCAGCTCAGAGAAGGGCAGCATGCTTGAACGGGCCGCCATCTTGTCTGTTGTATTACACGTGTTACGTTGTGATACAGTATTGCGGAGTACAGGCATTGTTACGCACGTTCCTACGTGCGGGCAGCATATGCATTTTGCGAGGTATGCTCTTTGTGGGGTACACACGTTCCGTAGCCGCTGCCCCCACGCGGCACGCATAATAACACGCGTGACATTTTCTGATGGGAAGGTTTTTAGACAGGATCAGGACCTGTTGCTCGGCCACTGGCAGACCAACAGTAGTACTGGGGGCCCCGCTGCTTCCAACCATGGACTGACATCCATCAGCAGCAGGAACAGTCAGACTGTACCTCTGCATTCCCTCAAGATGTTTCAGCCAAACACAAACTAACTGCAGACAGTCCGCTAGCCAGTCTATCTTGCATGTTCACAGTGGAACCACCACACTGGTCCCGATCACAGTGCAGGCATTGCTATGGGGTGCAAGAGCTAGTTGTGGGCTCTGCTGCTCCGAGCCGGTGCAAACAGCCTGACTCTCCATGGAGCTTTGGATAATGCGGCCTGTGTGTATGGATGTTTGTACTTCTCTTGGCTGATGCCTTGGGGATTGCACATGTTGATGTTGTATCTGCAAATTAGGGTAAAATGTAGGGACATGCATTGCAGGATCCATAGCTGGGATATGACCCTGTGACCCTCTGCTCCAAGACACACTGGCTATGTGTACTGCACCACACTGTTGCCACAGAGGCAGTGCAGTCCCTGGGGCTTTTATTGCACTGCACATGGCACACTGGGGCAGGTCATGACCTTGGTCCACTGTAGGCAGGTGCCACCACCACCGGCAACCTCCCTGCCATGCTGACATGCCCATATACTGCCGGTGCTGGTTGTGTGCCGTCCTGGGCCATCCACCGTACAGGTAGCCGTTCATACTTGGGCACTATGCTGTTGCTGCATATGGATCACTACTATCACATTTCTAGAGCTCCCTGCCTTTGTTGTACATTGCTGACGCTAAAATGGTTTCACCCTCCTGCATATCTGCAGCTAACACAGGTTTTCATTCCCAGTAATGTTCAGCCCTTCAGTACCCCGCGTTAGTGCCGTGGGAGCTTCTCCCAGCCCACTCCCTGCCCATTGACTCCTTTTCTCCGCCCTCTGTGGGTATTACCATGGACGGTGATGTTAACGCACGTTAGGTACCCTTAACGTGCGTTAACATTACCTAACGCGCATTAACGTAGCCTCTGCTCTGTTAACGCGGTTTAGTAAACATACCCCTTTATTGCAATATTAGAGTTTTCATCCCTATCCTTTAAAAAACAGTCTACCATTTTCTCAATCGCTGCGATGTCGTCGCATTGGCTCCAATGAGTCTGAGTTTAGAGATCAAGCAGGTATTATGCTGACCAAATTTAAAGATCGAGGTTATCCTGCTTCGGTTTTGCGGAGGGCCTATAAGCGAGCCCTGTCTAATCATTGTGAGTGTCTTTTAGACCCTTCATCATCATTGGCAAAGAAAGTAGAAGAACAATAATTTGTGACATATGTTCTATCATACTCAGCAGTGTCTAAGATGCTTGCTTCATCAATTACTCAACATTGGGCTGTTCTCTCGACTCTTCCATGTTTTCTAGGGTTGCGTCCACAGTGGTGTATAGCCGGGGTCATAACTTGCATGATCTACTGTGTCCAGCAGTTCCCCATGAGCCTTCTAGCCTCATTAATGGACATTTTAAATATGGTCAGTGTATCTTCTGTGCAATTATGGATGAGGGTTCAAATTCCCATTTGAGTCATCATCACTTTTACCATCGTTGGAAGACTTCCTGTATTTACTGCGTTGCCCTTGAAATAGATACGACATCGGTAAGACTACGCAGCAATTGCGGGTTCATATGACCTCCTTGCCATACCCTCCTCAGTAAGGAAAACTAAGAAGGCAATGAGCAACAGAGTCTTCAGGTACTCTGCCCCTGCCCTATGGAAATCCCTTCCCAATACTGTAAGATCAACGAAGGACCTTCAGAACTTTCATAAACTACTTAAAACTCTCCTCTTCTCAGAATACTACAACTCATCTGCCTCCCCCCCTCTTCTCCTCCAGCCACCCCCCCCCAGTACAAATAACTACCTGTATTCTGCTCTGTTGTAAATACAGTATGTAAATAGTTCAGACCTAGCCTTCATTACATCTCGGTTTATTTAAACTGATTTGTAATATGTATATAGTTTATTGTATTATAGTTTGAAATATTCTCTGTAACTAGGACCCTGGAATGTTGTTCAATGCAAACCGCCTCTGATCGATGGAATGGGCGATATATAATAAATGTTCAAATAAATAAATAAAATATATCCCAACACAAAAACAATTTGTTAAAATGTCAGGATGAGGCACCTATAATTTCTCACTATGCACAAAATCATCGCTCATTTCAGGATCTTTGGTTTATGGCCATAGATTATGGTCCAGTAAATTTGTGAGGAAAACGTGGAAAATTTCTGATACAACAAGAGAAACGGTGGATTTTTAATCTTAACACCCTGGAGCCAGAAGGATTAAATAATAAGACTGACTGGGGTTTTGTGTGATGTAAAACTCACTGGTTCCCCTGGGGCCTTCACATTGCCGCATAGTGGAACAAGTTATTCCCTGAGGCTTTTTCTCCCCTGAATTAAAATATGTTAATTACTATAATGAAAAAAGAAAAAAATTAGAATAATTGAATTATTATCTATTTATACTGAAGGTATTTCTGCTTTGCTGTTCTTTGTTTTTCTAAATTTAAGCAGGTTTTGGAAGATGTAAAGGGATAATTCTGTTTTGGGAAATTATTTATAGAATTGGTATTTATTTATTTAATTAGTGGGCGTTTTGGGAGTTAATTTCATCAGAGAGGGAAGAAAAAGCTAAGGTTCAGTCATCTTCCACCGGTACAAGAGGGAAAAGAGAAAATAACACTAATTACAAGTGAGAGGTCACCTCCAATCAAACACTCACATAGAGCCACAAGCAAGAATCAACATGGCTCAGCATACTGCAGTTGAAGTACACAGCATTAATCAGAACCATGAACTAAGCATTGGCTAAGGGAACCCCAGTGGTCGATATTACTTTGTAGAGGAGCGGTCCATCTCATCTTCTTCTGAGTCTAGCAGTGCAAAATGCAACTGCTTCTTTCCCCCAGATATTTTGTGCCTTTTAGGTATAGACGTCTTCCAGTATGGTTCCTGCAGAGTCTTAGCAGACAGATCCATCACCTCTTTTCCTGTGAATTTGTCCAATAAATTCAAGCCATCTGCCATGGATTAAACTTAATAGAAATTCAGATTGTAGTGCAAATGTAATGCATATATACCATACTTCCTTGGCTTGAAGAACATAAGTTAGGGGTCAAAGACCTTTCCTCTGAGATAGTGTGTACTGCAAGAGATCAGAAAATACTTGAATCTCTGCACCCCTAAAATGGATTATGGTTTTCCTTGCAGATGTTGCATAAGAAGCAATAATAGGCCTTGAGGTGTTCCTTTGCGTAGGGTGTAAACCTCTGTGTGCTCTTTCCAGCTTCAAATTCCAAGTCACATTGGGCTAATAAGCTTTAAAGAGACCTTTACCAAGCCTGCCACATCTTCTTTACCATACTCTCTTTCAGGGACCCCTAAGATTCTTATATTGGATCTGTTCTATCTGTTTTTAAGGTCATTCAACTTTTCTCATTTGGTTGCCCACTTGAGCAGCAGTGATCACTACATGGTGTGGTTTGAGGTGAGAGGCTGCTCAAGGCAATCTGCTGCCTGAGGCAAGGGATGAGACGGCATTCCTCCCCTCCCCCATAGTTGGGGGGAGGCTTTCTCAAAACTCCAGTCAGGTACTGAACCAAACCAAAAAGCCGATTAGATACTTGTATATGAAGGAAATGCAAGAGTTTGCACACCAAGGAACTAAAAGAAAGAGTGAGAACCACAGCCCAGTTTATAAAATTAAATTATAACTCATTTTTATTTTGTTGTAATAAACTGTGTTTCGGTTCTTGCTTTTTCTTTTTGAACATATATTTTGCATCCATAGAACCCCCTTCCTCAACAGTGGGTGCAGAGCAGAACCAGGACATTCACCCACAGAACTCAATATCTTAAAAAAATAAACATTATCCAGTACCAGGCATATTGTAAACTAATACAAAATCCTACAACAAAGTCACAGAGTATCTATAGAGCAAATCTACCATACCATACACAGAACACAGACCCTCACCAAGTACAGAATAAGTGATTACAACCTAAAATAAAAAGATGTAGACAGAAATTAAACTGAAACCCCAAGAAGTCAGACTCTGCATGCAGTGCAACATCAGATAGAAATGCAGTTCTCCATACTGTGTAAAATAGAAAGATAGCACAAATGCCAATCACTAAAATGAAAATAAAATTATTTTTTCTATCTTTGTTGTCTGACCATTTTATTCTCTGATCATGCTTGTCCCAATCTCAGCTTCTGCTTTCCTCTCTTCTCTTGGCTCTCTTTCTATGGTCTATAGTCCATCTGCCATTTTTTATCTCTTGTTTTCTTCACTTCCTTTCATCAGCCTATTTCCAGACCCAGTAACCCTTCCCAGTATCAGCCCCTTTCCAGTCCTCCCTCTCAGTACTTTCCAATGTCAACTTGCATTTCCATGACTACTATTGGTATCCATTTCCTTCCAGTCCCCCTCCTTCTCCATTGTGCAGCCCCTTCTAGTCCAAATACCATGTCAGCCCCTCTCAGCATCCATTCCCTTCCAGTCCCATTCTCCCATTCCCCTGCATCAGCCCATTTGTAGCCCTAGCCCCCAGTTTTCTTCCAGGGCCAGCAACTCTATCCTCCCCTCCCTGCCATTTCCAGTTCTAGCCCCCCAGTCTTCTTCCAGGGCCAGCAGCTCCCTCCCCCCCATCAGCCCATTCCAGTCCTAGCCCCCCCCCCCAATCAGCTCACTTCCAGTTCTACCCCTTCATCAGCCCATTTCCAGTGCTAGTCCCCCTTTAGCACCATTACCAGTGCTAGCCTCCCCAATTAACCCATTACCAGTCCTAGCCTCCACTAATCTGCCCATTTCCAGTCCTTGCCCCCCTGATCAGCCCATTTCCAATGCTAGCCCCCCATCATGCATTACCAGTTCTAACCCCCCCCCCCATCAGCCCATTATTTATTTATTTATTTATTGAACGGTTTTATATACCGCCTTTCAGAAAAATCAAAGCGGTTTACATAGAACAAATCTTGAACATTACATTGAAACTTATTCAAACAATTGAAATTACAGTGAACATTAAATTGCATATAATAAAAATGGTAATTTGAGGGTTACAATGCTGAGTAAATGCTGATTAGGTATATAGATAGTTTAAACATATATACAGATTTAAATATTTATTATCAGTCCTAGCCTCCCCTAATCAGGTCATTATCAGTCCTAGCCCCCCAATCGGACCATTTCCAGTGCTAGTCCCCCGTCAGCCATTACCGGTCCCAGACCCCACTCGTCAGCCCTTTCCCAGTCTTAGCTTTTCCTAATCAACCCATTACCAGTGCTAGTCCCCCTAAAATCAGCCCATTACCAGTCCTAGCCCTCTCCCAATCTGCCCATTTCCAATCCCCCCAATCTACCCATTTTAAGTACTAGCCACCCCCCCCCCCCTTGCCCCCATGGGAGGCCCTGCACTTCCCTGACGGTCGGCAGCCCCGGCTCTCTAGAGCCGTAAGAAAGAACTGCCTTTCCTTTCTTTCCCACAGCTCTGTTAAAGTTAAGCCTGCTGCGCCACTGAGGCTGTGACAGGAAATGCTGTTGTTAACCCTTTAGCGGTGCGCCAGGCTCAACTTTAACAGAGACACGGGAAAGAAAGGAAAGGCAGTTCTTTCTTGCGGCTCTGTAGAGCCAGGGCCGCCGACCATCAGGTAAGTGCAAGGCCTCCCGAGGAGGGCGAGGAGAGGTGGCGGCAAGGATGGCGGGGGTTGAATCTGTCGCTGCTGCAGCAGCGGCAGCAGCTTTCCACCTTTTTCGTTTCTTTTTTTTTTTTTAAGTTTAAAGGCAGAGTGAAGCGGCTTTTTGGGGGGCATTTGTTGCCGCCCCAAAAACTTTGCTGTCTGAGGCGACCACCTCATTTTGCCTCATTATAGAGCCACCCCTGTTTGCGGTAAAAATCAAGGCAGAGTCCAATTGCAGCAAACTCAAAGTCCTAGATTTCAAAAATGCTGACTTCAGTAAAATAGGAAAGTACCTGAAGGTGGAGCTGGCAGGATGGGAGCAGATAAGGGAAGTGGAAAGGCAATGGGCTAAACTGAAAGAAGCAATACGAAATGCAGAATTAATATGTAAGGAAAGCATATAAAAGCAAGAGGAAAAGGAAACTGAAATGATTCGTTAAAGAAATGGCTGCCAAAATAAAGGCAAAAATGGCAGTGTTCACAATTTCCAGAGAATCACAAAAAGAGCAACATAGAATAGAATACCAGATACAACTGAAAGAGGCAAAGAGAGAAATCAGAATGGCAAAAGCACACGTGGAAGAAAAAACGGCTACAAATGCGAAGAGAAGTGCCAAAACGTTTTTCCGGTATACTGGGGAAAGGAGGAAGCCAGAGTTAGAATTGCAAGACTCAAGGATGCTGATGACCGATTTGTGGAATGTGATAAGGAAAAAGCAGAATTGCTAAACAAATACTTTTGTTCCATGTATACAAAAGAAAATCCTGGAAAGGGCCATGCATGGCTGACAAAGGTAACAAGGGGAACAGAGTAGAATAAACCATTCACTGAAGATGTTTATGAACAGTTTGCAAAACTGAAAGTGGACAAGGCCACCTGATCATATTAGATACATCCCAGGATAATGAAGGAGCTCAGGGATGTTTTGGCAGGACCTTTAAAATATTTTTTTAATATCTCCCTGGAGACTAGGGAGGTACTTTGATTTTGGAGAAGGGCAGACATGGTCCCTCATCACAAAAGTGGCAACAGAGATGAGATAGCAAACTATAAGCTGGTAAGCCTTAACTTGGTGGTGGGAAAAGTAATGGAGATGCTGCTGAGGCAACATGGCTTTTTACCATGGGAAGATCATGCCAAACAAATCCAATTGACTTCTTTGACTAGTTGACCAGAGAACTAGATCGAAGGCATGCTGTTTCTCATAGGAGGCTTATGAATAAACTGAGAAGCCCTGGGATGGATTTTAAGGTAGTGAACTGAATCAAGAACTGGCTGACTGACAGACTACAGAAGGTGGTGGTAAACGGAACTCACTCTAAAGAAAGGAGAATGAGTAGTGGAGAGCCTCAGAGATCGGTCCTGAGACCACTACTGTTCAATGTCTTTGTGGGTGATACTGCAAAAGGAGTAATATGTGGAAATATTTCTTAAGGAAAGAGTAAAGATGCATGGAATAGTCTCCCAGTGGAGGTGGTGGACACATGGACAGTATCTGAATTCAAAAAAGCATGGGACAAACACAGAGAATCTCTAAAGGTAAAAAGGGGACTGTTGTAGTTGATATGGAAGGGCAGATTATATAGGCCTTGTGGTCTTTTTCTGCCATCAAGTTTCTATGTTTTTATGTTAAAAGGAAAGGTTTGCTTGGCAATTGAGATTTAATACACAGAAGTGCATAGTAATGCACTTGGCATGCAGGAACCCAAACAAATGTTATGCAATAGGACCAAGAGAGGGATCTTTGAGTGATAGGATAGTGCCTGAGGATCTCAAGGTGGCGGAGCAATGTGACAAGGTCAAAGCCAGAAAGATGTAAGGCTGCCTACAGAGAGGAAAAACTAGCAGGAAGAAGGAGGTATTGGTGCCTCTGTACAGGTAGTTGGTTAGGCCTCACTTGGAGTATTGTGTTTTGTTTTGGAGACCGTACATAAAAAGGATATAAAAAGACTTGAAATGGTTCAGAGGAAGACAACCAAGATGATATGGGGCCGGTTCCTGAAGGCAAATGAGAAAAGACTTGAAGACCTAAATATGTATACCTTAGAGGAGAAGAAAGACAAGGGGGATATGATACAGATCTTTAAATATTTAAAGGGTATTAATGAGCAAACACAACTTTTTCAAAGACATAGAAGATCTAGTACTAGAGGACATGAAATGAAGCTGCAAGGAGATAAACTTAAAAACATCATCAGAAAATACTTTTTCATGGAAAGGGTGGTGGATGCCTGGAATGCCCTCCCAAAGAAGTTGGTGAGACCAAAAAAAGTGACAGAATACGAAAACGCATGGGAAAGACACAGAGGATCACTACATAGCAAGAGAATGGAATCAAAGCAAACATAAATAACTTCATAAATAGAGAGGGGTAATCTGCCTGGAGTGGCAGGTGCAACTCCACTACTCTAGCCAGCTTACTGGGCAGACTAGATTCCCATGCTGGTCTTTATCTACCATCCTTTACTATGTTACTATCTTTTATTTTAATATTAAAGCATGCAACCAATTCAGTCTGTTCACCTATATCAGTGGTTCCGAACCCAGTCCTCGTGTACCCCCAGGCTAGTCAGGTTTTCAGGGTATCCACAATGAATATGCATGATATAGATCTGCATACAATGGAAGCAGTGTATGCAGATCTATCTCATGCATATTCATTGTAGATATTCTGAAAACCTGACTGGCCTGGAGGTACCCAAGGACTGGGTTGGAAACCGCTGACCTATATAGATCTCGTTCTGGGTCACTCACTCCTTGAGGGTTTTAATTTCAGATTTAATTTCCTCTACTACTTTTAAGAGTAAAGGAAAATGTCACTCTACTCCAGCGGCTGTGCAGAGGTCAGCTGGGGCTTCAAGCCTCCCTGGCTCCCTGGGAAGATGGTCAGGCAGGCACGGGGCTCTTTGGGGGGGGGGGGGGCTAGGATAGGATTGGAAATGGGCTGATTGGGGGGGCTTGGACTGGAAATGGACTGGAAATGGACCGATGGGGGGGATAGAAATGGGCTAATGGGGGGGGGGCTATGATTTATTTATTTATGTATTTATTTATTTATTTAGCTTGATCTTTATTCCACCTTTTTCAAGTGTCAAAGCGGTTTACATAAAACATCATTGAACAGTGAACAGTAGAACTATATACAACTTGGATTATTCTGTATGTTTAAACTATGTACATATTTACAGGATGGTGTGTATAACTTTGCGATTAGGGAGCTGCCTGAGCTATGTCTTTGAGCAGAACTGCTCCGTGAATAGATTAGTTTGTAGATGTCGGTGATGCTTCTCAGGATGTTTAGTAGGGCATTCCAAATGGATGGTGTGCTAAGTTTGAATGTGCATCCGCAGGCTTGCCGGTTATACTTGGTTATTGCATATGGGATGGTAAAGGAAGTCTGGAATGCCACTGGAAATGGCTGAAGGGAGGGCTAGGATAGAACTGGGCTAAAGGGGGGGCTAGGATAGAACTGGGCTAAAGGGGGGGCTAGGATAGAACTGTAAATGGGCTAATTGGGGGGTCTTGGACTGAAAATGGGCTGATGGGGGGGTTAGGATAGGACTGGAAGTGTCTGATGGGGGGATGGGACTGGAAGTGGGCTGATTGGGGGGCTTGGACTAGAAATGGGGGGCTAGGATAGAACTGGAAATGGGCTGATGGAGGGGCTGGGGATAGGACTGGAAATGGGCTGATGAGGGGCTGGGATAGGACTGGAAATGGCTGATGGGGGGTTAGAACTAGAAATGGTCTGATGGGGGACAAGGATTAAAAATGGGCTGATGGGGGGCTTGAACTGGAAATGGGCTGATGAGGGGCTTGGACTTGAAATGGACTGATGGGGGGCTAGGATAGAATTGGAAATGGTTAATAGGGGGGTTAGGACTGGAAATGGGCTGATGGGGGGATGGGAAAATGGGACTAGAAGGGAGCAGATGCTGGGAGGGACTGAAACTAGAAGGGAGCTGATGATGAGGGAGGACTAGAAGGGGATGTGGCTGGGGGAGTGAGGATGGAGAGGGGAAAAGATATTTTGTGTGGGAGGGAAGAAAAATCTACGATTGACAGGTATTGGGATGCTAAGTGGAGAATGAGGATGGAAGGGTAACATTTGAGTGGATGAAAAAGGAATAAAGAAAGAAATGGAGGAAAGAGCAAAAGGGGAAAGATCAGTATGTTAAAACAATTGTAGAGAGAGAATGATTAAAACTAGAAGAGAGTAAAAAGGACAAATGGACAGCAGACAATGGAGAGTTAGCAGAAGACATGAAGAAACCAGAAGAAAGTGACTGGAGCAACTGCAACTGAAAAATAAAATGCACAAACAACAAAAGGTAGAAAAATACTTTTTATTTTGAATTTATTAACTGGAACTGAGGAAGTGGGGAACATGAGGAAAGATCTACAAAAGCTGGAAGAATGGTCTAATGCTTGGCAGTTAAGATTTAATATGAAGAAGTGCAGTGTCATGCACTTGGGAAGCATAACTCCAAGGGAATTGTATGCGATAGGGGGTGAGAGATTGATGTGCATGGGCCAGGAGAAAGACCTCAATGTGATTGTTTCTGATGATCTGAAGGTGGCGAAATTGTGACAAGGTTGTGGCAAAAGCCAGAAGGATGCTAGGTTGCATACTAAGAGGAATTACCAGTAGAAAGGAAGAGGTACTAATGCCACTGTACAAGTCGCTGGTGAGGCCTCACTTGGAATATTGTGCAGTTTTGGAGACCATATTTCGCAAAGGATATAAAATGATTTGGAGCCTGCGTCAGAAGACTTATGAGAAGAGACTTGAAGACCTAAATATGTACACTCTGGAGGAGAGGAGGACAGGGGAGATATGATTCAGACCTTTAAATACTTAAAGAGTATTAATGGACAAACAAACCTCTTCCAAAGACAGGGAAGCTGTAAAACTAGAGGGCATAACATGAAGCTGCAAGGGGGTAAACTGAAAGGCAATGTCAGGAAATACTTTTTCACTGAAAGGGTGGTGGATGCTTAGAATGCCCTCCCGATGGAAGTGGTGGGGGCAAACACAGTGACAGAATTCAAAATGGCATGGGACAGACATAGTGCATCCCTTTATAGCAACAAGATAAAATCAAAATAAGCATAACCATCACTTATATCTGAACAAATAGGGGCGACCTACACGGAGCAGTGGGTACACCCCTAAACAAAGGCATGGTGAGAGGTGACCTGCACGGAGCGGCAGACTAGATGGACCATACTGGTCTTTATCTGCCATCATACACTATGTTACTATGCTACTATGGAATATGTCAGCTCTGGGAAATGTGCATCACTAATGTCTTTGTGTTTTGTTTAGTACAAGAGGAAATTAAGTTATAGTTATATTTCTCCAGTGCTGTTGTACATTCTACAGTAAATTTGGCTTTTGTGGTTCTCCGTTTAATTGTTGTCTTCATATTTTTAAATTGTGATCCCTTATTCTATGTTTGGTAAGGGTCTATGTTCTGCATGTGTAGCAAGCTCAGGTATTCTGTCCACGTGGTTTGACAGTGCCACTTCTCTTTTCCCAGCAGGAGATGTATTGATATTCTCTGAGATGTAATGGTTTCATATTTGCAGTGTTGCCTTTTGATAGGTAGAGTTTGACGCTTTGTGAGTCCTGGTAGTGCTGTTATGATACAGAGGGTTTGCTATGGGTTCTAAATGGGCAGGGTTTATAGTACTTGCTAATGTGCCTGGCACTTGACACTGGGAGTATAGTAATGTAGAAATCTGGAGGTATAGTAATGTAGAAATCATGAAAATGGTATTCAGACATAAGAACATAAGAACATAAGATATGTCATACTGGGTCAGACCAAGGTCCATCAAGCCCAGTATCCTGTTTCCAACAGTGGCCAATCTAGGTCATACGTACCTAGCAGTTTCCCCAAAAGACACAGGTTCTGCAATGCTTGTACTAGTTCAAGCATTGATATCCTGGGTCCCAGACACTCATTAAGAGGCATGTTTACTCAAAGTTAATGCACATTCACAAATGTTAATGTACGTTAAGTGCAGGAACACCCATTTATTTATATTGGCGCAGTGCCACTTAATGCACATTAATATTCAGTAAACATGCTTCTAAGTCATTGCCATGAGTAAAACGAGGCTTGTGAAGGGTTCCTTTGAAAGCCACCTAAAAGTTTACATGAGCAACATATACATTGTAAAATAAAATGAATTATATTTATGCAAATGAGGCCCAGTGGATATGCAAATGAGGCCCCACAATAAGTCTCTGCACATGGCCCTGCATCATCCTTGGGGCATCCCTAGATACTGGAGATCCTTCTCTCATAATGGTCTCCAGATTCACCAGTGCAGGCCCGGATCTCTGCCTGCCTTCCTGATATCACTGTCTAGATGTCTATTGTCATTTGAAATTGAACATGGCCAAAATGGAGTTTCTTATTTTTCCCCCTTAACCCACTTCCCCCCTTCCTCCTATCTCAATCTCTGTGGATGACACTCTTCTACTCCTTGTTTTCTCAGCCCACAATCTTGCGGTCATCTTTGACTCCTCCCTCTCCTCCACACACATCCAGCTGATAGCTAAAACCTGTCGTTTTTTTCTCTATAATATCAGCAAAATTCACCCCTTCCTTTCTGAACACACTACTAAGACACTTATCCATTCTTTAGTCACCTCCCATCCTGACTATTGCAACCTCCTCCTTGCTGGTCTCCCCCTGAATCATCTCTCTCCCCTTCAATCTGTTCAAAACTCAGCTGCATGGCTAATCTTCCACAAGCCCTGATATGCTCATATAACCCCTCTTCTCAAGTCACTTCATTGTCTCCCCTTCCATTTCCGCATCCAGTTCAAACTTCTCCTTCTGACCTATAAATGCATTCATTCTGCTTCTCCACCTCTACCTTTCCTTTCTCATCTCTCCCTATACCCCTCCTCATGACCTGGTGTATTGCTTCTCTTTGTCTCCTTTTCTTCCATTGCCAACTCCAGACTCTTATCCTTTCACCTTGCTGCTCCTTATACCTGCAACAAACTACCTGAGTCTGTACATCAGTCTTCATCCCTGCCCCTTTTCAAATCCTTGCTAAAGACTCACCTCTTTGTGGCTGCTTTTGGATACTGATCCGCTTAGTCTCCTATGTCTCCTTACCTTTCCCTAGTTGTATCTTTGTCTTCAGCTATTATATTATCTGTCTTAACTAGATTGTAAGCTCTGATGAATAAGAACAGTCTTTTATATGCATTTGTACAGTGTTGCATAAGCCTTGTAGCACTATATACATGTTCAATAGTAGTAGTAGTAGTAGTAGCAGTGGATTTCCTGGGTCCTCTTTAATAATGGCTTTATACATTTTTCCTCCAGGAACTTGTCCAAACACCGTTTTTTAAAGCCAGCTACACTAACTCTTTTACTACATCCTCCAGTAATGAATTCCAGAGTTTGCTCAGTATTACAGACAATGTTATGCCCCCACTTTGATTTTTGTAACAGCATCCTACAGGGTCTGCCAAAACAAGCTTTAAACCCCTTGCAAATGGCACAAAACACTGCTGCACGTACCATTCTGAAAGTATCTAACACATAGCACCCATCTTACACCGATTGCATTGGTTACCAATCACACAGAGAATCAAATATAAGTCTCTAGTGATTACATTGAAGACAATATATATATATATATATATAATATAGCACCAACAAACCTCACCTCATTAATTTGCATGCATCCGGAGACAAGACAAAGGAAAGAATGTATGCAGAACACTCTTTCAATTCCCAAAGATTTCAGAAAAAACAATAATTCAACATCCAACAGAGCCTTAACCTACTACTTCCCAGTCCTCTGGAACCCCCTCCCAGGCAATCTAAGAGAAGTAAGGGACGGACATTACTATATTCAGAAGGAGACTCAAGACATACAAGGTGTGACAAAAATGAAACAAAACTGTCCCATAAATGTTTTATTACAAAATCTACAGAGAAATTACGCATTGTCCCCTTCAAAGTAATCCCCCCCAGAGTTAACACTAGAAGCCCCAAAGTGCATCAATTGACGCAAATGCATCTTCAAAGTTGTGTACCAGCGCCACTGCTAGAACCATGTCAGTCATGTTCCATGACTTTGTTAGCAAGGTCAAGATGTTCAAATATGTGCATCGAAAATTAATGACAGATGCACCACCTAGCGGGAAAATGAATTTATACCTAGAATCCCCAAAGTGCGTCAATTGACGCACTCAATTGTTTTGGATGCGTCAATTGATGTACTTTGGGGCTTCTAAGTATAAATTCATGTTCCCACTAGGTGGTGCATCTCAATCACTGTTTCCAGTTTTACTTCGACATTACAAACAATAAACACACGATGACATGTAATGACGTCACATGCTGCACGTACTTAACAAATAAGTAACTTTCCATTAATTCACATCTGCATTTCATGCTAAACGCAGTCGTCATGATAATGCGTCAATTGACGCACTTTGGGGTTTCTAGGTAAAATTCCTTTTGAGGCTTCTAGTGTTAATGCACTTTTGCATTTGCTTCTGCCAAGTATGGAAGCACTCGGTAAAGACCTCCTCCTTGAGGTCCCTCAGCTCTCTCGTCACAGTGGCCTTGATCTCTTCTACAGAGGCAAAATGAATTCCTTTGAGCACAGTTTTCAGCCTGGGGAAGAGCCAGAAGTTGCACGGTGCGAGATCTGGGGAATAAGGAGGGTGGTTGAGAGCTGTGATCTGTTTGTTGGCCAAGAACTGCCTCACACTGAGCACGGTGTGTGCAGGCGCATTGTTGTGGTGGAGCAGCCACGACTTGTCTCTCCACAGAGCCCGCCTGCTGCGCTGAACCCAGTCATGGAGGTGCTGGTGGAAGTGCTTGTTGATTGTCTGACCCTCAGGCACAAACTCATGATGGATTACTCCTTCTGTTCGAAGAATGCGATCAACATGACCTTGATCCTTGATTTGGACATGTGCGCCTTCTTGGGTCTGAGTGACAGTCAAATCTTCCACTGCAGGCTCTGTCTTTTGCTTTCAGGGTCGTACTGGAAGACCCAAGTCTCATCTCCTATGATGACTCGGCCAACCAACTCTGGATCTTCTCCGATCTTCTTTAGCAAGTCTCGACAAACATTAACCCGGTGCTCCTCCTGGTCATCGATAAAAGCTTGGGCACCATCTTGGCGCCCACCTTCCCCATCCCCAGCTCCAGCACCAAGATGGTCCACACTGACTTCCTATTCAGGCTGAGCTCCTCAGCTATCATCTGCTCCGTCAATCTGTGATCACTCCGCACCAGCTGGTTCACTCTGTCAATGTTCTCAGCCATTTTTGTCGTGGAAGGCTGTCCTGACTTAGGATCATCCTTCACCTCCTTGCAGCCAGTCTTGAAGCATTTGTGCCACTCGAAGATTCGCGGCTTTGACATTGCATCTTCTCCATAAGCCTTTTGGAAAAATTGGAGACATTCAATTGGGCTCTTCTCCAACTTAACCAGAATAGTCCCTTCACAGTTTTTATTAGTTTTTTAACACTCTCTTTTACAATATAATTTTATTCTTACTTATTTTTATATTGCATGATTTTATGTTTTCATTTAATTTCTGTCACTTTAATTTTTATTTATTAAGATCTTATAATTGCTCTTATTTTTACAGTCCTTCTTTTTTACCTGCTTCACTATTGTGTCCTATCCTATTTCCTACAGAAACACCCACTCCAACCCCCATTCCCCACCACTACCCCCACCCCCACCCTCACCCACCTCACACCCACCCCAACACCCCCCCTTTTTTTACATCTCAATATATCTCCTCAGGGGTTGGCATATCCACATGGCTCATCCCCCATTGTTAATTAGGATATTAATCTTATTTACACAAAAATGTACTCCATTTTTTTAAATAAAATAATTTTTAATAAATATATTGTGCTTGGCTCGCCTTAAGGCAGTTTTTCATTTAATGTGTGTACCATGTATCTTTTAACTATTTTAAGAGGTTCTATGCATGTTTTATTTAATTATTATACATAATTTACTATTGGACTATGGCAAACGTTTTTGTTTTACTGGCATCATTTTGCTAATGTCATAGTGGATGCAATAGATGACATCATTAAATATGCATACATTATGAAATCAGACTACTGTAGAACTCTTCGCAAGTTTGATCACACTAATTTGGGGGCATGTTTACTAAACCGTCTTAATGTTACCGGTGTTAGGTGCAGCACTAACGTGAAGAATCTCATATAAGGAAGTGGGCATTCTGGCGTTAAGTTTTTTATTGTGCAATAGAGGGCGCCTTGCCGTTTTCGTGCGATAGTGTGCGGCGCTGCACGTTTGTGTGCTGTAAGCCTAATTACATAGAAGCACTGTGATAGTAGCTACAGAGGTGTAGTACACCAGTTAATACAATGCTTGCCAAGACAGTGGTCACGAGTTCAAACCCTCTGGGTGCATACAATATGGCAGTTTGAGACAATTCCTTTTAATGCGTCTAATGGACACATCTGGACAGTGTGTGCTGCCATTCGAAAAACCCACGCTGCAGTGCAGTAACCTGATGCGCATATTAGGGCACCCACCTTAAGGTGCCCTATGATGTGACGTAGTTTGCCACCCTCCAAGGCACCATATAAGGTGCCCCATGAGCTGGTGCAAACTAAGGTACATCTAAAGATGCCCAAAGGAGGGCAAGGTGATGCCTGAAAAGGTGGCCAGTGGCAGTAAGGAGTCCCAAGTTGAATAGCACAAATGTATGGCCCAAACACAGATGTAACCCTACCACTGCACAGAGTACCAAGGAAAGCCAAACAACAACTTCTGGAGGGTATCACATGTCGGAGCTGATGGACCTGTCAAATCTGCGTGCAGCTCATGTGGTAGCTGTAAAAGTGAAGAAACATATCGGAGGCAGCTGGACCAATGCATAGGGTGACGGTGATGTAAAGTGCCAACATGAGAGTGTGTGGCAGAGGATGCAAATACGTGTCCACCAGAGCAGGTAGAGGTGGCAGCATAACAGGAGGACAGAGGAGTAGCAGTACCATGCAGAGCATACACACGGGAGGCAGTCATGAAGAACTGCAATGCAGAAAAGGGTCCCAGCGCAGGACATGAGGCAATAGTCCGCACATTAGGGCAGGATGCCACACAGCTGGCAGAGACAGATAGATGGACAGAAGAATGCTTGGCAACTGTGATGAGGCTATAATGTGCTGCCACACACATCTGCACAGATATGATTGTTAGAGGAAGGAAAAATAGTTGTTTAGGACAGGCAGAAAAACCTCAAGAACACACAGGAATCAAACCCATGACCATTGGCTGGGAAGTCAGTGTACTAACCACTGTGCTATGCTTCTATGGCATCCAGCATAACAATGGCTGGCCACACAACAACTGCAGGTCACCGCGCCAACAATCTGCTGTGCTTACTGGGGCAGGGTAAAAGCACAGGCAAGGCACTGTATAGGGCACCATAGGTCACACAAATGAGGTGAGGGTGGTCTGTGTGTAAACACTGATCTCCGATATATGTCTGCCTGTCACAGCCACAAAAGGGAGTTGTGCTGAACATTCTGACTAAAGGAGGCCCTCTGTGGGATTGAACCCATGACCACTAGCACATAAGTTAATGCAAAAACCAGTACGCCTACCCCACCAACGTGAGTCAAACAGCAAAGGCTGCATAAAACAACACTGCATGGCACCACACCAAAAGCCTGCTGTGTGCCAGGAAAAGGCAACCCCAACAGTAGCCATGATGTAATTGGGACGAGAGCCACATATACACAAATGCACACACACAATAAAGTGTTAGGCAGTCAAAACAGCATGCAAAAGAGCAAGAAAAAGGAACCCAAAGGGCAGCAGGGGATGTTGTATGTAGCAGGGCAAAATGGGGAATAGTACTGAAAAGGAGCATGTGAGAATTGAATCTGCAAACAGAAGCAGGGACAGATCAGCTCAACAACAGTCACCCAAGCATACTAGCCACATGGACAGTAGAAAGGAACAGTCATATGTAATAGCTAATATGTGGCACATAGGCTGCATAAAGGGCACACTGTGCTGTACAAAGAAGTGATGGAAGGGTGTAAAGGAGAGCTGACGAAGCTGCAGCCAGCTCAAGGTCAGGTTAGCACAACACAAGGAAAAAGGAAAAGCATGTGGGAATCAAACCTGCAACCTATGGTGCTCCAATACATGTCTGTAATCACTATCCCAAAACACCACTACAGGGACTGTGCAAAAATGTTCCATAAAGGATATGTGTGTATGGGAACAGCTGCCACTGTACAAGGATGTGAGCACAGGTGGGCCATGTACATCACCAGTAAATCAAGAAATACGTGCGTCAGTGAGTTGAATCAGCAGCAGAGACAAATGTGCATCACAGACATTTTGAAAAGTTACTGGACATATCATATATACTGTGTGTCATGATATGAAGCTAGTTGTTTTACAGTGAACAAATTGACACCACATTGAGTATGCCAGCTATCCACATGTCGCGTACAAGTCACTGGCCCCCCACAGATGTTGAGCAGTACAGATAATATTCAGTAGGTGCATGGTGTGTACTATAGAGTATCCCCACACCCCCCACATGCTGCTGCATGCCCCAAATGCCTTTTTCTTTTTTTTAAATTCTTTATTTTCGTTTTATAACAACAAAGGAAAGGAAGACATACAGCTAAAAGACAGATACATACATAGAATGTGATACATACACCAAAGTAAACCCCTACCACCCCCCTCCCCCTGCTTCTACTCTAGAAAACTAGTCATTACCGAAACGGGCGTGCACTGACATTATTGTGTTACAAAACCTAACGGTGATCTGAAACATGATAAGTGTACAGTAAACAGACATGTCGGAGCAAGGAGCAGATTGTACATAATCATTGAGCATCTGCCATTTAGACAAGCGAGAGTGAGTTTGGGTAGGGGGAATAGCTCTCCGAAATATCTGCTCATATTTACTATATAAGCAGACGAGGTTCCACCTTTCATTGACAGTAAGTCGAGAGCTATCCCTCCAATTCCTCATGATTAAACATATGGCTATACCCAGCATGAAATCGAGGAGAAAGTGACCCTTCTGAGGAAGAGAGGGGACCTCCGCCGCTGAGCGGAGTCCCACAGTCTTCCAAGAAAGAGGCTCGTGAAGATGTAGGAGAAATTGAATACGACCCCAGACCAGCCCCCAGTACACCTGTAGTTGAGGACATTCATAAATAGCATGAACGAGGATTCCCATAGCAGTATGGCAAGACCAACACTGGTCCCTAGCAGTTGTGTTCCATTTGGCTATTTTTCTGGAGTAAAAAGTATCTATGTGCAAAAAAGAAGAGAGTTTGGGTAACTGAGGTAGACCGGGAAACCCGCATTACTTTGCTCCAGAAAACGCTCCATTGCACAGGGGTTAAAGTGGTTTGCAGTTCGCGCTCCCAGGCTTGTGGGGCACAACAAGTGGCAGTATCTGAACCCTAACATAATAGTTTATAGCAGTTAGAGGCAACCTCATGTGTACTACTAATAGAGTGAATTAGTTCTAATAGCCCGTCCTCAGTAGGGACAGAGGGCGGCATGATGGGAGCACTTTTGAGACAGTGTTGCAGCTGCATCAATTGAAAGTAATGTTTCATTAGTAACGCAAATTCCTTTTGTAAATCAGAAAAGGTTTTCCAACGAGCTGCAGAAAAGAGCTGTGGGGGTGTCCAGATCCCCTAAAATACCAGGGTGTCATGCTATCGTGCTATTTAGGACTTAAAGTCTGGGGCTATTCCACAGCAGGAGTCCGTCCTGAAGACATACGTTTGGGCCCAGTGATAGAATGAAAGTGAGAAAGGCCGCAAGAGTATCAACAAGCATGGGGGAAAGAAGATACAGTCAAGCTCATTGGGATGTAGTAACCTCCATAGATCGACCAAAGCAAGATCTTCAATCACAGAGGGAAGCGTGGTGTGACTCTTGGGGGGACCACTTATCTTAGGCGACTGTTTGTCAATCAGGGGATCAAGAGCTAAATGGAAATCCCCCTCTATAATAATAAAGTATTAGCAGAGGCCTGCGCAACCTGAGCATTGATAGCAAAAGGCAGGGTCATCCACATTAGGAGCATAAAGGCATATACATGTAACTTCAAAATTACCTATCTTAAGGGGAACTCTGGACCATCTACCTGCGGTATCTGAGCTGGTCACGATGATGGTAACATGCAGAGATTGCCTAACCAGTATGGCAACCCCACATTTCTTAGAAACGGCTGGGGAATAGGCGGCCACCATGTAAGATTTGATATTGAGTTTAAGAATTTCCTTCGAATTTAAATGCGTTTCTTGGAGGAAATCAGGTCCACCGCTTCATGACTTAGATAGCTTAGGATTGTCTTCCGTTTTATCGGATTATTGATTCCTTTTACGTTCAATGAGAAATCTTACATGGTGCCATTAATTGGTAATAGACATTTTAGGTAAGGGCGCTGGAAAACATACAACATAATCAGAATCTGTACAACAAAGACATAGTCACCGAGTATGCTGGCCAATACACCCCATATTGAAAAGTATGTACCAAAGTAACCTAGAGAAGAAGCAAAACCCCAATGAATATGGCGACCATATGTCTGCGGGAGGAGGCCCTAGAGAGGAAGATAGAGACATAATAAAAGAAAAGAAACACCAGAGTCCATAATTAACACTGTTTCTGATACTCATCGAGGCTACTGTGGGTAGATGGAGTCGGGTCACAGATATCATCAAAATTAAGGCAACAACCGCCCTCGACAGACTCTTTGCTGAGCCGCGGCAAATCCAATATGGCAGGTATAGTGGAAATGAGAATACTGGCAGGAATATTCTGGAAGTCAGCGCATCAAGTCGGCTTCTTTAGAATCCAAAAACTCCGCTAGTAGATCAGGGTCCTCAAATGTTCTTGTCTGATTGTGAAGCGTGACGCGGAACTTGGCCGGGTACATCAAGCCATAGCGTGCTTGTAGTTGTTGAAGCCTAGGCCGAAATTCCAGAAAGCGCTTTCGGCGGTCGACCGTGGGTTTAGCCAAGTCAGGATAGAAGGAGACCTTGTGGCTCTCAAACTCCATATGGCCCTTTGCCCGGGAGGCACTGAGAATTTGTTCCACATGTTGATATCTCAAAAGTCGAAAGATGATAGGCCGCGGGGTGTTCCTGTTGTGCGTTATGTTTGTGGGTACACGATGAGCGCGATCGATCTCCAATTCTTTGGTAAAGGTGATTTGGAGCAGGGAAGGGAGGATTTTACTTAAAAACTCCTTCATGTCTCCCGATTCCGCTCCCTCCGGTATGCCCACGAGTCGTAGGTTGTTGCGGCGCGCTCTATTATTGCCATCTTCCACTTCTTTCTGCAAGGCCCGCACTTGACATTCAACTTTGTCGAGTTTGGACAGCCGGACCGCATGGGAGTCTAATATACTCTCCATTTTGTCCTGACGCGAAGAGAGCCCCTCTAGCCTGTCTTGCAGTACACCAAGATCTGCCCTCAGCGCTCGAAGTGCTTCACCGTTTGACTGCACGAGGTCCTTAACCCCTCTAATTTCTGCGAGGATTTCCTGCTGCATTTCGGGGCCCTCGCGCAAAGCCAGCCCCTTCTGCGGGGACGGGGGTTCAGTTTTGGAGCGTTTGCCGTGAGAAGCCGCTGGAGATCCAAATTCCAGGCGCGTGGGTTTAATCCCCGCCATCTCACCAATGTGCCCCGGCAAGATCAGAGCAGAAATTCAAGTATGTCCGGTGTTAATTCAGGATTCTGAGTAGGCCTCTCGGGAGCCTCAGCGTTATGCGACCATCCCGCTGGACATCGGGTTCCGCCCCCCCCAAATGCCTTTTTCACATAGGTGTGCATGTAGACAGTAGGAAGGGCGTGATGACAGCCCAACACACACCAGTCATGAAGGTATAACCAAAACATATCTGCCTTCAAAAAACAGGTGGCACAAACCTGCAAAAGCATACATATCAGAATCTCTGCAACTGCACACATACATATATACACGTCACAGATGTTGCATAATGCATAATATAGCAAATAAAGTGCCACATGCTTCCAAAACAACACTGTGCTAATGCCAAATCCGGATATGGTAACAGGTACAAGAGGAACATGATCCCAGATAATAAAGAAAACATAAACTATCACACATACAGAGATAGCACTATGCAGAAGGTCTGCTGCAATGGGTGTTGTGAATACAGCATGTGTATACATATGACACGGCACATGGAATGCACCCATGAAGGACGAACACGCACACCATACTGGACTTGGTGCTTACCAATGGTGAAAGTGTTTCTGATGTTGTAGTGGGAGATCATTTTGCATCCAGTGATCACCAGATGGTGTGGTTCAGTATTAGGACTAGGGCTGTTAGAATCCATTCAAAGGTGAGGATCTTAGACTTTAGGAAGACTAACTTTGCAAAGATGGGCCAATACCTCAGGGAGTCGTTAGTGGGATGGGAACAGCTGGGGGATGTAGAAAAGCAGTGGGCAAAACGGAAAGGGGATATTTTAAGGGCAACAAACCTTTTTGTTAAAATGGTAAATAAAGGTAAAAGGAAAAGGAGACCGCTATGGTTTTCAAAAGAAGTAGTTGAAAAAGTGAAGAAAAAGAGGGAGGCCTTCATGAAATACAAGAGATCACAGAGAGAGGAAGACAGGCATCTGTATTTGGAAAAACTTAGAGAAGCTAGCAAAGTAGTCAAGAAGGCAAAGATTCAGAAGGAGGAGGAAATAGCCAATACAATAAAATGGGTGGATAAGACATTTTTCAGATATATTAGTGAGAAGAGGAAGGGCAAAAGTGGTATTGTCAGATTCAAGGGTGCAGGGGAGGAATATGTAGAAGCTGAAAAGGATAAAGCGGAATTGCTTAACAAATATTTTTGTTCTGTGTTCACAGATGAAGAACCAGGAGCAGGACCTCAGAAAACACCCACAAATAGGAACAGAAGCGAGGGACATCTTGATCAATTTTCAGAAGACTATGTTTGTGAGAAACTAGCTCAACTTAAAGTAGACAAAGCGATGGGACCGGATGGGATACACCCTAGAATACTGAGGGAACTTGGGGACATTCTAGCAGCTCCACTGACTGACCTTTTCAATGCCTCATTGGAGTCGGGAGTGGTGCTAAAGGACTGGAGAGAGGCTCATGTGGTGCCTTTATACAAAAGCAGAAGTAAGGATGTGGTTGAAAGCTACAGGCCGGTTAGCTTAACTTCAGTGGTGAGTAAATTATTGGAAACGCTGCTGAAAGAGAAAATAGTGAGGTTTCTGGAGTCCAGCGGATTACAGGATCCGAGGCAGCATGGATTCACCAGAGGCAGGTCTTGTTAAACAAATCTGATTGATTTCTTTGACTGGGTGACCAGGGAGTTGGACCGAGGGAGAGCCCTAGATGTGGTGTATTTGGATTTCAGTAAAGCCTTTGACACTGTTCCTCACAGGCGATTTATAAACAAACTGAGCACCCTAGGGATGGACCCTAAAGTTACTGCTTGGGTTAGAAATTGGTTGGGTGGGAGGCGACAAAGAGTACAAGTAAATGGAGCTCACTCTGAGGAGAAGGATGTTACCAGTGGTGTGCCCCAGGGATCTGTCCTTGGTCCGATTCTTTTTAACATCTTTGTTAGTGATATAGCGGAAGGGCTGTCGGGTAAGGTTTGCCTCTTTGCGGATGACACCAAAATCTGCAATAGAGTAGACACCCAGGAAGGTGTAGATAACATGAAGAGGGATCTAGCTAAGCTTGAAGAATGGTCTAGAATTTGGCATCTGGGATTTAATGTTAAAAAATGTAAGGTCATGCATTTGGGCTGCAGCAATCCAAGGGAGCAATATAGTATTTTTATTTATTTATTTATTTTTTTAACACTTATTTATATACCGCATCTTCCAGCGATCAGTTGCGGTGTACAATTAACAATAGTTAACAAAGCAGAGTTTGTTTTACATAGAACATTATAACTTTTTACATAGAACATCTTATCTTGCACAAAGCAGAGTTTAAAACTAAGCGGAATATTTCAACAAAAACAGTGTGTGTAACAATTTAAACAAAAGTACTGTCTCTACCGCATAGGCAGATCATAACAGTGGCAACTATATACAAGTAGGGTATCAGGGCATAGGAATGGAGTGTTTATTCATAGGGGGTGAAGTACTTTTGTCCACTAAAGAAGAGCGGGACCTAGGCGTGGTTGTGTCTGATGATCTTAAAGTAGCTAAACAGGTAGAAAAGTTGACGGCAAAAGCTAGAAGGATGCTTGGGTGCATACGGAGAGGAATGGCTAGCAGAAAAAAGGAGGAAATAATGCCTCTGTATAAGTCTTTGGTGCAACCTTATTTGGAGTATTGTGTGCTATTCTGGAGACCGCACCTTCAAAAGGATGTGAACAGGATGGAGTCGGTGCAGAGGGCGACTACTAAAATGGTTAGTGGTCTTCATTATAAAGCATATGAGGACAGACTGAAGGATCTTAATATGTACACCTTAGAGGAAAGGCGGGATAGAGGTGATATGATTGAGATGCTTAAATACCTCCGTGGCATAAATGTTCAGGGAGAGAGCCTCTTTCAATTGAAAGCAAGTTCTGCTACGAGGGGACATGGGATGAGGGTGAAGGGAGATAGATTTAGGAGTGATATTCGGAAATATTTCTTTACAGAAAGAGTAGTGGATCCGTGGAATAGTCTCCCAGTGGAGGTGGTAGAGATGAGGACAGTAACTGAATTCAAAAAAGCATGGGACAAACACAGAGGATCTCTAAAGGTAAAAAGGGGACTGTTGTAGTTGTTGATATGGAAGGACAGACTAGAAAGGCCATGTGGTATTTTTCTGTCATCATATTTCTATGTTTCTATGTTTCTACCCACACTGCCACACTGCCAAATTACTGATGCAATGTGAGTCCCGGAATGTCAGGAGATAAAGAGGACTGTGCAGACATGCATTGCTATGTCTGGAAATTAATGTAGAGCAGCACATCTGTACACTAACCAAACACACTAATCTGTACATAGAGGTTGAAAGAAAGGTCAAACATGGACCAGTAACTGGCACAGAAGCTACATCGACACATGCCCTGGTGTACCAACATATTCAGTCACATGCACCTGGAATGTGTACGTTAAACAATGACATAGTGATGCCCCACATGCACTGTAGCACATGTTGGTGAGGGCAAATATCGACCGAAGATGTTGGCGCACATCAAAGTGGTGTGGTGGTAAATATCGTGTCATGTTCAAGTGCAGGGTAGCCCCACAAATACCAGAAGACCTATACAATGTCACCTCTGTGCAACATGCATGGCTGTATGCTCTTGTTGAACTAAACAGATGAGGATATCCTGCGGTGCAGGTCACACACATAGACAACATACAGAAACACAATGTCAGATGGATGTACAGCATGCAGCAAGTATGTCAGCCCCTGTTGCACACGTAGGGGCCTGTATACAGTGTTCATAGCGCAAATAGCCTTGGCAAACCAACATGTCCTGTGAAGACTGTCCGTGAATCCCTGGGCCTGCATATGCAAGTGGTACATCCCAATCTGCCACAGTACACAAAAGGTCATGTATGTCCCCTGCGATGAACACCACACCCAGCCAGAGCACGGTAGCAACATTGTGTAGGACAGGCCGTTTATGCCCAATGTAGCAGTCCAATATCAATGTCCATCATAGGCATGTGGGCCACACGCAGCCATCCTATGCCACCATCTCCCAGGGATAGCTGCATGGTCTTGTTATGTTTTCAGACACGTGGGTGATGGTGCCTGCAGATGCAGTGTAGTCGATGTGCAGTGTGTATGCTCTGTCCTGTATCAGAAGAAGGAGAAACACTGTCATGGTATGTTGCACAGAACATCAGGGAACATTGCAGGTAGGCAGACAGCAATATGTATAGAATGCAACGCCAGACATGCAAACATGAAATTAGCCCAACACATAACACAGTGTATGTTGGGGAAATGTGGCTATTGAACCATACACGAGGTTGTCCTATGGATATGGTCATGTCCATGCACATGTTACACTGGCGTCTCACTGCTCCACCCCATGTCCATCAGCATTGGTGCATAGTGACCCCACAGGAAAACTCCCTGAAAACCACAACAAAATGGAAACATAGAACGGCTGATGTCATTTCCAAAAGATCCAAGATGCAACCTACTGTCTGTCTGCAGCAAGTGTCTGCTAGTGACTGTCTGAGGCAGGAAAAGGCAACACCACCTCACAGTGAATACAGAAGATGTCAGACGAATTTGCAGAATCACCATATCCCCATCTCCTGCTGCCATTGGAGCATGTCCAAATTAGGGCGTCATCTGTGATACTGAAATGCTGATGGATAGTGGTCTGACAGCACACAAGAGATAGGTCAGGTCACAACATAAAACAGATTCGCACAATGTATACATGGTCAACAGCAGTAGGTTACAGATAGCAGAGTCCCCAACCCTCCACAGGTGTTAAAACACCACCCACCACATGATAATACAAACTGTATGCACACTGTACCCTTACACACCCATGCTAGAAAAACACACACACACAACATGTTAAGGTGAGCATGCCACCAGTAGCAAACGGCCTGTCTGTGCACAATTTGAGATCAGTGGAGAAGCTCTTGGCCAAAGCAATGCCACACAGCAGTTGGCTGATGTTACAATGTCACGGAAGGGTGTACGTGCAGCCCACCACCAGAACACCTAGGATGTGTGGACACACGCAGCTCTCTTGGATGTGTTCCAGAAACAGTGCTGGAGCAGATGAGCTGGGCAGGAACACATATGCCTGTGTGTGACAACAGTAACATATGGGGTATGGGGTTGCAGACCAAAGAGGTGAACCACAACACATTGCATTGGACAGATGACCACAGACATGATCTGTGGCTGTCCCCACACACCATGTACCTGTATGTCCATCTACCCCATTCTCATGCACGTTGAGTGGGGTACAGACTGCTGCCAGTGAACCACAGCACCAGGGAGGTCACACAACATATCCTGTTGATGGATAAACACACCAGATACATATATACGTCATGTTTGAGCTGTGTAACACACACAGCACCATCACATCATCACACCTCATGCAGCCCAAATCCATTTCAGTCTGGCTTTTGTCCGTTACACTGTACAGAATTGCCCCTGCCAAAGTCCCCAATGACGTGTTAATGCTAAAATTAAAGGGCCTGTACCCCATACCCCATTTCATCACCTCTTTGCTTCCTCAGACACTGTTGACCACACCCTGATATACTGTCCTCGCATGTCCACACTGCCTCCGTACTAACCTCCTGCACCTCATAGCTCACCCGTCACACCTTCAGTGTGTGTTGTGATGGTCCCACCTCCCCTGCGTGCCTGCACCCATATGCTGGAACATAGGGATATGTCCTGTGTCTGCTTGTTCCAGAGCTCCATACCAAATGCCCTGTTGGGTCTATCTGATCCCCTGCCACTCAGTTCCAACTGTATGCTGATGAGTGCCAAATATATCCCAACATCCCTGAACAGCCTCTGCCAATCCAGACCCTGAGCTATGTTTGCGTGTCTGACAATGCTGGCTTGATGTCTCCACGCTTCCTGAAACTGAACCTGACCATGATCCAACATCTAATCTCTCTCCGTAAACCCTGCCCCCATATTAGGTGTCTGTGTATAGGTTGCAACACATTGCCGCATGTTGATATGCAATGTAGGGGTTGTCTGTGACCCCTCCCTCTCCTCCCCCACACAAACGCATCATGTAGCTAAGACATGCAGTGTCATTCCAGATAACATGAGCAATATCCCCCCCATCCTCCCTGTACACACAACTAAAACGTGAATGCACCCCTCAGTCACCTCCTGATTTGCTAACTGTAACCTACACCTTGCTGTTATCCCCTTGAATCAGCTGTGTCTACCTCAAACCAACCAAAATGCCGCTGCATGGATCATCATCTGCCAGCCTCACCATGACCA
Organism: Ichthyophis bannanicus; assembly: GCA_033557465.1. Classification (NCBI taxonomy): domain Eukaryota; kingdom Metazoa; phylum Chordata; class Amphibia; order Gymnophiona; family Ichthyophiidae; genus Ichthyophis; species Ichthyophis bannanicus. Next base: position 953,480,825 of record CM066032.1, read on the forward strand.
TAATACTGCTTCTGTCAAATCACCTCACTGGCTCACAATCCTTTTATGCATCCAGGTGTAGGTTACCCCGCTGAGCTAATGATGCAGTACCTGTGTGTGTACTCTGTACCTTCTCTCCCGAATATTAACTCCTGCCAATACTAATACCAATAAGCATGCACATATTGTTGCTAATTGTATACAGCACTGTACACAAACATGTAACACACAGTCTGTGCTAATCGGTGTATGTTATGTGACCATTGCGTCAATATCCCCCATCATGGCATCCACACGTCTAGGCAAATGGTGTCACCTACGTCCCGCTTTCCTACTGCTGACCCCACACCATACTCCGTTTACCTTGCTGCACCCACAGCTGCAACCAACAACCTGTGTGTGATCGCCAGCCACTGTCCCCAACCCTTGACCAAGTTTCTGTGTAAGGTAACATACCCACCTAGGGCAGGTAATCCAGTCTCATTTGATCCCTGTGCATCCGCAGTTATCCCCTACACATCCCACCTGTGTTCTCCTTGGACTATCCTGAATGCTCTGATGGGCAGGGAATGTCCTCCATATGTCTGTTTAGTGTTGCATATGACTGGTACGGCTATACAAATGTTCAACAGTAGTAATAGTACATATGTCTAGATACTAATGTAGTACTTACATGGGAAGACCTCCGCAATCAGCTGGCGCCTGGCTGCCATGCCCTCACATGTGTTACCACGGCCACGTACAGGACGGCACGTAGGATCATCTTCCAGATCCTCATTAATTTGGACTGGGAGATGGTGCCTGAGAGCAATGTTGTGCAGTATGCAACAGGCCAGAATTATCTTTGCCACAGTCATGGGTTTGTATTGTAAGGACCTGCCAGTCCTATCCAGACACCTGAAGCGACTTTTCAAAATGCCAAAGGTGCGCTCGATGATAGAGCGGCTGGAGGCATGGGCCTCATTGTACCTCCTCTCTGCACATGTCTGCGGCAGATGCACAGGGGTCAGCAACCAGGGATGACACCCATATCCTGCATCACCTGTAGAGAAAAAGTAGAAAGGTAAAGCAGAGGCTGAGCCACACACACATGCACACAAGCATGTACATTCAAACCAACAGCACAGACAGGTCTCCCATGAACATGTGAAAGCACATGCTGACACAGAACATGTATGTGGCAGTGTCTGGAGGTGTGAGACAGGGACCATGGGGTGGGGGTAAGGTTGCAAACTAACTCAGCTGTAACCGAAAAAAACACATGCTCAAACACCCGTAGCCGAAAGGTAGTAGTGCCGGCTGCAAAAACATCAGCCACAGATATGGCAATGCACCCTTGACAAGGTTAGTGATGCACACATTTGCAAGCATGTGATAGCCATGATACTGCCCACACACATGGGGTAAAACGGGAAAAGGTCCCTGGGTTGCACCGAGAGGATGTCCGACACAACAATATACTGTTGAATATACATGGAAAATACATGTGTCTTGTACTATGCCCACACAAAGTGCACAATGTGAAATGGCCAGATATGTCAGAGGTGAAGGTGCCACCAACACAAAACACCATACCAAAGAAGACCATGAAGGCCCCCCCTGAACACACACACAAATGACACACAAACACAACTAGGGACACCTTGCAAACACAGACATGTGTGCCTACGTGTACCCAGAGGAACACCATGTGCACGTGTGAGCAGAGAAATACCCACCCAGCAGTATACAGTTCTCATATTGCCCAGCCTCAAACTGTCCGAATAGTGCTGAGTGATGCAGGATATAGGAGTCATGGGTGGACCCTGCAAACCTAGGGACCACATTCAGAATACGCATATTTGCATCACATACAACCTGAACATTCAGGGAATGGTAGTGTTTGCGGTTGCGGAACACTACCTCCCTGTCTCCAGGTGGGACCAGGGCAACATGTGTGGTATCCCCGCAACCTCTTCGAAGGCCTGGTTCAGGGTCCCCCACTGTTGCCTAGTGTTGGGAATTGCAATGCAATTCCCCACCCGGCTGACCATGGCACGCAGTACCTGGTGGAGATAGCGTGAGAAGGTGGGGCGGCTCATACCAACCACTGCAGCCACAGATGACTGGAAACAGCCAGAGGCAAAGAAATGTAGGGCACCAAGGAGCTTGACCAAACCTGGTATGGCATGTGACTGACTGGTTATGGGCTCGAGGTCAGGATTGAGATACTCAAAGAGCTCCCTAATAGTCACTGTGTCCAGACAGTATAGGGAGATGACCTGGTCCTCATGCAGGTCCTGGAGCTGGGCCCTTGGCCTGTAGAGGCGAGCCTGGCGAGGGCGCAGCTCTGCACGCCTCCTGCACCATGCCGGCTCAGCCCTAGCTTGAATGGCCTCCATAGCTGCAGGTTGGAGTTGCAGCGGGTCTGCACCCATGCCCTGTGATGCAGCAACGTGGACACCATCTCCCATGTCAGGCAACCGCGGGTCCTGAGCACCCCCCAATGCACCTGCAGCCACCACAAAGGCACGTCCAACAAAAAGTAGGAAGACACGTCAATTTAGGCACACAGTCAGAGAACGTGGTGTAGAATTAAGGACAAAGGATATAAACCAATGAATTTAAAATAAATTTTATTAACAATATCAACAAATATTGCCAACCCGACACAGGCTGTGTTTCGTTAGTACTTCTTCAGGGGTAAAGGCAACTAAAAACAAAAAAATATTAATAAAATGATAACAGGAACACTACATTCATATTAAATAATCAGCCAACAGTCAATACATTAATAAAACATTAAGAACATGCAAAAATCTAAAACCAAATAAATATTGTATAATAAAACCAAAATGTTGGAATGCTACATAAGAACATTACTTCAAAAAAGCTACAAAAACTCAGATGTACATAAAAATAATAAGAGAAACTAAGGCACTTATAAATAAACACAGAATAACCATGCAAATACAATAGAGATAAAACCATAATAATAGAAATAAAGTGAATCATCAAAACATGATGAGAAAACATGAGGCCCTCATAAATAATTAAAAAGCAAATAATAAATACGCATATACAGTAGGGACAAAACCATATTAAAAGGACAAAGTGAATCATAAAAGATGACAACTCCATAAATAATTAAAAACAATTAAAAGAATAAATATGAAAGTGCAAACCTCATGGGGACAGGACTATATTAAAAGGGTGCATCATAAAGGCACGTGTCTTACCAGTAAACAATGGTCACATTTCACTAAAATCTATAAGTTAAAAGAAAAGAGAGAAGGAGTGAGTCTGGAACGGACCGATATTAAAAACCCATCTATAAATATTTTAACCAACCATGTATATGTTTCACCGAACAGGTATATTCATTGTCAACTGTATGGGGGAAGGGAGAGAAAACATACTTCCTCGGATGCTGAGCCGATCAATACAAAATAAGACCTATTAACATTGTGAAGGTATTGCAACCATATCAGGATGGTACCACCAATATCACCTCCAATCACCACCGTGTCAAACAATTGTAAGAAGCAAGAAAGAGCAAAAAAGAACCGGATCGTAAACAAAAAACTTTACTCACTAATAGCAGGCATAACCATCGGCATACGATGCGCTGGAAGGAAAGGAACAAGCAGAAGAAAGATAAAGCCTCCATTCAAAACAACGAATAAAGGGAAACAATCCAAAATATCATCTAAATAAACCATTTAACTCACTAATGTGTAGACTCTGAAAATCGCCACTGAAAACAATTGCAAGCAAAGAAGCAACGCTGCCGATTACAGCAAGTGTGTCAGCCTTCCGCAAAGAATCAGCTGTTTTCAAAAAAACAGCTGTTTTCAAAAAAATGCCAGCGCATGTGCAATGAATAAATGGCAACGGGATGTGGACGTCACGGACAAAAACTACTAAACAATGCTTGTTAGTCAAAAAGAGTAAGAAATCGACATCCAAAATGACTATGATCATAGATATCAAAAAAGAAAAATATTAATGATATTAATTAGAATGATACCAATCCTAAAAAATGCATATCAATGAAATAAGAAGAACCTAGTATAAAAGAGCATGTGACATTTGAACCTATTAATAAAAATAAAAGCAAAATAAAAATTAAAAATTAATATAAGAGCACTATATATACAATAAAAAATAGAAAAGGGGGGCCAAAAACGTGTGCCACAAAAAAACGAATCATGTCTACACTAAAGAAAAATTGAAAGGTCTTGGTCCAATTCAGCCCTCTAGGGGTCATAGAGTCCAACATAAAAATGTACTTCTGCTCCAACTGCATTATAGTTCTATTAATATCACCGCCTCTCCAATTCGGTTTAACCTTTTTTATGACAAAAAACTTCAGATCTGAAACCTTATGTGCCTGTTCAATCCAATGTTCTACAAGGGGTTTTTCAGTGATGTCTCTCTTGATCGCACTTCTGTGTTCTATAATTCTAACCCGAACGCTCCATATGGTCTTCCCCACATAAAGTTTCTTACACGGACACTGAATGACGTATATGACGTGAGACATCTCACAATTGGAAAAATCATTGAGGACAAACTTCTTATTAGTGACCGGATGGAGAAAGAAATTGCGAACTGGTAAAACGTGTACACATAATGAACAACGGCCACACTGAAAATGTCCCTTATATTTTTGTAAAAATGGACGTTCTGTCAAAGCAGAGGGAAACAATAAGTTCTTTAAATTAACATTCCGCTTATGTGCTATCGTAAGGGGAGTGTCCTGAAATCCATCAAGAGATTGGATAAGATGCCATTCCTTCTTCAATATCTTGACAATGTCACGAGAAACAGTGGTATATAGAAGGGGGCAAACCAAACCTACATTAGTATCTTTTTATCTAGGTACAAGAAGGGCCTCACGGTCGGATGTGTGAGCCCTAATGTATGCTTTTGAAATATGTTTTAAGGGGTAGTTTCTCGCATGCAACCTAGCCTTCATTCTTTTCGCCTGGAGATCAAAATCCTGATCCTTTGTGCAGGCTCTCCTGGCCCTAAGGAACTGTCCTACAGGGAGATTCCTTTTTAAAGCCGGATTGTGGAAAATCCCGCCGAGCCGCAGGGCCTGGGTCCCGAGGCCGGTAAGTAACTGGGTTCCCGTGGCCCAAATCTCTTGCGGCGGTGGTGCGGGGATTCATGGGGCGGGGGGGGGGGGGTGAGGAGGTGAGCACGGCAATGCCGGCACCAGGTGAGTACGTTTGTGAGTGTGTGTGGGTGAACTGGGGGGCGTGTTCCCGATGGGCTGGTCGGGCAGTTCGTGCTGTGGGCGGCTATAAGAGGGTTGGTCGCGGTCGGCGGTCTCGGCTGCATTGGCCGGGTTTTCCTTCTTTGCAAGGTGGCCGGTTGGGGACATCCCAGGGTATCGTTTTTAGTTAAATGCTTGCTGGCAGGATGGGCCCGGTTACTGCCAGATCGTGGGACTGGAACCTCCCGGGTTACCAAGAACTGTTGCTGCGGATTTGCGAAGCCTTACCTCGCATCGCGGCCTTTTGTTTCGAGGCTGCCTTGTCTCACACACTTTTTGGAGGCATCTCAGGTACGTAATTTTATCCGTGGTCCAAGACGGATCAGTTGAGAAAAGGGGGCTGGGTGGTATTGTGCGCCATTTCTCCCTTGCCCTCCTGTCCGGTGTATGCCCTGCGGAGTTATTTGCAGTGGTGCCCACGGGTCCCCGGATATTGCTTTATCCACGAGGACGGCAGGCTGGTAACGCAGTTCCAGTTCATGGCTGTGTTGCGCTTGGCTTTGCGGCTCTGGGGTCATGATGAGTGGAGATACGGGTCGCACTTTTTCCAGATTGGGGCAGCCATGTGTGTGGCGGCAGCTGGTCTCGACGGGTGGGTCATACAGCAGATTGGCAGGTGGCGCTCTGGTGCGTATGAAGGGTATGTTCACCCTTAGGCAGCCTCTGCTGGGCTGTTGGGGGGGGTGATGAGTGCTTGCTACAGCTGTGTGGTTGCTGTGGGGGGGGGGCTAAAAGGGGGGGGGTACTAACAGTTTCCTTCCTATTGCAGAGTTGCCGGCTGTTGGCAGTCCAATTGTCCTTTCAGATGGTGCCTGCTTCGGCGATTGGTGGATCATCAGCCATTCCTTCATTTGCTGGGCCGAGCGAAGGGTGGCAGTGCGGCCGTTGGGCGTCCACCTCGGGTTGGCAGATGCTGGAGTGCAGCTGTGTTGGATGGGACAGTGTGGCATGTGATGGTGGCAGCTTTTGGACTTCGTTCAGGTGAAGCTTGAGCAGCGGCGGCAGCCAGTCGGGCTGCTGTTTCCTTTGGGAGGCCACGACTTGGCGAGCTGGTCCTGCCGGCAGATCATCAGAACCATCCAGAGAGACATTGGTTTGGTGCGGGACTTAATTCCGACTGTGGCCACCATTTGGTCGGACATCGTCCCACACCCTGCCTGCTGGATGCAGTGGCGGTGGTCGCGGGGCCTGGTCATGATCAACAGGCAGACAGGGCGCTGGGTTCAGCAAACGGGTGGGTTTCAGGTGCTTCACCCTTGGGCAGAGGTCCGTTGTGCTGGCTTGTACCGTCTCGATGGGGTTCATCTGGCCCCGGTGGGACAAGATCTTTTGCTGAATGATTGGCAGGAGGCCCTGGAAGGTTGGTGTTGGTCGCAGCTTTCTTTGGTGGGGGCGGCGCAAGGATAGAGGTCTACCTTGCGCCGGTGGCGGGGTAGCGAGCTGGCGCTCATTGACCCGGCAGGGCATTTGAGGCTGATGCCGCTTTGCAGGGGAGTGGCAGTGCTCCTTGGTTGGGAGAGACATCCCGGTTGGGGTCTCTGCCCGGTGGAAGGCAACTTGCCTGCCTTTGCTAATAACATGATCTTGTCTTACTAATCTATTATTAATCTTTTTTTTTTTTAAATTTTTATTTTCATTTTGCAACAAACAAAAGAAACAACACACCAAAGGAGACAAAACAAGTATACAATAAGGAAAAGCAAACCCTAGTACCCCCCACCCCCATGCTTCTTCTCTAAACCGACAGTATCAGCATGTGAGCGCTTCCAAACAACAGTGATTGTACATCAAGACGAACATAAATAAGTTTTGCGATACAGAGTAATCATGTGACAGAGATTTATACAAATTTAAACAGTCAGATGAGAGCATTTAGCATTGTGAACATAGTCATTGAGCATCTTCCATTTAGACAGATGATGGGGGGTCTGAACGGAAGAAGCAAGCATACGAGGTATTTGTTCATATTTACTGTAGAGACAGACATGATTCCACCATTCATTGGGGCTCAAATGAGAGCTATTTTTCCAGTATTTCGTAATTAGGGAGATAGCGATGCCCAGCATGAAGTCTAAAAGGAAGTAAGCCGATTTTGGAAGAGAGGGGATCCCCGCAGCTGAGCGGAGTCCCACTATCCTCCAAGAAAGGGGCTCTTGAAAGTGCAAAATAGATTGGATACGACCCCAGACCCGACGCCAGTAATACTGTAGTGCGGGACATTCATACATAACATGAGTTAGTGAACCAATGGCCGCATGGCATGTCCAGCATCTATTGTCCTGGGAGGTGTTCCATTTGGCTAATCTGTCAGGAGTATAAAAACACCGGTGGGCTAGAAAGAAGAGTGTCTGAGTGAGTGAGGCGGATCGGGAGACCCGTGTCACTCTACTCCAGACGAGGCTCCATTGCTCCGGGGTCAAAGTTACATGCAGTTCCCGCTCCCATGCTTTCTGTGCTATAGGGGCACCTCTATTTACAGCATTACATAGGGTTTTGTAAAAGTTAGATGCTACACCCGGTAAACTCCCGATAGATCGGATAGTCTCTGACAATCCCTGGGTATGGGATTCCGATGGCGGGAGCACCTTAGCACACCGAAGACAATGCTGTAGTTGCACCAACTGAAAGTAGTGTTTCGCTGGGAGACCAAATTCAATTTGCAATTCGCTAAAAGTTTTCCAGCGACCATCATGGAACAACTGGTTAGGGATCCAAATGCCCCTAGTGTACCAGGGGCTCCACGCCATCGGTTTATTTTGTATTTGAAATCGAGTATTGTACCAAAGCGGGAGTCTGTCTAACGGACAGAACCGGGAGTCCAGAGATTGCATAAGAGTATTAAAGGCACCTAAAGTGTCTAAAAGCATTGGTGGATAGTGGGAGTCTGATGGGAGAGTCATACCAGGGAGATAAGTAAGAGGAATCGGTTTGCAAAGGTCCTCCTCTATGTCTAGCCACACAGGTCTACTCGGTGCTAGATCGTCCAGCCAACGAGCGCCTTGTTTGAGAAGAAAAGAGTGGTGATATTTCAGGAAATCAGGGAATCTGACACCCCCATTTTCCTTATCTGCTTGCAACTTATGCTTCGCTATCCTAGGTGTCTTGTTTTGCCATAAGTATCTAGTCAGAAGGCCCTCTAAATCTTTATATGTACGTCGAGGGAGGAGGCAGGGCAACATTTCTAAAATGTAATTCACTTTAGGAACAATCATCATTTTTATGGTTTCTAGGCGACCCCACCAGGTAAGTGTTAAAGGAGTCCAACGGTGAGTAAGCGCCCGGACTTTAGAGGTTAAGTCTTTGGCATTAAAGGAGATAGCGTCATCCAAAGGAGAGCAGTAGTGAACCCCAAGGTATTTGACCATGCGAGGTTGCCACAAAAAGGGAAAGGATTGCATATCTGCCTGATGAATCAGAGGATTTAGTGGAAAGGCTACCGACTTGGTCCAATTTATCTTATAACCCGAGAGTTGTGAATATTTACCAATTTGCTCTAGGACAGCCGGCACTGAGTCTAGAGAGACAAAGAGCATAAGGTCATCAGCATATGCTGAAATTTTGATTTCCCTATGAGAGAAGGGGACTCCATGAATCTCCTCCGATTGCCGGATTAGTAAAGCTAAGGGTTCGAGTGCAAGATCGAAAAGAAGTGGAGACAGTGGGCATCCCTGGCGAGTACCGCGTTGAAGGGGAAATGGCTGAGACTTTAAAGCATTAGCACAGATACTGGCTGTGGGCTGTGCGTACATGGTGCGGAGACAACGGAGAAAACCTTCTCCGAATCCGTACCAGCGGAGAGTTGCAAACAGGAAGGGCCATTCTAAGCGATCAAAGGCCTTCTCAGCATCAAGTGAGAGGCCAACCAATGGTCGATCAAGATTAACTGCGGCAGTCAGTACATGACATAGAGTCCGAGCATTGTCAGCAGTTGATCTACCGGGAATGAAACCGCATTGATCTGGGTGTATTAAAGTAGACATCCTATCAGAGAGCCGGGTGGAGAGAATGGTGGCAAATATTTTATAGTCCGCGTTTAGGAGGGAAATTGGACGATAATTAGCTGTTAGTTGCGGATCTCTCCCCTCTTTCTCAAAAACTACTACATTTGCCGTTGAAAAGGACCCAGAAGGGGATCCCTCCTCGGCCAGAGCAGAAAAATAGAGTTTCAAAGCTGGAGCTAAGTCAGCGTTAAAGGTTTTGTAGAATTCAGCAGGGAGACCGTCCGGGCCTGCAGCTCGACCTGTGGCACATCTCTTGATAGCAGAATGAATTTCTGATACAGTGAATGGTTTGTCCATGGCCTCTCTATCTTCGTCAGATAGGGTCGGTCGTTGTACCCCTGAGAGTAATCGTTCAAATACTTCTGGCTCAAAATCACATTCAGATTGATAAAGCCGAGTATAAAAATCACGAAAGAGTTCTAAGATTTCTGTATCTTTAGTGACCAAGCCCCCCCCCCGACGGATTACGGAGAGCGGTAACACACTTGGCTTCTTTTTGACCTTTTAGGGCATTTGCTAATAATTTGCCAGCACGGTTATTTTCCCGGTAATACATCCCTTGTTGTGATTCAATATTTTTAGCAGCAGCAGTATACAAAAGCTGATTGTATTGAAAACGAAGGCGCTGTAAACGGAGTAAAATACATGGGTCAGTACGAGACGTGAGGAGACGCTCCCCAGCTTGTATCTGTTGCTCTAGAATCAGTAAGTGTTGCTTTCTTTGTTTCCCCTGTCGAATTTGATAGCTGGTTATAGTTGCACGGATAGATGCCTTAAAACCCTCCCACCAAGCCCAGCTCGCTGTGTCATGGGGTGAGTTAAAATGAAAATAATCTTGGATAGCAGCCTTTATGTCAACCTGAAAATCTTTTTGATCTAGTAGGGATCTATCAAAAAACCAAGCTCGGGGAGGATCATCTCGCGTAGTGACATGTAATGAAAAAGATATGGCAGCATGATCTGAAATATGGAGAGGATGAGTCCTAGCCGTGTCCACTTGAGAAATCAGTGCTTTGGAAATGAGAAAGAAATCTATTCTAGATTGTGAGTGATGGGGGGCAGAAAAAAAGGTGAACTCTAAGTCGGAGGGGTGAAGCAGCCTCCATACATCTACTAGCACTAGATCTTGCATCAGAGCTGTAAGGGTAGCAAGACTCTTGGGTGGACTACTCGTTCTAGGCGGTTGTCTATCTATCAAAGGGTCGAGCACTTGATTGAAATCGCCACCAAGTATTAGTGGAGTATTGGCAGAGGCCTGTGCCAACTGCGCAATACTTGCATAGTACGCAGGGTTATCCACATTCGGGGCATAAATACAAATACACGTGAATTCACTATCTCCAACCTTAAGGTGTGCACGGGTCCATCTACCCTCCTTATCAGAGCTAGTATCCATTACAGTAGCTTGCAAAGACTTCTTAACCAGAATGGCTACCCCACACCGTTTGGAAATGGCGGGAGAATAGGCAGCCACCATGTAAGGCTTAGCATTGAGTTTCAGTGTTTCAGCGGAGTTTAGATGCGTTTCCTGAAGAAACACTAAATCAGCATGCTCATGGTTAAGATAGCTAAGGATTTTCTTTCTTTTGATTGGGCTATTGATGCCTTTTACGTTAAGTGATAAGATCTTACATAAGGCCATTCAGAAAGGTTAAAAATTCTGAGCATGATAACGCACATAATTTCACAATGTCCCTCATATTAACTGTATCTGGCTGTACACATGACATGATAGAAGATAAGCTAATGTAATACAATGAAGCGCCCCACATTAAAAAGAAGAGCCGCAGTGCGGCAGAGAAGAAGCAGAACCCCAGAAATTACTGGCGACCATGTGTCTGCGGGGAGAAACCCCAGAGAAGGCCGAAATTGAAAACATATAACCTGTATAACTGTGCGTGCTCCGAATCCAACCGAGGCACACATCATGGAGGGATAGGAGACCAAGAAAGTCAGGTAGAGAAAGAAAAAAAAAGAAGAGTCCAGGTAGTCTCTGTGCTTGGCTATGACCACCGCGTCGGGCCCTTCAAAATGGCGGACAGAGCCGGCAGATAATAAGTCCAAGTTGTTGGATTAGCGCATCTGCTCTGCTTCTTTGGAGTCTAAAAATGTTGATAGTAGATCAGGATCTTCGAATGTCCTAGTTTGGTTGTGGAGAGTCACTCGGAGCTTCGCTGGATACAACAGGCCAAAACGAGCCTGTAGCTGTTGAAGTCGAGGGCGAAAAGCAAGGAGTCTCTTCCGACGGTCAACTGTGGGCTTTGCCAAATCAGGGAAGAAGGAGACTTTATGACTTTCAAACTCCAGATGATGATTCGCCCGGGCAGCATTTAGAATTTGTTCCACTTGTTGATATCGTAGTAGTCGAAAGATAATAGGCCGGGGGGTCGTTCGATTGAGCGCCATATGGGTAGGAACACGATGTGCTCGATCAATTTCCAGATCTCTATGAAAAGTGATCTTCAGCAAGGAGGGAAGAGTTTTGAGCAGGAATTCTCTTATATCTCCTGCTTCCGCCCCCTCCGGTATTCCAATGAGCCTCACATTGTTGCGACGGGCTCGATTATTGCTATCTTCTAACTCTTTTTGAAGATTCTGTATCTGGCGCTCAGCCTTGTCCAGTTTGACCAAACGCACCGCGTGCGAGTCGAGGACCCCCGCCATGTTGTCCTGCCGTAATGAAAGACTTTCAAGTCGGTCCTGGAGCACACCGAAGTCTTCTCGCATGGCTCGAAGCGCTTCTCCGTTGGACTGCACCAGTTCCTTTACGCCGCGTATTTCCTCTAAAATCTCCTGGTGCATTTCGGGGTTTTCCCGAAATGGAACCATCTTCTGTGGGGAAGACACCTCTGTTTTGGAGCGTTTTCCGTGTGAAGAAGAAGGAGACCCGAAGTCCAAGCGCGCTGGTTTATGGGCCGCCATCCCCCCCGAGGTACCCCGGTAAGTTCGGAGCAAAATATTAAGTTTATGTAGGTATTAGGTCAGGATTCTGAGTAGGCCTCTCGGGAGCTTCAGCGCGAAGCGTCTTACCCGCTGGACATCAGGCTCCGCCCCCCCTATTATTAATCTTTGACAAGGACCCTCATCAGAGACTTTTGGCAAAACTAGAGTCATGGGGTAGGAGGCAGTGTACTACTGTGGATCAGGAACTGGTTAAAAGATAGAAAGCAGAGGGTAGGGCTAAATGGCCAATTTTCCCAATGGAGAAAGGTGAATAGTGGTGTACCCCAGGGATCTGTGCTGGGTACGCTGCTTTTTGACATATTCATAAATGACCTGGAAAGTGGAATAACGAGTGAGGTTATCAAATTTGCAGATGACACAAAACTATTTAAAGTTGTTAAAACCCAAGAGGATTGTGGAAAATTGCAAGAGGATCTTGATAAATTGGAAGACTGGGCATCAAAATGGCAGATGAAATTTAATGTGGACAAGTGCAACGTTATGCACCTAGGGAAGAATAACCCAAACTATGGTTACACGATGCAAGGTTCCACATTAGGAACCACCACCCAGGAAAAAGATTTAGGTGTCATTGTGGATACCATGTTAAAACCCTCGGCCCAGTGTGCAGCGGCAGCCAAGAGATCAATTAGAATGCTAGGTATCATAAGGAAAGGAATGGAAAATAAAACAAAAGATATTATAATGCCTCTCTATTGTTCCATGGTGAGACCACACCTTGAATATTGTGTGCAATTCTGGTCGCCGTATCTTAAAAAGGATATAGCGATATTAGAAATGGTTCAGAGAAGAGCCACCAAAATGGTAAAGGGGATGGAAGGATACTCCTATGAAGAAAGGCTAAAAAGGTTAGGGCTCTTTAACCTGGAAAAGAGACGGCTGAGGGGAGATATGATAGAAGTCTATAAATTAATGAACAGAGTGGAACGGGTAAACGTAGCTGGATTGTTTACATTATCAAAATATAGAAAGACTAGGGGACATGCAATGAAGCTACAGGGTAAACTATTTAAGACTAATAAAAGAAAATATTTTTTCAGTCAACGTGTAATCAAACTCTGGAATTTGTTACCGGAGGATGTAGTAAAGGCTGTTAGTGTAACTGGGTTTAAAAAAGGTTTGGACAAGTTCCTGGAGGAAAGGTCCATAAACCATTCTTAAGAAGGGACCCAGGATATCAATGCTTGACCCAGTATAAGCATTGTGGAACCTGTTTCTTTTGGGGAAACTGCTAGGTACGTATGACCTAGATTGGCCACTGTTGGAAACAGGATACTGGGCTTGATGGACCTTGGTCTGACCCAGTATGGCATATCTTATGTTATGTTCATTATAGGCGCAGTGACAGCAGCTACAGGTGGACAACACATTGCTGCTGGTGTGTGTGTAAAACACAGCTGCACATATATGTACGTAGTAAACCTATCTGTGATGTATACCCTGTTCCACCCCCCAGGTGACCTCCAGGCCATGGAGGCGTATGAGGAGGAGGATGTGGGTGAGCCAGGCAATGGTGAGGGTCCAGAAGGTGCAGAGTCCGAGGTCACCGCCAGCAATGGTACGGAGGCAGACGGGACTGATGTGTTGCTCGAGGCAGAGGATGGCCCAGCAGATGTCCTCACCACAGCGAGGGCCTCCAGCAGCAGCACACTGGCTGTGGAGAGCACCGACACGGAGGGGAGCCGGCACACAGTGCAGGCACTGGGACCATCCCTCAACCCACGCACCAGCATGGGGCTCATACTGCCTCTTCAAGGCAGGATGCTAAAGGTAGGTAACAGATTAGACAGGATTTCTCCAGGGAGTTTAGATAACATTTACTCTGACATCCCATGTGCTCCCCAAAATAATGGCTCCTTGGCATGTAGTTCCATGTGTTTGTTGGGAATCTGTGCCATCTGAGAACCCCCTCTTGTGGCATGAGTCATCTGTTGTCATCCATATACACCAAGGAGACGTACAGCACTCAAGCCCTATCCATGATCACCTAGACAGCTTACTCTGTGGATCCCTCATTCTGGGTGATAGTACCTAGTTTGTATAGTGGTGGTAGGCAGGACTGTGCGTCAGGTGTAGGGCAAACAGAGTCCCCAGATATATATCTGGTTGGCATGAACCCCACATTATCCGGCCAGTCCCATGCGACCAGTACACAGATCAATCATTGACACAATGAATTGCAACACAGTACCATGTGTCATATCTTGGATTCCCTCAAGCCGTCATCAGGAACATTTCCTGCAGTGAGGATGGATCATGGGACACACAGACGTACACATGATAACATGTTGCTAATCTTCGCGTGCAGACCTGATCTGAGGAGTGTTCTGTTGAGATACACTGGACATGTGCATGGGTCACGGTGGGCAGTGCGACACATGTCTCACACATACCTTTGTGTTTCACCCACAGGCACACGTCAGGCTCTGTTGGCCCTATGGGACAAGGTCAGCCAACTGTGTGCTACAGCTGAGGTGATGGTAGCGGCGCTACTGCGTATAGCAAATGCCCAGGAGGCCATGGCTGGGTGTCCGCAGCAGCCAGCTGCAGCGCCAGAGGCGGCACCAGCAGAACCAGCACAGAGGGGTGGTATGGGACATGGTCGCCGTAGATGTGGGTGGTGATGCAGGCTCTGATTGTGGGAAACAGGGCACTCTAGCTGTACCAATAAAGAAAGCTGAACCTGTTAGCACCTCTGTGCATGTCTCCAGTATCTCTCACCGTGCTCCACTGATTACCCTGTCCCCCATGTGGTCACCTGGTCACATGTGCCATCCCAGTTCCCTTAACCCTTCATCACACACGTTAAATTATCGACGACTTTACACACCTGGGGTCAAATTGACCCCATCAGTAAATGACCAGAAACCGTGAACAATTTCATCCACATAGGACTGGTATTTTAATGCATTTATTAAAAACAGTTATCCATTTTTGCTCTTTACAAATGTTCAGTGTTTATGATATAAAAGTAGTCTAACTATTAACTTCAGTTTATCACTTAATTGTAATTAAGTCTCGACACCCCTAGTATAATCATCTATCTAGGCGTCTTAGTCAGCACATTCATTGCATAACAGCTGGCAATGTTCTGGGCATATGGCTATACCATATCGCTTGCAGTATTTTGATGTTTTCTTATCTGATGATCTGGTGCAAAGCTGGCAGCACGATCGTGCACCTCTGGATTCACAGCCTGTAGGACCAGGTAAGCTGAATCCAAGTAGTTGCATGCAGATCCACACCCATTTCTGAAGTGTTCTTGGGTGCTGCAATCGCAATGTCTGCTGTTGCAGAACTAACTCCTTTGCCAGTTCTGTTAGGAACAGTCGCCATTTGTGGGACACCTCTGTTTGCCATTCGGGTTTTTGCTGCACCCAAATTATGTAAGCTGCCACACCAGTGACATCGAACATGTTCATCAGC
This sequence comes from Ichthyophis bannanicus, assembly GCA_033557465.1. Lineage (NCBI taxonomy): Eukaryota > Metazoa > Chordata > Amphibia > Gymnophiona > Ichthyophiidae > Ichthyophis > Ichthyophis bannanicus. The sequence goes on from CM066032.1 coordinate 953,496,458, forward strand.
AGGCAGAACGACTATATTCTGGTGCCACGTTTGCATGTATATGTACGCACAAGCTTGTCCAGATTGTCTACTCCAGACTTAGTAGCATTATAGTGCAGAATCATTTCAGGCTTCTTTTCATTCTTGTTGTCTATCACCTTGTCATGATGCATGCTGCTCAAAACAATGACTGTTTTGTTTTTCTTTGGAACATAACTCACTAGTGTGATCTCTTTGCAAAAAACAAACTGTGATGAAAACAGTTCCTTGTTCCGCGAAATCAGCAGTTCACCTGGTATGTCCCTTTTGTTTTTTCTCATGGTGCCAACAACTGTAGTGTGTTGAATCAGAAGGTCTTCAGCCAATCCTACATCAGTAAAGAAATTATCACATGTAACATTGTGGCTAGTTTTCCACCAATGTCTAGTCAATCTTTTCACTACTTCAACTCCTTTCTTCAGTTTGACCACTGCTCCTGGTTGCTTCCCCAGATAAACTTCTCCTTTCAGTGGATAGCTGGTCTCTGCATTGCAGTTCCAGAATATCTTTATTCCATACTTTCCTGACTTTGTGGGAATGTATTGTCGAAAGCCGCACTTGCCTCTGAAGCTGACCAGTTGCTCATCAACTGTCATATCCATTCCAGGTAAGTACATCATTGATAAGCGTGCATTTAGCATGTCCCATATATCACGGATGGGTGCCAATCTATCAGTGGCTACACGTTCTGGATGAATGCACAAGTTATCCATTCTCACAAACCGTAAGATATCCTGGAAACGATTTATGTTCATTATGGAGCGATAAAAAGGTTTTGAGTCAGGTGCAAACAATGATGTAATTGTTTCTTTTGATGATTTGTCTTTATCGGCATGCAGCAATATTCCAATGGTTGCCTTTAGTTCAACAATGTCAATATCTGTCCACTCTTTTACGTTCCCATCAATTTGTTCAGCTTGTGTGTGGTAGTAGTTCTTGGCATAACGATTAATTTCTCTAAGAATGATGTCCAACATTTCATCGGTAACGAACAAAGAGAATGTCTTGCCTATTGACTGAACTTTGCTTGCCCTTGTAACGCCAGGCATCTGATGAAGCAGATTAGCTGCCGTTGTACGCAAGGCAGCATTAGGCTCGTCTACTGACCATATGTGTCCACTCTTTGCCTTGTAGGTTTTACCTGATTTCTTCTGTTTCGAAAATCCTGAGTTAATTTTTCTTTTCTTGCTTGGTTGTGGATCATCATCATCATCATCATCAGATGATGCACTGTCTTCATTCTCCGCAGTATCACCTGCCAGGTACTGTGCTTTCTGTCCCTCAATTTGATTGTCATAGTCACTAGTTTGTTCAACATTGTCTGGCTCACCATCAGAGTCTTCATCTTCTATTCCTGTTTCATCTTCTGATGATTCATTTTCAAGTTCAGCTAATACTGGGACAGGTTACCTCAGGCCAGAAGGCCGGGGGTTCAATTCCCGCATGGGGACAAGCAACTTCAGGCCGGAGGGACTGGTGTCTCTAGTCCCATGGCCACTCCTTGTGGCTTTGGGCAAGCCACTTAACCCTCCATTGCCTCAGGTACACTTAGATTGTGAGCCCTTCAGGGACAAGGGAATAAAAAGTCCCTGTTAGTATACATGTAAACCGCACTGATCCAAATAGCGCGGTATAAAAATAAATAAATAAATAAATACTGCCTGAAGTACAGCCTGGCTTGTTAGACGACTAGGACGACTACTACTCATTTCACTCAGAATTCTTGGAACAATAAAATAACTGAAATCATAATAAATAACTGTTATTACCAATCAAATATATCTCAGAAAAAAAGAAACAATGTTGACGGCAAAGTGCCATTACTTCTATAACAGCAATGAATAGGTCCATACGAACACATGCCTGGTATGAACTCAAACGCTGAAAAATGTCGCCTTAATTTCACATGAAGATCACAGTAGCCTACAGATGAAATAGCCTAGCAATGCCAAATTAAAAATAACTACAACATGAACCTGAAACAGGAATTCTGACAACACTGGTTTCGCTATATATAATAGGTATATACACCATAAAAATGTTAACATAAAATTACTGTTCCGATTAAATGATAACACTCTACGGGAAATTCAATGGCTGTCAATATTTAGAAGCTACCAGAAGTTTTAAGTCATGGCTGTAATAAATAAGTAAGTAATTTGACACAACAAAAAGCTTGGGGTCAAAATGACCCCACGTGTGTGGTGAAGGGTTAAGGGTGGTGTGTCTGCAGTAACACCAATTAGCACACATACGTTATACCATGCCCTGTGTGCCATGCTCCGTGTCATGTGTGCACACCTCTACCACTGCGTGGGGGTATACCCTTCCTCACCCGTCAACCAGATAGATGTTGTTGGTGATTCCTAGATGTTGTAGGGATATGTCACTCTCTCACTCCCCATATCCTCTACATTATTCTCACCACATGTGTGACTATTCTCTCTGGCCCACACCAGGGCCTAGGTGGCCTTTCAGTCACAGATGCTTGCAACACAAACAGGCCAGGCAACGGTAACTAGTTACAGTCAGTTGCTCCCCCCCCCCCCCAAGCACATGTTGGAAGCTGCAGCTCCTCCGTCAGACCAATATCCAGCTGTCTTGGCCTCACCATCTATCCCCCTGTCATGCTCCTGGGTACAGCAGTCCGTCCTACCCTTCCAGCCACATACCTACTGCTAGCCTTTCCCTTCATCCTCTTCTGAGTATGCTGCATCTGATATGCACCCTACTCATCACAGGCATCACGCCTCTGGCCATAGCTGCTGGGACACCCAGCACATGGTTACATCACAGGGGCACCCGGGGACACAGGCGACTGCGCACATGGCCAGCCCCCACACCTGAGGGTGGAAACGGTCGATGTATGTTACCTATGTCTGCCACACATACACATAGACATCTACACACATGTCCCATGCGCACTTCAACAGTCTGTCTGTAAGGGAGACACATGAGCATTATGTTGTATCAACAAACTATATTTCAACTACAGGTAAATAGTGGCCTATATACAACTGCCCACATGCTGGGTCCCGGGTGACAGGATAGCACAGGGCACGTGTGTGAGGCGGCACTGTGCCCCTCACACACTCCTGGGACGCCCATCAGGGGATGGCTGTTGAGATGCACTGCTCATACCAGCCGCACGCTGCATGTGCATCTCGGCAGCCATCCACTGAATGGCGCCTGCCAGCCACCGGATGGTGCAGTCCTGGGCCCGCTGGCATTGCAGCACACCAATCACTGCCACAGACAGGTCCCAGATGCACCTGCCACCACACCCACGCCATGTGCCCGGTGTTTGTGTGGTGGCATGTGCGTGGGCCCTGTCTGTGACAATGGGTGGTGTAGCTACACCCAAATGGGCACCATCGCCACACACATGCGACAGCTGGCAGGGACCCACAGTGCCCTGTGCTGTTCTGTGGCCACTCCCACCCACAGGGCAACCTCCCCTCCTCCCCCCTCTTCCCCCCCTGACACCTCCCAAACACCCTCACCCTCGCTCCCTTCCCCGCTCTAATCCTCCTCCCCCCCGCTGCATCGGGCACACTCTCACCCTCCCCTCCATCCCACCCCACCCCATCCTCTGCCCACTCCATGTTGCCATCATCCTCTTCCTCCTCGGCCTCCTTCTCCCCCCTGCACTGCAACAGACACACCCTCACCCTCCCCTCCCTCCCGCCCCACCACATCCTCTGCCCCCTCCATGTTGTCACCGCCCTCTCTCTCCTCGGCCTCCTCCTTCTCCTCCACCTCCACCGTCTGTGACAGGTCTGTGGGGCCTGTTGTGGGGGTCCCTGATGCGGATGGTCCCTCACCAGCAGCAGCATCCTCTGTGGGGGAAAGTAAGCATTAGCACACCATCATGCGTTTGCCACAACACATAAACATAGTATGGGCTCCCACAGGCTCTTGGGCCACTGGGGCATGCTGTAGTGCACTGCAGAGGCTGAAACACTCACCATCACTTTGCTGCAGCGCCCTCTGGTTGAGGCGGTCAAGGTATTCCAGGCAGTGCAGCCGCAACTCCCGTCCCTTCTTCCGTAGGTCCTCCACCTGCGGGTGAATGCAATGGATGGAAACATTAGGGACCAGATATCTCTGGTGGGTGACCAAAGCATATCACACATCGCTGCAAGCAGCAGGGTGCTGCTGCTGCTCTGGCCAGTGTGTCCGCTACTACCTGTTGCCAGCGCCACCTGCATGTGTGGCTGTGGATCTGGGTATTTGTGGGGTGCCACCTACATGTCCTGTGTGCTACCCCCAGACACCCCACCCCTTTTCCTACACTCTCCTTGCATGACATGGCAGCACCATGCCATGTATGAGGTAGGCATGCGGATCTCCAGGGAAGATGTTTCCTACCTCTCTGTGTGGTACAGCACACACCTGTGTGTTTTCCTGACCTATGCACATCAGAAGAAACACCTGCCATGACATCATGATGTCTGTCGATGACATGTGTAATGTGTCCGTACAGCTCACGCGGATTGGGTGGACCTGACCACATCAACAGGAGCCAAAGCCATAAAACCGGGATGTGTACCATACCTCTGTAGTCAGGACTTCAGCCTCCTGGGAATAGGGTAGGTGTGGGCGACAGCAACAGGTGCATGCACCATAACACCAAGCTCACTAATAGACCTATGTGAGCAGGTCTCTGGCCTCCTGGGGATTGGGGGGGGGGGGGAGGGCATGACAACATCGACATGAGCAACTAACATTAAAGCAGGATGTATAATAGACCTCTGGACCCAGGTGTAAGGCCTCCTGGAGATGGGGCAGATGATTGCAAGTGCAGCATGGCCAACTACCATACCACCATGTGTAACATTGAACCTCTGCAAGGAGATGTTGGGCCTCCTGGGGATAGGGTTGACTTGATCACGTCAACAGGAGAAGCTACCATAACAACAGGATGAGTCATTGAGCTCTGTATTCAGGTCTGGGCCTCCTGGGAATAGGGCAGATCTCTGAAACAGATATACAGGCAGGTACGATATCACCAGGAGCTATGACAGAGCTCTGTGATCAGGTCTAGGGCCTCTTGGGAATAGGGTAGATCTGTGAAACTGCAGTACATGCAAGTACCACATCACCAGGGGTATACTATACCTCTGTAATGAGGTCTAGGGCCTCCTGGGGATGTGACAGAGCTGTGAAACTCAAACATATGCAGCTTCCATAACACCAGGATCTGTAATAGACCTGTGTAAATGAGGTCTAAGGCCTCCTGGAGATAGGGCAGAGCTGTGAAACTAAAACAGATGCAGGTACCATAACACCAGGATCTGTAATAGACCTGTGTATATCAGGTCTCAGGCCTCCTGGGGATGTGGCAGAGCTGTGAAACTCAAACAGATGCAGGTACCATACCAGCAGGAGCTACAATAGACCTGCGTAATCAGGTCTAGGGCAGCCTGGGGATAGGGCAGAGCTGTGAAACTGAAACAGATGCAGCTACTATAACACCAGGATCTGTAATAGACCTGTATAAAACAGGCCTTCTGGGGATGTGGCAGAGCTGTGAAACTCAAATAGATGCAGCTACCATAACACCAGGATCTGTAATAGACTTGTGTAAATCAGGTCTAGGGCCTCCTGGGGATAGGGCAGAGCTGTGAAAGTGAAACAGATACAGCTACCATAACACCAGGATCTATAATAGACCTGTGTAAATCAGGTCTCAGTCCTCCTGGGGATGTGGCAGAGCTGTGAAACTCAAACAGATGCAGCTACCACAACACCAGGATCTGTAATAGACCTGTGTAAATCAGGTCTCATGCCTCCTGGGGATTTGGCAGAGCTGTGAAACTCAAACAGATGCAGGTACCATACTACCAGGAGCTATAATAGACCTGTGTAATCAGGTCTAGGGCCTACTGGAGGTAGGGCAGAGCTGTGAAACTGAGACAGATGCAGGTACCATACCACCATGAGCTATAATAGACCTGTGTAAATCAGGTCTAAGGGGTATGTTTACTAAACCGTCCTAATGCTACCGGCGCTAGTTGCAGCAATAATGTGAAGAATGCCATATAAGGAGTGGGCGTTCCAGTCCTAAGGTAGCAAGAATATGTATCACGCAATAATGGGCGCCCTGGCACATTAATGCGCGTTAACCCTAAGTACATGCCAGTGCAGTGTTAGAAACTATAACGATGTAGCCCACTGGTTACTGCAATGACTGTGGAGGCAGAGGTTTTGGGTTTGGTCCTGCAGTGGTGTAATCTAAAAAAGCTGTCTGAAGCATTTTCTTTTAATTTAAATCAGTGCTGCCAGCAAAAACACCCTCACAGTGCCCTAGCCTAAAGTGCTTCATAAGGCGCCCCATAGGTCACATTATAAAGTGCCCTGTCTGCCAAGGTACCCTATAGTGTGCCCTATAGGGCGCCTATGAGGCACCTTAGGCTACAGCACTGTGAGGGTGTTTATGCTGGCAGCACTGATTTAAATTAAGAGAAAATGCCTCAGACAGCCTTTTTAGATTACACCACTGCAGGATCAAACCCATGACCTCTGCTGCTACAGTCATTGAAGTAACCAGTAGGCTACATCTCTATAGCTACTACCACACTGCTGGCTGGCTACAGAAAGACTGCAGGTCACCACACAAACTGTCTGCTGTGGTTACTAGGATAGGGTAAACCCACCCGTACCCATGATGCACTGCACATGCAGATCAGCAGTTACAGCTGATCACATAATGGGGTATGCACCCCCACAGCACCTAGGCCTGGTAGGGGGAACTGACCGTGTGTGTTACTGGCACAGAGTAGCTACAGACCGAGACATTATGTGGTTCCTGTGCTCACCCTTAGGGTGAGATGGGGCACACAGCACCAGGTCCACAGCACCTGGCTTGACTGAAATAGGCTGTGCTGCAGGTCCCCATCAGTGCCAGAGTGTGATAGGTAGTCCTTGCAGACACACCTAGGATACACCTGTGTCCATCTGTATTTCCCAGCCACATCTAGCCCTTGTGGACTATGATGCACCCAGAATAGTGCATATCCTGTGTGGGTGCCATGGTCACATGTTATAGATTGGGGGGGGTTGGTCCCCAAAGTAGATTATGTAGAACCACACCACCCAACCCACCCTCTGGGGCGGGGGGGGACGGGGACAGGGACGACAGGATCTCCCACCAACAGATCGACATTGTACATCTCTACAAGGGTGGCAATAGAGAGGACCATCAACACCAGTCCTTCTGGGGAACAGGCACCCTACAGGGCAATGGCAGACAGGCAGAACACAGGAGAAGCTCAGCTGCCCCACCACCACCACCACCACCACCACCACCACCACCACTAGCTGACATTCACCAGCAGAAGAAACAGTCAGTCTCCACCCACTGCACCCTGCAAAGTGCTCCAGCCATACACATACTAACTGCAGACAATCTGCTAGCTAGCACATAGTGCATGTTCCTGGAGGAACTGTGCACACCCAAAAATGGGATGTTAGCATACACACCAAGCAGGTATGTCAGTGATTTGGCCCGAGAAAAAAAAACCCATAAATATCACTTGAGAGAAATGCTGTACAGCACTCTGGGGGAACCTAGCCATGCCGTGGTCACTGCTCAGTTAGGGTAAGAGTGACCTCCCAGCATGACATGCTGTGGCCACCCTGTTCGTGCAGGTGGTGGTCGGGCACTACAATGTCCCAGCCATTGCCCTATACCCTGTGCAGATGCATCCTGCCCAGCCACCCTGTCCGGGCCATACCCACAGTACCTTGCTCCTCATTATGCACATTGGCAGGCTAACACTGGAAACAGTGCTAGCAGTGTGGGCTTAGTAAGGTGTGGGCAGCCACAACACACTGGATAGACATATACACACTCCCACACCTATGCCAGCATTGTGCAAATATGGAGGTTTGTGGCAGCCCTGGCCGCCTCATCAGTCCTGAGCACAGTGCGGGCATTGCTATGGTACACAATACTGTTGGTGTCACTCCCCGGGGTGGTAAACACTGTCAAAAACAATAACTGAAACACACTCCACAGATATCAGAAAGGTTGCTATGATGAATCTCTATCAACAAATCATGTTTAACTTAGGATTTGTTAGCTGACATTAATCATAGCAACCTTTTGATATATGTGGAACGTGTTCCCAAGTTTAGGACGGCATTGCTAAGGTATGCAGGTGCCAGTATTGGGAGATACTGCTCTGCGCAGGGCCCAACAGCCTGACTCTCCATGAGGCTTTGGATAGTGGAGCCTGTGGGTGTGGGTGTGTGTGCCCCTGTTGGTCACTGCTCCAGAGCAGAGGCTCCCAACTGCAGTCCTGGTGGGCCAAACACTGTTCAGGTTTTCATGCTGTCCCTAATGAATATGCATGAGGTACATTTGCATACAATGGGGGTGGTGCAAACAAATGCAGCACAGGCATATTTATTAGGGACAGCATGAAACCTGAATGGTGTTTGGCCCTCCAGGATTGGAGTTGGGAAACTCTGCTCTAGGGATTGAACATTTTTATGGTGTCTGTGCTCTGTAGGGTAAAATATAGGTGTTTTAGGCATGTTTATTTTATCTGCAATAAAGGTTCTGTATTTATTACCACGGTTTAGTACTGGGTAAATTATGGGGACAAGGTTGGCAGGAGCCACAGCTGGTACTTGAACCTGTGACCTTCTGCCCCTGAACACACTGGCTGTGTGTACTGCACCAAACTGTTGCCACAGGGGCAGGTCATTCCCTGAGGATACCATGACTGTTCATCAGGCAGACCTTTTCTGTTGCAGTGCACGGCACCCACCTAAATGGGGCTTGGCCGTGTTCTTCTGTGGGCAGATGCCACAGCCCCCTCCACCACCAGCACCCCTCTGCCACCATGCTGACATGCCCTTATGCCGGTGGTGCTGGTGGTGTGTAGTCCCAGGCCATCCAGTGTGCTGGTAGGCAGCTACCTATGGTATGGGTTGTCAGGTAGGGGTGCCTACATTGACATGCGCACTTCCCCCCAGCACCGTCTGCCAATGTTATGTGCCCTTGGGGGTACCTGCTGGGTAATATCCCCTGTGACACTGTGGGACATACACTCATGCCCATATTGGATTCTCGTCAGTTGCTGTCTTGCTGCTTTACAGTTTCGGTATTCCTATGTGCCACCTAGGCATCTGCCTAGTCCGCACTGTGCCCCAGCTGGACCACAGCATATGCCACCTGCAGGCCCCTGTATCCCATTTACAGCATCAGTACAGTTGTCAGCATCAGTACAGTTGTCGTTTCCTACGTGCCCACTCTGCTGTTGCTGCACATGTGCATGCCATAACAAACCTGCCCAATATAAACGACAACAACCCTGATCACCGCTATTTCAATGTGGGATCATTTACTTTGTAGGGGGACAAAGCATAGACCCTTCCACATGATATCTTCCTTTTTACGCTTTGTCAGTAGTGTTGCTTTATGTTTATCATTAATATCACTATTGGCCAGCTTGGTTATTGGGATTTCAAATGTGGTTCTGGTCATTTTATATGTTTATTTGCTTTTTTGGTTCCTGCATATGTATCACTACTATCACTTTTCTAGGTTTCCCTGCCTTTGCTGTACATTGCTGACTGAAATGGTTTCTCTGTCCTGCAAATGTGCCTAGCGCGAGGTTTTCACTAGCGCTAATTTTCAGAGCTTTATTTCACGGTGTTAGTGTGCATGGATCCACTCTCCGCCCACTCTCCACCCATTGACCCTTTCTCTCCGCCCCTGGGGAGCCTTACTCCACCCTCTGGGGTGCCTTTCTCCTCCCTCTGCGCACCTCATCGCCACCGGAGATGTCATCACGTGATACGTGAAGTTATCACGTGATAACATTACGTATCGCGCAATAACATCGCCGCTGCTACGTTAAGACGGTTTAGTAAACATACCCCTAAGGCCTCCTGGAGAAAGGGCAGAGCTGTGAAAATGAAACAGATACAGCTACCATAACACCAGTATCTGTAATAGACCTGTGTAAATCAGGTCTCAGGCCTCCTGGGGATATGGCAGAGCTGTGAGACTCAAACAGATGCAGGTACCATACCACCAGGAGCTACAATGGACCTTGTTATCAGGTCTCAGGCCTCCTGGGGATGTGGCAGAGCTGTGAAACTGACACAGATGCAGGTACCATGACACCAGGATCTTTAATAGACCTGTGTAATCATGTCTAGGGCCTCCTGGGGATAGGGCAAAACTGTGAGACTCATACGGATGCAGGTACCATAACATCAGGAGCTATAATAGACCTGTGTAATCAGGTCTAGGGCCTCCTGGAGGTAGGGCGGAGCTGTGAAGTAGAAACAGATGCAGCTACCCTGACACCAGGATTTATAATAGACCTGTGTAAATCAGGTCTAAGGCCTCCTGGAGATAGGGCAGATCTGTGAGACTCAAACAGATGCAGGTACCATAACAGCAGGATCTATCATAGACCTCTGTAATCAGGTCTGAGGGCCTTGTGGGGATAGGGCATACTTGCAATCAACACCATATGCATCTACATTGGCCACAGGGTAGCACACAGACTGGTATTTCCACCATGTTCTGCATGTATGATATGTGATGATTGTTGTATATAGTGTTGCACAACTGCCATTGTTTGACCTGTATCCATACACTTACTTCACGTGGGTAGTCGGCACATCAATTAAACCGTCTAGTGAGGCGCCCCCATGCCCTCTTCACCCTGCCAAGGTCCTGGTGTTTGGAGGAGCCAGGGAAGAGTCGCCTCTGCCTTGTGCAGATCAATTTTGCCAGTATTCTCACCTCCCTCCTGGTGAACGCTGGCTTTCGTGACCGCCTGTCCATTTTTGCTGATGTGGATGGCGTGATGACGCACGTCGCGCATGTGCCGTGGTGTTCACATACACACGCTATCTTGCGCTACTACAGCGCACAGCACACGTGACATTGTCACTCCCGGTACACGGCAAAGTATTCTTAGCAGATCAGTCAAACGCGCCGCAAACAGTATCAGCCTCTTTTACAATCCCCATAAAACAGATCTCGTAACCACACCCTCATTTATTTATTTTAATAGTGGACTGGCTATTTACAGTGGGCCAGGCTTTCCGGCATTTCAACATCAGAGGCATCATAGGGTGCCTTGGCTTGCTGCACCTTCTGCCCGCCCATGCTCTGCGCCACCGTAGTGTACAGGACTAAGGTGAGTGTGTGTTTTGCTTTAACCACAGACTACAGAGATGTGTATAACTGTTACAGCCATGAAAAAAGATGCTACCTCAAACCCTCTTCCTGATGCTGTAGCACTGGGGATTATGAACCCATGAGTGCTAGCTGCAAAAACATTGTATTAACCAGTGTGTTATGCCTCTATGGCCATCTTCATAGCTATGGCTGGCTACACATGAACTGCACGTCAACCCACAAACATTCTGCTGTGCTTACTGGGATTGGGGAGACCCACAGCTAGGACAGTTTCCAGGTGACGTTACCTTGGGCAAATGAGGTGAGGGTGTTTTTTAAAAGATGTACGTTTTATGCCATATGTGTGACTACTAGAGGCCTAACAAGGAGTTGCCTCACACAATCCTAATAAAGGACGCCCACTGAGGGATTGCACTCATGACGTCTGCCACTGAGTTCGTTGAATTAACCATTATTACTACATCAACATGTGTTTATAAAATGAGATGGCTGCCTACACATGTAGTGTCGGTCATCACACATACCTTAGCATCTGCTGCACGGGATATGGGATACCCACAGCGAGGACACTTTACAGGGCACCAAAGCTTGGGCACATGAGATGAGGGTGTTTTGGTTTGGAAAATGGCATTTCAAACATATGTTTGACTGTTACAGGCATAAAGGTGAGTTGCCTCCGACAGTCTTACTGATGGGAGCCCACTGTGACATTGAACCCATGACGTATGCCACTGGGCTCATCCTATTAACCATTGTACTACATCAATATGGGGTTTTCCATACCAATGGCTGGCCACAGAATGTGTGCAGGTCACCGGACATACTGTCTGCTATCGTCACCAGGATAGAGTAGAAACAACAGTACCCATGATGCAATTCACATGCAGAACAGCCATCTACATCTGCTCACCAGATGGGGTATGCACCTCTACAGCATGTAAGCTTGGTAGGGGGGACTTACCATGCGTGTTACTGCCACTGACTACCTACAGGCCATGCCATTGTGCGTGTTCTGTGCTCACCCTGAGGGTGAGGTGGGGTGGCCAGCACCTGGTCCACAGTGCCTGGGTTGGCTGGGGTAGGCTTTGCTGCAGGTCTCCATCAGTGCTTGTGTGTGACAGGTATTTGCAGGGACACCTGCAAATGTTCTGTTTCTGTTTGCAGTTACCAGTTTTGTCTGCCCCTTTTGGACCATGATGCTACCAAAGTGGTGCAGAGCCAGTGTGCCTGCCATGGTCAGTTGTTCTCAGAGCAGGGGTGTGTGTGGACTCACATGATGCTGATGTATATATCAAAATGGCCTCTATGGGTCAGGGTGGGGGACATCATCTGCCCCCAACAGACCCACACTCTGCACAATTCCAACAGGGACAGTAGTGCAACATGATGACAAGCTGTGGTACCAGCAGACACTTCCTTTTGGGAACCCGACAGTTGATGCAGGTCAGTACCTGTAACAGGGCCCCTGGCAGACAGGTAATAGGCATTCTCAGCTGAGCTGCCCCCCACCACAATCTGCCATTCACCAGCAGAGGGCACAGTCAGTGTGCACCTGCTGCACCCCACAAGGTGTTGCAGCCAGACACATGCTAACTGCTGAGCGTGTGCTAGCCCATATTTAATGCATGTTCCCAGAGGAACTATGTGCACCCACATGTGGGATATTATCACCAACACCAAGCAGGTATATCAGTGATTAGGCCCCAGAAATGGAGACTCACATATGTCACTATTGGGAACACTGTATGGCACTATGCAGGAGGCTAGACATGCCATGGTCACTGCTCAATTAGGGTGAGAGTGCCCTCATAGCATGACTTGCTGTGGCCACCCTGTCTGGGCAGATGGCATTAGGCCACTACAATATCCCAGCCATTGCCCTATGCCCTATGCCAATGCATCCTGGTTAAACCGCACTGTAGGGGCCATACCCACAAGACCTTGCTGATCATTATGCACGGTGGAAGGCTGAAAGTGGAACCAGTGCAAACATTGGGGGCTCAATGGGGTGTGGGCAGCACAAAACAATGGATAAACATACACAGATTACCACACCTATTTGAACATTGTTCAAAGATGGCGGTGCTTGTGAGCCCTGTCCGCAACACCAGTCATAGGCTTTGTGCAGACATTGGTAGGATATTCAATACTGTTAGGGTCACTCTCCGGGGTGGTAGACACTGCCATAAATTGATGGGGGGGGGGCACACACCACATAAAGGTTGGTATGATGGATCTCTGTTAGACAGATGGTTTGAATTTATGATTTGTTATCTGACATTGGTCATAGCTACCTTTTGATGTATATGGGATGTGTTTCCATGGTTATGATATCATTGCTAAGGTATGCAGGTGCTAGTAGTGGGAGCTGCCGCTCCACGCAGAGCACAACAGCCTGCCTTTTCATTAGCCTTTGGATGGTGGAGCCTGTGGGTGTGGGTGTTTGTGCCCCTGTTGGCCGATGTTCTGCGGCAGAGGTTCTCAGATCCGATCCTGGTGGTTCAGATGGGATTCAGGTTGTCAGGCTGTCCCTACTGAATATGCAGGAGGTACATTTGCATACAATGGGGGCAGTTCCTTCACATGCATCTCATGCATATTTATTAGGGACAGCCTGACAACCTGAATGGTGTTGGGCCTCCGGAACTGGGGTTGCCAACATCTGCTGTGGGGAGTGCACATTATTTGTGTGACTGCGCTCTGTATGGTAAAATATACAGACATGGTCTGCAGGAGCCATAGCTGGGACTTGAACCTGTGACCTTCTGGCCCTGTACACAATGACTCTGTGCAGTGCACCAAACTGTTGCCAGAGAGATGGTTCCCTCCCTGGGGATACCATTACTGTTGGTCAGACAGACCTTGTCTGTTGGACTGGTCACCACCCACCTAAACAGGGCTTGGCCTTGGTATGCTGTGGGCAGATACCAATGCCCCCTCCACTGCCAGCACCCCTCTGCCACCATGCTGACATGCCATTCTGCTGGTGGTGCTGGTGGTTAGCAGCTCCAGCTCATCCAGTGTGCCATTAGATGGCTGCTTATGGTGTGGGATCTGGGGTAGGGGTGCCTGCATAGACATCCACGCTTCCCCCCAGCAATGACTGTCAATGTTATGTGGCCTTTGGGGTACCTGCTGGTTACTGTCCATTGGGCCAATGTATGACACACAATCGTGAACATGTTTGCCCTTGGTCAGTTGCTGTCTTGCTGTTTTCCGTTTCTGCCTTCCTTTGTGGCACCTAGGCATCTGCGTAGCCCACGCTGTGCCCCAGCTGCCCCATTGCATGTCCCGCCTGTGGCCCCTATACCCCATTTGCAGCCTCACCATAGTGCCCTTTCGTACTTGGGCACTATGCTGTTGCTGCACATGTATCACTACTATCACTTTTCTGGATCTCCCTGCCTTTGCTGTACATTACTGACTAAAATGGTTTATGCACTTGTGCCTCTAACACGAGGTTTTCACTCATGGTAATGTTCTGCCCTACATTCCACAGCGTTAGTGTGCCTGGAGCCTCAACACGCCCACTCTCTGCCCATTGACCCCTTCTCTCCACCCTCTAGCATGCCTTACTCCACCCTCTGTGTGTCCTAATGCCGTATCGCGCGATGACGTTATGTATCACTCACTAACGTTACATTTTGTGTGCTAACACTGCCGCAGCGATGTTATCGATGTTTAGTAAACATACCCCCTGGTCTTATTAACATTGGCTCCACTATGCTTTGACTCGTTTTTAATTCCTTTTTACTATTTAGTGGTGTGACAGCCCCTATAGGGAAATTCTAGTTTTTGATTGCATGACTTATGAACCTTTTTTAAAAAAATGGGGTCCTGTCAAATTTTTAACATAAAAGGTCATGTAATATTTTTTAATAATTACCAGATGACCCCTAAAGTCTTCCTTTCAACCACTTATGATTATTGGTTTCCACAAATCATAAAGATTTCAAAGGGGTTTTTTTACCTTTAGTTCTTTCTAAGCATGGCACTACTTGGACGTGCCAGTTTAGCACCAAGTGTTGCCTTAAACAACCGCTCAACACACCTTGTTCACATTTGGCGAGCTGGATGCTAAGATTAAGGGGCATGTTTACTAAACATTCCTAACGTGCGGGGCCGTGCTAGTGTGCCTGTGCCATATAAGGAGTGGGCGGTTCAGGCAGAAAATAGAAAAAAAACGTTAGTAAGCAACCGGACGTGTGTGCGTCGCGCTAATGTGCGGGGGTCGACATTAGCGCGTGAAAAGGCAAAGTGGCGCGCTGCTGAGTATACAAAACAACAGAGCCGTGGTACAACGGTGAAGACACTGACCAATGGTGCAGGGGCCATGGGTTCAATCCCCCAGTGTGCGCAACGACAAAGGTCAGCTGAGGCAGTAACTGTAATGATTAACATTGTTTTAGGAGGCAAATTAATTTGGAACGGCATAAGGCGGCGCACAGTTAGTTTTGGGCAGCAGAAGGCGGCGCACTGGTCCCCTTGGGCTGCAGAAGGCGGCGCGCTGATAGGCACAAGGCGGCGCGCTGATGCACAAGCACAGGAACAGAGCCACAGCACAATGGTTAAAACACTGACCAATGGTGCAGGGATCAGGGGTTCAACTCCTCGCAATGCCCAGTGAAAAATGCCTGCTGAGGCAGTATGTATTATGTTGTGGAGTGCTGTAGGAGGCTGTATAATTTTATTTTGTTATCACTACTAGCAAACGCACTCTCCCAGCATGTTAACATACGGCGGCCCATAAGGCACATGTTACAGTGCACTGTTCACCAAGGCACCCTTGAATGACCCCTATAGGGCAGCATGTATGTTGCGACACAGGATAATGTATAGTGCACCCTATAGGGATGGCAACCATAAGGTGGCCTACAGGGCGCCCTATGAAGCACCCTCAGAGGCACCTAATGGGTATAGTAAGCTGAGGGTGGTCTTGCCGGCATAGACATATGTACAGTAAATAAAAATAAAGCTGTGGACAGCCCTACCAAAGGGCCCCACTGTGGGTTTGAACCCATGACCTCTGGCTACACAGGCAGTGATGTAACCATTGCACTACAGCTCCATAGCTGTAAGCCAGCCCCTGGCTGGCTGCAGATAGCCTACACGTCACCTCACAGACAGTCTGCTGGTGTCAACAGGATAGGGTTAGGCCACCCGTACCCATGATGCACTGCACATGCAAATTAGCTGTCCGCAGATGGACACAAGATGGGGAATGCACCCCCACAGCACCTCGGCCCTGTTGGGGGAAGTGACCGGGTGCACCCACACAGCACCTTGGCCTAGTAGGGGGCACTGACCGGGTGTTTTACTGGCACAGAGTAGCCACACACCGTTACATCGTGCGGGTACTGTGCTCACCCTGAGTGTGCAATGAGGTGGCCAGGACCAGGTCAACAACACCTGCCATGGCTGATGGAGGTCAAGCGGGCGTTCCAAAGCAGTGTTAATGTGTAAGATAGCTAGTTTCTGCACAAACACCATGGATATCCCTGTCTGCTGCCATCAGGCACCCCCCCCCCACCCCCCCCAGTGGCAAACATGGTCCCCATCAAGGGATCCACACTCTACCTCACTGCAAAGGTGGCAGTAGAGGGCAACATCAAACCCATTCCTTCTGAGTAACACCACAACCACCCCCCCCCCCCCCCCCCGGCAGGCAGCTCCATACACAGCCATAACACAATAGCAGACAGACATAAGCCCAGGGTATGGTAAGCTGCACTCCACCACCAGATATTCCCCTGCAGCAAGCCAACAGCCACTGCACCCTGCAAGCCATTATAGCAAGACATTTACCAGCTACAAACAGTCTGCTGGTTAGTCCATAGTGCATGTTCCCAATGGAGATGCATGCACCCAGAACTGGGCTGTCTGCATACACAGCAAGCAGATAGATCAGTGACTGGGCCACAAAGAGAAACCCATATCTATCACATGAGAGAACTACTATACAGCACTATGGGGGGCCTAGCCATGCTGTGGTCACTGCACAGTCAGGGTGAGCGTGATCCCCCAGAAGGACATGCTTTGGCCACCCTGTCTGTGTAGGTGGTGGCCGGACACTACAATATCCCAGCCAATGTCCCTGCCAGGGCCCTATGCCCAGTGCAGATGCATCCTGGCCACGCCACCCTGCCCTGGCTATACCCATGGTACCTTGCACCTCATTATGCACATTGACTGGCCAATACTGGCAACAGTGCTGGCAGTGCGGGCTGTTGAAGGGGCTTGCAGCCAACACCCACTGTATAGACAGACACACACTTCCACACCTCTGCCATCATGGTGCTACGATTGAGGGGGTAAGTAGCCTTGCCCACCAAACCGGTCCTGAGCACGGCAAGGCATGGATATGGTACGCATTACAGCTGGTGGTCACTCCCCAGGGTGGTAAGCACCGTCAGAGGCCAGGCCTGGAGCATGCCCCGCAAACACCTAACAGATTGTTTGGATGGGGTCAACTAGCAGTATGTACGTAACGTATGGATAACTGCCTGCCTGTGCTCCTAGCAAACGTCTCCGAGCTGTGTACCGTATACCTCAGGTGTAGGGTGACATTGGTAAGTTATGCAAGTGCTCGTTTTGGGTGCTGCATGCACGGTCCAATGTTCTGCCTTTCCAGGAGACATTGGCCAATGGGGCCTGTGGGTGTGGGTGTGTCTGCCCTTGATGGCTGCTGCTTTACGGCACAGATTCCCAACTCCAGTCCAGGTTTGCATCACACTGTTCGGGTTTTCCTGCTATCCCTCATGAATATGCATGGGCTACATCTACATGCCATGGGGGTGGTGCATAGATATACAGCACAGGCATTTGTATGAGTGTCAGCATGGAACCTGACTGGTGTGTGGCCCACCAGGACTGCATTTGGGTGATTCTGCTCTAGGTACTGCCCCTGTTCATGGTGTCTGTGCTCAGTGGGGTAAAAGATAGATGTCTTACCATTGCATATGTCCCCGCCATGAAAGGTGTGTCCTTACTATCACTGTTTAGTTGTGGGAAAAATATGTGGGCAGGATTGGCAGTAGCCCCAGCTTGGCTTTGAACATGTGACCTTCTGTTCTTGTATGCATTGTCTGTGTGCACTGCACCACTGTTTAGCCACAGATTGGTTGGATTCCCTGGACTGTCCATGACTGTGGATCCGGCAGGACCTGTCTGTTGCAGTGGACTGTGCCAGCCTGCACATGGCTAGGCCTCTGTCTTCTGTGGTTAGCAGCCACTGCCCCCTGCACCACATGTACTTGTCCGCCAACATGCTGGCATGAACTTCTCTCAGAAAAAGCAGTTGACCTGATTGCAATGTGGCAGTATGGGACTGCATTTGGGGGACTTGGCTGTAGGTAATGCCCATTGTTGTGGTGTGTGTGCGGTGTTGGGTAAAATATGGGTGTTTTCCCCATGCATACAGGGGTGTCTGCGCTATCTTTATTTAGTGGTGGGTAAAATATAGGGACTGGGCTGGCAGGTGCCCCAGCTGGGTTTTGAACCTCTGCCCTCTGGTCCTAGAGGTAATGACTCTGTCCGCTGTACCACACTTTGGCCACAGAGACAGTTCAGCCCCTGGAGGCAGTAAGCCTGGCAGGATGGAGTCACAAACCCTGCTCTACGCAATTCTACTGTGGGCATATGCACCCTGTCTGGTGACAAACGTGCACATAAACCCCGGAAATGACCACGGGAAATGTGGGACAAAATATCACCACGCTGGGCAACAGTGATATTAATGGGCAACCATAGCAAACACTCCCAGGAAAGCTCCAAAACGTGGAAATGTTTTTTGGAAGAGTCTCCTCTCAGTAGACCCTTCCAAAATTCATTTCTTTTTTCTGGAGTTTTGCTGGGTGTGATTTCTGTATTTTCCCATCACTATAACTGTTCCCCAGCTGAATTACTATTTTTAATAGTTCTGTTGTGGTCATTTTCTATTTTTATTTTCACTTTTGTGCTGTGCACATGTATCACACTGCTCACGTTTTGCTGGTTTCCCCGGTTTTCCTGTACATTGCTGACGGAAATGGTTTCTCTTCCCTTTAAATGCTTTCTACCGCGAGTGTTTCACTCGCGGTAGTTTTTACATGCAAATTCGGGCCCGATACTGTGCGGGGAGCCTCTCCCCTCCCACTCTCCACCCATTGACCCCGTCCCTCCGCCCCTCCGGAGCCTTCCTCCGCCCTCCTTTCGCCGTTCCACGCCTCTATCGGACATTTGCGGGCCCGCACTTATACGGGGCCCGTTAGTGAGCTGCGTACCTGTGCGGGGGTGACACGCATGTGTGCGGGGCGTTTAAACGCGTTTCTGCGCGTTTCAGTGCCGCGTTGCCGTGCGCTATTTTGCGGCGCGCTATTTTGCGGATTTTAGTAAACATGCCCCTTAGTATCTCCATCAGAGCCTTTACTATTCATGTTTTGCTTATTCTCTTAGTTACTCAACTCCATATAGGGGTATGTTTACTAAACTGTCTTAATGTTACCGGCGCTAGTTGAAGTATTAATGTGAAGAATGCCATATAAGGTAATGGGTGTTCCGGCAGCAAGGTAGCAAGAATCTGTACCACGTGATAGAGGGTGCCTTGGCTCATTAACGTGCAGTAACCTTATATCCATTCCAGCGCTGTGCCAGAAGCTATAGAGATGTAGCCCACTGGTTATGACAATGACAGTGGAGGCAGAGGTCATGAGTTCAATCCCATGGTGGTGTTATTTAATAAGGATGTCTGAGGGATTTCCTTTTAATTTGAATCAGTGCTGCCAGCAAAAACACCCTCACAGTGCTGTAACCTAAGGTGCCTCATAAGGCACCCTATAGGGCGCCCAATAAGGGACCCAATAGTGCACATTATAAAGTGCCCTGTCTGCCAAGGTACCTTATAATGTGCCCTATAGTGCGCTTTATAGGGAACCTTATATGGTGCCCTATAGGGCGCCTTATGAGGCACCTTAACGTTACGGCACTGTGAGGGTGGTTTTGCTGGCAGCGCTGATGTAAATTAAAAGGAAACCCCTCAGAGAGCCCTAATAAAGAACCCATGACCTCTGCCTCCACAGTCATTGTAGTAACCAGTGGGCTACAGCTGTATAGCTTCTAACAGTGCTGGCTGGCTACAGAAAGACTACAGGTCACCGCACAAACTGTCTGCTGTGGTTACCAGGAAAGGGTATACTCACCCATACCCATGATGCACTGCACATGCAGACCAGCAGTCTACAGCTGATCACAAGATGGGGTATGCGCCTCCACAGCACCTAGGCCTGGTAGGGGGAACCGACCGTGTGTGTTACTGGCACAGCATAGCTACAGACCGTGATATTGTGCGGTTCCTGTGCTCACCCTGAGGGTGAGGTGGGGTGCCCAGCACCAGGTCCGCAGCACCTAACTTGGCTGAGATAGGCCATGCTGCAGGTCCCCATCAGTATCAGTGTGTGACAGGTAGTCCTTGCAGACGCACCTATAATATACCTGTGTCTGTCTGTATTTCCCAGTCATGTCTAGCCCTTGTGGACTTTGATGTGCCCAGAATAGTGTGTAACCTGTGTGGTTGCCATGGTCACATGTTATAGGAGAAGGGTGTTGTGTGGACCCAAAAGTGGATTATGTAGCACCACCCAACTCACCCTCTCTGGGTCAAGGTGGGGGACAGGATCTCCCACCAACAGATCCACACTCTACATCGGAGGCAGTAGAAGGAACCACCACCCCAGTCCTGCTGGGGAATAGGCACCCTCCAGGGCAGTCAATGCAGATCTGTATGTATTTCATAGGGCATTGGCAGACAGGCCTGGAAAAGCTTAGCTACTCCCCACCACAATCTGACATTCACCAGCAGAGGGCACAGTCAGTCTCCACCCTGCAAGGTGTTCCAGCCATATACATGCTAACTGCAGACAGTCTGCTAGTTAGCACATAGTACATGTTCCTGGAGGAACTGTGTGCCCCCAAAAGTGGGATGTAGGCACACATACCAAGCAAGCATGTCAGTGATGAGGCCCCAAAAAAAGAAGACTCATAGATATCACTTGAAAAAACACTATATAGCACTTTGGGGGAACCTAGCCATGCCATGGTCACTGCTCAGTCAGGGTGAGAGTGACCTCCCAGCATGACATGCTGTGGCCACCCTGTCCATGCAGGTGGTGGTCGGGCACTACAATGTCCCAGCCATTGCCCTATGCCCTGTGCAGATGCATCCTGCCCAGACCGCCGTGTCCAGGCCATACCCACAAGACCTTGCTCCTCATTATGCACATTGGCAGGCTAACACTGGAAACAGTGCAAGCATTGGAGGCTCAGTACGGTGTAGGCAGCCACAAAACACTGGATAGAGATACACACACTCCAACACCTATTTCAGCATTGTGCAAAGATAGCGGTGTTGGCAGCCCAGGTCGCCACACCAGTCTTGGGCACAATGCAGGCATTGCTAAGGTATGCAGGTGCTAGTATTGGTAGCTGCTGCTCCGCACAGGGCCCAACAGCCTGACTCTCCATGAGGCTTTGGATAGTGGAGCCTGTGGGTGTGGGTGTTTGTGCCCCTGTTGGCCGATACTCTAGGGCAGTGGTTCCCAACTCTGGTCCTGGAGGGCCAAACACCATTCAGGATTTCAGACTGTCCCTAATGAATATGCATGAGATAAATTTGCATTCCATGGGGGCACTGCATAGCAATGCATCTCATGCATATTCATTAGGGACAGCATGAACTCCTGAATGGTGTTTGGCCCTCCAGGACTGCAGGTGGGGACCTCTGCTCTAGGGGACTGCACATGTTTATGGTGTATGTGTGCTGTAGGGTAAAATATAGGGACATGACCTGCGGGAGCCACAGCTGGGACTTGAACCTGTGACCTTCTGCCCATGAACACACTGGCTGTGTGTACTGCACCAAACTGTTGCCACAGGGGCAGGTCATTCCCTTGGGATACCATTACTGTTCATCAGACAGCCCTTGTCTGTTGCACTGCACACCACCCACTTGAACAGGGCTTGGCCTTGGTGTGCTGTGGGCAGGTGCCACTGCCCCCTCCACCACCAGCAGCACCCCTCTGCCGCCATGCTGAAATGCCCTTATGCCGGTGGTGCTGGTGATGTGCAGTCCCAGGCCATCCAGTGTGCCGGCTGCCTATGGTGTGGGATCTGGGATAGGGGTGCCTACATAGACATCTGCGCTTCCCCCAGGCACCGCCTGTCCATTTTATGTGCCCTTTGGGGTACCTGCTGGGTACTCTCCCCTGGGACACTGTGGGACACATACCCGTGGGCATGTTTGACCTTGGTCAGTTGCTGTCTTGCTGATTTTCAGTTTCTGCATTCCTATGTGCCACCTAGGCATCTGCCTAGTCCACCCTGTGCCCAAGATGCCCCACTGCATGTCCCGTCTTCAGCCCCCTGTACCCCATTTGCAGCCTCACCGTCGTGCCCTTTCGTACTTGGGCACTATGGTGTTGCTGCACATGTATCACTACGATCACTTTTCTTGGTTTCCCTGCCTTTGCTGTACATTCCTGACTGAAATGGTTTCTCTCTCCTGCAAATGTGCCTCTATTGCGAGGTTTTCACTGGCTTTAATTTTCAGTCCTTCATTTCACAGCGTTAGTGTGCCTGGAGCCTCTCCCCGCCCACTCTCCGCCCTCTGGAGAGACTTACTCCACCCACTGTGCGCCTTAACGCTGCCGGAGACGTTATTGCGTGATAAGTAACGTTATCGCATGGTAATCGCTTGATAATGTTACTTATCACGCGATAATGTCACCGCTGTGAAGTTAGCACTGTTTAGTAAACATACCCCATAGTTAAAAGAATGCCTGAATTATACCGGTCCTGCTTTTAAAATTTGGTTTTAAAAGTTTTTGTTTTCAAAGCTTCATTTATTTATTTATTTTTTTAAGGCTGGGTTTCTTTGGAGCCAGGTTGGACTGATACTGGTATTAGGATAAGTTGTAACTTTTGAACCTATGCTCTTTTATATTTGTGTCTATAGTTTTGTGGAAGACAGCATTATTTGTTATTTTGCATTCCTTCTTTAATATATCTTGCAAAAAAGGTTTTTCATTTTGTAAAAAAGTGCGGAGTGCTACTATTTCTTCAAACAAGGTTTTTGAGAAAATATGTTTTATGTACCTCTAATTTTAATTATTTGTGAGGTCTTTTGTCACAATTACATTTTGTTCTGATAACCCATATTCTATACAATCTGGCCCCTTCATATATATTCCTCTATTTCATTGTGTGATGTTGTTATAATATTAGCTTTTTTTTTTATTTTTTTAAAAAGCAATATTTCTCCACCTCTAGCATAGCATTACCTTAAACATGTGGTTTTAGTGCTATATTTATTTATTTATTTATTTACATTCTCTTATATACCGCGCTATTCTGCATCAGTGCGGTTTACATTGAACAAACTGAAATTACATTGAACAGGGCATTATAACTTGGAGATAACTATTTTACAGGGAACATATATGCAACTATATAAAAAAAAAGTTTGTTTTGACTATTCTAAACATTTATTTTCGCTATTTATACTCTATGGGTATTGCCTCTGCAAGAGTTTTGAACACATTACAACTTTAATATTCATTAGTTTATATGTACACTAACAATTTTTATGGTATGCCTTGTCTATTCTGCATGACAATATCCTTATTTGCAATATGTGACTTCTATTGAGCTTTAATTTTTCCCTAAAGGGACAGCATGCCTCCTTGTGCAGTTAAGTTTGCCTTTTTGCTTTTCAGTATGTGCCCCCATATGGACTTTATTTGATGAACAGAATTCAGTTCCAATTTTGGTGTAAGATAATAACAAGTCTCTAAGGAGCTTGTATTCAAGTACGTTTTTTTTTAGTTTTTATTTTTCTCTCCCCCTTCCTTCCACGCAACCATTATTATTTATATTTTGACAAAGGTACCTTTCTGGTAAATACCTGCATGACTTCTCTTTTGGGACCCAATACCCTCTGGATCCCCCCCCCCCAAACTGTGACACCCCTTCCCTACACCAAACAACTCCATTCCAGGGTGGGAGGCAGGGAAGCCAGCCACTGGGAGACCCAACAAGGCAGAGGGGCGGCGAACCATTACGGAAGCCTAACTCCTCCCCGCTCGCCTCAAGCTAATCGCCTGCCTCATTGGTTCCCCGGTGCTCGTCCCCATGGGCGGAGCCAATAGATTTTAAAAAGGCACCTTCTCACACTGTCCCTTGCCACCACCCCCGCCATTGGGACATGCGCAGGGTCCCTGCACCGGGCCACGCACCCGGTTACACGTGGCCGCCGAGACCCTGCCCCACGCCCTTTCACTAACCGAGGTAGGACGGACCCGGTGCTCACCCCCTCATACCCATTCACAACCTTATCCCCCTTCCCCCCTCCCTCCCATATTGCACCACCCTTTTCCCCAAAAAATTAGTCACACAAACCATTCTTGGAACACAACTGGTTGCAGCTTTATCACCTTTATAACATATTGAACATCACAAACCAGAATAATCATTTCAACAATCCAAAACAGCAAAGCAATGCCTCACCAGCCATGCAATTAGCAAAGTGACCTCGCTTCCGCTTCAGCCGCGGTCATGCCAAAGGCAATCTTCCTACCCCACTTTCCCCGACCTCGCCATGTAATTAGCAAAAGTCGGCCTGGGGTTGCCCGGGTCGGGGGCACCCCGCCCCTGGCCCCAGTATAGTCTAAGGCTCTGGACCCCGGAAATCTCAATGTCCTTGCACCGCCCCTCCACCATCAATCTGTGACCAGCGAGCATCCCATTGAACTACACATTCCAAGGCCTCCTGCCAGTCATTCCAGAGCAAGTCGGTCCCCACGGGGGATAAATGCACTCCGTCCTGCCTATACAATCCCGCAAACCTAATCTCCACCCAGGAATGCATGACTTGATAACCTCCTTGCTCACAGACCCAACGGCCAATCTGCCGCTTAATTTTTGTCGGTCCACGCGACCAACACCGTTGGTCTCAGCATGCAGGCCTTGGAATGATATCCGACCACATTAAAACTATGCCTTGAAACATTCGCAGAACCACCGCCAGATCCATCTTTGCCGCTCTTATCAATTGTTTTCATGTCCAGCATGCCAGGTGCCCCCCAAGTGCAACAGTATCAGTGCAGGCTTATTCTTTAATCGGTCATGGTGCCAAAGCAACGGCAGAAGCTGTGTCCAACGGAGACCATGCTCGCCCAGTGATAACACAGACACCACAGCAGGATCGAGTCCTAAATTAGGCCCGACAGGCCTAACTGCTGCTTGCTGACCGGCTCAATAAATGAAGGAATGACCAATCAGCCAACAGCCCCGAGGACTCTGTCCCCCATCTGCAAAAGAAAAAAACATTTAGTGTCCCTGGAGTGCCATTCCTTTCAGCACATCAAAGACGAACATAGCCAAGAAAAGCCCACGAACGCCATCTGCCAATGCTTTGTATCTCATACTCTGACAATCCTGCTGCAGCCGCACAAAAAATGTGAAACCTGCTAAGTAGGTGCGCACCGATGATCTGGTGACCCCTTTTCCTTTGGCAGCAACTATATACTGTCTTATCAACTGATCGGACACCAAACCAGGCTGCCATCCACGGGCCACCAAAAATTCAACCACTTTGTCGCAACCTCACCAATATGCTGACCATGTCCCCGTCGACACTGAACTCCGCAGCAGATTCAGCATCTCCTTTGGCCAATGCGCCATAATTTCACCGGGACCACGAATCCTTCTGAGTTCGCTTCTGGTGCCAGCATCCGAAACTGGTCCCACTGGGAACAGGAAAGAGCATCCGCAATCTTGTTAGCACATCCTGGGATATGTCTGACCTTTAGAGACACATTCATACGCAAACATGTTAATACCATTTCCCTCATTAAAGTCGCCACCTGCAAACATTGTGGCATGTAGTGATTAATCACGCTGACAACTGCTGCATTATTGCACCACCACACCACCCTACGGTTTCGAAACCTATCAGGTCACAACTCCAATGCAACTAAAATGGGAAACAGTTCCAGGAAAGTTATGTTGCTGGTTAGACGGGCTTCGTGCCACAATTGTGGCCATCTATCCGCACACCACGCTGTCCCAAAATAAACTCGCAGGACTAAACCCCCCCCTGCATCTTTGTATAGCTGCAAGTCTACACTGGAGATCTCAGCCTCCATCATCACCGATGTCCCGTTAAACTCTTTCAAAAAGACATCCCAAACTCGCAAATATGCCTTCATGACTTTTGAGACTCTAATATGATGGTGCGGTCTATGTACTCCAGCTGTTGACGCTGCCAGCTGACGAAGGAACACCCAACCCATCGGGTTGACCCTGCAGGCAAAATTCAGAGATCCAATCAAAGCCTGCATGACCTTCAACATCAACCTAGTGGAAGCCAACACGTTAGCGATCAAGACCCGCAATCTCGAAACCTTCTCTAGAGGAAGACGAGCCACCATTTCAACCGAATCTAACTCCACTCCCGAAAAGGTAATCTTAGTCGACGGGCCTTCTGTCTTCCCTGCTGCTAATGGTACACCCAATTCAGGAGACAATTCCAAAAAACCTTCTAAAAGCTCACGGCACCCCATTGACTGTGCTGTACCCACAAATAAAAAATCAAGATAATGAACCACATTCGCACAGCCTACCTTCCGTACTAACGCCCATTTCAGGAAAGAACTGAATTTCTCAAAATAAGCACATGAAATTGAGCAGTCCATAGGCATGCATATGTCAAAATAAATTTCATCCTCAAAACGGAAACCCAGCAAATGGAAAGCTGACGGGTGAACTGGCAACAAACAGAAAGCCGATTCAATATCAACTTTTGCCATCAAAGCCCTACGACCCGATTTTCTGACCAACTCCACCGCCCCATCAAAGGAAGCATAACGAACCGTACATAACTCACGTGGTATGTGATCATTTACCAATTCTTCTAGCAGAAAAGACAACTTATGAATCAGCCGGTACTTCCCTGGTTCTTTTTTTGGTATGATTCCCAATGGTGATACCACCAAATTCAGAAAAGGTGTCCTCAAAAACGGACCCGCAATTCTTCCTAAATGCAGCTCTACTGTCAATTTATCCCTAACTACGGTTGCGAAGCGCCGAACCGAGGGTGAATTTTGCACTGTAGGCACTACAACCTTTCCGAGAACCGGTATAACAAAACCCAGCTGAAACCCGAACTGCAATATCTCCTGATCCCCGCGCTTCGGGTATTGGCGAAGCCACGTCTCTAACGCCTCCACCCGTATTGGTGTAGGGGCCAGGCCGAACACAACGTTATTGCTAGGGGGCCGGCATAGTGGCCAAGGAGGTCCCTTTTTTAATGCATTTTGCTGCCGCGTGTCCTCCGCTATATACCGAACACACATGTCTGAATTTGCAATCCGGAAATGGGCAAGAGGACTTATTAATCTCCAGCACACATCACCTGCGCCGCCTCCAACAGATCTCTACTGCGGCATGACTCCCCCCACACGAAATGACCGACCCCCACCTGTATTGGCCAGTGTCCCCACTTTTCCACCACTTCCTCCCCCCAAACCTACCCTGGAGGACATCTGCGTCAGCTAAAAGTTAATATCCTGCGAACCCCACGATAAGAATTTGTTCTCCTCCATTTTATCCCGAAACCTCTCATCATAATTTAACCATGTCCATCCATCATGGATTTGAGACGCCTCCAGAATAGAATCGGCATATGTCAACAACATCCCGTAATGCTCCGGATAGTGATGGCCCTATACACTCGCTAAGTGCAGAAAGGCTCTCGTGCAGTTTACTACATTACGAGAGACTTTCTTGATTCGGCCAGCCTTCTCCTCCTCTTTCCTCTTTTTCTTACTCTCCCCTGACCATTTCCTACCTTCCAGCAGGCAGAAAATATCTATATAGCGCCGCTTCCTAATCTTACGGTGCAAATTCTTCGGAACACCCTCCCATAACTCCGCAAAGGACGCTAATGTAGGAACTCCACCCCCTAACAGGTTCCCCACCACTGCGCTGCCTCTCACTCCCTGCCCTAAGCCTTCTGCTCCCAAAGAGGCGAAGAGGCTGAGGATGAGGACGCGGATGATTCAGAACCGTGACGTCACCGACAGTAATGCCTTCTCTTCTTACTCGCTTTCCCCCCTTTTTCCACCGTGAGCTACTCCCCTCCATCACCTCACCTTGTTCAGCCTGCAACTCACCCGCCATCGCCACCTCCGTCACCAATGGAGCTGTTGGCCGATATGCATACTGGTGGACATCCTGATGCGACCCCTCTCCTCTCGTGATAGTAGCATTCTCCGAACAAGACCGCCTTGCAGATGTTCCAACTTCCTCGTTCTCAGCTCGCGATGGGCCACCTATTCTGCGCCCCACAGTTTGCTGATTCATTACCAGAACCTGTGAAGACATAAAAGAGAAAACATGGGGGGGGGGGACTGACGGAGACCACAAAGGCTGCCAAGCCCCTGCCCACCCAGCCCTGGATGGACCTTGACCCCCCCAAGCCACTGTTCCCATGCTGCAGGTCCCCCCACTGGCATATAGCCCCCTTGTACAGGTGGCCATCCCACCGTGGAGGGCCCACCTTGTTCCACCACACTGGGGTCCATATGCACAGGCATAACCCTACACCCAACACCTCAATCCACCCCCCAGCCAAAATGCATAGATTCCGACTGCTCTAGCTCCGTGCCATTTCCACATGGGCCATCAGCTGTTCCCACCAAGCTGCTCCTGCCCGGTCCTCCACTGTGCAGAGCATTATCATCTTCAGCTATCCCACCAATCCCCCTTCCCTGACCTCTAGCCCGCAAATTGCTAGGACGCGCCTCATCTCACCTCTGAATGGCCCATCCTGACCCCGCGATCGAGCCCCATGAGGCTTAACTCCCACCCTACCCATTTTGTGTAAAGCTATTTACCCACCTCACCCTCTTGCAGGCCCTTTTGCCCTTGTAGATCCCCTACTCGAGGCCGTAAGCCCTGACTGACCCCTAACCCCCACCGGACTCTCCATCTCCACCAAATTCCCTTCCACCACCGCACCTTCCACCTGTCTGCCCCCATCCACCAGGGAATGGATGATACTCTGTCCCCGGGCCATACCAGTCCTGCCGGGTCCTCCCAGCCTACCCTGCCGTCCCCTGCGTGGAGGCATTGAGCTGTACTTTTAAACAAAACCCCCTTTGTTGTTGTTGTTTTTTTTTTTTAAATAACAGTCCTGTTGACACAGGAATGAAGGGTTAAATGGCTTGCAAGACCAGAAAATCCTATTGGAATTGGCCCTCAATCCTTGTTACTCTGCCTTGTCCTGGCCCAAAGGCTAATGTGAAAAAGAGCCTGTGACAAGAGAACCGGCCCACTGAAAAATGCAGCTACAGCCTGCTATGACCAAACCCCCCCACAAACCTCTCCGTGTACGTTCCTTTCTTTTTTTTTTATATCCACCCCCCCCCCCTTGTACCCAACACTCGCCTACTGATCACCGGTCTTCAGGCCGCTGCCTTCTGCTCCTCTCAGTCAGCCCGTAACCGCTGGGAAAGCTGATCCGGCCGCAGTTGCCTGAATTTCCTACTGCCCAGCACTGGCTCGCAAGTCACGCTGCACTCTCCGGCACCTTCTCCTCCACTCTGCTCCGCTTCTGTCTGGTTCTCTTCACTTGCAATAAATTTTTTTTTCTACTACAAACATTTCCCCTGGATCCATGAAATCCTGTCAGCAAGCCAGCCACGAGGAGAACCAATGAGGCAGAGGAGCGGCGAAACGTTACAGATGCCTAACTCCTCCCCCCTCGCCTCAAACTGATTACCTGCCTCATTGGCTCCCCGGCGCTCGTCCCCGTGGGAAGAGCCAATAAATTCAAAAAAGGCACCTTCTCACGCTGTCCCTTGCTGCCAACCCACTTTCGGGACGCGCGCAGGGTCCCCGCACTGGGCCGCGCACCTGGTTACATGTGGCCGCCAGGACCCTGCCCCATGCCGTTTCACTTTTGTATTTTCACTTAAAGGTCCAATGAGTTTTGTAATTTTATTTTTAATTTGATTTGAAGTTGACATTTGTCATGATACAATAGAGCTTTCATTTTATTCATGTGTTTTATTTTAATTATTAGTATTTTCATTTACTGGTCCAATGAGTTTTTAAATTTAATTTATTTAAAACTGATTATGATACATGGATGATTTTACTTTGTTTGTGTAATTAATTTTATTTATATTGATGTTGTTTTGTTTCTTTGCCTCTTGAGGTCCCCTGAGGAAGGCAACCATGCCGAAACACGGCTACGTCAGGACATTCTTTTTAATAAAGGACTTCTTTTACTTCTTGCTCCCTTGTTTTTTGAGACCCTAATGGGGTCATCTTAAAAGGCTTAGGTATGATTTAGGACATCTAAATATGTGCACTTGGATGTCAAAATCACAGAAACAACTCCGAAGCCATTCCATAAATGATGTTTAGACACATCTCTGGTCCAGGGATGTCCAAGTATACAAAAGGGTATGGTGGAGGTGTGTCTTAGGAGGTGCAATGAACTTACATGTCTCCATTCACTTTCAGAAATGAGGCGGGATGTCTGTAGGCATGTCCACATTTAGACCTGAGTGGTATAATGGGTACACTACTTGTCAAACTGATTGACAGGTGAGATAAGGATGACAGGAGCCAATCAGCGTTCACTTCCGGTGTATGTCCCACCTTAGGCCATGCCCCTCCCATAGAAGTGAATAGTGTGTTAGCCCCGCCCACTCCCGCCCCAGGCGTGGCCACTGCCCCCACTTGACACGCTCCACCCCGCCCCAAGGATGACATCATCCAATCAGCGTCCACTTCCGGGTTTGTGCCACACCCACGCCCTGCCCCACAATATGGCATTAGCCAATCAGCACCCACTTCTGGGTTTGTGCCCCACCCACAGCCTCCCACCCTCAACCACGCCCCTGCCTACATCATCGGAAATGACATCACCGGAAACAGGGCGTCATCAGAAATGGACTGTCCCTTTTTGTTGACATCACCAGAAACAGGGTGTCATCAGAAAAGGGCCGTGTCCTTTTCCGATGACCTCAGCGGAAGCAGAGTGACTGACTCCGGAAATGTGTTTTGCTTCTGGTTAATGTTTATATCTGCAAAAAGCAGGAACCCTGGAAAACAAAAAATGCTTTTCTCTCTCTTCCACTGCCCCAGTTCTTTTTTCTCACAAAAGATTCTTAGCACAGGGCTTTTCACAGAGGCACAGACAGGGTAGAAGCTTTTCTTTACAAATGCAATTAACACAGCTTTTGTTAGAGAAACCACTGTTGTCCATGTGATAGAATTTTGCTTTTAAGACCTCATGGTTAGAGAGAAATATTCTGGCAAACACAGTGTAAGTTCAGACTGAAATACAGAGAGAGAGAGACCTGAGTTCAAATCCCCCTAATACAGCTATTTTTTGAGAGAGAGAGAGCTGAGTTCAAACACAGCCACAGCTATTTTTTAGTGGTTTTTGTAGCGCCCCCACATGGTTAGGCGGTTGCCTATTAGTAGTGGGGCTACCTCTTTATGTCCTTTGCCAGCCTGATTGATCAATGCTGGGGCTTTCAAAAAATGTAGTTGTGTAAATAAGCAAATTTAGCCGAGGGTTTCAAAAGGTGCACAGGAAAAGTTATTAATGATTATTTTTCTTCTTAGCCACAGAACTTCTTTATCAGCAGTTCAGGTATTATCAAACATAAATTGGATAGGTCTCCATTCAAAGAAACAAAACTTTACAGCATAGTCCATGCATCACATGTTCTCAACAGCTTGCTTTAAACGTTGCAACAAAATCTTTTCCTTCTATAAAGATCAGCTTCTTCAGAACCAGGCTTGACACAACAGAGACCTGTATCTCCTCAGGGCTCTGCACAGCATATAAAATACTTGGCTACAAGCTGACAAACATTGATATCATTTCCTTTTAAACAGTTTTGCATTCTTCATTCTTAAGTTGCAAACATTGGCCTTTCTTTCACTTCAAGCATTTACCATCTTCTCTGAGCCTGGCTGGCTATCTCAGACCTTAATGCTTTTAATTAACACAATTTTCAGTGAGACATGTATCTGCCAAAGCTCCTGGGTTGTTTTTTTCACTGCTTAAAAAAAAACGCTCAGCTTGGCTACTTCTGACTAGTACAATAAGAGCAATCCATCTCTGAGTGAGAACAGGGATTATCTGAACAGCATTCCTCTATTTCCATGAGCTCCTCATTTGATTCACTCAGCACCTGTCTGTCCTCAGTGTCTATAACAGGCTTAAACTTCTCCAAGAGTTTCAACACCTGACCCCACTGGGATTCATTTCTAGGCTGAGTTACAGGGGAAGGATAGAGGAGATTCTTATCTCTTAACAAACTCTTTAAAGCTTGCAATGTGCTCACCTTTTTCTCAGCAACCAGTCTTCCCTCAGACTTTGCCAAAGGTGGAATAGTGTTCACAGACTCTCTCAAAGATATTCCTTTACCTTGAGTTCTTTCAGCATTCCCCACAAAGCCAACTCTCCTGTCTTCCAAGCCAGCTGTACTCTCTCTACCAACTGGACTACCTTCAGGGCTGGAGTGGTCTGTCTTCTGCACACAATAGGGCTTTCCTTTGAGGCATTTGCTGTCACACTTTCCTCTTACACGTGTTCTCCTGGTCTCCTCACTTCCTTTAGTTTCCAGAGACTCTCTGCTAGTCTCCTTCCTCCTGCTGTACTTGTCTCCCACGTCTCCTGGGCTTCTCTCGTCTCCCAGCTTCCTCTCCTCTCTAATCACTGCTCCTTTCCCCAGCTTATATGATTGAGTCTGCCCTATAGCTCTAGACTCCACCCCCAGGCTCTCCTCGTCACCTCCCCTGGTTTCCATGGAGCTAGGGTGTGGCTCAATCTCTGTAGCTCTATACACACAGTTTTTCTCTCGGGTCAGAGTTTTAACCCCGAACCTCCCTGAACCTTTTCTCTGTTCAGAAATAAATGGCTGTTTTTTCAGCATTTTCTTGGGCTCTAACCCTGTCTCACCACCACACTTTGAAAAAACCAATACTGAGAGACAAGTCTAAACATGCCTCTCTAGGGTGTGGTAACACATGATTGGTTGAAACAAGAGGTCTGTTCTGAGCATGCTCCCGGTGTTCTGAGCATGCTCCTGGTGTAAGGCTGTGTGTGTCCTGTGTAAGGGGAACATTTTAACACAGAGATTCAAAAAGAAAAAATGGCTCTTTTTGGAACACCAAGCAGAATTTCCAGCAGGGCACACAACATTAATTACTTCCATAAGTACCATGATGCAGAAGCAGAGGGGTATCCACCGACTGAAAATCCATTTGAAATACTGGAGAGTCCAGCAGAGCCTGAACAAGAAATAACAGCGAATGTAGATTATCCAGATTCCCAAATATTTTTTGACTCTCAAGAACCCTGCGATTCTGGCACCGAACTTGATTTAACATCTGACAACACAATGGATCCGGAGGACATAGAATTATATTACTCTGCTGTAGATGCAGAAACAAACTGTTTATTGGAAGAACTAGGATTAGCAGAGGTAAGAGAAGTTTTTTTTTATTTAGAAAAGTGTTATAGACACATTGAAATCTGCTATACAAGCAACGGTGGGCTGTATTATCAGGAAATGCTGGCAGGGCGTTATGCATAGAGACTGTGCAGCTTGTGTAATACATGATCCAGGCCAAAGACATCACGATTGTTTGAGGTGGGGACATAAGGAAATACAGAAGAAAATCCATAAAAACTTGTAACAGGTTGTTTCTAGGACCAATTGTAAATGTTGCCTTGATTGTTGGTCATAAAATGAAAGCAACTGCCCTAGTTTATGAAAATTTGAATTTTTTGTTTGAACTCATCAGAGATTTTAATACCAGTAGAAATCCAGGACAACTGCTCAATATTTTGCTTAAATCTGTGGCAGACAGCGATATAGAACTAGTGGAAGGTTTAATCTGTAACAGAGATTATAGATCGTTCTTTAAAAAATGTTGCCATGATTGTTGATCATAAAATGAAAGAAAATGTATGTATTTCCAGAATCTATTAGTTGAACATACAGATGAACAAAAATTCACAATCATAAAAAATATTCTTTTCAGATGTTTCAGTTTTACCAATAGGGGTCATAAAACATAAGTGGACGCCATCCCCGGTTAGGGGCTCGCGACATAGTTTACAATGCCGGCCCTTGCAATTATTTTTCTTGTCCACATAAGACTCACATTTCTGGCACAGTATCTTAGACAAACACGCCACTTCTTTTTTCAGAGCCAGATACGCGTGTCTATCTAAACACTCTTTAGAATGACAAAAGAGTTTGCAATTAGGGCATCTCTGTTGTACACCAACATTAT
The DNA here is from genome assembly GCA_033557465.1 of Ichthyophis bannanicus. Lineage (NCBI taxonomy): Eukaryota > Metazoa > Chordata > Amphibia > Gymnophiona > Ichthyophiidae > Ichthyophis > Ichthyophis bannanicus. The sequence continues at coordinate 953,531,016 of CM066032.1, forward strand.
TCGCACACGTTGGTGTCAAACAAAGACGGCACCATAATGTGTAATTATGATCATGACTATACGTTTTCTGACAGTAACTACAGAAGTTGCGCTCCCCATAGAATTTTTTGACATCAGTTATACCATAGAAATGGTCATCGTGTAGCAACAAGAACACAGTCTTAGGGAACACAGGTCTGTCTGATGTCTTAAAAGAAACCCATGAATTGGTGTAAAACACAACGTGTATGTTTATCTTTAAATGCTGTTCAAATATTGCTACATCATCGAGCATGACTTTTCTATGTACTGGCCATCCCAATTCATTACGTAGTATTTTAGCACCTTCTAACAATTCAACATCTGTCATTTTTACCTGTGACATGAGAGCTGTGAGGATATCTGCAAAACACAGGTTATTATCAGTGTTGTTCAAGTCTATCAAATACATCCTTTTCTTATGAATAATATGGCTAAATGGTATAGTCTTTAAGACCCTACGAGCTCCCCCACCCCGATTTCTTATGACAAGTACAACAACACGGAATATATCACAAACCTGGATTTCTCTGTGACTCTGAAGGAGTTTAGCGATCTGATTTAAGAAATCATCAGCGTCTAATGCTTCTGGGTTTAACTTTCCAGAATACAAGGAATTGTAAAAAAGAGACGAGTGTAGACGCACCTGTACATAATCACCGGGTGAAACCCTGCTGCTAACCTCATCCAAAATATGTTGAATACCTTGCCAAATGGTGAATTGAGCCTCAGATAATGATGTTACCCTGTCTAAATTAATAAACCGAAATTCCTCTGAATAAATTACACCATTAAACTTGTCCAATTTACGATCCCACCTTTTCACAAACTGAACATAGCTTACTGGTTCTGATTCTTCAGTGGGGCCTAATGCAAGATTATTTGCTCTGTCCTCTGAAACACTGTGATCAAAGACACGGCTTTCACCATACTCGCTGTATTCTGTACCGGCGTGTGTAGATTCACCGTCAGAAAAACTTTCTCTGTGTGATCTTTTCCTGTTAGACTTATCTCCCATAGCAGCTGATTTTCTAACATTTTCTCGGTCTGAAAAAGAAAACATAGGGGCAAATACTTTTACAGAGACCTTAAAATCTATGTGTTGGATAAAACTGGAATACTCACGATTCTGCTTGTCTTTTGGTTTTCGGTATGGAGCTGTTTGCTCTTCTGTACCGGCGTGTGTAGATTCACCGTCAGAAAAACTTTCACTGTGTGATCTTTTCCTGTTAGACTTCTCTCCCATAGCCGCTGGTTTTCTAACATTTTCTCGGTCTGAAAAAGAAAACGTAGGGGCTAATACTTTTACAGAGACCTTAAAATCTATGTGTTGGATAAAACCGAAATACTCACGATTCTGCTTGTCTTTTGGTTTTCTGTAAGGTACCGTCTGTTGGTTAAGCTGGACATCTTGTTTTGTAGCATCTTCTTGGTCTAAAATAAAAAAAAAAGATTAAAGGTTGAGGCACATTATAAAGAGCATAGCTGCTGGAAAATTAAAAACCACAGGTCATACCTTTTAACATTCTTTGTTGCCTTCTTTTTGTAAGAGAAAGTTTATTTGTAACCCCCTTTTTCTGCTCCTATTTTTTTTGAAAGACAATCATAAGAGACAGAAACATTACATAGCCAACAATATTTTTTTTAAAAAAGTAAGACTCATATCTACCCTTCATGTCTGAAGAAGAATTGCAGATGATACAGGCTGTAGAGAGACTATGTGATCTCTTCTGGCTGCTGAAATATACTGCAGCTTTTTAAAATGAAATTCTTTTGATGGGATTTACAGCCCCCCAGACTCTTTAACTGAAATATCTCTGGATCTCATAATCTTATCATACGACCTGGCTAATTCACACTGCCTTTTTTTTCGCAGACAGTACACTGTAATAGATGCTATATATTGTGTATTTGGCTAATACACATACCCCCATCCCCAGACGTCTTAAGTGGATTTTAGTTATACAATAGAGCTCTGCTCTTCACATTCTTGTCATATGGCCTATTGTGTAAGGCACACCTATTGATTAACTAGGCATTCCTAAAACACACCACACATAGGTTCAAAATGTTTTATTTCAAATAAAATGTTTTCATCTTGTGAAATGATTCATTTGAGCATTACAAGTTTTAAAAAAAATATATAAAGGCATACATATAATTTTTGTTCATCTGTATGTTCAACTAATAGATTCTGAAAATACATACATTTTCTTTCATTTTATGATCAACAATCATGGCAACATTTCTTAAAGAACGATCTATAATCTCTGTCACAGATTAAACCTTCCACTAGTTCTATATCGCCGTCTGCCACAGATTAAGCAAAATATTGAGCAGTTGTCCTGGATTTCTACTGGTATTAAAATCTCTGATGAGTTCAAACAAAAAATTCAAATTTTCATAAACTAGGGCAGTTGCTTTCATTTTATGACCAACAATCATGGCAACATTTATAATAGGTCCTAGACACAACCTGTTACAAGTTTTATGGATTTTCTGCTGTATTTCCGTATGTCCCCACCTCAAACAATCATGATGTCTTTGGCCTGGAGCATGTATTACACAAACTGCACAGTCTCTATGCATAACGTCCTGCCAGCATTTCCTGATAATACAGCCCACCGTTGCTTGTATAGCAGATTTCAATGTGTTTATTTCATCAGGTTTTGTGTAGTCCTTTTGGCTGGCTATGACATCAAATGCCTCCCTTTTATATGTACAGAGAAAGCACGAACAGCATAGATTGGTTGCTTGTATGCCCTCTAGCTCCTGTAGGAGCGGAGATTCGTCCCTTCCCTACAAAAAAACAAAATAATGTCAGTGTGAACCACCTTTTCTTCTATAACACTTTTCTAAATAAAAAAAACTTCTCTTACCTCTGCTGATCCTAGTTCTTCCAATAAACAGTTTGTTTCTGCATCTACAGTGGCAGAATATAATTCTATATCCTCCGGATCCATTGTGCTGTCAGATGTTAAGTCAAGTTCAGTGCCAGAATCGCAGGGTTCTTGAGAGTCAAAAAATATTTGGGCATCTGGATAATCTACATTCGCTGTTATTTCTTGTTCAGGCTCTGCCGGACTCTCCAGTATTTCAAATGGATTTTCCATCGGTGGATACCCCTCTGCTTCTGCATCATGGTCCTTAAGGAAGTAATTAGTGTTGTGTGCCCTGCTGGAAATTCTGCTTAGTGTTCCAAAAAGAGCCATTTTTTCTTTTTGAATCTCTGTTAAAATGTTCCCCTTACACAGGACACACACAGCCTTACACCAGGAGCATGCTCAGAACACCTGGAGCATGCTCAGAACAGACCTCTTGTTTCAACCAGTCACGTGTTACCACACCCTAGAGAGGCATGTTCAGACTTGTCTATCAGTATTGTCTTTTTCAAAGCCACTAAAAATAGCTGTGGCTGTGTTTGAACTCAGCTCTCTCTCAAAAAAAAAATAGCTGTATTAGGGGGATTTGAACTCAGGTCTCTCTCTCTCTCTCTCTCTCTGTATTTCAGTCTGAACTTACACTGTGTTTGCCAGAATATTTCTCTCTAATCATGAGGTCTTAAAAGCAAAATTCTATCACATGGACAGCAGTGGTTTCTCTAACAAAAGATGTGTTAATTGCATTTATCTTTTGTGAGAAAAAAGAACTGGGGCAGTGGAAGAGAGAGAAAAGCATTTTTTGTATTCCAGGGTTCCTGCTTTTTGCAGATGTAAAGATTAACCAGAAGCAAAACACATTTCCGGAGTCAGTCACTCTGCTTCCACTGAGGTCATCGGAAAAGGACACGGCCCTTTTCTGATGACACCCTGTTTCCGGTGATGTCAGCAAAAAGGGACACTCCATTTCTGATGATGCCCTGTTTCCGGTGATGTCATTTCCAATGATGTAGGCAGGGGCGTGGTTGAGGGTGGGAGGCTGTGGGTGGGGCACAAACCCGGAAGTGGGTGCTAATTGTCTAATGCCATATTGTGGGGTGGGGCGTGGGTGTGGCACAAACCCGGAAGTGGACGCTGATTGGATGATGTCATCCTTGGGGCGTGGTGGAGGCGTGTCAAGTGGGGGCGGTGGCCACGCCTGGGGGCGGGAGTGGGTGTGTAGCAGCAGATAAGCTTGCAATAAATAAAACCAGGAGTCTTTTCAAGGATCCAAGCCAGTTTAATGTGCACAGGCTCAAGCAATAATCAATTTCAAAATGGCTGAGCAATGGTTTCTAGTAAAACAACAACTTTTATAGACTTCTTCTCCATTCTAGACATAGGCAAACTTTTCATTGGTCCCAGTAACCCCTCTCACCCATCTATTGGTCCTGGTACCATTACGTAGTTGTCCAATTAGGACTCTGGTCTGGGCTCAGCACCTGCTTACCCCCCTTCTAGTCCCAATTACAATGGTCAGTGTCTCTAACTTGTTACATCTCTCCTCCAAGGTCGCTCAGCTAGTTAAAACATATGGGAAGCAGGGCACTGTAACTTTTCTTTCAGCACAGTTAATTAATTTCACAGAAGCATAGCACACCTTATCAGTACCAATTAAACTTGTTTTTCTCTACTTTCTAAGTTTCGATTCTGCTTAGCTATGTTCAGTTAAGCTGAGTTAAGTTTCAATTCTATGGTGTCATCATTCAGGGGGGTTTTCATTCCTCTGGACCTAACTACAGGCTTCATTTACAAATCAAGCTGCTTAGGCCTGTCTGTTTAATTCAATTAGCATGGATCATAGGCCTTCGCCTACCACATTCCCCCCTTTGATTATTCTCACCCGCAAGTGAGAAAGGGTGAGAATCAAATCACATAATACTAGGTAAAGGTATCACTCTGTGGTATAGGGTAGTAAGTTCACATAGCTAGTATCTTTGTAGCTGCCTTACGCTCTACAGTGCTATTAATAACTGAAGTTATCATTCGCAAGCAAAGTGGCAAGAAACAAGGGAATAACAAGCAGATAGTCAGAGTCCATAATTTGGCAAGAGTGGGTAAAAGAACTAAAGGATTAGAAGGTTCAGGAGCATTTATGCCGGACCACCAAGATGTCTTCTTTGTTGTGCTGTTGTAAATCTTCTGATTTAGACAGTCCAGCTGTCCGATCTTCATAGCAAATTGTGGTCCGGTCCGAACAAAACACAAACTGTCAACAATGGGGTGGGCCAATACCCACTCACTAGTAGTATTATGTAAATCAGTCTGATTGTAGGGGATGGAGTAATTCAGTTCTTGGGCCTCCCAAGGCCATTAGTCTCCCATTGTTGTTTCTCCACAAAACAAGCAATCTGAAACATGAAGACCGAATGCCACTGCTCCTGCTAATTCAAGACATAAGTTCTGGTGGCAGGAGGAACGTCAAAGTCTGATTTCATGGCTTCATAGAAAGAGTGATCTTTTGTCCTGTTCTGGTGGTGGTATGCAAGCTGCACAAGGGGGTAGGGCAAAAGTCATTTCAAAGCACCCCAAAACTGTTGCCAGAATAAAGCAATAATAAGAATTCATAATGGGCATAGTCTCTGGAAAATTGGAGGAACTGTCGGATTTCACAACAGATGACAAATGTAGGGTTGATTGTAGATCCTCAAGCTTCTGCCGTACGTAGACCTACCAGCTTTTTGGCAGGAGTAGGGCTGTAGATTCCAAAGTATCACTGTCTTCTGGGATGTCTCAGGTTCTTAAAATATCATAGTACAGTCTCTCAGGCTATTATTGCCTTCTTAGAGCAGTTCGCTCTTTAGGAGATCAAAACAGTCTTTTTCAGAGTATTTAAACACAGTCTCTTAGAAGATTCAATTTCTTAACACAACACAGTCTCTTTCTGATGATTGCAGTTTTTCTCCAGATGCGAGGCTTACCTTCAGATAAACAAACAGTCTTGAAACAGTGCAGTTTCTGAGGGACCAATAAGTTTTAGGTCCGTGGCTGTTGTTGTAGGGTGAGGTACAATGGAGTCTCAGGATGCTGTACAGTAGTCCAGTGATCAGGTTCAAGAGCAGCTGCTGGCTTCACTTGATTATGATGGATCCAAGGTTCAAATTCTGCGACTTTTACTGCAGTTGGAGTTGACAGGATGACGACATAGGGTCCCTTCCAATGCAGGGCTAACAGTATCTTTCTCCACTCTTTGATCCACACCGAGACTCCAGGCTTGAAAGGATGCAGGGGTGCAGGCAAATTGATGAGTAATCGATTTTGTACCCAGGTATGAAGACTCTGCAAAACAGAACTTAAAACCAATAGTTCATGTCTAATAATTTCAGATACTATCTGTTTCATATCTCCCTTTATTTCCTATACAATAGGCGAGGGTCGCCCATACAAAATTTCAAAGGGGAAAACTCCTAAAGACTTAGCAGGGGCTAAGTATATCCTAAGAAGGGCTATAGGAAGAACCTGGGGCCACTTCAGGTAAACCTCTTGGCAAAGTTTGGACAACTGAGATTTCAGGGTTCTATTCATACATTCTACTTTTCCTAAATTCTGAGATCTATAGGCAGTATGTATCTGTTAATATCAATATCTTGGGGCTATACTTAATGGACTTGCTTCCTAAGGTTATCCACCCTCATTCTTTGTACAGGGCCCCATGTGCATGCAAGGTTGTAAGGGCATACTTGGAATCTGGGTACACATTTAGACAGAGCTCTTCTCCTATTGTTAGTGCTCTAGTGAGGGCTATCAGTTCAGCTTTCTGTGGTGAAGTTTCTGGGGCCAGGGCTGAGGACTCAACTACCAAATCAGGGGTCACCACTGCATATCTAGCACAACAATGTCTATTGATGATGAAACTGCCTTCAGCCACAAAGAAAGTCTGTTCAGGGTTCTCCAGAGGGACATCAGTCAAATCCAGGCGGCTTGAGAATACAGTGTCCATAATTTCTAAACAGTCATGATCAGGGGGTCAAGACCAACTGGTAACAACATAACAGGATTCAAAGCTTGACTGACCTTCAATTGGAGCTGGGGTTTTCACACAACATACTCTAATACTTCAACATTCATAGATTTGTTAGCTAGTAGTTTCCTTTGTATTTCATATTGGTTAGAACAGAGTGTGGTACAGTAACTTGAAGATTCTGTCTCAAAGGGATTTTTCTTTTAGTTTTTGCTTACTAGGAAGGCTGTAGCTGTAACAGCTTCTCAAATAAGGTCCAAGAGATTGAGTCAACACTCCTAGAACATTTCCTTGTGACTCATGAACATAGAGACTGAAAGGTTTTCTGGACATCTGGTAGACCCAGAATTGGTGACAACATCAGAGTGGTTTTTTTTTTTCAAAGATCAAAAGGCTGCATCCTGTTCAAGTCCCCATTCCAATGCAGACTTTTCCATTCCTTTGATAGCTTGATACAACGGTTTTGCTAGCAGCGCAAAATTGGAGATCCATATACAACATACTCTGTGGCACCCAAGAAGGCTCTCACTTGCCTCCTGGTGGTTGGAGTAGGAATACTGCATACAGCTGCTTTGCGTTCTGGTAAGGGTCCCAGGCGTCGAATTCCATTGGACAACGGGAATCCTAGGTATTTAACTTGTTGGACATAATTGCACCTTGGCTCTTGAGACTTTGTATCCAGCCTCATTAAAAAGGTGCAAGAGTTCACTGGTGGCTTGTAGACATTCACTTTCTGAGTTGGTGGTTATAAGCAAGTTGCCCACATATTGCAGTAGAATTCTTTCTCCTGGAATTACTGGATAACTTGTCAAATCTTTTGCTGAGTGAGGCGAGTTCTTGAATCCTTGATGTAATCTTGTCCAGGTGCGTGGGCCCCGCCTTCCTGTAGTGGGGTCATGGGCTAAGCGTATGCAGAAAAACATTTTTTTTTTTTTTAAATCCAGAATGGTAAAATGTGTGTAGCTTCAGCAGAAATCAGTCCTAAGAGTGTATAAGGATTTGGTACAACTGGATGTATAGTTCCAGCTGCATTATGCATTCTTTCTTAGATCCTGCACTGGGCGGTAATCACCTGTCCCAGGCTTCTTAACAGGAAGAAGGGGAGTGTTCCAAGGTGACTGACATTCCTTTGAAAAACTCCATACTTCAATAGTTTCATTAAATGGCAGTGGATTCCTGCAATGGCTGGTCAGGGAAGAGGATACTGCTTCACATGCACTGGTTCCGCTTCTGGCTTGAGGATGACGATGACAGGGGCTATGTTCTTCGCTAGGCCAGGTGCATTATCTTCTGCCCATACTTCAGGTGGGGCTATAAGGTTGGCAGGTATACAGGAACTTGTTGACTTGACTGGAGGTGTGTTATAGAACCGCCACTCCTCTTCTCGGGGAACAGTCAGCACCATCAATCCAGCAGGTTTTGGGTTTACAGTCATTTGCATTTCTCCCTCTTCAGCAAAGGATATCTGTGCCTGAAGCTTTGCAAGCAGATCTCGGCCCCAAAAGTGGAATAAGGCACTCAGGCATATACAGGAACTGGTGCATTATTTTCTGTCCCCCTAGTTCACACATGCGGTTCTGCAGGAAAGGATTTGCGGACTTAGCCCAGTAGCTCTGATAATGGTGATGCATCTGGCCTAGTCTTTATCCATGCTGTAGCCCTCTTTAGCTGCCACTTACTCTATAGCTACTTCCTTCTCCTACTAGAACATTGTGCTTGGTTTATTGTTTTATGACTCTGCAATCAAGTACTCTCTCCTCCCCTCCTGGGGAGGAGTCAAGATATGGGCATTCACTTCTCTAATGTCCTTCTCCTCTGTAATGGGCGCACTCACACCCAGTTTTCACTTCCTCTGCTCCTTTGATTAGGAAAACCTCCTCCACATCATTCAACTAAAGCATCAGCAAGAAGATCTGTTCTCTTCTCCATTTTTTTACATTACTTTCTCTATCACATTTATCTCCACAATTCACATACTTTCTGTTCAACTCTTTCAGTAACTATCATGCCCGCAGATCCATCCAGTTTCATTTCTGTTTTATATCTCTCTGGGACTGACTGACAAAAACGTAAATTCTCCTGGGCTGCTAGATTGCATGGGGTATATAGTGAAGGCTGCCTGCGCTATTTGGATTGGTTTCTCAGCGTGGAAGGTATAATGCCAGAAACAAAGTTGGTCAGCTGGCTTTCACTTCTGGTCCAGAGGGGGTGCACATCCCCCTGCTGCGGAGGTGGCTGGCAAACTAGGGAATCTGCAGGGAGGAGTCCCCCCCCCTCTCCTGTCCTAGGCCCACACTGTTTCTCCTAGCAACGCTCTATCCGGGAGGTTTCTTCTTTTTTTTTTTTCATTTACTTCTCTGCTGTGGGCACATTAGTTCACGCCCACCGGGGGGGGGGGGGTGACATCATCAGTGGACTGGGCCCCATCCCCCCCTTAAGCACTCTGAACGGAGCTACTTACAGAGAGAGAAACTGATGGGACAGGATATCTAGAGATTCTGGGGCAAAATATGGTGAACAGCAGAAACCACTCCCTTTCATATAACATTCCTAATTGGGACAGAGACATTTTTATTACCATAATTTAAATACAGTTCTTAAAAATATAAAAAAACTATTATTTTTGCAACATGTTATAACATCTATTCCAATAGAAAGAAATATGGCTCTTAATATGACGGGACATATCTGTTACATATGACTAGAATAAAAATACTTAGCAACTAGCTGCCAGCCGTAATCAGCATGTCTCTGCAAAATAAATTATTATTTTTTTAGTTCAGAAAGCAAATATTCAAAAGACATTCCGGATATTTTTCATAAAGTACAGTACACCTTTCCCTTTTTTCAAATACGGAAAAACAGATGAATTTATCTTAAAAGCCAATATTGTAAAGGTCAGTGTAGCTAACTGATTTGTTCATTAGTAATTAGTACAGAGTTTAACAATTCAAAGTAATTACCTTAAATCGTACAGTTTGGGGAAGCATGCATTCAAATGACTTATACTTGTTCATAAAAAGGTTGGTGCAAACACTCCGCAAGATAAACTTTTTCTTTAAAACTTTGATTGAATGAATCCTTTATTTTAAATAAACGGGAGACCTCTCAACCGAGAGTTGCTGTCTCTTAAAACACATTTTTTTCCTTCTCTGCAAGCTACACCCCTCTGCTCGCTGGGAAACAACTGAACTGTGCTCATAAAAAGAGACTTCTCATTCACACGCACAGAGAGATGCCAGAAAAAACAATTTAAATCAGTGTCAAGTCGTGATCTAATAATTACTTTGTAGATCAAAGGAAAAACAAAAACAGTTCTCTATCATTTCCTATTTAAACTATTACAGTGCTTACTGAAAATTTGAACATACAGCCGACAGAAATTCTTCTCACTTGGTCCGCAACCCGTAAGGGATTAATACAAACTTAACCCTTTTCAGGCTAAGCCCAAAAACTATCGGGACCCACAATCCTGACTAAACATTCTTATTAAATGATATATAAATGATATATAATACATAACCATAGCAGAAGGAACATTACTATTAAAAACATATTGAATAAAACAGGTACACTGTTCTGAAATAAGCACAAACTAACAGCATTGAGATTTAAGCCTGCACAGGGTTAGAAAGACACTGTACATTCTTTCCTTCAGACACGCCCCCTGTCAGTTTTTCACTGTGCAGTGAACTGGGTGAGACCAGCTTTTTGATTTCTAAAGTGACTCTAGGTGTTTTGGGTCTTCGTTCTGCTTGATTAATACAATTTCTTAATCAGTGAACTGTCACAAATTACTCAACAGAATAATCTCACATTTATAACAGAAGGGAAACTCGTGGTTTCAACAGAGAACAAAAAAAAACAGATACACAGTAGGGCAGACAATACACATCAAACGCTTCACAATCATGCTAGCAACATATCCCAAAAAACCCAGTCCTGTCTGTTCTGACTAGGCTAAATCATGATTCTCTATAACAGCTGTACCTCGCGAATACTCATGCAAGGATTTTCAAACAAATTTTCCCCACGCATACTCATGTAGGGACCTCGCGCATACTCATGCGAGGTTGACTTAAGTCTTACCAAACAAGAAGGACGATGGCTTTGCCTTGCGCATACTCATGCAAGGGTAATAGGACCGTCCTTGAGAGGGGATCAGTGCTCTCATTACCAAATTCCAAGTTCCAAGTTCTCGAGATTACAAGTTACAAGTTTCAAATTCTTACCAAAGTTTCACAAGTTTCAAACTGCAGTTCTAACTCATCTGTCTAGACAGGTTTTCAAAACTATACTTACCGGATCCGGTCCCCGATACTTCACTAGCTTCTGAGTTGGATCCTGGACTCCCCTGGGTCGGAGGTGTTGGCCAGCTGGACCCAGTGCCTGCCCCCTCCGATACAAGAGGATCGGTGGGCCCAGGGAAATTCTCCTGCGTCGGATTGGCATGGTTCCAACTGGACCAAACCTCAAGGCGAATTACGTGGATTTATTCACTTGAACACCATCCACCACTCGCACTTCCAGGCCGAACACACCAAGAAATGTAGCAGCAGATAAGCATGCAATAAATAAAACCAGAAGTCTTTTCAAGGATCCAAGCCAGTTTAATGTGCACAGGCTCAAGCAATAATCAATTTCAAAATGGCTGAGCAATGGTTTCTAGTAAAACAACAACTTTTATAGACTTCTTCTCCATTCTAGACATAGGCAAACTTTTCATTGGTCCCAGTAACCCCTCTCACCCATCTATTGGTCCCAGTACCATTACGTAGTTGTCCAATTAGGACTCTGGTCTGGGCTCAGCACCTGCTTACCCCCCTTCTAGTCCCAATTACAATGGTCAGTGTCTCTAACTTGTTACATCTCTCCTCCAAGGTCGCTCAGCTAGTTAAAACATATGGGAAGCAGGGCACTGTAACTTTTCTTTCAGCACAGTTAATTAATTTCACAGAAGCATAGCACACCTTATCAGTACCAATTAAACTTGTTTTTCTCTACTTTCTAAGTTTCGATTCTGCTTAGCTATGTTCAGTTAAGCTGAGTTAAGTTTCAATTCTATGGTGTCATCATTCAGGGGGGTTTTCATTCCTCTGGACCTAACTACAGGCTTCATTTACAAATCAAGCTGCTTAGGCCTGTCTGTTTAATTCAATTAGCATGGATCATAGGCCTTCGCCTACCACAGGTGGGGCTAACTCACCATTTGCTTCTATGGGAGGGCATGGCCTGTCGGGACATACACCAGAAGTGGACGCTGATTGGTACCTGTCAACAGTTTGGGGTTGGGAGTGGGCGGGGCTAACTCACCATTCACTTCTATGGGAGGGGCATGGCCTAAGGCGGGACATACACCGGAGGTGAACGCTGATTGGCTCCTGTCATCCTTATCTCACCTGTCAATCAGTTTGACAAGTAGTGTACCCAACATACTACTGACCTGCTACAGGCATGAATAGGCATCAGGAAAGTGGTTGTTTTGGTCTTAAAACATCCAGAGAGTATAGTGAAGATGGAGAGTTAAGTGACTAGTCGAAGATCACAAACACCCACATTGAGATATGAACCCTAGCTACCCTACTCCCAGCCTATTACTTTAGCTATTATGCATCCATGTTCTGAGAAGCTATTCTGGGGACATCTATGTAGATGTCTCTACAGACATCCATATCGGGAATGTCCTTGTTTCTAAAATTGTGCCTGAAGTTGCACATGCCTGCTTTTATTTCAGATGTTCTGGCTTTGATGTCTCAGCTTGCACTTGGGCATCTCATTGTAAAATGTGCCTTTAAGGCTCTGTTGTGGATGTCTACATAGACCTCTAATGTCTCTACCTAAACAGTGCATCTTGAACTTTTATGCTACCTAGTACTTCCAGAACAAGGGAGAGCCCTCCTGACCAGTGTAGGTATAGTAGGAGGAGGCCTCAGAGGGTAAATTGAATACTATAGAGACAAGTCTAAAGGCTAAGCCACTATGTCACAGCAGCAGGTGTCTTTGGCACCAATAGTCACTGCATTACAAGGGAGGAGTGAGGAACTCTGGTAATTCAGCTATTGATCAAATATAAGGGAAGTGAAAAGGACAGATTAGGCTATTGCACTGCATCTTGCTTAATAAGCTTCAATAAGCTGCTGGATAGGAGGAGGCCTATGAACATCCAAAGGAAAGAGGTGCCACTGATCCTGGAAAAGGCAAAGAAGAGGGCACAGCACATGCCCCTTCAAACCAAGACAAGGAAGACTAGATTCTATAGATGTACAGTGGCTGCAATCACATCTGAGTATAGCATCCGACTCCAAAAAGCATTTATGGGGTGAATGAGAGAGGTTTCCAGACTTGGGAAATCCCAGCAGAAGGAAAGTGCCTTTTCTATTTTTAATATTGTGCTAGTTTTCTAATATTGTTTTTACCCTTAAAGTCTTTTAGTAAAGTTTGGTACGGAACAAAGCCTTGCCTGAAATAAGTGATGGGGTGCAGAGTGAAAGGTTACCTAGAGCCAATAGCCTCCCAATTAAACTGGCCTGACCTGAAGCTTAGAAATACTAAAGAGTAAAACCTGAAAGTTGCAGTGTTGCATCCTTGAAGTTATATTTTTGTTTTTTCACATAGCAAAGAGAAATGTAGTGAGATCAGCAGGGGCTACATTTAAAATGAAAACAAACAAACAAAAAAAACAACAACAAACAAAATGAAGATAAACCAAAAAATGCATAATTATGACACAGTGGTACATTTCCCCTTCCTTCATTCTCAGACTCAGGAATGTCTGTTTGGGGGACTCAATAGGAAGAGATATGGTAAAGTGTATCTCAGTAGAATAGCAGGAGCTGGCGGTGGGTGGGTTGAACAGACTGCACGGAGTGTGTATGGTGAATGGTGGTATTTGTGAGAGTTATGTGTGAGTAGTAGTGTATATAGTTGTGTGCAAGGTCTCCAAATGGATTAGACACGTTATGGGGAATATGATTTCAAATTTACTGCTAATGCTCGCTGTATTACTTGCATCATACCAAAGATAGTTTCTTTCAGCCGTTCATGGCATTTAAGATGTAAGGCAACCTATCGAGGTGTACTTGAAAGCTGTTTTTAATCAAGTCTGTGACATCCAATACAATGGGAAATATTTCTTTATCTTTCTGCCCCATTTTCTTTGTCTCTGATTCCATTGCTTGGTATTTGAGGATTTTCTCACTATCCACACAATGCACAGAATAATAACTTGACACTGGTACTTCAATTTTTAATGCTGTTCTCGTATTTTTCTCCTTTACTACCATATGACTGGTTTACTTGCATCAAGCAGTTCGAATGGAAATGTCCTAGGTGATAACCTCTTCATTTTCCATAATTCTCTTAGGGGCATCTTTACTAAAGGTTAATGTGTGTTAAGTAAAGTTAATGTGCATTAAGCTGTGCTTTTTATAGACATTTTTTTTGTCAGAACTTTCCAGCTCTTCCTTACAGAATCTACATATGTCTATTTAATCAGTTTTTTTCTATGCATGCTGTGAATCAGTTCATCTGTAATCCAATGTCCTGGGCTGCAGCTATCCTTAGGTTTCAGTTCACCTCTATGTTGAGTTTTGATTGACCTACAGTATAGTTCTTGGAGAAACACTTTGAATTTTACACTGTAATTGTGCATTTGCCACTTGCTTTTTCTTGTTTACTGATCTGATTCTTTAAAGAGCTCTTTCTGTTTTGCAAATTCTGTGTCCTTAACTATGGTTCTGGTGGATTCTTACTCATTCCTTCTACTCATTTAAAAGATTCAAAGCCAACCTTAAGACTTACCTATTTCTTTTAACCTTTTCTCTGAGAATGCAGATGCTTGAATTTTTGTTCTTTGTTTTGCTCTTCTGATGCTTTTTTTCTTCTTTGCTGGCTCATTGTATTGGAGTAGCCTAATGGTTAGAGCACTGGCTCACAGAACAAAGAGATCAGGGAACAATTCTCACTAGCATGCCATGTGGCCTTGGGCAAGCCATTTAACCCTCCATTGCCTGAGTAAAAAAAGACCTAATAATCTACTTCGAGTTATACCTTGCTAAGAAAACCCAGGGGCTGCTGGGTTGCCAGGACTCAGTATTGACTTGATAGCACTTTAAAAAATATCTCACTGTATGAAAGTGAAGGAGTGGTTTTGTTGTGTGGGGAGCGGGGGTTCAGTTTTGATGGGTAGGGGTAGTATTAGGGAATAGTTTTTGAGGACACGGAAGGTGAAAATAGTTGTAACAACATGGGGGTAGTTGGGATGAAGGGATGGGAGGTGGATTAGGTTGAAATTCAGATAGTGTTTGGATGGGAGGCAGTAGTTTTAGAGATTTGGATGGTTGGGGTTGATAAGTAGTTGCGGAGGATAGTAGTGGGGCAGTTTTGGGAGGGAGTAGTTGCAGGGATAGTTTTGGAGGTTATTCAGGGGCATGGAAGAAGATAGTTATGGGGGAGGTTTTTGGGGTAGTGGTAATTATGGGGATAGGCACAGCTAGTGGGATGGGGTAGTTTTGGCGGTGGGGTAATTACGGTAGTTTGTGGGTGGGGGAGATGTTTGAGGGGTGGTAGGACATTAACAAGGCATGGTATTGGAGAGTATGGCAATTTGGGCATGCTGGAGCAGTTGCAGTGGGTATTTTTGAGAAGTGGGACAGTTTGTGGTTGGTAGGGCAATTGTAGGGGATAGTTTGGGGAGTGGTAGAGTGCTTGCAATAGAGTAGAAGTTGGGTAGTTTTGGGGTATAAGGGCCATTTGATAACGATGGGGTAGTCCCAAGGGAGTAGTTTTGGAGGGGGGGGGGAACAGTTTTAGAAGTGGTTGGGTAGCTCAAGGAGATGTTTTGGGGGTGAGGCAATTTAGAGATGATGAGGCAGTTGCATAGGGTAGTTTTGAGAGTAAAGGCTGTTTAGGGGTAGTGGGGTAGTTGCAGGGGATGTGGTTTTGGGTGGTGGAGGCAGTTCAATGGATGGGATAATGGCAGGATGTATTTGTGGGATACATTGGGGGTGGGGGGGGGGGGAGACAATTGGAGGGTGAGGCCAATTGGGAAGGGTAGGGCATAAGGCTAGATTTAAGATTTTGTCAACCTCAGGTAAGCCCATATAGCAGATCCCAGAGGATGTGTCAGATATCCCAAAGATTGGAAAGATAAAAGAGGAGCAGTGGAAAGCAATAGTGACACAGTGACGGTCTTTTCAAGCAGCATATGCACATGATCTTAAAGCAGTGGTTAACAATCAAGTCCTCACGTTGTGTCTTTTTATCTGTTTTTCCTCATGCCAAGTATCATCCCATTCCATCAAATTCTCAGAGTAGTTTTGCCAGCAGAGGAACAGACATCCTCAACCCACTTTTGTATAATTCTTTCCAACTTCCATTGTGTTGGAAAGAATACAAACTGCTTATTTGTGTGCTATGATGGATGTAGATGAGACAGCCTGTTTCATAAAATGTCTGAACCGATTTTTAGCTCATTTATATCATTATCTAAGGCGTATAATGAAGAAGCATTTAATGTCATGAAG
This sequence comes from Ichthyophis bannanicus, assembly GCA_033557465.1. Classification (NCBI taxonomy): domain Eukaryota; kingdom Metazoa; phylum Chordata; class Amphibia; order Gymnophiona; family Ichthyophiidae; genus Ichthyophis; species Ichthyophis bannanicus. The sequence goes on from CM066032.1 coordinate 953,547,437, forward strand.
CCTTGTGGAAATTCTACTGATCCTTGTCCAACCCGTTTAATTAAGAGTTATAAAGTAGAATTGATGGGCATCCCCCTTCCCGATGAATTTATTAATTCACTTTGTAATGGCATATTCCCAAAGCAATTTAAGGATGCTAGGATTCATCCTATCTTGAAGAAAGTTGGTCTAGGGGTGGATATGGTAGAGAATTTTTGGCCAGTTGCCAATTTACTATACCTAGGTAACTTGGTTGAAAAGGTGAGTATTACCAGTTAAAAATGGGAGGTAAAGTGTTAAAGTAGTCAATGGAGAAGTGGCAGTGTGAAGATACATATATAGTGGCAACTGCCACTATATTGATAGATGGAGATATTCATTTGCTATCCATATAGGTACAGTATATGGATAAATTTAAGAAAGCCTTCTTGCTGGCATAAATGTATCCCTATAGCTATACTTATAGTAGATGAATTTTGCTGCCTATCTGCAGACCTTGGTGGAACACTCACATTCCGCCCTTGCTCTACCCTAGCACTATAGTTGTGGTGGTCTGTAAGAATTTTCAGCAACGCTATCTATATATTACCACTGAAAATTTACAGAGGGTTTATTCATTTATTGGGCCATATATTGTTAAACACTGGGGGATGAGCCCTATATAGATCTATCTATGGTGAAAATTTATAAATATATTTATAAATATATTCATAAATAAAAAATTCCCTTTCACGTCTCATTACTCTCCAATTTTCCTTTGAACTGATCAGATTAAGATGTTTTATTCATAATTTGGTTGTTTGTTTCTCTATTACTCTTTTTTTGTGCTGCTTATCTTGTAGGTATTTGTGAAAATGCAGTGCTGTGGGTTGCCACGGCTCAATATGCACTTCAGCATGAAGTTAATGGGCTGAGTGAAAATCCATCAGAAGCAGGTCATTTTCTTTTTTAATCTAATTTGTGAAAAGATCATTGCACGCATACACATTAATCCATTAGCACATTTAGAAAGACACTGTCATTACTAATTTGTCTACCCCTGCCCTTGGTCACTTTTAGAACTGCATTCAGTTTTCATATTCAGTGCTCACATGATAGGAAATTTTTGAAACAGTGCATGTGAATTTTTCCCACAACTTTAACTGAATTTCCGGTGTTTGTGCAAAATTATCAATGAAAAAAGTAAACAATTTTAGTTTCTTAAAAATGCCAACAACAAGACTACTTTCTTTACTGTTCATTTCAATTATTTGCTTTGTTTTAATGACAATACATTACTATTGATCAGTGCTGTAAAGGTCCTTGTATCAATAGTTATCCTACCTAATTTATTTTCTTTATGATCATGTATAGGTATTAATTTAAATATATAATTTGCTGGGGGATTTGATTTAAAATGTGAAATGGCCTATTAAATCAAATTAAACTGAATATTTTGTATCAGGTGTTCCCACATGACTGTTTTGGCCTTGAAGACATAAATAGGAGTACAATAATGCATTTTCATTAAATTCTCTTGCTATTGTGCTATTTTCATAACCACTAAAACATTTAGGGGCATATTTATTAAAGCGTGCTAATGATTAGTACAGGATTTACTGCAAACTAAGTGGGCCGCAATAACTGTCACTACATGCTAAAACAGTCAGTGTTGTAAGAATCCCATGATAACAGCTTAGTGCTTGGCAGGGGTTTGTAAGTGGGTGGTGGTAAGAGCACTCATATTAACGGCATCTGATGGTTTAGCATGGCAATGTGCTTCTCACTGTGGTAACTGCATGAGGATATGCCAGACATGCCCTCATAAGTTACTGCATGCCCATCATTCCTCTCACACTAATTGTTGGTATTTAACACGGGCTCCCTTGGTGCATTTTAGGAAACATGCTCCTTATTTATCTATTTTTATTTATTTAATTTATTTGGTATACCATCATTCATTACTTACATCATAGTGGTTTAGAAACAATCGGGTATAATCATTACAAGCAACAGTGATAAATAGTGACAGACCAATGATAGAAATTATTGCCAAAACAGAAACCATAAGACAGACCAATAGAGAAAGACAGGAGACAGGAGAGTGATTACTACCCAGAGTTCAACATTCAGCTATAGACAGTAGGACAATAAGTATCCTACTTTACAAGTCTCAACAAAAATTCTGTCCTAATTTTATCTGGATTTTTAGGATAAATATTGTCACTCTGTTGATACTGAGCAGAGTTATGACCACTCTGTGCATATATTCAGCACCACTGGATAATATTTTTTTTAAAGCTGACTGTGGTGTTTAAATATTGATCTGGTGCAAAATATCTGGGATCAGTACAAAACATGCACAAAAATAAATTTACTGCAGGATTCACCTTAATCCTGTGGGTTAGAGAAACCCACAGTAAATATTGCTCCAGTAAAACAGAACATAAACACACCAGAGGGAATGGAAATGATGACTGAGTGGGGAGTGAATAGATTCAGGTTTTTAAAATTGTACTAAATTTATTTGGATAGTTATTCAGATAGTGGGCTGAATATCACCACTCCCCGGATAACGTAACAGAATGCCCACACTCGAGTCACATACTGCCCTGATGCTGGGGTGTTCTGAAAGGATTATAAATTACATACATTATAGTGCTGCTAAAAACAACAGATATTGACAACTAGGGCAACTATTTGAATAATGGTAGTCATTATCCAGATAACTGGCTTTAAATATCCGGCCAAATATCTTTACTTCAATTCAGAGCAGGAATAACAATCTTCCCAGCTTCTAATTTGTTTATGTATTTCTCATTTTATCCTTGGAGAGGAACATTTAATTTTTAATTTGCTATTCTTCCTATTGAACATCCTGAGAAATGAGTGTTATTTGATGCATCTGAAACATAGCCCACACTCATACCTCACAATTTATAGAAATTCCATAGGAGTTGTATGCAGAAGAAGGCACTTTCCTTTCTCCTTGGTCTAAAATGGAAATGCATTTGAAGTATACCTCAGTATATGCAAAAGTGCTTCGGCTCTTTCATGCACATTGCAACAAATGCTGAGCCTCCCATCAGAGAATAGTTTTCTCCAGAGGTAATAGAGAGGCTGACTGAGAGAGAGAGAGAGACTAAGTAGACTATGAGAAGCTCTGTAACCATATAGCCTCCCATGGAAACTACAAATGTGAGAATTAAGACTAATATCCAATATACAGTAATTATCACAAAGCAAAATAGGCTAAGCTCAAAAAAATGTAAAGCAGATTTCATGGTACTGCTCATCTCCTAAATGTCATCAGAGATATCTATTGCACTCATAGGGTATTGGCTCCTCTATGATGTAAGGAAGACATTTACCATATCTCCCATGGTTATCAGTCTGAACACTCATATCTGTTGTGATCATTGCTCACTAGTAATAAGTGTGGTAGCCAGGTTTCCTGGTTTCTGCTTTAATTCCTACTGTATATATGAAGAAAAGAATTATTGTGGGATTCATTTACTAACATGTGGAGCCCAATTCCGAGAGGGGTACGTCCAGGCCATCCGGGCATTCCCAATGAAGACGGGCCCATTAGGACCTGATTCTGGACTGTGGGAAATATACGTTTCCGTGATACACATAATCAGGCCCATGGACGGCCCGGTATGGCTCTGCCGCCAGCGGGGACGTCCTTCCTGCAGGCGCCTCCAACTCCCGAGTCTTAGGCCCCCCTCTTCCCTGCCACTCGACCCACTGCTGGCCAGCCAGGGCCTGGATCGGGCAGCGGGACCCCCCCCTGCACCAAGCCCCGTTCCCAGAGAGGGATCCCCAGCTGCAATCGCCGGGTCAGTGCTGCTTATTCCACCTTGGAAGTGGAATAAGCAGCATGTCCCCATGGACCCCACAGGAAGTATAGTGCTGTGAGCTGAACTGGCCCTGTACGTTCTGCCAGGCTGACCTGCCCCCCGCCCCCCTCTGCCCTGATCCCGCTCCCTCCTGCCCATGTCAGCTCTCCCCGTCCTACTGCTCAGGACATGCGAGGAGAGCAGGAGGGGGAATAGGGTCCTGACAGATTGCGAGGCTGCACGTCCCACTGGGATGTGCAGCCCCGCAACCTGCATGTTGGAATCGGGCCCTTAGTGTCTACTAACTACTGCAAGGACCGTTGCTTCCTATGGGCCCTGTGGCAGATAGCATACATTAAAATCATTAACACATGCTAACCATTAATAAATGATCTCCTATTTGAGGTTGGGATGCAGGAGCAAGGACTGTGCAACAGTACTGAGCATCTAGATGAACTCTGGCATTTCATCCCTCCTTCTCACCCCCCCCCCCCCCCCGATTTGGATAATTAAGCCCATCATGGTCAGCCAAACACCATCCCTCCAATAACAATCTTGTAAAAAATGCACAATCATGTTTCCTGTTCCAAGTTTTGCTTGGTATATTTGTAAAATTTGATAAATAGAAAATTAAAAAAAATAAATTAAAAAAAAGCACAATCAGACATCAGATTTCTAACTTTGCTTTGTACATATGTATGTGCCCTAGGTGACCACCTAGTTTTTCCTAAAGGTTAGGATGGCCCTGTGTAGGGGAGGAGGTTTTGCTGGGTATGTGATGTTGTAATACTCTGTGGTGATAGTAATATCTCCATAGTTTACAGAAATTATAGGACAATTTTAAAAACTATGGGGATGGGGGCATATTAAGAACATAAGATATGCCATATGTAACCGCCTTTAGTGCCCCCAGCTGAAGCATGTAGGCCTTAAGCGACCTGTTATCTTTCTTTGAACAGCTGTCTGACCTTTTCCTGAGGCAAAGCCTTTTGGGAAATGTAGTTTCTTTCACTGTCCAATGAAGAGTAGTGTGAACTCAAAGTGGTTTTAGGCAAACAGGATTTATTTCCCCTCCGGGCGGATTTCAGCATGGAACAAAGGTAACACAAACCATATACTTCTGGCAAAGGACAAAATAAAAAGTTTCCAACAGAAATAGCTTAACTTCAGCAGTAATAAACATTTGCTTCCCAGCAATTAGAATAAACAGTTCTGTTTCCCACAGCTTTGTACTTTTTCTCTTAACACTTCTGCAGTTCTCTGCACTGCTAAAACTCAACGCAGGGAAAATATCTCATTCGATATTGTAATCGTACAGTCCATCAATTCTTCAGATATGTTGCTTAGCCCTGGCTCTGTTTCCATTGACTCCTCATGGAAGACAGGTAGAAATGTTTGCAGCGTTGTTTCTGAGGCCACGCCCTTCCCCTCTGTCTTAGGCTTTATATCATACTCTTGGCACATGTATTGCTGTAAACAATCATCCTCATTACAGGTATTAAAACCACAGTCCCAACCCTTTGAGTAAGAAAAATCACACTGATTATCACCAGCCTTATTTGAAACCCAGTCTCTGGGCTTACCTCTTCGTCTGCCTGCAAACGGCTTTCTCTGGGCTTTGGAAACAGCTGTTGGTTCAAAACCTGATTTGTGAGCTGTGGGTTGCAACTGCCTTCCTGGCTTTTTCCTCTCCTTGTAATTCCCAGAATACTGCAACCAGCCTGGCCTGCTTTTGCTGTATTCTTCCCTTGAATAAAACTTTAAGCTTGGCTCTGGCTCTGGGCTTTCTCTAAGCCTTACTGAGTGTTCCTCTACGCTTGCCACGGTCTCTCTCCCACGGTTCTGGGCTGGAACTCTACCGGTAGCTCTGCCTAGGCCTGGAACTCGGACTCCTCCCTGGTCCTCCTCTTGGTCTGTTAGCTGGTCTGCTAATTGACCTCCCAGCTGAGCTTGTGTTGGAGCTTCCCGTGTGGCTCCTACTCGAGACTCTAGTCCAGCTTCCAGATGAGACCCTAATCGAGCTGCTCTTTTCTCTACTGAGGCCTCTTTATGTGTCTGCCCTTGAGGGTAGTGCCTGACTCCTCCTCCTAGCAGGTGCTCTGATTCAGCTCGTGACTCCTGAGCTAACTGGCAGCAAGGGCGTGTTTCTTTCCCCTGTGTCTGGTTTCCCTGGTAACCACTAGCCATGTGCTTTTGTTTACCATCCAGCACTACTTCTGATTCCTGCTTTTTGGCTCTTTCTAAAGGGCTGGAGGACTCCACCATGTCACACATATTGGGTCAGACCAAGGTCCATCGAGCCCAGTATCCTGTTTCCAACAGTGGCCAATCTAGGTCATATGTACCTAGCAGTTTCCCGAAAAGACACAGGTTCTGCAATGCTTGTACTGGGTCAAGCATTGATATCCTAGGTCCCTTCTTAATAATGGTTTATGGACCTTTCCTCCAGGAAATTGTCCAAACCTTTTTTAAACCCAGCTACACTAACAGCCTTTACTACATCCTCCAGTAACAAATTCCAGAGTTTGATTACACGTTGAGTGAAAAAATATTTTCTTTTATTAGTCTTAAATAGTTTACCCTGTAGCTTCATTGCATGTCCCCTAGTCCTTCTATATTCTGATAATGTAAACAATCGATCTATGTTTACCCGTTCATTAATTTATAGACTTCTATCATATCTCCCCTCAGCCGTCTCTTTTCCAGGTTAAAGAGCCCTAACCTTTTTAGCCTTTCTTCATAGAAGTATACTTCCATCCCCTTTACCATTTTGGTGGCTCTTCTCTGAACCTTTTCTAATAACGCTATATCCTTTTTAAGATACGGCGACAGGAATTGCACACAATATTCAAGGTGCAGTCTCACCATGGAACGATATAGAGGCATTATAATATCTTTCGTTTTATTTTCCATTCCTTTCCTTATGATACCTAGCATTCTATTTGCTCTCTTGGCTGCCGCTGCACACTGGGCTGAGGGCTTTAACATGTTATCCACAATGACGCCTAAATCTTTTTCATGGGTGGTGGTTCCTAATGTGGAACCTTGCATTGTGTAACCATAGTTTGGGTTGTTCTTCCCTAGGTGCATAACTTTGCACTTGTCCACATTAAATTTCATCTGCCATTTTGATGCCCAGTCTTCCAATTTATCAAGATCCTCTTGCAATTTTCCACAATCCTCTTGGGTTTTAACAACTTTAAATAGTTTTGTGTCATCTGCAAATTTGATAACCTCACTCGTTATTCCACTTTCCAGGTCATTTATGAATATGTCAAAAAGCAGCGGACCCAGCACAGATCCCTGGGGTACACCACTATTCACCTTTCACCATTGGGAAAATTGGCCATTTAGCCCAACCCTCTGCTTTCTATCTTTTAACCAGTTCCTGATCCACAGTAGAACACTGCCTCCTATCCCATGACTCTTTAGTTTTGCCAAAAGTCTCTGATGAGGGACCTTGTCAAAGGCTTTCTGAAAATCCAGATACACTATATCAACCGACTCACCTTTGTCCACCTGTTTATTCACACTTTCAAAAAAACATAACAGATTAGTAAGACAAGATCTTCCTTGTTTAAAGCCATGTTGGCTGTCTCCCATTAGGCCATGACTATTGTGATAAGGAAGCCTATCATAGCTCAGGAAGGAGCTATAGAAAAGGTGAAGTGACTCTGAACAAGCAACCTGTCAGTTCTGGTAGAAATAAGAAAACAGAATTTTCCCATAAAAGACTACCAGTCCCAGAATGCACCAGGTTTCCAACAGCCATTAGAGGAGCTGAAGTGGGGAAACGTGTGTTCAATCAGGAGGGCTATGAGGTAATCCCTAAGCACTCATCTCAAAGGGCAGGGCCTGATTCAGCACAGCTGCGCTGTATTAGGGGGGAGCACTCATCTAGGCAGAATAAAGGTGGAGTTTATTCTACAGAGAATTATCCTCATTATCCTGAGAATCAGCTTGAGCTTGATCAGTTTCATCTGAAGGATCATCAGAAGCAGAAGCCAAACCGGACGGACAGAGAGGGAAAGAAACCCTCTGGAAGAAAGAGGAGAAAAGCCTTTGAGAGGTCTAGAAGAGTCCAGAGCAGTACGTATACTGGGAGGCATTCCAAGGGCCAGCATACACCATTGGACTGGGGAAAGCCAGAGGAATGGTGCTGCAGAGCTAGGAATCTCCAGACGCTACCTGTGAGGGAGACGGCTGCACGTGGAAGGGACCCTAAGACCTGTGCCAGAAGGTATGTGAAGAGAGATCCAGTGTCCAGGGATCTGGATTGGAAGGCTGGACATAAGAACTGGACTACATACTGGCCAGGCTATATAGAGAGGAACTCTAACAGCAATGGAAGCTCAGGTATGAACACTGATCTATGCCCTAGCTATAACCTTGAAAGACAGCAGGGAAACAAGTATTCTCCTGAAAGTGCTCCATTGGGACATTCATCTGTGCCAATCCATGATATTGAACCCATGCTTGTTGAAGAAGGGGGAATGATAGCAGATGAAGAATCTGTTTATATGGACTGCTCTCTGTCTAAACTCCTTTGGTAACTTTCTGTTACAAAGTACAGCAACCATCACAAAGAAATACAAACTTGTTCTTTAATCTACTCAGAAAACCTCCTGAAGCAGGATTTGACCCACACAGTAGAAAGCAAGCCAGCTAAGGGGTTTCAGCTGGATAACTACTAGCAATTGAGCCTTACCTAATTGCTTGTGAGCTAGGAGAGAATCACTTCTGAATCTATGTGGGAAGTTATCAGAAGTTAACCTGAAAAGAACAGTTTTTTCTTTCTTTGTGGCTTTTCGTTTGTTGTTTGATATATGCTAAGAAAACATTAGCTAATGCCTGACAAGTTTGAATGTTGCTTTCCTGATTTTGATTTTGTTTTTCCAAGTTAAACACTGGAAGCAAGTAACCTGATTTATGTGCTACCAAGCATATCTGTGTTGGGAGAAATAACCCCATAAATAAATATCTTATTGGCTTTAACACTTGAGCACAACTAAATTATTGTCAGCAGCTGTGTCTGGTGTGAATGAACTGCATTGCCCACAATCCCTTGCAAATCATATAGATATATGCACTTGCTAAGACTTTGAAGATTCTCACCCAGGCAACCGTCTGACACTATCTACATGCTGAGTAATTTTGTTCTTTATGATTGTTTCTACCATTTTTCCCGGTACTGACGTAAGGCTCACCATTCTGTAGTTTCCCGGATCACCCCTGGAACCCTTTTTAAAAATTGGTGTTACATTGGCGATTCTCTAATCTTCAGGTATTAGAGATGATTTTAATGATAGTTCACAGATTACTAATAGCAGGTCTGCAATCTCATATTTCAGTTCTTTCAACACCCTTGGATGTATACCATCTGGCCCAGGTGATTTGCTACTCTTCAGTTTATCTAATAGTTGTAAGACATCTTCCTGATGTATCGATATTTCCTTCAATTCTTCTGCACCTTTAAATAGCACTGTAGTCATGGGTAACATCCCTACATCTTCCTCAGTAAAGACGGAAGCAAAGAATTCATTCAGTCTCTCCGCTATCACCTTGTCGCCTCTTAGTGCCCCTTCAACTCCTCTATCATCTAATGGACCAACTGACTCTCTCACAGGTTTTTTGCTACGAATGTACTTGAAAAAAATCTTTATTTCACATATTTTCTTCCGCAGCAAGCTTCTTCTCAAAATCTCCCTTTGCATGCTTACCATTGCCTTGCATTTGACTTGCCAGTGCTTGTGCTGTTTCCAGGTTTCGTCGTTTGGCTCTTTTTTCCATTTCCTGAAAGATGCTTTTTTGGTAACAACAGCCTCTTTGACCTCACCTTTAAACCATGCTGGCAGTTTTTTGGACTTCCTTCCACTTTTTTAAAGCGTGGAATACAGCTGGTCTGGGCTTCCAAGATAGTATTTTTAAACAACACCCAAGCTTGATGTAAGTCTTTAACCTTTGCAACTGCTCCTTTTAGTGTTTTCTTAACTATTTTCCTCATTTTATCATAGTCTCGCTTTCGAAAGTTAAAAGGTAGTACTGTGGATTTTCTTACTATCCCTCCTCCACTAATTAAATCAAAGGCAATCATGCTATGATCACTACTGCCCCAACACCCTTATCTCTTGCACTAGATCTGGTGTTCCACTAAAGACTAGGGGGCATGTTTACTAAACATTCCTAACGTGCGGGGCCGCGCTAGTGTGCCTGTGCCATATAAGGAGTGGGCGGTTCAGGCAGAAAATAGAAAAAAAACGGTAGTAAGCAACCGGACGTGTGTGCGTTGCGCTAATGTGCGGGGGTCGACATTAGCACGTGGAAAGGCAAAGTGGCGCGCTGCTGAGTATACAAAACAACAGAGCCGTGGTACAACGGTGAAGACACTGACCAATGGTGCAGGGGCCATGGGTTCAATCCCCCAGTGTGCGCAACAACAAAGGTCAGCTGAGGCAGTAACTGTAATGATTAACATTGTTTTAGGAGGCAAATTAATTTGGAACGGCATAAGGTGGCGCACAGTGCTTTTTGGGCGGCATAAGGCGGCGCACAGTTATTTTTGGGCAGCAGAAGGCGGCGCACTGGTCCCCTTGGGTGGCAGAAGGCGGCGCGCTGATAGGCACAAGGCGGCGCGCTGATGCGCAAGCACAGGAACAGAGCCACAGCACAATGGTTAAAACACTGACCAATGGTGCAGGGATCAGGGGTTCAACTCCTCACAATGCCCAGTGAAAAATGCCTGCTGAGGCAGTATGTATTATGTTCTGGAGTGCTGTAGGAGGCTGTATAATTTTATTTTGTTATCACTACTAGCAAACGCACTCTCCCAGCATGTTAACATACGGCGGCCCATAAGGCACATGTTACAGTGCACTGTTCGCCAAGGCACCCTTGAATGACCCCTATAGGGCAGCATGTATGTTGCGACACAGGATAATGTATAGTGCACCCTATAGGGATGGCAACCATAAGGTGGCCTACAGGGCGCCCTATGAAGCACCCTCAGAGGCACCTAATGGGTATAGTAAGCTGAGGGTGGTCTTGCCGGCATAGACATATGTACAGTAAATAAAAATAAAGCTGTGGACAGCCCTACCAAAGGGCCCCACTGTGGGTTTGAACCCATGACCTCTGGCTGCACAGGCAGTGATGTAACCATTGCGCTACAGCTCCATAGCTGTAAGCAGGCCCCTGGCTGGCTGCAGATAGCCTACACGTCACCTCACAGACAGTCTGCTGGTGTCAACAGGATGGGTTAGGCCACCCGTACCCATGATGCACTGCACATGCAAATTAGCTGTCCGCAGATGGACACAAGATGGGGAATGCACCCCCACAGCACCTCGGCCCTGTTGGGGGAAGTGACCGGGTGCACCCACACAGCACCTTGGCCTAGTAGGGGGCACTGACCGGGTGTTTTACTGGCACAGAGTAGCCACACACCGTTACATCGTGCGGGTACTGTGCTCACCCTGAGTGTACAATGAGGTGGCCAGGACCAGGTCAACAACACCTGCCATGGCTGATGGAGGCCAAGCGGGCATTCCAAAGCAGTGTTAATGTGTAAGATAGCTAGTTTCTGCACAAACACCATGGATATCCCTGTCTGCCGCCATCAGGCACACCCCCCCCCCCAGTGGCAAACATGGTCCCCATCAAGGGATCCACACTCTACCTCCCTGCAAAGGTGGCAGTAGAGGGCAACATCAACCCCAGTCCTGCTGAGGAACCCCCCCCCCCCCCCCCCCCCAGGCAGGCAGCTCCATACACAGCCATAACACAATAGCAGACAGACATAAGCCCAGGGTATGGTAAGCTGCACTCCACCACCAGATATTCCCCTGCAGCAAGCCAACAGCTACTGCACCCTGCAAGCCATTATAGCAAGACATTTACCAGCTACAAACAGTCTGCTGGTTAGTCCATAGTGCATGTTCCCAATGGAGATGCATGCACCCAGAATTGGGCTGTCTGCATACACAGCAAGCAGATAGATCAGTGACTGGGCCCCAAAGAGAAACCCATATCTATCACATGAGAGAACTACTATACAGCACTATGGGGGGGCCTAGCCATGCTGTGGTCACTGCACAGTCAGGGTGAGCGTGATCCCCCAGATGGACATGCTTTGGCCACCCTGTCTGTGTAGGTGGTGGCCGGACACTACAATATCCCAGCCAATGTCCCTGCCAGGGCCCTATGCCCAGTGCAGATGCATCCTGGCCACGCCACCCTGCCCTGGCTATACCCATGGTACCTTGCACCTCATTATGCACATTGACTGGCCAATACTGGCAACAGTGCTGGCAGTGCGGGCTGTTGAAGGGGCTTGCAGCCAACACCCACTGTATAGACAGACACACACTTCCACACCTCTGCCATCATGGTGCTACGATTGAGGGGGTAAGTAGCCTTGCCCACCAAACCGGTCCTGAGCACGGCAAGGCATGGATATGGTACGCATTACAGCTGGTGGTCACTCCCCAGGGTGGTAAGCACCGTCAGAGGCCAGGCCTGGAGCATGCCCCGCAAACACCTAACAGATTGTTTGGATGGGGCCAACTAGCAGTATGTACGTAACGTATGGATAACTGCCTGCCTGTGCTCCTAGCAAACGTCTCCGAGCTGTGTACCGTATACCTCAGGTGTAGGGTGACATTGGTAAGTTATGCAAGTGCTCGTTTTGGGTGCTGCATGCACGGTCCAATGTTCTGCCTTTCCAGGAGACATTGGCCAATGGGGCCTGTGGGTGTGGGTGTGTCTGCCCTTGATGGCTGCTGCTTTACGGCACAGATTCCCAACTCCAGTCCAGGTGTGCATCACACTGTTCGGGTTTTCCTGCTATCCCTCATGAATATGCATGGACTACATCTACATGCCATGGGGGTGGTGCATAGATATACAGCACAGGCATTTGTATGAGTGTCAGCATGGAACCTGACTGGTGTGTGGCCCACCAGGACTGCATTTGGGTGATTCTGCTCTAGGTACTGCCCCTGTTCATGGTGTCTGTGCTCAGTGGGGTAAAAGATAGATGTCTTACCATTGCATATGTCCCCGCCATGAAAGGTGTGTCCTTACTATCACTGTTTAGTTGTGGGAAAAATATGTGGGCAGGATTGGCAGTAGCCCCAGCTGGGCGTTGAATCTGTGACCTTCTGTTCTTGTATGCACTGTCTGTGTGCACTGCACCACTGTGTAGCCACAGATTGGTTGGATTCCCTGGACTGTCCATGACTGTGGATCCAGCAGGACCTGTCTGTTGCAGTGGACTGTGCCAGCCTGCACATGGCTAGGCCTCTGTCTTCTGTGGTTAGCAGCCACTGCCCCCTGCACCACATGTACTTGTCCGCCAACATGCTGGCATGACCTTCTCTCAGAAAAAGCAGTTGACCTGATTGCACTGTGGCAGTATGGGACTGCATTTGGGGGACTTGGCTGTAGGTAATGCCCATTGTTGTGGTGTGTGTGCGGTGTTGGGTAAAATATGGGTGTTTTCCCCATGCATACAGGGGTGTCTGCGCTATCTTTATTTAGTGGTGGGTAAAATATAGGGACTGGGCTGGCAGGTGCCCCAGCTGGGTTTTGAACCTCTGCCCTCTGGTCCTAGAGGTAATGACTCTGTCTGCTGTACCACACTTTGGCCACAGAGACAGTGCAGCCCCTGGAGGCAGTAAGCCTGGCAGGATGGAGTCACAAACCCTGCTCTACGCAAGTCTACTGTGGGCATATGCACCCTGTCTGGTGACAAACGTACACATAAACCCCGGAACTGACCACGGGAAATGTGGGACAAAATATAACCACGCTGGGCAACAGTGATATTAATGGGCAACCATAGCAAACACTCCCAGGAAAGCTCCCAAACGTGGAAATGTTTTTTGGAAGAGTCTCCTCTCAGTAGACCCTTCCAAAATTCATTTCTTGTTCCTGGAGCTTTGCTGGGTGTGATTTCTGTATTTGCCCATCACTATAACTGTTCCCCAGCTGAATTACTATTTTTAATAGTTCTGTTGTGGTCATTTTCTATATTTATTTTCACTTTTGTGCTGTGCACATGTATCACACTGCTCACGTTTTGCTGGTTTCCCCGGTTTTCCTGTACATTGCTGACGGAAATGGTTTCTCTTCCCTTTAAATGCTTTCTACCGCGAGTGTTTCACTCGCGGTAGTTTTTACATGGAAATTCGGGCCCGATACTGTGCGGGGAGCCTCTCCCCTCCCACTCTCCACCCATTGACCCCGTCCCTCCGCCCCTCCGGAGCCTTCCTCCGCCCTCCTTTCGCCGTTCCACGCCTCTATCGGACATTTGCGGGCCCGCACTTGTACGGGGCCCGTTAGTGAGCCGCGTACCTGTGCGGGGGTGACACGCACGTGTGCGGGGCGTTTAAACGCGTTTCTGCGCGTTTCAGTGCCGCGTTGCCGTGCGCTATTTTGCGGCGCGCTATTTTGCAGATTTTAGTAAACATGCCCCTAGGTCTAATATAGCTTCCCCTCTGGTCGGTTCATGAACCAGCTGCTCCAAGAAGCAGTCATTTATGTCATCTACGAACTTTATCTCCCTAGCATGTCCTGCCGTGACACTGACCCATTCGATACCGGGGTAATTGAAATCACCCATTATTATTACTGTGTTGTAACTTTTGTTAGCTTCCTTGATTTCTTTGAGCATTTCATCATCCATTTGTTCATTCTGGCCAGGTGGTCGATAGTAGACCCCCACTGCCATCGCCTTCCCCTTTTTACATGGAATTTCAATCCATAGAAATTCTACAGCAAATTTTGTTTCCTGCAAAACTTTAATCCTTTCTGACTTAATGCCCTCTCTAACATAGAGCGCAACCCCTCCACCAATTTGATCAGCTCTATCATTACGATATAGTTTGTACCCAGGTATCACAGTATCCCATTGGTTGTCCTCCTTCCACCATGTCTCTGATATTCCAATCATATCTAACCTCTCATTTAGTGCTATATATTCTAACTCTCCCATCTTATATTTTAGACTTCTAGCATTTGCATACAAGCATTTTAGAGACTGTATTTTATTCATATTAATTTGGCTATTGGTAGACATGGGTAATTTGGGATCGTTAAGCTCTGTCTGCTCCATACTCGAGGGCATTTGTGCTACTTTACTCTTTTTTGGAACCTCTCTGCTTTTGGTAGTATCCTTCAAGGATACATTCTTCTGAACCATCCGCTCTTGGGTGACTGTCGGCTTTTCCCTGAGCTAGTTTAAAAGCTGCTCTATCTCCTTTTTAAAGGTTAATGCCAGCAGCTTGGTTCCATCCCGGTTAAGGTAAAGCCCATCCCTTCGGAAGAGCCCCTCCTTTCCCCAGAATGTTCCCCAGTTCCTAACAAATCCAAAACCCTCATCTCTGCACCATTGTCTCATCCACGCATTGATACTCCGGAGCTCTGCCTGCCTTTTGGGTCCTGCACGTGGAACGGGAAGCATTTCGGAGAACGCTACCCTGGAAGTTCTGGATGCCAACTTCCTACCTAAAAGCCTAAATTTAGGCTTAAAGCGTAGAATATATCTGTTCTGGGCTTTCAAATTCAAAAGCATTTGCGTGGTTTGCAGACCTGCAAACTGCTTAAAGGCCACTTAGCAGAATATTCAATGGTTTGTGTTGCTGAATATCCTCACATAGCTTGGTTAAATGCCCAGATGCTAACTGCTTAGCATCAGGACATTCCAGGGATGGCAACAAAGGTATGCTGGTCAACAGCAATATTGAACTGCTAATCAGTTAACTTAAAACCTCTTCCAAAGACAGAGAAGCTGCAAAACTAGAGGGCATAACATGAAGTTACAAGGTGTTAAATTGAAAGGCAATGTCAGGAAATACTTTTTCACTGAAAGGGTGGTGGATGCTTGGAATGCGCTCCCGATGGAAGTGGTGGGGGCAAATACTGTGACAGAGTTCAAAACGGCATGGGACAGACACAGTGGATCCCTTTACAGAAACAAGAAAATATCAAAACAATCTGAACCATCTAATTCCTTAACAAATAGGGGTATCCTACATGTAGTGGCGGGATCACCCCTGGACAAAGACATGGGGAAGTGGGGCCTGCACGGAGTGGCAGGTGTACCTACTCTTGGCATCAAACTGGGCAAACTAGATGGACCATACTGGTCTTTATCTGCCGTCATTTACTATGTTACTATGTTTTTTATTTTGTGGCATACTTTATTGAGTTCATTCAGTTCTCATGGTACAACAAACCCAGAAGAAGAAGAAGTGCAGCACTTTTAACCTTTGTGGGTCTCATTCTGCTGGGTTCAATCTGATATTTGAATAGGTGAGGTCATTTTCTCAGAATCACATTGAAGCCGATAAAAGAGATGAACAGGAAAGAAGCAATGGCCTTCTACCAGGGGAAGAAAGGAGAGGAGCAAGGCTTCCTGATTTCTAGTGGGTGAATCTAGGACACTTGTTCTCTGTAGTGCTAGTACTAAGCAAGCAGTTATGTTTGGTAGGAAGAAGAGGGAGTTCACTGGAGTGTCTCTGTGGAAGACTGTAGTAACCTACTTACTAACTATACACAGGGCCCAATATTGAGAGCGATTAACACAGTTAGCAGACCTAGTTAGTGCTGCTGGATATCCATGGGTGCTGGCCTAGCTTTCTCTGCTGAAGCTAAATGGGCAATAGCTGACTATCGCCGCTGCCTGGTTAGCTTCACCACTATCCGGCTGATCTAGATATTCAATGCCGGTGGCAGAATATGACTCAGCATTCAATATCCGGGTCTACAATTCAGCAGCAGCTCCTAGTTGCTTTAGCAGCACTAGTTGCTACTGCTGAATATCAGACCCACATTCTTTTAAGTTCTGTTACCATACAATATATTTGGGACTGATACAAAATCTTCAGGGCTGGTGAGTATTTCCTGACAGAAGGAATTTAATTATGCTCCAGAAAAAAATTTACCAACAAAATCCAACTATTCCCAAAATGTAAATGCTCTGTAGGAGATATGTTCCATATTTCAGAGCATCCAGTTTATTCTCGGAGCCAAACAGCTAATAGAGCGCTGTGTTATATATTATAATCACTAAAATGAAAATAAATGGAAGAGAAATGTGCTGCACCAGGGAGAATAGGGGTTCTCCTTCGCTATGGCGTGTCTGCTCCAGTCATCCCCCTTCACTCCATGAATGACAAGAGAAATGGGCAGATTAGCGAGCAAAGCTTTGCCTGCTCCAGACTAAACCACTAGATGCTGCTTCTGAGAAGACAGGCTGGAGTAGAAAACAGAGGTCTGTTCTCTGGGGAACTATCCAGTAGAAATGGGGCAATATCCTCATGAACCCATGTCTAACAATGCCCCTATCAGTCACCCCAAGGCACACTTGAAACTCTTCTTGGTTTTCATTAGCGATTTATTTTTGCACAACAAAAGGCTCATAATAGTTATAAATTATATTAGACATTGCTTTCAGCTTGTTGTTCTGTACATGAAACCATAGTACTGTATCAAAAACTCTTAAAACACCATCATTAATCTAATCTTATATTTTGCATTTATATTCCAATCTTAAATACCTAGCATAAACAATTGAGTTAGCCTGGCCTTATTATTGTTATTTAGATGTGTGTGAATATCTGAGCAGTATCTTCCCAAATTGGGACCTGTTTTTCCAAGGTCTGGCCCCAGGTCGATTTAGTCTGAAAGCAGCCAGGCAGCACTGACCTTGGCAGGAATCAGATTCATGATGCCCATAAACTTCAGTTAAGTCTCAAGAAGGGTCAACATGTCTTCAATAGCAGACTGGCTAACCTACTGAAGAGGACTTTAAACTAGATTGGTTGGGGATGGGTGACAAAAGCCCCTAGGTAAGTAAAAGCCCCCAGATAAGTGGCACATTAAATACCTCTCTAACAATGGGTAAAAGGAAAGTGGTGTGTATAAATGCCTGTACCATGGGAAATAAGATCCCAGATGTTGAGGCTTTAATGGAAGATGCTGACTTGGATTTAGTGGCAGCTATGGACAACCATGACTGGGATATAATTATACCAGGCTATACTTTATTCAGGAAGGATAGGGTAGGAAGAAGGGGAGGAAGAGTGGCACTATATGCAAAAAATAATATTAAAGCTATTGAATTAGAGGGCTTAAATGGGAGAGAGGAGGCACTGTGGGTTAAAGTAGAAAGAGGAAAAGAGAAATCCAGTTGCATTGGCATGATATACAGACTCCTTCACAGGGAGAAGAAGTGGACGGAGATTTAAGAGAAGCATTGCCAGGAAAGGGGAAGTGCTACTGATAGGTGATTGGCACATCTCTGCTGCGGTGTCATCTAGAAATAAGGAGATCCTGGATTCTCTACAGGGAGAACTATTCAGGTAGCTGGTAACAGAACTCACATGTGAAGGGGCTATACTGGACTTGGTGCTTACTAATGATGATAGTGTTTTCTGATGTTATAATGGGAGATCATCTCGCATCCATTGATCACCCAATGATGTGGTTTAGTATTAGGACTAGGGCTGATAAAATCCACTCAAATGTGAGGATCTTAGACTTTAGGAAAACTAACTTTGCAAAGATAGGCCAATACCTCAAGGAGTCGTTAGCAGGATGGGAACAGCTGGGAGATATAGAAAAACAGTGGGCAAAAATGAAAGGTGATATTTTAAGGGCAACCAACCTTTTTGTTAGAAAGGTAAATAAAGGAAAAATGAAAAGGAAGCCACTATGGTTCTCAAAAAACATAGTTAAAAAGGTGAAGAAAAAGAGGGAGGCCTTTATGAACTACAAAAGATCACAGAAAGAGGAAGAAAGGCATCTATATGTGGAAAAATTTAGAGAAGCTAGCAAAGTAGTCAGGAAAGCAAAGATTCAAAAAGAGGAGGAAATAGCCAATGCAATAAAATGGGGGGACAAGACATTTTCAGATATGTTAGCGAGAGGAGGAAGGGCAAAAGTGGTATTGTCAGACTCAAGGGTGAAGGGGATGATTCTGTAGAGGTTGATGAGGATAAAACAGAATTTCTTAACAAATATTTCTGTTCTGTGTTCACAGATGAAGGGCCAGGAGCAGGACTTCAGAAAACACCCACAAATAGGAACAGAAGTGATGGGGATCTCAAACGATTTTCAGAAGACTGTGTCATGAGGAGCTAGCTAAACTAAAAGTAGACAAAGCGACGGGACAGGGTGGGATACATCTGAGAATACTGAAGGAACTTGGAGACATTCTAGCAGCTCCACTGACTGACCTTTTCGATACCTCTTTGGAGTTGGGAGTGGTACCAGAGGACTGGAGAGAGTCACATACGGTCCCTTTACACAAAAGCGGAAGTAAGGATGTGATTGAAAACTACAGGCCAGTTAGTCTAACCTCTGGTGAGTAAATTATTGGAAACACTGCTGATAGAGAAAATAGTGAGGTATCTGGAATACAATGGATTACAGGATCAGCAACAGCGTGGATTCACCAGAGGCAGGTCTTGTAAGACAAATCTGATTGATTTCTTTGACTGGGTGACCACGGAGTTGGACCGAGAGAGAGCCCTAGATGTGATATATTTGGATTTCAGTAAAGCCTTTGACACTGTTCCACACAAGTGAGTTATAAGCAAACTGAACACTCTAGGGATGGACCCTAAAGTTACTGATTGGTTTAGAAATTGGTTGAGTGGGAGGCGACAAAGGGTACAGTTTAATGGAGCTCACTCTGAGGAGATGGAGGTTACCAGTGGTGTGCCGCAGGGATTTGTCCTTGGTCCAATTCTTTTTAACATCTTTGTTAGTGTTATTGAGTAAGGGCTGTTGGGTAAGGTTTGCCTCTTTGCAGATGATACCTAGGAAGGAGAAGATAACATGAGGAGGGATCTAGCTAAGCTTGAAGAATGGTTGAGAATTTGGCAGCTGAGATTTAATGGTAAATAATCAGGGTCATCATTTGGGCTGCAATAATCCAAGGGAGAGGTACAGTATATGGGGTGAAGTACTTCTGTTTACAAAAGAAGAGCGGGACCTTGGCGTGATTGTGTCTGACAATCTTAACGTAGCTAAACAGGTATAAAAGGCGACGGTGAAATCTAGAAGGATGCTTGGGTGCATAGGGTGAGAAATGGCCAGCAGAAGAAAGGAGGTGATAGTGCCTCTGTATAAGTCTTTGGTGTGACCTCATTTGGAGTATTGTGT
This sequence comes from Ichthyophis bannanicus, assembly GCA_033557465.1. Lineage (NCBI taxonomy): Eukaryota > Metazoa > Chordata > Amphibia > Gymnophiona > Ichthyophiidae > Ichthyophis > Ichthyophis bannanicus. The sequence continues at coordinate 953,567,407 of CM066032.1, forward strand.
GCAATTCTGGAGACCGCACCTTCAAGAGGATTTAAACAGTTTGGAGTCAGTGCAGAGAGTGGCTACTAAAATTATTATTGGTCTTTGTTATAAAGCATACAAAGACAGAGTTAAAGATCTTAATATGCATACTTTAGAGGAAAAGTGGGATAGAGGTGATATGATTAAAATGTTTAAATACCTTTGTGGCATAAATGCACAGGAGGAGAGCCTCTTTTGATTGAAAGCAAGCTCTGCTACGAGGGGACATAGGATGAAGGTGAAAGGGGATAGACTCAGGAGTAAGATGCGGAACTATTTCTTTACTGAAAGAGTGGTAGATGCATGGAATAGTCTCCCCGTGATGAGATGAGGACAGTATCTGAATTCAAAAAAGCATGGTACAAACACGGAGGATCTCAAAAGGAAAAAAGGGGACTATTGTAGTAGTTGATATGGAAGGGCAGATTAGATAGGCCATGTGGTCTTTTTCTGCCATCATGTTTCTATGTTTCTATAATAATCCTAAAATGACATGTAGAATGGATTTTCCAGATGGGATCATGTGGTCCTTGGTCTTGGGGCCTTTTTAAAACTTCCATTAGCCATATCATTTCCTTCATGTAAATGCATAGGATCCAAAATTAGATGCTGTGATTGGATATAAAATGGTTCACTAGCATAAGAATGGTAGATTAGCAGTTGTTTTCTTCTTAACAAGATGATTCACAGCAGAACAAATGCAGTGAGAGACAGTTGTGGTGGATACATCTTTTTGATCAGAGTGTGCTTTTTAGTTGGAGCTAATCATTGTGCACAACTGTATCAACTAATTATGGTTGTTTCAAAAGAATGTCCAGTTACTGAGCAATAGCAGTTTTAGTCTCAGTGCAGTTTAGCAGCTAATTGCATCCAAAAAAGCTCTGCTCCATCTCCATATGATTTTTTTCAATAAGAATCTGCTCTCACCAGAACAACAATGAGGATAATTTTATACCAGACACCTTGTTTAAAAAGGCAAGTAGGCATCTACATGTTGTGTTGTTGTTAAGTGGCATCAAGTTCGTGTCGACTCATGGCAACCCTCTGGATAGTCCTAAATTGTGTTCGGTCTTCAGTCAGGCTCATAACACTAAAAGGATCAGTGTTAAGCTCCATATCATAACAAACTTCAAATGCATATTATTTGCAACATCCTTAACCAACCTCACTGTCATAACTGGGTAAGGCGGACCGGTCCGGCGCCTCCCCCTCGCCACCCCCCCCCCCCCCATACCAACATTAACAATAATACACAACACTTATTGGGAATTCAACTGGTCGCAGCTTTATTAAACCTTAACAATAACCATTAACAATCCAAACATTAAATTTACCCCCCCCCCCTCCAGCAGAGCGAACTCTCACCAGCCATGTGGGTAGCAAAGTGACGCCGCTTCCGCTTCCGCCGTGTCCAGGCCCCAGCAAATTGCCTAGCCTCCCTCTTCCGACTTCGCCATACTATTAGCAAAAGCCTGAGGGACTGTCCGGGTCGGGGGTACCCCACCCCCGCCCTACTGCTTGGCTCTGGCTCCGGACCCCGGAAACCTCCGGGATCCCGCCACCCCCCCCCCAGCTGCAACACCCCACTAATGCCCAAACCGACACTCGTGCCCTAAAAACGGGGTGGGCGGGCGGGACGTCCGACACCTCCGGCTCACGCGAGGGAAAGGCCGGAGGACGCCACGACGCCTTCACAAACCCCCCAACGCCCAGCTCCACATTCCTCCCATTGGCTCCCGCACCCCTCCGTGCCCCGTGGGAGCCAATGGGAGCCCCGCACGCCACAGGCCCGCCCCCACGAACCACGAGGCCCGAGACCGAAGGGGCGCGCGACTGGCCGCCCCCCCAGATAAACACTGGCAGCGCGCAAGCGGGGGGGGCCCGCGGCCCTTCCATAACCGGGTAAGGCGGACCGGTCCGCCGCCTCCCCCTCGCCACCCCCTCCCATACCAACATTAACAATAATACACAACACTTATTGGGAATTCAACTGGTCGCAGCTTTATTAAACCTTAACAATAACCATCAACAATCCAAACATTAAATTTACCCCCCCCCCTCCAGCAGAGCGAACTCTCACCAGTCATGTTGGTAGCAAAGTGACGCCGCTTCCGCTTCCGCCGTGTCCAGGCCCCGGCAAATTGCCTAGCCTCCCTCTTCCGACTCTGCCATATTATTAGCAAAAGCCTGAGGGACTGTCCGGATCGGGGGTACCCCACCCCCGCCCTACTGTTTGGCTCCGGCTCCGGACCCCGGAAACCTCCGGGATCCCGCCACCGGCTCAGGCCCCTACCGACCTGAGCCGCCACCCCGGCTAAGCTGCGACCAGTGCCCTTCCTTTTCAGCATACCTTCCAAAGCCTCTTGCCAATCATTCAGGAGCAAATCTATCCCCACCGGGCATAGATGTACCCCATCCACCCTATACAAGCCAGCACACTCCACGTCTGCCCAGGAGTGCAAAATTTGGCACCCACCCCGGTCCCCCACCCATCTGCCTATTTGGCGATTAATCTTCGTTAACCCTCGCGACCACCGCCGCTGAGCCTTGCAAGCTGGCCTTGGAAAGATATCTGACCAAAGCAGAAATACACCAGTGAACATTGCCAGGATCGCTCCCAAGTCCTTAATGACAGTCCAAATCAACTGCCGGCAGGTCCATTACACCAGGTCGTTGCCACCCAAGTGTATCAACACGGCGTCCGGTGTCCCTCTCATCCACTCGTGGTGCCGCAGCAAAGGCAAGAGCTGAATCCACCGCAGGCCGCGCTCGCCCAGCCATGAGACGGTCACCACAAACGCGTCCAATCCAATATTCCGCCCCACCGGGCGTGTTGCTGCTCGCCGACCGGCCCAGAACACAAAAGAGTGGCCAATCACCCAACAGTGACATGATCCTGGAAAAACTTCTGCAAAACAAAGAGATCCACAGTTAGCCAGCCCCCCACCACCCTTACAGGTGTACGTATCTGTAAAAGGCCTGCGACTTCCATCTCCCGATTCGCCGAATTTCTTCCTGGGCAACCCCACCGCCACTGCGGTAGTCGCCGCCCCAATATGAAAGGAGTGCGGCGCAAACAACCCCGCATCCTCTCCGAGTTGCTGTAAGGCCAACCGGAGGACCGCCGTAAACTGAAACCGCGTAAGCACCCTGCTATCCTCGTGGACAAACTACCCTCCCCCCTAGGCCGCACCTGTAGGTAAGCCTTCAGCAGTGCCACCGGGCATGTGGTTGCCCCTCCCGTAGCTCGCAACCGCACCCAAGTGCCCCGTCCCAACTGGTCCATCTTGGAACGCGCCAAATATAGACTGACCCCGCACCCCGCCCACTTCACATGGTGGAACTGTAGGCTGCCCACTCCGGCTGCCCTCCCCGACTCCGCAATCAATTCCCCAATGTGGAAAGCACCAAAAAAGGCCACGGAAAATACAGCCCGAAAAAGGACGCCCTCAAAGCCGGATGAAACCACCTGGGGCAAGGCCGCACACAAGCGTTGGAGCAAATCATAAGTAATGGGCCGCTGGCCGTCCCCGGGCAAAGGGCAGGCTCGCTCCCAGCCCTGCAGAAGTCTACGCGTTAGGAAGCCCCCCCCGACAGCCCCCCATCCCGCCGCCTTGGCAAAGAACGCAAACCCAGCCAGATTCCTACTCACCGTAGCTCGAGATAATCCGGCAGCCTTCACTGCCAACACATACAGACCCATAAGCTGATCAGGAGGCGGGCCCCACCGCCATCCGCGCTCCTCCAGGAATATCACCACGCTGTCGCAGCCCCACTGATAAGCCATCCACGTAGCCGCCGACACTGAGGACTTCAAAAGCTCAGTCATCTCTCAAGGCCAATCTGCCATAAGTGCTCAGGGATAGATCGCCCCTCCTCTTCTGCCTTCGGCGCCAATGTTCGGAACAGCTCCCACTTGAAACGGGAAAGAGCATCGGCGACTTTGTTAGTACTCCCCGGAAGATGCCGTGCCCGGATCACCGTATTCAGTCACAAGCATGCTAACACAACCTGCCGCATCAAGTCCGCCACCGGCTTGCAGCGTGGCGTGTAATTATGACCGTTACAACCACTTCATTGTTGCACCACCACACGAGCCGACGATTGTGAATCCTGTCCGGCCACAATGCCAACACCATGAGGATAGGGAACAACTCCAAGAAGGTTATGTTAGCCATGAGACCAACTTCCTTCCACGAAATTGGCCACTCCACCGCGCACCAGTAATAACTGCCCTCAAAACGAAATCCTAACAACGGGAAGGCCGACGGGTGCTCCGGTAATAAACGGAAAGCAGATTCGATATCTGCCTTTGCCCACAGGCACCGCCGCCCGCAGTTCTGCACGAGATTGACTGCCACGTCAAAGGATGCATACCATACCGCGCACAGATCCTTGGGGATCAGATCATTAACCGAAGCCCCACTGGGGAAGGACAGGTTATGAATCATCCGGAATTTTCCGGGCTCCTTTTTCGGTATGACCCCCAATGGGGACACCACGAAATCTGCGAAGGACGGCTCCCCGAAAGGGCCCGCCACCCTCCCCAAAGCGATCTCCACTGCTAACTTGCCCCTCACAATGCTGGCAAAGCACCGCACCGAAGGAGCATTCCGGACTGTGCTCGCCGCCACCAATCCCTTCGCCGGAATCCGAAAGCCCTCCTGAAAGCCCCGCTCTAAAATAACCCTATCCTTCCTTCTGGGATACCTCCGCAACCATTCCCACAATGCCTCGATCCTAATAGGAGTCGGGGCCACCCCCCACCAGCTCTCACTGCTTGGGGGGGGGCAAGCCGGCTCCAACCGGACCTCTCTTAACACATTTGATGGCGGAATGCCCCCCATTACAGACTGAACACGCATGTCGGAATTTGCAGTCTATAAACGGGCATGAGGACTTGTTGAAACGCCAACACACGTCCCCTGTGCCCCCCCTCCCGCCGCTTTCTGCCCCACCTCCGACTCGCCCGCCCGAAAGTGCCGAAGCGCCCCAGAAGCAATGGCTACCCCGCCCTTCGGGCCACTCGCCGGCCCGCTAACCGATCTGGCCGACATCTGCGTGAGCCATAAATTAATGTCCTGTGTACCCCACGACAGTGTCCGATTCTCCTCCATCTTGTCACGGAATTTCTCATCGTAGTTGAGCCAAGCCCAACCGTCATGCAACTGAGAGGCCTCGAGGATGGAGTCCGCATAAGCCAACAGCATCCCGTAATGCTCTGGATGCACCCGCCCCCACACACTGGCCAGCCGCAAAAAGGCCCGCGTCCAGTTCGTCACGTTGCGCGCAACTCTCCGCACCCTCCCCGCCTTCTCATCGGCTTTCTTTTTCCTCCTATTATCCCCGGAACGCTTACAACCCTCAAGCAACCGAAAAATGTCAACATAATGCCGTTCCTGTATTTTTCACCTCAATTTTTTCGGTACGCCTTCCCAAAGTTCCGAGAATGCCATCATGGTAGGCGCTGCCCCCGTCACACCTAACGTTCCCCCCTCGCCCCCTCCATCATCGCCCTTGCCTCCTTCCGACGCGGATGACGGCGACGAAGACCCCGAGGACATAGATGACCCGGAGCCCGAGGCCCGACGCCGGCGGCATAAATGCCGCCGCTTTTTCCTGGATGCTCTCCCCCCTTGCCGCCCGCCGACGCACCCACCGTAGTTGCCCACCCTCCAGACTCACCTGCCGCACCAGCTGCTTCCGCCGACGCTGCACCAGCCTCTTGCCGCTCCGTCGCTACGCTCACCGAGCCCTGAGCCTCTCCCACCACTCTGCCAGGTGGTTGGTTCCCCTCTACTCTCTGCAATGATCCAGCCCCCGATAGCAGGTTCCCCCACCCATGGGTTCCGGTGTACTGCCATCCGGGAGGTACCTGCGGAAAGAAAAGAGGGAAAGGCGCCGCGGGACCCGCCACGGCCCAGGGCTGCTGCCATGCCCCCAGCCAGTCCACCCTCGAAGAGCCTTGCCCCCCACTCTGCCAGTGCTCCCAACTAGGCGAGTAGCCCCCGCCGATAAACCCTGGCCCACCCATGTGGCCCCGCCAACCCCCCCAATCGCCACTGCTCACCCCCCCCCCCCCCCGCTGCCAGGACCTCACCTATCGACAGACCCACCCCCACCCCCAGTCCCCCCACAGGCGCCTGCTGCGGCCCTTGCCCTACTGCCTCCCTATCCGGCCAGCCTACAGCCGAGCCCGGGACCGACCGTGCCGCCCGCCCGCTCTCCACTGTTACGCCCCCCCCAGGGAACCCCCCTCACTGCTCCGCCTCAGCGTGGAGCCCCCCCTCGACTCCCCGGCCCCCCTGGGACTTCTGCCCTGGATGGCTGCGCTGCTCGCCGCACCCTTGTACCCCGCTGTCCTGGTTATGGGCCCACCGCACTGCCTACCACTACGCCCCCTAGACCCCTTGCCCACCTGCATCCCTCGGCTATCCGGGCCCGCCTGCTCCCCCCTCTCTGCAGCCCGTGCAGCCCCACGCCCCTTAGCTGCGCTCCATCCTGCCGCCCCCCCCAGCCCCCCTTTGGGTCTGCCTGCCGGAACCCACCATCCTCCCACTGGCAAAAAGACCCTGCTGCCTCAGGCAAAAAGACCTTGCTGGCCACTGGGAGACACCAGTTTTTTTTTATTTTTATTATTATTATGCCCTTACAACCCCGTCCGAACCCGGCCCCAGGCACCTTACTCGTGCAGCACGTGCAGTCCGGCCTGCTCACCTCCGCCACGTGGCCCTGCTCAGACTGCAGCACACGTCCGACACCTCCGGCTCCCGCGAGGGAAAGGCCGGAGGACGCCGCGATGCCTCCACAAACCCCCAAACGCCCGGCTCCACATTCCTCCCATTGGCTCCTGCACCCCTCCGTGCCCCGCGGGAGCCAATGGGAGCCCCGCATGCCACAGGCCTGCCCCCGCAAACCACGAGGCCCGAGCCCGAAGGGGCGCGCGACCGGCCACCCCCCCCCCCCCGGTTAACACCGGCCGCGCGCAAGCAGGGGTGGGGGCCCGCGGCCTTGCCATTCTTGATAATCCTTTTCTTTTTGTCGGATGTTACAGGAAAGGAACATGTACAAATACTATGTCCACCACTCAGTTACATCCCTTTTATTAAATTTCTTATTAAAATCACGTCTACTTAGCTGAATAAGACGGTTGTCAAAAGTCCTTATCAAGCACCTAAGTAGACGTGATTTTAATAAGAAATTTAATAAAAGGGATGTAACTGAGTGGTGGACATAGTATTTGTACATGTTCCTTTCCTGTAACATCCGACAAAAAGAACGTTGTTTGTATTAAATTTTCCACGGGGGTTGTTTTGGTGATTGTTTTGACAGTATAATATAGTATCACTGAATTGGGGATTGGTATTCGTATATTCTTGATAATCCGGCTAGTTGGTGTTGACTTAAATGTGATGAGGCCCTAAGGATCCTGTGGCACCAACACTCAGCTCCTTGCCCTCCACCATAGCCTGCAGTGACGCCAGACCATGCCCCTGTAACCAGCAATGATGCTGCATGCTAGCCTTCCATGGTCTTTTCTTTCTTCATCCTACTCTTTTCCTGACCAAACCTGTGAGTTACCTGACTCTTTCAACTGCCAATCCTCCCATCACCCTTCCCCATACTCTTCTTTACCCATAATCCTAAGCAGGGTGGGTGGGATAGGGAAAGGCTCTTTCATACTGTTCTTGCCCACCTTAGGGTGACTGCCTGCCAAAATCAGGCATGCCTGATTTCAGTTTCCCCACTCAGCCCTTCCCCCTCTTCCCACTTCTCCCCCTTGCCACTCAACCCTTCCCCCTCTTCCCACTTTTCCCCTTGCCACTCAGCCCTTCCATCCCTTCCTATTCAATCTCCTTCCATTCCATCTTTCCCATCCCTCTTTTCTTCCCCCTTCTTTGCCTACCCACTCAGAGGGCTCATCCATGTTATGGGGTACCTCTTAACATCATTAACATATGTTGATAGTAAATAAGACCCATGGTATATATCGGGCCCTGTGATAAATAATGTATATTAATGCATATTAGTGCAGGCTAAAGCTGAAGCGCACATTAGTAAATCTAGCCATTAAGACTAGATTTACTATACTGAAGTGCACTATTAACATACAAATAATGTGCATTAATGCATGCTAGAACATTGTAACACAGCAGTGCACTTTAGTAAATCTAATCCTAAATTAGTAAATAGTCCCTATTTACAATAATTGTGCTTGTATTAAATAATTTACATTAAATCACATTAGCAAGCATTATTGTGCATCGATTAACATGTTTTTAAATCTGTCCCTAAGTTCCATCACAAAGGTTGAATGGATTTTCCCAAGAACATAAAGATCATTACTGGGAGAAAAAGTCATCAAGGAAAAACACACAAAAAACTCAGACCCTACTATACAAAAAGCAGTCAAACAATCTTAAGAATACTTTCATGGAACAACTGACCCATTACTATAACCTACACAGAGGAGAAAAGACCTCTGTTTAAAAGCTGGTATCCCTCTATGAGGCAGTGACGTGCCAAAAGAGGAGTTGTCGTTATCCCCTATGAAAGAGACATCAAACTATGGCTTCTCTCTTTCTAAGCATGCATGAATGTTGTTATTAATTGGTTTCTAATATTTTTGCTGGTAGATAACTCCAAAAAATAAGGTGAACATGCAAAAGAATATCCCACCTTTTGTACCTATCTCCAAAATCAATATTAAAGTTGTGTTTTTGTTGGATCACCTACCATGAGAGGTATCAGCCAAGAAAAAAACCCTTTGAAATGGTTTCCATTATGAACTGACAGTTGTTGCGATTAGTGGCAGGATTTTGGGAGCATATTTTGAGGTGCACTCTGGTGGATGTTTATCTCATGTTATCTCAGGCTGTTCTTTCAGCTGTTTTACATTTTATTTGATTAAAAAGGAGGACCTACTTCAGGAGAGGGAGTCCCTCTCATGGTAGGTGATCCGACAAAACACAACTTTAATATTGATTTTGGAGCTAGGTGCAAAGGGTAGGATATTCTTTTGCATGTTTACCTTATTTTTTGGAGTATTATTAGTGGTGACATTTTTTGGGCTTTTTAGTTAGGTAGATAACTCCAGGCATTTGCTACTGTTTCAGTAAATTATTATTTCCTTGTATTTAATTAATTACTTTGGGGTTGTTATTGTTGGGACTTTGGGGTTGTTATTGTTGGGTTTGTTGTATTGGATATGAGGGGTGAGGGTTGAGGGAATAGAGATGGAAGTGCTGGGTTTTTTATTGGCATTTCTTACACAGTTGTATTGCTATAAATTATTTTGAGATCTATGATAAAAAGTAGTGCCAAGCATAATAATTAAATTAATTTCTGATAAATTTAAATTTTTGTGACCACATCATAATTCTTTGTCCTTTTTCTAAAGCAAATATTACCTTTTAGTACCTTACTTTATTTATTTAGAGGTATACAGTATTTACTAAAGCGCACCATCAGAGTGCTGTACTAAAATGTAGGACAGGGTCCTGTGCTAAAAACTTGCAATACCCTTGCAGAGCACATCAGGGCAGAAACTGGATAAGATGTTTTTTTTCCTACAGTGGCACAACTAGTGTGGGCATTTGTGGGGCTATCTGTGCTCAGGACAAGCACTGTGGGTGGAACTAACATCACCTTGATGGGTGGCATTACTTGCTCCCACAGTCGTTCTACTGCAGTGAAGCATGGTAAATGCAGGGGGATGGCTGTACCCACCTCCCTCTAGATAGTGCACAGCCCTGCCCTGGTAACGCAGCCCACACAAGCATTACTGGCATGGGGCTTAGCAAACATGCCAGCTTTACATATGCCTACAGGTGAATGACATTATGGTATAGTAGGCATTTCCCTGTCTCCAGAGGGTTTACAAGGTAAGATCCCTAGTTATTAAACTGCTGTCTGACAATAATGTATATTATGGAGATGAATTTATAAAGTCATTTCCATGCATATGAAGCCACATTCTCACACTTATGGTGTATTATAAAATATCAACCAGCGTAAAAGTATGCACTTTGGCATTAAAGCACATACTTTGCTAGTTGGCATGCAGATGGGCACAGCACTCAAGTATACGTGCAGATTCTAAAGTATCATAATTTACACACATACTTGAAAAATATAGGTGAAGGTAATTTACATCTGCTCTGGAGCTAGTAAATGTCTTCAATGTAGGCTCACACTAGGCCACTTAGAAAAACAAAAAAGCACCTCCTTGTCTATAAAATAAGCTGTAAATAGGCACCTCAAAACATGCTTTAACTAGGCATCCCCTTATAAACTTACCCTCTATGGAGATAATTTTATATGAAGCCAAATAAAGTTACATACCATCAACACACATAAGTCATGTATTTTCAGTGAATTACGTGCAAGGAAGGGCCTTTACACATGTCAGTTTCTGTTTTGTACGTATGCGCTAGTGTTTGTGCCCACACCTAGATTTATCACTCATTTTTGGACACTTATGCCTCTTTTTTAGTAAAAAAAGTAGGCGCCAGCTTTTCTTTATAAAATAAACTTAGAATGGGCTAGGCATCTGATTATAAAATTATCATTCACATGCCAATTAATATGCATAATTGGAAATAGCATGCATTATTTCCAATGGCACAGCTTAATGCAAGACTTTTTTTTAATAATGTTGTTGTTGTTAAGTGCCGTCGAGTCGGAGTCGACTCATGGCGACCCTCTGGATAGCTATCCTAAATTGTGTTCGGTCTTCAGTCAGGCGGCTCATTGTTGACAGACTGGTACCCGTAGCTGCTGTTATTGTAGCGATCCATCTCATTGCTGGCCTTCCTCTTTTGCGTTGACCTTCTATCTTGCCAAGCATGATGTCTTTCTCTAATGATCTCTCTCTTCGCATGATGTGTCCGAAGTATGAAAGTCGAAGTCTTGTCATCTGAGCTTCTAAAGAAAGCTTAGGTTTGATCTCCTCTAGTATCGACTGGTTTGTTCTTCGGGCAGTCCATGGTATACACAGTATTCGCCGCCAGCACCATAATTCAAAGGCATCAATTTTCTTCCTGTCTGTCTTTTTCACTGTCCAGCTTTCACATCCATATGATGTTATTGAAAATACCATGGCTTGAGCAAGTCGAATCTTTGTATGGAGAGAGACATCTCTGCTCTTGAGAATCTTATCTAGGTCTTTCATAGCCATTCTGCCAAGAGCAATGCGTCGTCTGATTTCTTGACTGCTTGTTGCTTCTTTATTGATAGTTGATCCAAGTAGGTTAAAGTTGTTCACGATTTCAATTTCTTCTCCTTCAACGATGAACCTGTTGATTATGCCACTTGTCATGATCTTTGTCTTCTTTACATTAAGGTGCAGGCCCATTTTGAGACTATGTTCTTTGATTGTGAGAAGCAAATGTTTCAGATCATCTTCACTTTCAGCCAGTAATGTGGTATCATCAGCATAGCGAAGGTTGTTGATGAGTCTTCCACCAATCTTCACACCTCTGTGGTCTTCATACAGTCCTGCTTCTCTGATGATTTGTTCTGCATATAAATTAAACAGGTAGGGGGAAAGTATGCAGCCTTGTCTTACACCTTTGCTTATTTTAAACCATTCTGTTTCTCCTTGTTCCGTTCGAACTGTTGCTTCTTGATCAATGTACAGATTGCGCAAGAGAACGATCAGGTGTTCTGGTATACCCATGCTTCTTAACGTGGCCCAGAGTTTCTCATGGTTTACACAGTCAAAAGCCTTGCAATAGTCGATAAAGCACAAATAGATATCCTTTTGGTATTCTTTAGTCTTTTCAAGGATCCATCTCACATCCGCAATGATGTCTCTCGTTCCTCGTCCTTTCCTGAACCCTGCTTGCACTTCAGGTAGTTCTTGTTCTAGGTATGGCTGTAGTCTCTTTTGAATAATCTTCAGTAGAATCTTGCTGGCATGTGGGATCAGAGCGATTGTGCGATAATTTCCACAGTCAGTTGGATCACCTTTCTTTAGTATTGGTATAAACACAGATCTTTTCCAGTCAGTTGGCCATGATGTTGTCTTCCATATTTCTTGGCAGAGCCTTGTAAGTACGGTAACAGATGCATCAGATTGCTGCAATACTTCTATGGGAATGCCATCAATGCCTGGTGCTTTGTTCTTTGATAAGGCTTTCAATGCTGCTTCAACTTCTTCTTTCATCACCAATGGTTCCTGATCATAAGGTATAGGTTGAAACGGCTGTTGGTCCACTTGATCTTTATCATATAAAAACTCTGTATATTCCTTCCACCTTTTCTTGATCTTCTCAGCATCATTCAACATAGAACCTTGAGCATCTTGTAACATTCCAATTCGAGGCTGGAACTTTTTCTTTATCTCTCGCAGCTTTAGGAAAGCCGATCTTGTTCTTCCTCTAATAGTTTCTGCTTCTATTTCCTTGCAAGTGTCATTGTAGTACTTTTCCTTGTCCTGTCTTGCTGCACGTTGGAAATCTCTGTTGAGTTCTGAGATTGTCTTTCTTTCTCCTTTGGCTTTAGCTTCTCTGCGTTTCTGGGCAATTTTCAGAGTTTCTTCCGTCATCCATTTTGGCCGTTTTTGCTTTTTCACCTTTTGTAGAGACTTCTCGCTTTCTTCCAGCACAACCTTCTTGACGTCATTCCATAACTCTTCCGGAGCTCTGTCATTTGTATCTAAAGCAGCAAATCGATTTTGCAGGCAGTCTTTAAATTCCAGTGGTATATTCTCAAGGTCATATTTTGCTGCATTCATGAGTGGTTTGCTCTTTTTCAACTTTAGCTTGAGTTTGCATACTAGTAGTTGATGATCTGTACCACAGTCAGCTCCAGGTTTTGTCTTTGTTGATGTTACAGAGCTTTTCCATCGTTGACTTCCACAGATGTAGTCAATTTGATTTTTATACAATCCATTGGGTGAAGTCCATGTGTACAGTCGCCGCTTGTGTTGCTGGAAGAAGGTGTTTGAGATGAATAGATCATTGGTCTTGCAGAATTCTATCAATCTTTCTCCAGCTTCATTTCTGTTGCCAAGTCCATATTTTCCAACTACTTTGCCTTCTTCTTTGTTGCCAACTTTTGCGTTCCAGTCACCCATGACTATCAGGATATCCTGTTTGCATGTTCTGTCAATTTCAGCTTGTACTTGTTCATAGAACTCTTCAATTTCATTCTCTTCTGCAGCTGTTGTTGGGGCATATACTTGAATTATAGTTGTGTTGATAGGCATTCCTCGTAGACGAATAGAGATTAAGCGTTCGCTGACTGCATTGTATTTCATTACAGTTCTTGCAAGTTTCTTCTTTATTATAAATGCAACACCATTTCTTCTTTGTCTTTCATTTCCAGCATAGTAGACCATGTGATCATCTGATGCAAAGTGCCCGATGCCAGTCCATTTCAGTTCGCTGACACCCAACAGATCAAGTTGTACACGTTCCATTTCATTCTTGACCACCTCCAACTTCCCTTGGTTCATGCTTCGTACGTTCCATGTTCCAATGTGTAAGACATCTTTACAGCTTCTGACTCTCATTTCATGCGCAGCTACATCAGCAGTCAGACTTCCCGAGGGCTTTGATCCAACCACATCATAAATGCTGGCTTTACTCTGAAAAGTCTTCAGCTCTTCCCCAGTAGCTAGTTGAGTGCCTTCTGACCTGGGAGTCTCATCTTCCAGCACCATAGCACAATTTGTTTTGTTGTAACTATCCATTGGGTTTTCATGGCAAGATACAGAAGTAGATTGCCGGGCCTTCCTTCCGCGCAGTTTAAGTTTGGTGTTGTTGCCGTTGTCACAGAAATGTGATCCTCCGCCGTCAACACTATCCCATTCTGCTGCTGCCCAGATGGGTGGTTTGTCTTCGTCTGGCACCTCAGCTGAGACCTGTCCATCTTGGGAGACCCTGCCAGTAGTTAAACTACCGATAGTTTAGCTCTCAGCATCACTGATGCACGCAAGCCCTCACAGCACGACAAGCTGCAAACCAAGTGAGAGTTTTTAATAATACAGATAATTATTATTTAACTCACCTTATTATTTTTAATAATAAGGTGAGTTAAATAATAATTATCTGTATTCAGGAGTGTGGGGAATGGGGAAAGGTTAGGGAGATTTTTCTTATTTAAAATGTTTATTTATTTAAAACTTTTTTTAGATTATATCAAGAAATTCGGAGTGGCTCACAATTGAACACATTTAATTATAATAACAACAACCCATACAAGCAATCATCCATACAATAAAATATTTTACAAATATTGGATTAACCCAAGAATAAAAATGCCCTCCCAGATCTGCAGGAAAATATTCCTGTCAGACATATGTCAACCAACACTTAATATAGTTTATCCAAAAATTCCAAAGGTTTGCATAAACTAATAAGCCTCAATTTTCTTCCTAAAAAAGCTTCAGTTCCTTTTGTGCACAGTTCTTTATGGAATTTATTCCACTCAATTGGGCCAGCGATGAAAAAGGCCCAACTCATAATCTCCATAATGTGAATCTCTCTTACTAAGGGGTATGTTTACTAAAGCGCGGAAAGGTAACTGGCATTAATGGCAATGATGAGGGTGCAGCGTGCATTAAAGTCATGGGGAGGGCAGTGGGCGTTACAGCATTCAGGGTGCCATGGCACTTTTAGCGTGCACTAAAACCAATGTAACGTAATGGATGGCAGGACAGGTGGGAGATGATGGATCCAATAGATCAGTGGCCATTTAATGGTGCATCAGTAAGTGGGATAAGCATGTGAGAGGCCACATTAATGTATAAGTGGGAGATGGTAAGTTCATAGGGACCACCCCTATCCACTGTGTAGGCCACACTTCTGCTGGAACACAGCAGAAATACTCTGTAACGGGCCAAAGCAGAAGCAAAAATCTCTGCCTGTCCCATAGCCAGGATTGTAATGAGTGTGTCTACAAAACAGAGCATAATAAATGTGTACATGATGTAATGCAGACCCCCTGAACTAGTCTGGATGATATATAAGGAGGTGATTGGAAAAAGTAAAAACCACCCCAGCTGGAGATCAAACTCCCATCTGTCATGTACAAAGATAGTGATCCAACCATTATGCCAATCCTCCACAGCACCAGTCATGGGAAGGGCTAATACTAAAGGGACCATATGTACCTGCATGCAAGGTACAAACAGGTTGTTAGTGCAGCATCACTCTAGTAGGAGGCAACTGCATGTGGACTATATAGACGATGGATGCCAAGATCCTTTCTCACAGGTAGGGTCACATATCCTCAGCCTATCCACTGTGTGGGCCACACATCTGCTGGAACACAGCAGCAATACTCTGTAACGGGACAAAGCAGAAGCAAGAACCTCTGCCTGTCCCATAGCCAGGATTGTGCCTCCAAAGCAGAGCACAATAAATGCATTCATGAGACCCCCTGTACTGGTCTGAATGATATATATGGAGGTGATTGGAAAAAGTCATGGGAAGGGCTTGTACTAAAGGGACTGTATGTACCTGCATGTAAGGTACAAACAGGTTTTCAGCTCAACAGGATGCACATGTGTATCATCTGGGGAAACTGGCCTGTAAACATGTCCCTCATTGCCAAATGTGGGACACAGAGTACTGTCTGGAATGGACCTCAATCTGACCCAGTCTGTCATATGTTATATTCATATTTCCCTAAGTTCCTATGTGACACCAGGCCTGCTGGCTGGTCTGCCCTGTGCCCCAGAAATCCACACCACCTGACCCATGTTCAACCCCAGTGGGCCATCTGCACCATCAACATAGTACTCAGTCATTTGTGGCCACTATGCTGCTGCAATTCATGGAGCTGTATTATAACTGTCTGTGTCTCCATTGTATATACATCCACAGCTAGGTATCACATGGTATAAGGGCCCCTAGCATGCAAGTGCCTTCACACACATTGCATAACAGATGTTGAGGGAGCATGCAGTTTTTGAGAGATCACCTGGGTAAGGCAGTGTAAATTTTTGGGTTGGAAGGAGATGTGTGAGGGAAAGGATCTCTGCAAAATATGTACACTCCATGTTGCAGTCAGTAACCTGGATGCTGACATTGGACATAACATTGTTGTATATCATGAATGAATGCCCAGGTCATCAGCAGATCTAACAGTGTGTGGCAGAGGGATGGCCAAACTGTGTATGGGTGTATAAAGCACATGTCTGATGGGGTAGGCAATGTCTCAAATGGCCATGAGTGGTGCTGTACAGTAGTCACAGGTGAGGTGTCTATGGTTTCACACACTGTCACAAATGTACTGGTGATGGGCATGGTATTCCAGATGAATGACAAATACATGATTGCACATAGTAGCTATATTAGGAGTGCTGACCAGTGGCAAGGCTGTTAGGCCACACAGAGTATGCCATGTTTTTATGGATTGGAGGTATGAGACCTGCCTGCACAAATCCTGTGTGTGTGTGGGGGGGGGGGGGGCAAATAAACTGTGCCATGGCTAACATAACATAACAATGTTCTGTGTGTGATCCCTGATGCAGCATGTGGAACTTCACAATCATCAACCTGACACAGTTATAGGAAGGTAAAGAGCATGGTGTTCCCATATGTACCGAGTAATGATGGGTGAGGATCCCATGAGATGAGCATGCAAGGAGTGGCATGTGCATATATGTGTCAGATATATGTCCTGTAGTCACAAAGATGTGAGGTCAAAGTTATGTGTCATTATCCACAGCTGTGGTGAATCTACAGCAGATGTGCAGGTCCAACTGACAGGATGAACACCCAGACATCTTCAAGTGATGCACAATGTTGTATGAATGAACCAGCATGTATCTTGCAAGTATGGAATAACAAACACCTAGATCCTTTGTGTGCACATATATGCCCAGTGCAGCTGTCACCCTCACTCAGTTGAGGGTACTGTCCCTGACCTCCCATAGCATATTGTACTCTGCATATTTGCATGTGCATGATGTTTTATGTCTGTGTCACATCTCCACACAGCTTTGGCATATTTGGAACACAGGCATCCCCCTAGCTCCCCAGAAACACATACCAATGAGAAATATCAGCTGATTCAATGGAGACTGGAGTCCAGACACCAAATGGTACAAAACCAACATGGATAGCCCAGAGAACACCAAGAAGCGTGATGCAGCCAATGGAGTGTTCTGTGCCTGGACAAAACACAGACCCCCTTCTGTACCCTGCCACCACAGGCACTGCTGTCCCATACCAGTGTGTGCAGATCTAGCCCAGGTGGGTGTGGTGGCCAGTGGCCACCAAAAGCTGCTATCTTTGTCTGCACCTGTTGGAAATACCTCCATTTCTGCTGGCCGCCCCACTTCACACACATGAGTAGGCTGTGGCAGGAATAGGATGGTGTTAAACATGTGAGGGGTGCAGCTTGAAAGTCTGTGTACCTTGTGTTTGCCACATTGTCCGGAGTCACATCATAATCACATCAGAATGCCATACACATTAGCCAATAATACAGTGTCTGTCTATGAGGGCTGATGGCAACCACAGATTCTACAGTGATGCACACAGATAAGATAATGGTGACATCATAATGAATTGCCCATGCACTCACAGAAACTGTATAGTCATGTGGTCCCACAATACAGGTGATGGCCAGATGCTCCGCATGAACCATGTTTGTCTGTGTCCCATGAGAGTCATGTGACCATCACACCACATATCCACCACATATGGGCAGGGTCGCTGTATGAGAGGTGTCACAGCAGGGGCCCCCAGGATACCTGACACACCCAGCAAAGTCCAGCATCTGTGTTACACTGCAGCTGCTGTGACAAGAGTGGCAATATGACAACAGTGGCAATATGAATTGGGTGCCCCATGAGGCATGGCCACTGCCCATATAGTAGTGCTCCCTCACTTCATGGGCCAACCTGGCTGTGGCCACGAGTGGGCATGATACTACCCCCACAGCAGTCAGTAAGGAAAAGGAGCCATGTAGTAGAACACCATGCCCGATATGAACAAACAGTTACCTATTTCACTCATTGTGAGGGGCCCACATTGCTGACAATATTACCCTTCCCAGTATGCCTGTACGCCACACAGCATAAAGGTCACCTTTGAGAGACACATTATGTGGATGGAGGTGTTGCCTGCTGTGCTCTAAGGCTGATGAAAGTGTTGATGTTAGCAGCATCACATACCAAGCATCACACATCTGCATCATGCATGTCACTGTCTGAAGTATAGCATCTGTACACATGTGTGTGAATGCCCCAGCCCCGGAAGCCTTTGAAACACACACATGAATCATGCTTTTCCAACAAAATAGTCATGTTTCCCAAAATAATGTACATATTTACAAAAAAAATAAAGTGATAACTCTCACAAAATTATTGCTATAATACATCTTTTACACATGAGCGGACACCTGTCTATATCATGTTTGCCACCATGACCTGGTGCAAACACAACACCAACATGCATACATACATACATATATACAAACAGCACACATATACATACCACAGAATTGATGTGGTCTTGGTACAAGTGGGGGCCAGGTGGTTGACCAGTCACACATGGTGATATCCACAAATATTGATACATGATATACCAGCAATGGCTGTATGCTCTGACATGGTGGCCTGCCAAAAAATTATGCACAACATGTGGCTGGTGTGCAGCACACTATGGACAGGTTCAGTGCCTGACAAATGTATTCAACCCCTTGGTAACCACTGTCTTGTGTTGCACTGCATGATGTCGAACCTACAATGGTGGCTGGAATCATGTGGCTGTTAGGCAAGTTACCTATAAATAAAGTCCATATTGTTGAGATGGAATGGCAATATGTTCACACTGCACCTAAAAAGCAACAGTATTAGCCAACAAATTATGGGTGCAGATGTATTCATCCATGGTTCTATTAAACACCAACATGAGTAATGGGCCAACCAGTGAACCTCATATGGCACAGATATAGTTGTATGGGCCTCACCTGTGTGTTATCAGAGTCACAGGAACCCTCACATGTTGCTTCCATGACAATACCTGATCCAAAAGGCCCCTGACATTGCAATACCACCAACCACTAACATGTTGATAAATGAGGCCTGCAAACATGGGTGAGACAAAGTTGGAGAGCCAACAATCACGTTTGGGTAATTAACCAAAGAAAGCATGATTATTCCATTGGATCACCATGCAGTCATGTAGACACCATTGGAATGAATTGGACAATGCAACAGACCTGTCTAGAGAAGCCTCACAGCAAAACCAAGGACTGTGCAAGGAGGGCATGGCTCAGAGATGTCACAAAGGCAGCAATGATTACACTGAAAGAGATCCCATGTCCCACAGAGGAGATGGGAGTATATGTCCATAGGATCACATTAGGCCGTATTCCCCACAGATCACAGTGTTACGTGAGAGTAGTCAGAAAACAGCCACTGCCAAAGCAAGGACTTGAGAAAACAGGTGGCAAGCTTGTACAAATGCATGTGTGGCAACACAAATACATGGACTAAGGTGTTCTGGTCAGATGAGGTCAACATTGATTGTTTGACACATCATGGTATTCACCATGTGTGGTCCACAGCCAACATGTCCCATTACCACAAAAATACCATTTACACAGTGAAACATGGAGGTGGTACCACCATCATGCTGTGGGGATGTGTTCATGGCTATGTGCAGGAAAACTGGTTATGACAGTTAAAACAATGGATATCCCTGAATACAGGCCAATACCTGTGACACACAGTCTGGCAGTTAATACAGAACAGGATAAAGATTCACTGTCCAGCAGGACAATGAACCAAAACATAATGACCATGTCTCACTGGAGTGCCCAAAATAGCTATATCTACATGTCCTGGAATAGCCTATTGAAAGGGCAGACCACAATGCAGGTAAGAATCTGTGCTATGAGAGGAGGAGAACCGTACACCAAGGCAATACATCAAAGATGGAAGCATTGGATCAGGTTTCCCTGAGGAATAGCTGAGAATACCAGTGGATGGCTCTGTGAAAGTAACAGAGACATGAACCTCGGTACTTGCAAACATCATTGCAGAATAGATGTCGCAACAAAGTATGGACAGTGGGGGTGTGGAACCATATAGAAACATAGAAAAATGATGACAGAAAAAGACCACATGGCCTATCTAGTCTGTCCTTCCATATCAACAACTACAACAGTCCCCTTTTTCCTTTAGAGATCCTCTGTGTTTGTTCCATGCTTTTTTGAATTCAGATACTGTCCTCATCTCTACCACCTCCACTGGGAGACTATTCCACGGATCCACCACTCTTTCCGTAAAGAAATATTTCTGCATATCACTCCTGAATCTATCCCTTTTCACCGTCGTCCCATGTCCCTTCATAGCAGAACTTGCTTTCAATCGAAAGAGGATCTCCCCCTGTGCATTTATGCCATGGAGGTATTTAAACATCTCAATCATATCACCTCTATCCAGCCTTTCCTCTAAGGTGTACATATTAAGATCCTTAAGTCTGTCCTCATATGCTTTATAATGAAGACCAATAGTCATTTTAGTAGCCACCCTCTGTACTCACTCCATCCTGTATATATCCTTTTAAAGGTGTGGTCTCCAGAATTGCACACAATACTCCAAATGAGGTTGCACCAAAGACTTATACAGAGGCACTATCACCTCCTTTTTTTCTGCTAGCCATTCCTCTCCGTATGCACCCAAGCATTCTTCTTAGACCTAAGAAATCTCACCCCTTCATAGAAACATAGAAACATGATGACAGAAAAAGACCACATGGCCTATCTAGTCTGTCCTTCCATATCAACAACTACAACAGTCCACTTTTTACCTTTAGAGATCCTCTGTGTTGGTCCCATGCTTTTTTGAATTCAGTTACTGTCCTCATCTCTACCACCTCCACTGGGAGACTATTCCATGGATCCACTACTCTTTCCGTAAAGAAATATTTCTGCATATCACTCCTGAATCTATCTCCCTTCACCCTCATCCCATGTCCCCTCATAGCAGAACTTGCTTTCAATTGAAAGAGGCTCTCTCTTTGAACATTTATGCTACGGAGGTATTTAAACATCTCAATCATATCACCTCTATCCCGCCTTTCCTCTAAGGTGTACATATTAAGATCCTTAAGTCTGTCCTCATATGCTTTATAATGAAGCCCACTAATCATTTTAGTAGCCACCCTCTGCACCGACTCTATCCTGTTCACATCCTTTTGAAGGTGTGGTCTCCAGAATTGCACACTATACTCCAAATGAGGTCACACCAAAGACTTATACAGAGGCATTATCACCTCCTTTTTTCTGCTAGCCATTCCTCTCCGTATGCATCTAAGCATCCTTCTAGCTTTTGTCGTTGCTTTTTCTACCTGTTTAGCTACTTTAAGATCATCAGACACAACCACACCTAGGTCCTGCTCTTCTTTAGTGGACAAAAGTACTTCACCTCCTATACTGTATTGCTCCCTTGGATTGCTGCAGCCCAAATGCATGACCTTGCATTTTTTAACATTAAATCCCAGCTGCCAAATTCTAGACCATTCTTCAAGCTTAGCTAGATCCCTCCTCATGTTATTTACACCTTCCTGGGTGTCTACTCTACGAGTTGCAGATTTTAATATCATCTGCAAAGAGGCAAACATTACCCGACAGCCCTTCCACTATATCACCAACAAAGATGTTAAAAAGAATCGGACCAAGGACAGATCCCTGGGGCACACCACTGATAACATCCTTCTCCTCAGAGTGAGCTTCATTTACCTGTACCCTTTGTCGCCTCCCACATAACCAATTTCTAACCCAAGCAGTAACTTTAGGGTCCATCCCTAGGGTGCTCAGTTTGTTTATAAGTCGCCTATGAGGAACAGTATCACAGGCTTTACTGACATCTAAGTACACCACATCTAGGGCCCTCCCTCGGTCCAACTCCCTGGTCACCCAGTCAAAGAAATCAATCAAATTTGTCTGACAAGACCTGCCTCTGGTGAATCCATGCTGCCTCGGATCCTGTAATCTGCAGGACTCCAGAAACCTCACTATTTTCTCTTTGAGCAGTGTTTCCAATAATTTACTCACCACCAAAGTTAAACTAACCGGCCTGTAGTTTTCCACCACATCCTTACTTCCGCTTATGTGTAAAGGCACCACATGAGCCTCTCTCCAGTCCTTTCGCACCACTCCCATCTCCAACGAGGCATTGAAAAAGTTAGTCAAAGGAGCTGCTAGAACATCCCCAAGTTCCCTCCGTATTCTAGGGTGTATCCCATCAAGTCCATCGCTTTGTCTACTTTAAGATGAGCTAGTTTCTCACAAACTCAGTATTCTGAAAATCGTTCAGGATGTCCCTCACTTCTGTTCCTGTTTGTGGGTGTTTTCTGAGGTCCTGCTCCTGGTTCTTCATCTGTGAACACAGAACAGAAATATTTGTTAAGCAATTCCGCTTTATCCTCATCAGTTTCTACATATTCCTCCCCTTCACCCTTGTGTCTGACAATACCACTTTTGCCCTTCCTCTTCTCACTAACATATCTGCAAAATGTCTTATCCCCCCATTTTATTGCATTGGCTATTTCCTCCTCTTTTTGAATCTTTGCTTTCCTGGCTACTTTGCTACCTTCTCTAAATTTTACCAAATATAGATGCCTGTCTTTCTCTCTCTGTGATCTCTTGTATTTCATGAAGGCATCCCTCTTTTTCTTTACCTTTTCAGCTACTTCTTTCGAAAGCCATAGCGGTCTCCTTTTCCTTTTACCTTTATTTACCATTTTAACAAAAAGGTTGGTTGCCCTTAAAATAGCCCCTTTCAGTTTTGCCCACTGTTTTTCTACATCCCCCAGCTGTTCCTATCCCGCTAATGACTCCCTGAGGTATTGGCCCATCTTGACAAAGTTAGTCTTCCTAAAGTCTAAGACCTTCACCTTTGAATTGATTACACAGGTACACTACCAAAAAACTGCCTCCAGTTTTGCAACTGATTCCTATAGATTTTGGGGTGCTGAATCCAGGAAAAATAGCCAAAATGTTCCATCACGTCACGTTTTCTTGCAAAATTAGATTTCTTACCCATATAAGTAATGTTCACATAATTTCTTTTTAGCCGACTGCAGTTTATTTTCTTGGCCCAAAATAGAGGTTGTAATGGTTAACTAACTAGAAACACTCCCTCATGATATTTTAGAGTGTTTTGTATTCATTTTATACATTAGCAGGACAATTGGGAGGCGGGAGCCTAAATCCAGTACTCGCGCTGGCGCATGTTCTTTCCTGTTCGCCTCGCCTCGTTCTCTCGCTCAAACACGGTTGTTGCGACATGAACGTTCCTGTCAAATTTCAGTTTCTTGCAAGTTCATTATTACCTTTTGTTTGCTCAGTCGTAATCCAGCTTTATTCCGAAGTGGTTCACTACAGTTGTAGTTTGCAGTGCTGTGTATTTGTGATGGCTCACAGAGCCAGAGGTTGCGTCAACTCTCCGGACAGTTTTTGTTTTATTTGTGGGGAATATACCGTGAAAAAGCGGCAGAGAAACATTTCTGCATTTATTAAAAAAGTATATTTCGCCTATTTCGGTTTGAAGTTAGGCGATCAAGACAAACCGTGGGCTCCTCACAAAGTGTGCAAGACATGTGAGGAAGATCTACGCTTATGGATGAAAGGTAAAAAAACAAGCATTTCGTTTCAGAATACCTATGATGTGGCGTGAACAAAGAGACCACAGCAGTGACTGCTATTTTTGCTCTTGCATTGTGAAGGGATACAACTTAAAAAATAAGAACGTAATAAGTTACCCCAACCTTCCCTCAGCAATTAGGCCTATGCCTCATAGCAACGAAGTACCTGTGCCTGAACCACCAAAATCTTTGGATCATATTTGTGTGGACGGTTCTGATCATGATGAGACTCATCAGATGGCTTTTCCCGATGAGTCCAGTACTTCCGAGTTTGAAACTGAACCAGATCCGAAACCTGAACTTTTCTCTCAAGCTGAATTGAATGATTTAGTCCGGGATTTAGGACTCCCAAAAGATGCTGCCCAACTGCTAGGTTCTCGGCTTAAACAGAAAAATCTATTGTCACCAGGAACAACTTTTTATTGGTACCGCAACCGCGAGACACAATTTTTGAAGTATTTCAGCAAAGAGGAAGATTTGGTATTTTGCAACGATATATATGGAGTGATGGAAAAGTTTAAACTCAAGTATGATCCTGCTGAATGGCGGCTGTTCATTGATTCGTCAAAAGACAGCATAAAAGGTGTTCTTCTTCATAATGGCAACACATTCGCTTCAGTTCCTATTGCTCACTCTGTTATTCTCCAAGAAAAATATGAGAATTTGGCCCTGATTCTTCAGAAGATTCGTTATGATGAGCATAAGTGGATGATTTGTGGAGACTTTAAAATTCTATCCATGCTATTAGGGCAGCAATCCGGTTTCACCAAATATCCCTGCTTCCTTTGCTTGTGGGATAGCCGGGCCCGCGACCTACACTGGGGAAAAAAAACTGGCCAATTCGGGAGTATTTGAGACCCGGTGAGAAAAATGTTCTTCATGAGAGCTTGGTACCTCGTGATAAAATTCTATTACCACCTCTCCACATTAAGTTGGGTCTCATTAAGCAATTCATCAAGTCCCTTCCAAAAGATGGTGAGTGCTTTCGGTACCTTTGCTCAAAGTTCCCCCGACTTTCTGAAGCAAAGCTAAATGAAGGAGTGTTTGTTGGCCCTGATATAAGGAAACTCATTTCAGATGGAGCATTCGCTGAAACGATGTCTGAGAAGGAAAAAGAAGCCTGGGATTCTTTCAAGGATGTTGTTCTCAAATTCTTGGGGAACAGGCGGGATGAGAACTATAAGGATATTGTTGCCAGGATGCTCAATGCCTTCAAAGAACAAGGCTGTAACATGAGCCTGAAAGTCCATTTCTTGCACTCCCATGTGAACTACTTTCCCGAAAACTTGGGGGCGTACAGTGAAGAACAAGGTGAAAGGTTTCACCAGGACATCAAGGACGCAGAGAGAAGGTACCAAGGAAGATGGAACACCACTATGATGGCTGATTTCTGCTGGTTGCTGCTGCGGGAAACCCCAGATGAAAAATACGCCAAGCAGCGCACTAAGAGAAGCATTCGGGGGAAGAAGAAACGAGCCCACCAGGAGATTGATTGACCCAAGAATGACTTTAAAATCTAAACTGTGTTGACAAATATCGTGTTTTTACTAAACTTTGAAATAAAAATTTGCTAGTTATTACCACAGTGTCGGATCTCATTTATTAGAATTTTATTTTCACACCATCGGGTGTTTGTCTTCATGTATTGCAATGGTGCGGTTTGCGTTTTCTATTCCTACATACATACCTGTACAACATTTTTTGCACATTTCTTTGCTTTGCTTTGTGTCTAACCTCGCTCTTATATGCTCAATGTTTGTGCACATGTATGTGGCTGTTTTAAGTGCAGACAATTTTGCTACCATCACAGTGTGTTTTGTTGACATTACTCTATTCTTATGTGCTGCCTTGTTACAATTTTCTTTATTCTTATTTGAATAACTACTAAACAATTAGTATAAAGAATTCATCCAAGAAACTTTTATCTCGATCGCACTCAATCTGAAACGTTCACCTCAAACTGCTAACCCAATGTAGCAAAAACTCTGTACATGATGGAGCAAATTGGTTACCAGATTTGGATTCAGCGCACCAAAAAACGTAAAAATCAATCGAAACATTAGAGGCAGTTTAAAAAAAATTTTTTTTAGTGTACCTGTGTTATAACAGCCCTAGTCCTAATACTGAACCACACTATCTGGTGATCACTGGATGCAAAATGATCTCCCACTATTTTTATTTATTTATTTAATGCTTTTATATACCGCGCTCTTTAAAACCAGTGCAGTTTACAGATAACGTTTTGTGCAGAGTGGGAAGAGCCTGCTTTGCACTTACATCAAACAGGTAATACAACTTATTTTATTTATTTATTTATTTATTTATTACAGTTTCTTATATACCGCGCTATTTAGCATCAGCGCGGTTTACATCATAACAACAACGACCATAATGACAAACTGTCAGGTTTTACATTGGATTGATAACAGGGTAAACTATATTCCAACTATATACCATGTGGGCAGGAAGTCGCTATGCAGTTGTAGCAACATGGCTTGCCCTGAGAGCTATGTACAGGGATGTAATTTATTTATTGGGTTGACTGTTGTTTACGGCTAGGTCATAGGGCTGTGTCAGGTGAGGATGTGTTATTGGCCTGGGCATAGTGTAGGAGAAAAAGGTGGTGCTTTAGTGCCTTTCTAAATTGGGCAAGGTCAGTGATCGCGCGGATGGTCACTGGGAGCTCGTTCCAGCAGGTAGGTGCATAGAACATGAAAGCTCTGTTCTTTGTTTCCTGGGTGCATTTTGTTACTTTGCTGGGAGTTATTAGTATGTTGGTGGTGAAGGACCTTCTTGCTCTGGTTGCGGGTGTGGGGTGGATAAAGTTTGTCAAGGAGCTGGAGGTTGTTTTGTTGATGGCCTTGAAAGTTAAGAGTGCTACTTTGTAGATGAACTGGCAGTAATTTGGTAGCCAGTGCAGGTCCTTTAGTATTGGAGTGATGTGGTCTCTTCTAGAAGCCCCAGGTAGGAAGCGGGCAGCAGCGTTATTTGCTAACTGTAGTGGGTTAAGTGTTTTCTTAGGGAGTCCATGAAGGATCACATTGGCGTAGTCAAAGTGGGGGGTTACTAGTGCCTGGAAAACTGTTCAGAAGTCCTCTGATTGCAGCAAGGGTCAAAGATGTTGAATTGTCCTCATCTTATGGTAGTCTTTCTTGACAGTGTTGTTTATGTACGCTTTCAGGTCAATGTGCTGGTCCAGCGTGACTCCTATGTAGCGGATGGTGGGTCGACTCGGGAGCTCAGCGTCTCTCATCTTTAATGTTGTCAGTGGGGAGAAGGTTTGATTTCTCGTGATGAACAGCACTTTTGTCTTGCTGAAGTTTATCTTGAGACTCTGTGAGAGGAGCCAGTCAGTGACGGCATTAAAGCATTTTACTAGTGAAGAGAAGTTTGGTTGGTCGATAGTGAATGAGGTGAAGAGTAGTACGTCATCTGCATAAATCAGGAAGGAGATGTTGAAGGAGCGGATGATTGCACATATGGGCTGTATATATATATTGAATAATAGGCAGATAGGGAGGAACCCTGGGGAACTCCATATTTTTGTTGAAAAGGCTCGGAGGTCATAGAGCCTGTCCGTACCTGCTGCCATATATCTGTTAGGTACGATTTGCACCAGCTCCAGGCTGAGCCCTGGATTCCCTTTTCCTGGAGATGTATCAGGAGCTGCTTGTGGTTGACTGAGTCGAAAGCCATGGAGATGTCCAAGAAGGTCAGTGCATATCCTCGTCTGTTGTTGTTAATCCCTGTGATTAATGTGTTGAAAAGCGTGGCAAGAAGCGTTTAAATGCCATGTGATTCCCTGAAGCCATGTTGGCATGGATCGAGGGCGGCAGTGGAGTCAATGTGTTCTTGGATTTGCCATTGGACTACCTTCTCAATAATCTTGGCTATAGGCGGGATGCTTGAGATTGGTCAATAGGATTCAACCTTCTGGGGGTTCAGCTTGTTGTTCTTCAGAAGGGTCCAGATCGACGTCTGTTTGAGGCATGCTGGGAATGTTCCTGTGGAGAAGGACCGCTCCATGATCATGGCTAGAGTTGGACTGAGTTCTTTGCGCAAAGATCTTATCCAATATGCTGGACAGGGGTCGTTTGGAGAAGTGGTGGTGTTGATGTTGCAATGATGTCCTCGATGCCTCTGACTAATGGTGTTGTAAGTGAGTTGAGCGTTAGTAGTTGGTATGGGTTGTGTCCAGGAGTGGGTTTCGTGGCTACGTTGATGTTGCTGGATTTGGCTAGTATGTAGTCTGCATATTCCTGCGTGTGTAACATTGTAGTTCCTGGTGGGTGAAGGTTCTTTCATCAGGGTCTTCACTAAGTTGAAGAGGTCGTGAGGTTTGTTTAGTGAGTGGCGTAGGAGTTCGGAGTGGTATTATTTCATTTTTACTGATATAGAGTCTCAGTGTGTGTTCAGGTGGGTGGTGTAGGCTGCCTGGTCGGTTGGGGACCGGGATCGCTGCCATCTTCTTCCTAGTTTCCTAAGGAGAAGTAGTGAGGACCGTAGCTCTGCGGAGTATCATCGTGCCGGTTTCCTACCTCTTGGTGTCTTGTCTGGGGTAGTTGGCTTGTTTGAGGTAGGTAGGCATGCGAAGGAATTTAGGATTTTATTCCATGTTGTAGTAGCGAAGTTCACGCAATGAACACACCAGGAGTCTATTTACTAGAATTCAAACCTGTTTATTTTGTGCACAAGCTCAGACACCTGTCAATGTCACTTTCAAAATGGTCTGTGCAATGGCGTTCAATAAAACAACAGCATTTATAGTTTTCCTCATCAGTTCTATACAGGCAAACTCCTCATTGGTCCCGGTGGCCCCTCCCCCCCCCCTCCCCATCTAATGGAAAATTTCTGACCGGGCCCACACCGCTCTCCCCCCCCCCCTGCTCTTAGGCCTTCCTAGCCATGCTCAGTAACTAGACATAACATTCTGCCTTGCTTTTTGCTTACAAGGTCACTCGCAGCACAGACACTGTGTGAAAAGCAAGATTCTGAAATACATCTGTGGATAACATAACAAACTCAATGGAAAAGTTTTATATCCTTATCAAAGCAGCTTGAAGCAGATTCTATTTCTATTTCTATGGCTTTCCAGCTCTGCTTAGCTATAATATTCTGAAGTGGGGGTGGGGACTCAGGCCTAACCTACAGGCTTCATAACATACATTTACAGGCTATGCTAGGCCATAGCCTATCACAATGTGGCCATCATTTCATCCAGGTCAGGCGAATCTAGCTTGAGGTTTGGAAGGACTTCGTTGAGGATCGCCTCTTTGTCAAATGGTCTGAACCATCCTGTGGGTGAAGATGAGCTTTCGGCTACTTTCCTAGGCAGGTTGCTGTCCTGAAGCATGGGTACCTGGAATTTGATTAGGTTGTGGTCAGACCATGGGACTGGGGTGATATCTAGGTCAAAGTTGTAGTTCGGGCTTATGTCAGGTCATGGGATGAATACAAGGTCTAGTGTATTTCCTTTCCGGTGGGTGGGTGTCTGAACTATCTGTTCGTAGCCAAGTTCGTTGAGTGCTTCAAGGAAGGCTTTGGAGTGGGTATCTTGAAGAGCTAGTAGGTTAAAGTCTTCCAATATCCCGTTTGGCCTGTGAGTGTTCTTGGGGTTACAGGCAAAGTCAATTATGGTTGTAAGGTCCTCAGGGGAGGAGGATGGTGATCTGTAGATTAGGTTGATGGTGCTGTGGCTGTTGGTTATGGTGAGTGTATCAAGGTGTGCTGTGCTGCTGGATTTGATCAGTTGATATTGGAGCTCTGTTTTTGATAGGATGAATGTGCCACCTCCTTTGCGGTTAGGTCTGGGGCAAGTGTGGATTGAGAAGTTGGAGGGGATGAGTTGGTTGATAAGGACTGAGTCTGAGTCAGTGAGCCATGATTCGGTGACCAGTAGGATGTCTAGCTCCAGGTGTGTTATAAGGTCAGTGATGGCTGGCCATTTCCTGTGGACCGAATGTGCATTTATGAGGACACATTTCAGGTTTCGCTGGCTTTGGGGCTGTGTCGCTTTGGATTTTGCAGAGTGTTGGATTGGTATGTGGATTAAGTGTGGGTGTGAGTCTTGATATAATTCTGATGGTTTACAACGTGTGCTGCTGTGATATCTCTTTCCTCGGCCTTGAAGGGTTGGAATAGGGTTGTAGTTGGAGGCCGAAGTGAGGGAGCCGATGAGTGCGTTGCTAAGGAGGTACAAGCTGGTTAGGGTTAGGATGGATATGGCCATGTTGAATTGTGGGGAAACAATGGGTGCTGGTATAGGAAATAGCTAGGTTAACAATAGTGGGGCACAATGAGTGCTTGTATAGGAGATAGCTAGGTTAACAATAGTGGCTAGCTTGTACACATTCACCATTTGTAAGCACCAAGTCCAATATGGCCCCTTCACATATGGGGTCTGTTACCAATTGCCTGAATAGTTCTCCCTGTAGAGAATCCAGGATCTCTTTACTTCTAGATGATACTGCAGCAGGAATGTGCAATCAACATCTGGCATATTGAAATCCCCTATCAGTAGCACTTCCCCTTGCCTAGCAATGCTGCATATGTCTTCAATTAACTCTCTGTCCACCTCTTCCTCTTGTGAGGGAGGTCTGTATATTACGCCGATGCAAATAGATTTCTCTTTCCCTCTTTCTAGTTTAACCCACAATGCCTCCTCTCTCCCTTTTAAGCTCTGTAATTCTAAAGCTTAATACTATTTTTTACATATAGTGCCACTCCTCCTCCCCTTCTTCCTACCCTGTCCTTTCTGAATAAAGTATAGCCAGGTATAGTTACATCCAGTCATGGTTTTCTGTGAACCATGTTTCTGTAACTGCCACTAAATCCAAGTCGGCCACTCCCACCAAAGCTTCAGCATCAGGGATCTTATTTCCCATGCTACGGGCATTTATACACACTGCTTTCCATATGTTACCCCTGTTACCCATTTCCATAAAAGTATTTAATGTATCACTTACCTGGGGCTTTCATTTACCTGGGGGCTTTCTTCACCCATCCCCAACGAATTTAGTTTACAGCCCTCTTCAGTAGATTAGCCAGTCTACTACTGAAGACGTGTCAACCTTTCTTGGACAGATGGATGCCATCTCTGCTCTGCAACTCTTGGAACAGCATCTCATGGTCTAGTAAACCAAAACACTCTCGATGACACCATCCACACAGCCATGCATTCATCTCCAGGATGCGAGCCTCTCTGCCTTGAAACGTTGAGTGAAAAATATTTTCTCTAATTATTTTATTTATTTATTTTATTTAACTGTATTTATATCCCGCCTTTCTCCGGGTCAAAGCAGTGCAACATTGAGAGGGGGGTGGACAATAATCAACTTCTGGGGGTGGGGGCTATCACCAGGTGTCCAACATTAATGATTTTAACAAATAATTGGGACATAGACATAGACGTTGTGTTACAGTCTCTTAGAGCATATGTTCATGGGGGTGAACTAGGGGGGGTTGGGAGGTGGTCAGTGGTGGGTGCTTGTTTCTGGTCCGAGGTATTCCTGGAATAGGGCGGTTTTTAGTTGTTTCCTGAATGATGAGGGGTCTCCATTGCATCTGATGTGACTTGGTAGAGAGTTCCAGAGGGTTGGTGCATATAGTTTGAAGGCTCTGTTGCAGGTCCGTTGGTTGCATTTGGTTCGTTTATGGGGGATGGTGAGGGAGTTGTTGGAGGATTGTCTGGTTGTTCTGTTGTGGGCTGGTCGGGGTAGTAGTGTGCGGAGCTGGGAGGTCTGAGTCTGGTAGAGAGCTTTATGGGTAAGTAGGGTGGCTTTGTATTTGGTTTTTGCTTTAAGGGGGAGTATGTGTAGCTCCCTCAGGACAGGGGTGATGTGGTCTCGTTTTTTTGCTTTCTGGTTAATCCTTGCTGTGGTATTTAAAGCAGTTTGGAGTGGGTTGGTGTGGGTGGCTGGTAGTCCGTGGTAGATTATATTGCAGTAGTCCAGGTGGGGGAGTGTCATGGCTTGCATCACTGTTCTGAAGTCCTGTGGTTCAAGGAGAGGTCTGAGGCGTTGTACTGTTTTGTCTTTGTGGAATATTGTTCCAGTGGTTTTTTTTATTTGTTGCTTGAGTGTGAGTGCTTGATCTATGATGATCCCTAGATACTTTATGTGCGGTTATATTTGTATTTGTGTGGTTCCAATGTTGAGGTGCGAAGGTGGGGTGAAGTCTGGGTCCTTTGTTACTATAAGGGCTTCTGTTTTCTTTATGTTGATGGATAGGTTGTTCTTTTGCAGCCAGCTGGATACTTCTGTGAAGCATTCTGATAGGTGTTTATTTGTTGGGTTAGGGGTTGTGATTGGTGCATAGAGCATTATGTCATCTGCATAGATGTGAAAGTTGATGTTGTGGGTGCGTATGATTGTGCAGAGTGGTTGCAGATAGATGTTGAAGAGCATGGCAGATAGTGTGGATCCTTGGGGTACTCCTTGGTGTTGCTGGAAGGGGGGTGAGGTTGATATGTTTGTGCAGATGAGTTGTTGTCAATTGGTTAGGTAGGAGTGGAACCACTGAAGTACGGTATCTTTGATGCCAATTGCTTGTAGTCTGTGTATGAGGATGTCGTGGGAGATGGTGTCGAAGGCTGCTGATATGTCTAGGAAGATCATGGCATATCCAGAGTGTTTGGTTTGAGTTCCTATGATGAGGGTGTTCATTAATGTTGTCATGAGGGTCTTGACTCCGTGGAGTGGACGGAAGCCATGTTGTTGCGGGTCCAGTATGTTGTTGGTATCTAAATGTTCTTAGAGCTGTTGCTGGACTATCTTCTCAATGATTTTGGCGGTGAACGGGAGGTTTGCTATAGGTCTGTAGGAGGCGGGGTCAAGGGGATCCAGGTTGTGTTTTTTTAGGGTTGGACGGATAATTGAAGTTTTGAGGAGGTCTGGCATACGTCCTTGGCTGAGGGACTCATTAACAATGCGGGTTAATGGTGTGCTCAGGTCTTCTTTGGTTTTCTTTATCCATTCTGTAGGGCAGGGGTCTAGCGGAGAGGTGGTGGTATTCAGGCAGGAGATGGTGGATGATATTTCCTCTTTTGTGATTGTTTCGAAAGTGCTCCAGTCTTTGTCAATGGTGGTGGGGTGGTTTGTTGCTGTTGTCTCTGTGTTTAATTGTGGATTTTGTGGTTGTTGAAGCTGCTTGTATTGTCGTGCTAGTAATTCCGGTGGGATGTTTGGCAGTTGGTCGGAATGGTTGGGCGTTTTTGTCAGTTTTTTTGACAATCTCAAAGAGTTCTCGTGGTCTGTTTATTGATGTGTTTATGATCTTCGAATGGTAGGCCTTTTTTGCTTTGTCTGTTTCTGCATGGTATGCATCTAGTTCGTACATGTAGTTTGTTTTGTTGTCCTCTGTTTTGGTTTTTCTCCATCTTCTTTCCACTCTTCTGAGTTTGGTTTTTAGTTTCCTGAGGTTGGGGGTGAACCATCTGGCCTTTGTGGAGGTGTGTCTGGTTTTAGTCTTGTTTGTTGTTGTACTGGATGCGGAGGAGATTGTGGTGTTCCAATTGTGGATTAGGCTATCGATATTGTTGGAGCTTGTTTGGAGTTTTGGTAGAGTTTGTGCCAGGAAATCTTCTTTGATGAAAGTTTTAAATCTTCTTGTATGCTGTTTGTTCTCCTTGCTGTTCATGTGCTGGTGGGTGTGAGATATGCTGATGAGGTAGTGGTCAGACCATGGTACAGGTGTGATTTCTGGATTTTTGTATGAGATGGCGGTTTGGGAATTCAGGAATATGAGGTCCAATGTATATTTCCTTTTTCATGCGTTGGTTCGTGTATGATCTGTGTTAGGTTCATTGCTTCCATGGCATTGATGAAGGTTTCTGCTTGATTGTCTTGGAGTGATGGGAGGTTGAAGTCTCCTAGGATTATTTGCTCTTTTGCGGAGATGGCGCTCTCAGATATTTGTTGTAATATCCTTGGTAGGTCGGTGCTTGGGGTGGGTGCTCGATAGACTAGGCATAATGAGAGGTGCTTGTTGGTGAGGGTGAGTATGTCCGCTTCTTTGGTCGTTTCTGATGCATGGTTCCAGAGATGGAGGTTGGCTTTTGCTATGATGGCTACGCCTCCTCCTCTGGTGTGTGTTCGTGAGCAGTGTTGAAGGCTGTATCCTTTTGGTGTTAGCTGGTTCATGAGCACCGTGTCTGTGTCTGTTAGCCAAGTTTCTGTTATGCATAGGATGTCAATCTTTTTGGCTGTTATCAGGTTCTAGAGCATGTGGTATTTTTTTCTGACTGAACGAGCATTTATCAATGAAATGGAGAGGGGGTTGCAGTTCGGGGGGTTGTGGATGTGGATTGGTGTGTGTGGTGTGTGGGTGTTGTCCCATGTGGGGAGGGGGTTGTGGATGGTTGTGGTTTGGATGGTTGTGGTGTTTGGCCAGGGTGGGTTGGAGAGTATGTCTGTGGGGGAGGGGTAGAGGGTCAGGAGTGGTGTTAGGAGGTAAATAGGGGCTAGAAAGGGTGGCATGTTTTGTAGGCGTACCTTGGTGTGCAGGGCTGTGCTGTGTTTCTGCGCTGGTTTCTTGGTGTGTTGAGGGTCCTTGTTCTGTGTTGTCTTGTGGCTGGATGTCTCTTGCCGCAGTTCTGTTGGTGGGTCTGTTCTTTTTTATTTTGTTTCCATTTCTGCTTTGTGTGCGCCTCTGTGCCGCACCTAAGGGCCACGCCAAAGGGCCCTCTGGCGAGGCCCTCAGGCACGGGCCCTCAGGCGTGGGCCCACAAGGTGCAGACGCGCCCTGCAGGGGCGCCACTTTTAAAGTGTCCTGTGCTGTGCTGCCTGCTTCGTTGCTCCCACTGCCCCGATTGGGCAGGAGCTTCTGAGCAGGAGGATTTTCTGCTCAGGCACTCTACCCCGATCAGGGGAGCTGTGGAGGTCTGCGGGGTGAAGGGTGGCTGAAGCGGCTGCCCGTTAGCAGGGGCGCCGCTTTTAAAGTGTCCTGTGCTGTGCTGCCTGCTTCGTTGCTCCCACTACCCCGATTGGGCAGGAGCTTCTGAGCGGGAGGATTTCTCGCTCAGGCGCTCTACCCCGATCGGGGGAGCTGTGGAGGTCTGCGGGGTGGAGGGTGGCTGAAGCGGCTGCCCGTTAGCAGGGGCGCCGCTTTTAAAGTGTCCTGTGCTGTGTTGCCTGCTTCATTGCTCCCACTGCCCCGATTGGGCAGGAGCTTCTGAGCAGGAGGATTTCCCGCTCAGGCGCTCTACCCCGATCGGGGGAGCTGTGGAGCTCTGCGGGGTGGAGGGTGGCTGAAGCAGCTGCCCATTAGCAGGGGCACCGCTTTTAAAGTGTCCTGTGCTGTGCTGCCTGCTTCGTTGCTTCCACTGCCCCGATTGGGCAGGAGCTTCTGAGCGGGAGGATTTCCCGCTCAGGCACTCTACCCCGATTGGGGGAGCTGTGGAGGTCTGCAGGGTGGAGGGTGGCTGAAGCGGCTGCCCGTTAGCAGGGGCGCCGCTTTTAAAGTGTCCTGTGCTGTGCTGCCTGCTTCGTTGCTCCCACTGCCCCGATTGGGCAGGAGCTTCTGAGCGGGAGGATTTTCCGCTCAGGCGCTCTACCCCGATCGGGGGAGCTGTGGAGGTCTGCGGGGTGGAGGGTGGCTGAAGCGGCTGCCCGTTAGCAGGGGCGCCGCTTTTAAAGTGTCCTGTGCTGTGCTGCCTGCTTCATTGCTCCCACTGTCTTAACTAGGTTGCTCCCATTAGTCTTAAATAGGTTACCCTGTAGCTTCATTGCATGCCCTAGTCTTTCTATATTTTGATGGTGTAAACAATCAACTTACATTTACCTGGTCCACTCCATTCATTAATTTATAGACCTCTATCATATCTCCCCTCAGCCGTCTCTTTTTCAGGTTGAAGAAACCTAACCTTTTTAGCCTCTCTTCATAGGGGTATCCTTGCATCCCCTTTACCATTTTGGTGGCACTTCTCTGTACCATTTCTAATAATGCTATATCCTTTTTAATATACAGTGACCAGAACCGCACACAGTATTCCTTTCCTTATGATACCTAGCATTCTATTTGCCTTCTTGGCCACCGCTGCACACTGGGAGGAGGGTTTTAGCATGTTATCCATGATGATGTCTAAATATTTTTCCTGGGTGATGGTTCCAAATGTGGAACCTTCATCGTGTAACCATAGTTTGGATTGTTCTTTCCTAGGTACATAACTTTGCACTTGTCCACATTAAATTTCATCTGCCATTTGGATGTCCAGTCTTCCAATTTATCAAGATCTTCTTGCAATTTTCCACAATCCTCATGGGTTTTAACAACTTTGAATAGTTTTGTGTCATCTGCAACTTTGATAACCTCACTCGTTATTCCCATTTCCAGGTCATTTATGAATATGTTAAAAAACTGCGGACCCAACACAGATCCCTGGGGTACTCCACTATTCACCTTTCTCCATTGGGAAAATTGGCCTTTTAGCCCTACTCTCTGCTTTCTATCTTTTAACCAGTTCCTGATCCATAATAGTTCACTGCCTCCTATCCCATGATGTTTTAATTTTGCCAAAAGTCTCTCACGAGGGACTTTATCAAAGGCTTTCTGAAAGTCCAGATACACTATATCAACCAACTTACCTTTGTCTACCTATTTATTCACACCTTCAAAAAAACATCACAGATTAGTAAGACAAGACCTTCATTGGCTAAAGCCATTTTGGCTGTCTCCCATTAAGCCATGACTATCTACATGTTCAGTAATTTTGTTCTTTATAATGGTTTCTACCATTTTTCCCTATACTGACATCAGACTCACCGGTCTGTAGTTTCCTGGATCACCCCTGGAACCCTTTTAAAAAATTGGCGTTACATTGGCCGATGATTTTAATGATAGTTCACAGATTACTAATAGTAGGTCTGCAATCTCTTATTTCAGTTCTTTCAACACCCTTGGATGGATGCCATTGTTCCTGACCCTGGATGGTATGCTAACGTAAAGAAAATTGAGGTACACAATACTGATCCACAGGCTGGCATTGAATCTGCAACCATGCACCCGTACACACAGTGGCCTTAGGGTTTGTGCCACAGAGCAGCAGTAGATGTTAGTGCAAGCATGAGTAGTTAGGTGTCTGTTAGATGGTGCATGTGGGCATGACTTGGTGTGTTCATTTGTGCAATTAGCTGTCTGCAGGCTCTGTGACATACTGCGATGCTTCATGGGCGGTTGCATTGTTGAGTGATAGTTTGGAAATATGAGAGTTTCCTTGGACAAAAGTGTAGGTGATGGGGCCCAGGAGAAGTGTGGAAATAGGATGAGAGTAACAGGTGGTGAGTTGTTTTGAGGAAAGATGGTGTGTGCTTCCCTCCTCAAAGATCTTAGCTGTGTGTGAAAGAGGGACAGAGGTGGGCCTTGAGTTAGTGGTGAGTAGGGGAAAGTGGGGAGATGGCAGACCTCATAGGGACTGATGTATGATCTTGTGCATCTTGTAAGGAATGCTGACAGCCAGGGCTTGCCCATCATGGCCAGAGAAGGGGGGGGGGGAGGGTTGGGAGTCAGAGCCACGTTGCGAGGAGAGGAGATATTAATGAAAGGACATGCCATCCCACTGTCAGTGACAGCTGTCGGATGGTACCTGTCACACCCCACCATATCCCAGCAATTTCCAGCTGCAGGCTGCACACACTGCAGCACAACCCACTAATTCACACAGCACTGACATGGAAGCATGGTGACAGTAACGCTGCCAGCATTCACTACCACCTGCATGTGTGTGTGCTCCCACAGTCTCTGCAGTGTCATATCATGCTTCTTAGATGAGCACCCTAAGCAGCTTTCCTGTCACCTTCCTGGACCCACAGGCCCCATGGTGCCATTCACTTGACACCTCCTTTGATACACAGCACCACCCATGTGTCACCCCTTTGCCACATTAGCACCATCAAACTATTGCTCTGTCATAGTAGGGCACTATGCTGTTG
Organism: Ichthyophis bannanicus; assembly: GCA_033557465.1. Classification (NCBI taxonomy): domain Eukaryota; kingdom Metazoa; phylum Chordata; class Amphibia; order Gymnophiona; family Ichthyophiidae; genus Ichthyophis; species Ichthyophis bannanicus. Next base: position 953,604,971 of record CM066032.1, read on the forward strand.
CTGCTAAGTGAGCACTACTATCACTAACTTGGGCTACCCTATCTGTGTGCCACAATGTACACATTAAAATGGTCTCTCTTGCTTCCAAAAGGTGCATTTCTGCGAGGTTTTGATCTGTGTTAGGCTTCCCAGCATTAAGGTGCCTTTTGGCAGGTTGCACAACCGGCGTTAGGGGAGCACGCTTCATTAACACCGCCTCCTCACCTCATTAATGACCATTCTCCCCCCAACCATTGATGCCTACTCTGCTTAAAGTGCACTTTATGCTGCTGATGCCTTTACCGTGCATTAAAGCAGCATTTTCACGGCGTTAAGGGCGCATGTGTGCTGATAAGGTGTGTTAATGGCACACTTACCCTTAAAAGTATATGTAAATGCTGAGTGCCTTCCGACTTCACAGAGTGTTGCAACCTATAAAATACAGCAGGAGCTCCATAAATAATGCACAATATATTAAGGTTAACATTATAAATTTTATCCTCCACAAAATAGATATGATTTATGGTTTCTTAAAATTTTCTATACCACTGTCCCATAAATGTTTTATTATAAAATCTACAGAGAAATTATGCATTGTCCCCTTCAAAGTAATCCCCCCCCCCCCCGAGTTAATGCACTTCTGCATTTGCTTCTGCCACGTACGGAAACACTCGGTAAAATCCTCCTCCTTGAGGTCCCTCAGCTCCCTCATCACAGTGGCCTTGATCTCTTCTGCAGAGGTGAAATGAGTTCCTTTGAGCACAGCCTTCAGCCTGTGGAAGAGCCAGAAGTCACACGGTGCGAGATCTGGGAAATAAGGAGGGTGGTCGGGAGCTGTGATCTGTTTGTTGGCCAAGAACTGCCTCACACTGAGCACGATGTGTGCGGGCATGTTGTCATGGTGTAGCAGCCATGATATGTCTCTCCACAGAGCCCACCTGTTGAGCTGAACCCAGTCATGGAGGTGATTGAGGACCTGCTGGTAGAAGTACTGGTTGACTGTCTGAACCTCAGGCATGAACTCATGATGGACCACTCCCTTCTGGACAAAGAATGCGATCAGCATGACCTTGATCCTTGATATGGACATGCGCGCCTTCTTGGATCTGGGTGTCAGTCGAATCTTCCACTGCAGCCTCTGTCTCTTGATTTATAGGTACTTAAAAATCTTAAAGGAAAGGAGCTGCTCTCTGGTGCAGCTCATTATCCAAATCAGTCATACATTAAGGACCTGAGATTAATTAAGCTTCAGGTGAACAGGATATATAAAATGTATTAGGTACACTTTTATTAGTATAAGTATCCATAGCAACCCTTAGTAAGTAAAGAACTTAAAGATCTAAACACAAGCTTAAAATTAAGATGCAGACAGCAGTCCAGCAGCGAGATGGGGGCTTTTCAGTCTTTGCATTGAGTGTCACATGTATGATTTTCTCCCAGTTGGTGAGAGGTCTTACGTGTGCACTAGGTGCAAGGAGCTCTTTGCTCTCAGGGAATGAGTCCATTCTCTAGAGGCTAGAGTAGCAGACTTGGAAGACATAAGAAAGACAGAGAGGTACATAGATGAGACCTACAGGGATATAGTCCTGAAGTCCCACCTCCAGTTTGGCAGCATCCCTGTTGCCATAGAGGAGAGAGTCACGTGACAGGAGAGCATCACCCTGGTTTGGGAGGAAGTGATCCTGTAACTAGGACCTGTCCTCCAGGTGATGTAAAACCCTCTCGCACTGAGGAAATTTCTCCAGGACCATGTGCCCATGAGGGAAAGGTTAGGACAGGCATTATAGCTGGTGATTTGATCATTAGGCATGTAGATAGCTGTGTGGCTGGTGGACGTGAGGATTGCTTGGTAACATGCCTACCTGTACATCCAGTGTTCTATCCAAAGCTCATCCCCACGACAGATGTCAGGTCCAGTAAAGGTCTTACTGACAAGCCTCTTTGGTTTCTTAGTAGCCCTCCTACTCCTAGGAATATGTCTTGCCTGTATTATGAAGTGTTGTGCTTCATACATGGCTAAAACCACGAATACTATTGCAGTTCTCAAATTGCAAAGTGTTCCTAGTACTGGATATTTACTCCATGAAATGCCCTTTTATGAAGAATGTGGTTCGGAGCAGAACCAAAGGGAGGACTGTGGAAAAGGGCTAGTCAGGCCAGGTCTCAAAACCAAATTGGATACGATAAGAGAATTGGATTAATTAGCTTCTGATACACTAACTTATGCCATTATGGTTCACCCGGTATATGGAAATTTGGATTTAATGGACCCAGAAACGGACAGTGACTCTGGATCTATACTGGACATAGGAATTGGCAGCGTTAGCAGTGAATCTATAACTGAAACAGGACTGTAGAAACTAGCTGTAGGTGACATATATGCTCATAGGAATTTACAGGCCAAGCTGCAGTGAAATTAAGAGCTTTCCTCTTTAAAACTATCCTTCTGCTTCTAATAGTTGTTTCACAGAATTAGCAAATAGACCATATGTGTACATAGGCTAGTTCCCTAAAAATCAATAGAACAAATAAGTACATCCTCTTTTATCCTGCAACATGATAGGCTAAAGGATTAGCTAGGTCGGCATGATCTTTTTAGAGAACTAGACCTTAGGTCAACATATAACTGGAAATTAAACAAAGCTTAAATAAATAGTAGAAAGTCAGCAAATATCATGAGTAACTAATTAGCTTCTGCTGTATGGTAGAAATACAGCGACACCTATTGAGTCTAGTGAATATAGTAATAACCTTGTAACTTCTGCTTTTATGTAATTTGGCACAGATATCAGCAATTCTATTTCAGATATGTACTTTTGTAACCCGAATATCACCAGACGTTAATTAAAAATTAACTGTGTCAGCTGATAATCCTCAATAAAAAACTGGGACTCTGCGGAGAAATCTTTGAAGAAACTCAGATGGAGAGGCCTGATTTTAGGGCGCCATGATTTCTTCCATACAGAGCTTTGTAGCACTTAATTAATTAATTGCGTCTTGTTTTTTCCTTCCTGTTAAGAGGTTACAGATAATTATAAAGAATCAAGGTTTAGTGAAGGAGTGCAGACCCTAAGAGAGTGAGGGTTCTTCACTTCTTTGTCTTTCATTTCGAGCCTAGTAGACCATGTGATCACCAAATGCAAAGTGCCCAATGCCAGTCCATTTGAGTTTGCTGATCCCCAACAGGTCAAGTTGTACATGTTCCAAATGACAGAGTTCCAGAAGACTTATGGGATGACATCAAGAAGGTTGTGTTGGAAGAAAGTACAAAATCTTTGCAAAAGGTGAAAAGCAAAATGGCCAAAATAGATGACCTATGAAACTCTGAAAATTGCTCAGAAACACAGAGAAGCTAAAACCAGAGGAGAAAAAGAGGCAAAAACAGAACTCAACAGAGATTTCCAACGTGCAGCAAGATAAGACAAGGAGAAGTACTACAATGTTGCATGCAAGGAAATAGAAGCAGAAACTGTTAGAGGAAGAACAAGATCACCTTTGCTAAAGCTATGAGAGTTAAAGAGAAAATTCTAGCCTCGAATTGGAAAGTTACAAGATGCTCAAGGATCCATGTTGAATGATGCTGGGAATATCAAGAAAAGGTGGAATGAATATGCAGGGTAATTATATGATAAATATCAAGTGGACGAACAGTTGTTTCCACCTGTACCTTATGATCCAGAACCATTGGTTTTATTTTTATTTATTTAGACAGTTTTTGTATACCGCTTTATCCTTCAATCAAAGCGGTCACGACACGCGGGGATATGAGACACATACACTTATACTTACAGGGAACATGGGCTATGGAGGGTTAAGTGGCTTGCCCAAGGCCACAAGGAGCATCTGTGGGACTAGAAACCCCAGTCCTTCTGGCCCAAGGTTGCTGTCCTCTAGTGGGATTTGAACTCCTGACCTTCCGGCCTGAAGTACCTTGCCCCAACCACTAGGCTACTCCTCCCTATTGGTGATGAAAGAAGAAGTTGAAGCAGCATTGAAAGCCTTATCAAGGAACAAAGTACCAGGCATTGATGGCATTCCCATTGAAGTATTAAAGCAAGCTGAAGAAACTGTTACCATACTTACAAAGCTCTGCCAGGAAATTTGGAAGACAACATCATGGCCAACTGACTGGAAAAGATCTGTGTTTATACCAATATTGAAGAAAGGTGGAAATTATCACACAATCTCTCTGATCCCACATGCCAGCAAGGTTCTACTCAAGATTCTACAGCAGAGACTACAACCATACCTGGAACAAGAACTGCCTGAAGTGCACACAAGGTTCAGGAAAGGACGCGGATAAGAGATGGATCCTTGAAAAGACAAAAGAATATCAAAAGGAAATCTGTATGTGTTTTATTGCCTGCAGCAAGGCCTTTGACCATGTAAACCATGAGAAACTCTGGGCCACATTAAGAAGCATAGGTATACCAGAAAACCTGATCATTCTCTTGCACAACCTTTACATTGATCAAGAAGCAATAGTTCAAACGGAACAAGAAGAAACAGAATGATTTAAAATCAGGAAAGATGTACAAGAAGGCTGCGTACTTCCCCCTACCTGTTTAACTTATATGCAGAACAAATCATCAGAGAAGCAGGACTGCATGAAGACAACTGAGGTGTGAAGATTGGTGGAAGACTCATTAACAATCTTCGCTATGCTGATTATACCACATAATTGGCTGAAAGTGAAGACAATCTGAAACATTTGCTCCTCAAGATCAAGGAGCATAGTCTTAAAATGGGTCTGCACCTTAATGTAAAGAAGACAAAGATACTGACAACTGGCAAAATCAAGTTTATCATTGATGGAGAAGAAGTTGAAATAGTGGACAACTTTAACCTACTTGCACCAACTATCAATAAAGAAATGACAAGCAGTCAAGAAATCAGATGACGCATTGCTCTTGGCAGAATGACTATGAAGGACCTAGAAGAGATTCTCAAGAGCAGAGATGTCTCTCACCATACAAAGATTCAACTCATTCAAGCCATGGTATTTTCAATAACGTCTTATGGATGCGAAAGTTGGACAGTGAAAAAGATAGACAGGAAGAAAATTGACGCCTAGATTTCAACTTTCATACTTTAGACACATCATGCGAAGAGAGAGATCATTAGAGAAAGACATCATGCTTGGCAAGGTAGAAGGTCAATGCAAAAGAGGAAAGTCAGCAATGAGATGGATCGATGCAATAACAGCAGTTATATGTGCCACCCTGTCAACAATGAACCACCTGACTGAAGACTGAACCACAGTTTAGGCCATCTATCCAGAGGGTCACCATGAGTCGATACGACTTGATGGAACTTAACAACGACATTTAAACTCTTCCATCTTATTTTTTAGACTTCTAGCATTTGCATACAAGCATTTTAGAGATTGTATTTTATTCATATTAATCTGGTTATTGGTAGGCAGGGGCAATTTGGAATTTTTAAACTCTGTCTGTTCTGTACTTAAGGGCATTTGGGTTACTTTTGTCTTTATTAGAACCTCTCTATAGATATGCCCTAACTTCAGTCTTTTGCTAGTATCCTTCAAGGATGCATCATTCCAAACCATGCACTCTGGTTTCTATCTCATTTTTAAGGGTTAATTTTATTTATGTATTTATTTATTTATTTGTTTGTTTGTTTAGCAACATTTTTATACTGCTGTATCTACAAGCTATGGCAGGTAACATGGAACAATAAACCAAACATTTTACATTGAACATTTGTTAAGAGTTAAATTAACTGAATACATCATAACTAGTTACATCAAACTTAACTGACTGAGGCATGAGTATATACAAAGAGTTATGTTGGTGCTACGGAGGTTTCAGGTGAGGATGTGATGGATGGGGAAGTAGTTCAGAGTCTGTGCCAAAGAATTCCAAGAAGAGGGTGGTTTTTAAGTTATGCCGGAATTTGGCGAGGTCTAGAGGGCTCGTATTTCTGGAGTGAGGATGTTCCAGATGACGGGGAATATGTAGATGTTGATGAGGATAAAGCGGAACTGCTTAACAAATATTTTTGTTCTGTGTTCACAGATGAAGAACCGGGAGCAGGACCTCAGAAAACATCCACAAACAGGAACAGAAGCAAGGGGCATTTTGAACAATTTTCAGAAGACTGTGTTCATGAGAAACTAGCTAATCTTAAAGTAAACAAAGCAATGGGAATGGATGGGATACACCCTAGAATACTGAGGGAATTGGGGACGTTCTAGCAGCTCCACTGACTGAGCTTTTCAATGCCTCATTGGAGTTGGGAGTGGTATCAAAGGACTGGAGAGAGGCATATGTGGTCCCTTTACACAAAAGTGTAAGTAAGGCCGGTTAGTTTAACTTCGGTGGTGAGTAAAGTATTGGAAGCGCTGCTGAAAGAGAAAATAGTGAGGTTTCTGGAATTCAGCAGATTACAGGATCAGTGGCAGCATGGATTAACCAGAGGCAGGTCTTGTCAGACAAATCTGATTGATTTCTTTGACTGGGTGACCAGGGAGTTGGATCGAGGGAGAGCCCTAGATGTGGTGCATTTAGATTTCAGTAAAGCCTTTGACACCGTTCCTCACAAGCGACTAATAAACAAACTGAGCACCCTAGGGATGGACCTTAAAGTTACTGCTTGGGTTAGAAATTGGTTGAATGGGAGGCGACAAAGGATACAGGTAAATGGAACTCACTCTTAGAGGAAGGAGGTTACCACTGGTGTGCCCCAGGGATCTGTCCTTGGTCCGACTCTTTTTAACATCTTTGTTAGTGATATAGTGGAAGCACTGTTGGGTAAGATTTGTCTCTTTGCGGATGATACCAAAATCTGCAATAGAGTAGACACCCAGGAAGGTGTAGATAACATGAGGAGGGATCTAGCTAAGCTTGAAGAATGGTCTTGAATTTGACAGCTGAGATTTAATGTTAAAAAATGTAAGGCCATGCATTTGGGCTGTGGCAATCCAAGGGAGCAATATATTAGGGAGTGAAGTACTTTTGTCCACTAAAGAAGAGCGGGACCTAGGCGTGATTCTGTCTGATGATCTTAAAGTAGCTAAACAGGTAGAAAAGGCGACAGCAAAAGCTAGAAGGATGCTTAGGTGCTAATGGCCAGCAGAAGATTGGAGTTCCTCTGTATAAGTCCTTGGTGTGACCCCATTAGGAGTTTTGCGTGCAATTCTGGAGACCGCCCCTTCAAAAGAATATAAACAGACTGGATTCCATACAGAGGGTGGCTACTAAAATGGTTAGTGGTCTTAATTATAAAGCATATGAGGACAGACTTAAGGATCTTAATATGTCCACCTTAGAGGAAAGGCGCGATAGAGGTGATATGATTGAGATGTTTAAATACCTCCATGACATAAATGCACAGGAGGAGAGCCTCTTTCGACTGAAAACAAGCTCTGCTATGAGGGGACATGGGATGAGGGTGAAAGGGAATAGATTCAGGAGTGATATGCGGAAATCTTTCTTTATGGAAAGAGTGGGGAATTCATGGAATAGTCTCCCGGTGGAGGTGGAAGGGATGAGGACAGTATCTGAATTAAAAGATGTATGAGAGAAACACAGAGGATCTCTAAAGGAAAAAAAGGGGACTGTTGTAGTGGTTGATATGGAAGGACAGACTAGATAGGCCATGTGGTCTTTTTCTTTTGTCATGGTTCTGTGTTTCTATGGCAACAGAGGGCTGTCAGACTGAAGGTAGGCCTTCAGTACTATGTCCTTGTAGGTCTTGCCTTCCTTATGTCCTCCAAGACTGATACTCTAGCATCCAGAGATCGGACTCGTTTTCTGAGAGCAATGGCCTCCTTAAACCTAGTGCACATGTAAGACCCTCACCAACTGGGAGAAAATCATACATGTGACATAATGCAAAAGACTGGAAGTCCCTGCTGGACTTCTTTTTTCTTTTTTTTTAATTTTTATTTATAAAGTTTCCAAAAATTACAACAAATCGGAAAACATAAAGGAAAATCAAGAAATATCACAAATAATCTCCTTTGAAAGAAAAAAAAAGACAGGATGAAGTCCACATTACGGGAACTGACTGTGATCATATAATAGGAACAATAAATAAAATGCATCTACATACATTTAACAGAAATCAGAGCAATATCTTGCCCATCTATGAAGGCGTATAACAAATCACTCACCCTGAATTGCCCCAGACACCGCCTGGCGATCAGAAATAAAACGTCCTAAATGAGAGCTATCAGTAAACACATAAGATGCACCCTGCTGGACTTCTGTTTGAATTGTGTTTATTTTTTTTTATTAGGATTGTTGATATATATACAATACCAAAGAGCAAAAGAAATGTAATCATCCACAAAAGATTATAAACATTAAGGAAATACAACAAAACAGGTATTAGTCCACGTCACGGGGAGTATAAAACAAAAAAAAAGAAAACAAGCTCTAGAAAACCAAAACAAGAATTGACTCAAAAATGAACCAACCCCTATCTACTCATAGTCTCAATATTCAAAAACCACCCAACAATGGCCCATAGGCAACAACCAAGCTTAATTAATCATTCAATTCTTTTTCTTTATCTAGCAAAAATTTCTCTAAATCAAAGGGAGTCACAAATACATAACGTTGTTGCCCGAAAGAAACTAAGCATTTAGAAGGGTAACGGAGGTAAAAAGAGGCACCTAAAGCAAGTGCCCTAGCTTTCAATGCCAAAAAAGATTTCCTCCTGACTTGAGTAGTATGAGAGACATCTTGAAAAATTGCTAGAGTATCACCACAAAACAAAGAATCATTCTTTTTAAAATGTGCCTTCAAAACATCAATTTTGCCTCCCTCCGATAAAACGGTAACAAGAAGAGTAGCTCTGGTTGAGATAGCATCCTTTGAATCCTCAAGGAAATCTGTGAGGTTCAGAGACTGTCCCTCAACTGCAAAGTTTAAGGGTTCTCCTGCCTAACTTTGGTAGGAATATAACACAACAAAAACCATAGTGTCTGCATTAGTCAGGGACAATATTTCCTTTAAATATGTATGCAGAAGAATTAAGGGGGACAACAAGTGAATACAAGAAAAATTAAGTATATATAGATTCTTATTTCTAGCCACATTTTCAAGTGTCTCAATTTTCTGAGGTCATAATAAAATGTCCTTAATTGATAAAACATGAACGGTTTGAAGAATCTTAACCTGAGCATCTATTGCTTCTGAACAAGAGTTCAGTGGCCCAACCTTTAACTATAAATCATGAAGTTTTACAACAGTGTTCCTGGTAACTTTGCATAGCCTAGGAACAGTATCCAATAATATCTGCTCAGTATGTTTAATAACCTGCCAAATATCTAACAAAGTCACTGAATCCCCCTGAACATACTCGGAAGGCATGGGGAACTCCTTCCATGGTACCTCCTGTGGGAGCCCAACTTCTACCTGGGAACTGTGATCCAAAGGAGGGGTCAAACTGGAGAGGCCTAAGGGCCCAGGAGGGGCAAGCAAGAAACAGTACCTGGATCTCGTAATGTAGACATTGGGAGCAGATGTTTATCCATGGGGCCTGCTGTAGATGGAGGCAATCTAGCCTTCTTATGTTTCCATCCAGGCATAGTTTACAAACACAGCAGCTCCTACAGTGCTCCTAAGGGGCACCCAAGGGGCATACATGCCCCTTTAGATATGCCTCTTAGGAGATGCCCCCGCTACACACCTACTGCCATGCGCCTAAAGGAACAACACAGGACTTTATATGGCTTGCAGCTGACGTTGGCATGTGGTGCCCCAATCGGTCCTGAAGAAAACAGTAAAATCAGCACTTCCCAAGCCCTCCGGTGTGTGCAAGGCTGGAAACAGACTCCCATGCATTTTAATTTTAAGGTTTTGTTTAGGTATTTAAGATGTTTACTTACTTAGGTTTTCTGGGGATTCTTAAACTAATACAACTATACTTAATGTGTTTAATGAACTTTGCTTACCTCAAGATTATTTAATCTCGGGTCCTTAATTAATTTATTCCTGATGAGGATAGCCAGCAGCACCTGAAAGAGAATATGGGTACCTCCTTCCCTTTAATAGGTTTAAAAGCCTACAAACCTAAGATTATACCTGGGATGGGTGGGAGGGAAAGAAGACAATAAAAGCTGGCTTCCTACATAGTGCCCTGACCTGTGCTTCTAAGGTAAAGTCTTACTAATTTCCTGTGTGATTCACACAGCCCTTGGTTTGATAGAGGGACCTTTCAAATTGCCTCTTTGATCTGTCACTTGCCTTTAACACCTATTTGAGACAACTTCACAGATCGTTTGCCTCCTAACTGGAAGGCCTCTTTGTAAATGTCTCTAGAAACTAGTTTATTTCTTTCTACTCAGAGACTATTCATTCTACTTGTATGTTAAGTTATACTCTGAATTGATTTAAATGAAAAACGTTCTCTAGAAACAAATTTATTTCAGTGATTATTTACTCTAGTTTGCTTTCTAAGCTGTATTCTGATTTGATTTAAACGAAAAACTCTCTCATGGGTACTAAGACCTGACCAACTCAGCAAAAACACTGAATTCTAAAATGCACAGATTTATCAGCTTTAACCCAAGAAATTCCCATTTTCTCCATGATTTAGAGTATACATATCTATTTCCAACTATAGTAGTCCCTTTTGGTAGTCCTTGGATGACCTCTCAGGCATGCTGTGCATGCCACCATGGTCTGTATGTTCTGAGTGTAGACATGTAGAATGCATGGCTTAGGTACTGTTAACAATGACAAATGTGCCAAGGCACCCCAGATCCAATGGCAGTTATGCTGTAGTGTTAAGTATCATGGTGCGACAATAGTCTTTGCAGCGCACGGCCACCATGCATGGGTTGTCTGGGTCCTATGAGCGTTATGAACAACTAGCAATATGGGGTGTTGTTGGTGTACAGCCACTGTGTGTGCCCATCTCATCAGGGAGCTGGTCTCCTGATTGCCAATGTACCTTGGCAAGTTACATAAAGCAGGAATGCAGGTAATATGGCCACTTCTGAGGCAATGGAGAATGGTTGTATGTGGCCAGGGATCAATGTTGTGCAAGTGAGATGCAAATCTGGGTCCCTTGCTTCCCATATTGTGCTCTATCCAGTTGGCCCTAGGAAATGTGGTGTTCAATGGTGTATGGAGCCCTATGAAGTGGCTGCTGTGGATTTATTTAACACATTTTTTATACCAGTTTATTATTTCAGTCAAAGCAGTTGACATTGTAACTTAAACTTGGTAATGTACATTAAACAGGGGCATTGATAACTTGTATTTTTCTGAGGCAATAGAGGGTTAAGTGACTTGCTCAAGGCCACAAGGAGTACTAGTTGGAATTGAGCCCTGGTCATTTTGTTCCTAAGCCAGTGCTCTAACCATTAGGCTACAACTCCTCTTTCTGTGGCTTTGATGTAACTGACATGGAACTCTGTATCTTCCAGGAAATGGCAGCCTGCATGAGAAACCCACATTTCTCCAATGGCGATCTATGCCTCCTCACCTGGCTAATTGCTCCTAGGCAGTGGAACCTGTTCCCCTCTGTTGGGTTGAGGCATGACTGGGCATGCATGATGAGGGCCTGAGAATGTCTGTACCGGCATTATCTGCACTCAATAGATTACTTGTGCACGGTGAGTCTTTTGCAGCAGGGAATGTCCCAGTCTCACATTGCCAGTGCTCCTTGACTGCACCCGTAGCACATATGACACCCACAGAGTCAGAGAGTAGTCTAGTGGTTAGTGCATTGGCTGAGCAACCAAAGTTTGAGTCCCACTAGCATTCATTGTAGCCATTTCCAGTTTACTTGACCCTCTTTTGCCTCTGAGAAGAGAGCTGTCCAATACTTCCAGTTACACTGCTAAGCAAGCTGATGGATTACCAGAAGCTAGCATTGCCTGGAAGGCATTCTTAAGTGTATTTTATTTGGTTTTCATTGCCATAGTGCATAGTTGATTATGTATGTGAATGTGGAACATTGATGATGCAACCTCTTGTTACATGCCCATCCCCCAATGGCCACAAGGTGAACTGATGGGACATGATTCCAGTTTCAGGCCTCACATGCTACTGCTCTTGCCATTGTACAATGTTTCGCTTCTTCCCCACCTTCCTCTTGGACACTGTGATGTACCACGGTTGCCCATTGGCTCTAGATGTGGCCGGCAGGCTGCATCCAATCCTGGCTTTACCCCACTGCATGCAGGCATATGTCTTTCTGCATTCCGCATATGACATGTGACATGCTAGACTATTGGGCCCTGCTTGCAATGGGCTACACCCAGGACTGGGGCAGAGCTGGTGTGTGCATATGGAGTGACTTTGCAATCCCATCAGGTACTGATATATGTGCACACCTAGTATATATCCATGCTGTGGCTGTTATGGGACACAGACTGGATTCATTGGGTTGCACCCATCTATGGGCCAATCCTGCCCTGTAGTATCTTGGTTCTTCCACGTATGCCTTCAGTTTTTTGAGCTGTATAGGTATCATATGTACACTGGAATTACCTCAGCGGCCATTGTTCTATCAGTGGAGGCCTTGGCATGCACTGCTGTGACCATCCAGGCCACAGGGTTCCTGGCACATGGCAGGGTCTGTCTCCAATCCTGCCTTTGGGGTACTGCATGCATCAACCTACTGTTCTATGTCTAGGGTTGTCAACTGTGTCTAGAGTTGGGGGGGGGGGGGTCAACATGATCCAACCCTGGTTTTGCCTTAATGGTTGCATGTACTGACTATCTGGATGTCCTTGGAATATACAGCAGGGGCCACACAACCATATGTTGGTGACCCCAGCAATGGATGCCCTTCAATCTGTTTATACATCAGCTGTGCTGTGGATTGTCTGACAGCCACACAATGCTGGTATGCCCCCTCCACTGAGGAAGCTTGACTGGCTCTGTATCCATTCCCATACCACTAGCCAATGTCTGCCTGTCAGTGTGATTATTCTACTGCTTCTCAGTACATCTCCTTTCTCATCTCTTCCTACTCCCCCTCTTCAGGAGTTCCACTCTTCAGGCATATATCTTCTATCTGTGCCCTTGTCTTCTGCCATATCTGATCTTTGTCCCTTCCACTTTGCTGCTCCATAACATACTCCCTGGGTCATTGCATCAGGTGTCATCTCTGGCCCTTTTCACATGCAGCTGGTGAACACCTCTCAGTGACACCACTTTATGCTACTGTGCCACTTGTTCCCCTATGTGTCACCTCATAATCCCCCTAGGCATCCTCAGCTGTTGTATAGCCTAGTTTATCTAGCTTTCTGAGCTCTGATGAGCATGCGCCATCTTTCAGATGTGTCACAGAGTACTGCGTATACCTTAGTGTGCAATACTGGTGCTTTGTAATGCTATTTGTTGCAGTGGTTATGGTTGTGGTGTTTCAAAGGCTGTGGTGACCATCTTCTAATCTGTAGGAATTGTTGTTAGCTATGCTGAGATGCATCACATCATGAGGTACCTTCTCCTCCCAGAGCTAGGAATCTGATGCTTCCTTGTGTTAACAGGTGTGGGTCCCAAAGCTGTTGGTCTAGCAACTGTGCATATATGTCTTATGGCATCACTGGGCTGCAGGACATCTGTGTACAGATGGTTACTACATATGCAGTTCCTTGAGGGCACCAGGAGACATGGGGAGGCCACTGTGTTGGCAGCCCATCTTACTGTACTCTCCATGGGGACCTATATGTATGACATTTCAGCTTTGACGCAGCCCCCTTGTACATTGTGTGACTTGCTGGCCATGTGTAGATGATCATGTCACTGTGTGTTTTCTAGGATGTGACCTCCCTGAGGATGATAACATATATTTCATCTCTCTCCTTTTGACAGCTCCAAGACATGTGGAAGAAGGCCCAGGAGCTGAGGTGCTGCCAGTCAGGGCTACTCACGCAGGTCTTGGATGAGATGGCAGAGCAGCAGGCTGGTGAGTGTCCATACCTTTCATCTCCACACATACACACACATGGAACTGAGGGGGTTGGAATCTGCAGTGGGCTCCTGGCATGTGGACATATGTGTGCATGGTATGATGCAACTGCAATGTCTGCAAATGTTACACACTGCTGATATTGGGGGCCTCATGCCAGGTGACATGGTGTGCTATCCATGCCACTTGTCAGTCTGTGTGATGTGTGTATGTATGTCCAGTGTGGCTAGATATTGTATAGCCTTATTTTATGCTATGGGCCTTTGCAATATGGTCACTGCCTTTGGTGAGGCAGTGACCATATTGCAAAGGCCCATAGCATAAAATTGTTGTTAGCACCCATGTCCACTAGCCTGTGGGATGGGGTTGACCTTCACACAATGTTGCATGGGACCCCATTATCCCAGATAGTCTATTATATTTTAGAGCAGGTTGAAGGTGCATTCCCTTTCACTGTAGGTCCCTGTACTGACTAGACAACACATATGGTATTAGACTCCAGCAACTGTTGACATTTGTGCACACAGCTGACATGAGCCACATGACTTGCATGCCACACATTTTGTCAGTGTTTTCGCTTTAGCCATGCTACTGATCTGAGTGCCATACTAGATGTGAGATCCATGCCCTGATTGTCCTGCAATGCTGGTTGCAGCGTTGTATGTTTAGGCAGATAGGGTTACCATGGCTGATGCCCTGCAACTTGTATGCTGGCTGCATGGACCCTGAACATGCATCATTGTAAAAGCATCCTGCTTGGTTGCATTCAGGTCCTCCCCCCATGGTGGCACTGATCATGTTAGGGAACGTCCATATGCAGCCTCATTCCCAGCGAGCTGGTCTGTCAAGATGCCCATGTTCATTGAGCCATAAAAAGATTGTCCAGCAGGACAGGCTGCCACGGCAGTTGTGGGGAGACATGTTTTTGTAGCTTTAATGCCACTTCAGATGCACATACACACTCCAATGCTTTTAAGGGGAGTGGCGGAGTAGCCTAATGGTTCAAGCACTGGCTTGAAAACTACAAGACCAGGGTTTAATTCCACTAGCACTCCTTGAGGCACTGGGCAAGTGACTAAACCCTCCATTGCCTTAGACAGTTCTTAGCTATCAATATGCATTAAGAAGATTAAGTTATAACATAAACTGCTTTTTTTTTAAATTTATTTAGCTGCATTTATATCCCGCTTTTCACTGGGTCAAAGCGGTTGGGGGATACATTTAACACGAGGGGATATGAGACACATACACTAATACAGGGAACATGGGCAATGGAGGGTTAAGTGGTTTGCCCAAGACCACAAGGAGCACCTGTGGGACTAGAAACCCCAGTCCTTCAGGCCCAAGGTTGCTGTCCTCTAGTGGGGTTTGAACCACCGACCTTCCGGCCTGTAGTACCTTGCCCCAACCACTAGGCCACTGCTCCCTCCTTTTTATATCTCAAGACTTGAAACAGTTCAGAGAAAGCAGAACAAAATGATTTGGAGCCAGCACCAGAAAATATATGAGAAGAGATGTGAGTACCTAAATGTATATACCCTAGAGGCCTGGCAATCTACTTCCGGTGATACTGCCAAGAAAACCCAGGAGCTTCTGGGTCGCCAGGAGTCAGCACTGACTCGAAGGCACACATTGCATTAGAGGAGAGAAGGACAGGAGGAATATACTAAAGACCTTTCAATATTTAAAGGGTATCAATAAACAAACAAACCTTTTTCAGAGAAGGGGAAACTGTAAAACTAGAGGGTATGTGATGATGCTGCAAGGCAATACACTTAAGAGCAACATCAGGAAATACTTTATCACAGAAAGGGTGGTGGATACTTGGGGTGCCCTCCCAATGGAGTTGGTCGGGGGAAAATACAGTGACAGAATTCCTAATGGTATGGGACAGACACAGTGGATCCCTTTATAGCAAGAGGATAAAATCAAAGCTAACTTAAATATCTGTTATTTGAGGGGGGGGGGGTGACCTGTATGGAGCTGCAGTTACAACCACTCTAACCACCTTACTGGGCAGACTAGATGGACCATACTGCTCTTTCTCTGCCATCATATACTATGTAACTATGGTATGTTCAGCTTGTCACAGCAGCATTTCTGGTGTGCAGCAGCCATTGTTGTGTCGCATGTGGCATGCTGTTATTGTGCTCACCACTGTTGCATGAAGGCAGGTACTGTACAAATGTGGTATGCTGTAAGAGAGGACCACATCAAAGGAGATTGTGGCAGCAGCCTTTTTGACCATGCCAGTTTAGTGTTCTACTATGATGATTTATATTGTGTAATCTAATTGTGCTTCTCTTTGGTTTGGTTGATGTGGCAGTGGACATACTGCTGTGCTGCAGTACATGATGTGCTTCTTTATGTTTGCCAAGCATATAATTATTTTCCCACAGGTGCCGGTCCCTCTACTGCTCCAGCCCCGAGGCCACCAGCCAACAAGGGCATCCCCTTCCAGGACCTCCAACTATGAAGCTGGAGAGGTCTTTGAGGGCAAAAAGGAGGAGGAAGAGGCCACAGATATCCCCCTTGAGGTGGCAGAGGTGAAAGCAGGGGACACTGTGGCACCTGCAGCTGCACGCCTGGCTGGGGAGCTGCTGGGCCAGCAGGGAGCACATGCCTCTCAGCCTGATGGACACCATGGTGTCAATGTTATCAGTCCCCCTTCCCACCTTCCTCCCCCTCCCCCAGATCCACAGCCTACAGGGGAAGACAGGGAGAGCCCTCTTCTGGTCCATGTGGCCCTCTGGGTGATATTCCTGCTGGGACTGAGTAACCTCTGCAAAAGCCAGCTCACAGTCATCAGTGGCTTGCCAGACATCATGTTGTTGGCATATGGGGAGCAACACCCATGAGTGCAAGCTGCTGCCTCAGTCTATCTGCTATGCCTGAGACAGAATGCCCATGAGGAGGCAATGGAACAGCAGAGGGTCACCATTGCCCAGCTGTCCAGGAATGTGGAGTTGATGGAGGATGAGATGCAGCACCTCCACCATCACCTCCATGGTTGCTGGACACAGTGGAACATGGAGTTGGAGGAGTCTCCCTGAGGGTCCCCTGCAGCCTGGGGTTCTGCCACATCCCCAACCCCCTTCATGTTCCCCCACCCCCTTGAGCTTCTGGAGGCAGCACTGCTGCATCACAAGACAGCAACACTAGACCAAAGGAGCTGACAAGATTTTGCTTCCTGATGCATGCCTGGGGATCATGATGGACAGCTTTAGGATGGACACATATATCATTCTCGATCTGTTGTTTAATGTTGGCATCTTGGGAAACATGATGGTATGTTATGATTGACTTCAGCATGGTTCATCACACAATGATGCTGACATATGCCGCACATTAACCTGAGGTATTGTTCCCGACTTTGGTTTATGCTCAACATCTAAGGCTTCTCATCTTGGTATCGAACAGCAGTCAGCCAATACTGATGGGTTCAAGTTGGCATGATGCCACTCTTTCATCATCACAATGTCCTGGGGAAACCTTTCCCATTGTTGCATACTGACTACCCCAAGGTTGGTAGGGAAGAGGCCCATTTGCAAATGCAGAAAAGGATTCCTCAGCCACATGTTGCTCTACTTGGATTTAAATGCTTGCAGCATGTTGTCAATGATGTTGTTCAACTTGTATTATTGACAAGCCTCCAGTCCCTCTCCGGGTCACTCAATTATGCCTGTCTTATCAGATGAGACACAGCAGACATATAAGATGCTGATTTTGGATCCATGTTATTTTCCACATCTGGCTTATTCATTGTGCCATCTTCGTCTGCATCATGTGAGCTCCATGTCTCCAATAGCTTCTGTACTGTCCTACTGTCATCATACTGCATTGGTTTCTTAGCATAGGGCAGATTAGGATGCTCAATAGATTGCATATATTATGCGAAGAGGCCGAGTACATTGGTAAGACCCAGGTTATAGGCCGTCACTTGAGCCTTCTGTTCTCGCCATATCATCGGAACTGCAAACTGCCATCGGATTCTGGGTACCTCTGAGGCAAGCTCTGAAATGGACAGCACATGCTGCACAGAATTGGTCAAGATTGCTTACTATACAACTGATACCCAGCTCATACACATTCTTCATAAGTGCAGTCATGCTTCAACTTTGGGACTTAAGCGTGTAATCATTCCAAATGTTGATGTCTGTATCGCATTTGTTGCGACATTTGGGAGACATTTCTGCTGTACTGGATTGTTGTTTCACCCAAATGCTTTCCTGGGAATGGTACTGTGGTGTTCACAGACTGATATCAATATTATGCATATCATGTGTGTCAGACAGCTGCTTTTATGGGCTGTACTGGCAGCATCCATCTTGAGTGAGTATGTCCACGCATACATGACCTGTGGCCTGTCCACTGCACATTGTGATCCTGCACCGTATGCATGCCAGGACTAACCAGAACAACATTGTTTCTAGGCAACCTATGAGTGGACCTCATATATGTGAGACAATCAGAGCTATGGGCATTTGCAAGAAGATGGTGTGTGATTGGTGCAAAGTTTATTTGATCTGGAGCTCCATAGAAAATGCTAACTGGATATTTTTGCCTTGTGATCTATTGACTCCTGCTGTAGAGATTTACTCCAAAGATTTTTTGTTTTTCCATGATCTTATGCCAGGAGGTCTGTGAAACCATATCTACATATGCTATCAGATATTTACCAAGCCTAATCCAGATCCTGGTTGTCCATTTAGTGGATCCTGGCTTTGGAGAACAGTTTGAGAGGGGATAAATGATAATGCTCTTCTTGACCAATATCAACATGGCTTCAGAGTGAATCACAGCATGGAGACCCTTCTCAATTCACTACTTGATAGACTTATTACCGGAATACAGAACATCAAACAAGGCTTCATCCCGCTGTTCATTGACATCTCTGCAGCATTTGATTCCATACCTCACCACCATCTCCTCACCTGACTCTAGGACATTGTTCTAAGTGGCACTACAATCAAATGGTTCCATTCTTACTTAAACGACTGCAGCTAACAGATAAAAATTAGACCTAAGAAATCTCACCCCTTCATAGAAACATAGAAACATAGAAACATGATGACAGAAAAAGACCACATGGCCTATCTAGTCTGTCCTTCCATATCAACAACTACAACAGTCCACTTTTTACCTTTAGAGATCCTCTGTATTGGTCCCATGTTTTTTGAATTCAGTTACTGTCCTCATCTCTACCACCTCCACTGGGAGACTATTCCATGGATCCACTACTCTTTCCGTAAAGAAATATTTCCGCATATCACTCCTGAATCTATCTCCCTTCACCCTCATCCCATGTCCCCTCATAGCAGAACTTGCTTTCAATTGAAAGAGGCTCTCTCTTTGAACATTTATGCTACGGAGGTATTTAAACATCTCAATCATATCACCTCTATCCTGCCTTTCCTCTAAGGTGTACATATTAAGATCCTTAAGTCTGTCCTCATATGCTTTATAATGAAGCCCACTAATCATTTTAGTAGCCACCCTCTGCACCGACTCCATCCTGTTCACATCCTTTTGAAGGTGTGGTCTCCAGAATTGCACACTATACTCCAAATGAGGTCACACCAAAGACTTATACAGAGGCATTATCATCTTCTTTTTTCTGCTAGCCATTCCTCTCCGTATGCATCCAAGCATCCTTCTAGCTTTTGCCGTTGCCTTTTCTACCTGTTTAGCTACTTTAAGATCATCAGACACAACCACGCCTAGGTCCCGCTTTTCTTTAGTGGACAAAAGTACTTCACCTCCTATACTGTATTGCTCCCTTGGATTGCTGCAGCCCAAATGCATGACCTTACATTTTTTAACATTAAATCCCAGCTGCCAAATTCTAGACCATTCTTCAAGCTTAGCTAGATCCCTCCTCATGTTATCTACACCTTCCTGGGTGTCTACTCTATTGCAGATTTTGGTATCATCTGCAAAGAGGCAAACCTTACCCGACGGCCCTTCCGCTATATCACTAGCACAGATGTTAAAAAGAATCGGACCGGGGGGCGGAGCCTGATGCCAAGCAGGACGGTCGCATAGCCCGGAGGCTCCGGAGAGGCCTGACGAGACTCCTGATATAATAGTGCCCAACAGTGGGGGTGATTACTCCTTGAGCGTCCATAGTGAGTTCGGGTAATGGCGGGCCCCAAACCGATCCGGTTGGACTACGCCGGAACATCAAACAGCAGTGCTAAGCGCACCAAGACGGAGCCCCTTTCCCCACATAAAATGGCGGGCGCACGAGATGGGCCCGAGGCACTGCAAGAAGTGCTCGCGGAAATCCGGGGTGTGAAAGATCTTGTGCAGACCAATGGAGAATCGCTGCGGGCTGTGCGAGAGGACATAGCGGCATTGCAAAGTAAGCTCGAGGGGATCTCCCTGCGACAGCACAAAGTTGAGGGAATCCTTGAAGCACATGGTGTCCGGTTGGGAAAGCTGGATAAGGTAGAAAGACAGCTTCATGCGCTTCAGCGGGAGGTGGAAGACGGAAACAATCGCGCCCGTAGGAATAATGTTCGGCTCGTGGGGGTCCCCGAGGGTGCGGAAGGCAGCGATATGAAAGCCTTCCTGTGCAAGTTGCTCCCTGCTGTGCTACAGCTTACCTTCGAGCGCGATCTTAAAATTGATCGGGCGCATCGGGTCCCTTCGACTCCTGCACTTAACCGCAAGGCGCCAAGGCCTATCATCCTTCGGCTGCTGCGATATCACCACGTGGAGCAGATCATGTCGGCCGTGAAAATGCGGGCGGTGATCAATTTTGAAAGCCATCGAATCTCCTTTTATCCGGACCTAGCTAAAGTCACTGTGGAGAGAAGGAAGCGTTTCCTTGCATTGCGACCGCGACTGCAGAGTCTACAAGCGCGCTATGGCCTCATGTACCCGGCTAAAATGCGGGTGACCTTGCACAATCAGACAAGATCTTTTGATGACCCGGAGGCCCTAGCAGTGTTCTTGGACAACAAAGAAGCCGATCAGATGCGCTGAGGAACGGAGTCACTTTTGGATCTTGCCTGTGCTCGATGGGAGACTGAGGGAAGGAGCCCTTTCACAATGTACTGTTGATTGCTCCACTGTCTTTGGGGGGGGGGGGGTTGTGTTCTGTACTGAGATGTTGGCTGCACTTATGCTGTTTAATGGTTTGTGTTAAACACTGAAAACCGATAATTTGTTTAACCTGCTGTAGGTAAGTGCACTTGGGGGCCGCCCCTTCCGGTCCCCGGGAGGTGCTGTTGGTGCAGTACTGCTGAGTTTGAGAGGGGCCTCTCCTGCCTCTCCTGCTGGCACGAGCTCACCATTGGGTATTTGGGTTTAGCTTCTCCTTTGGGGTTTTTCTTTTTTTGCCATTTCAGAATGAGATGCTGTGTTTGTTTTGTTTTTGATCTTTGGGGCTATCTGGGGATGTTACTGGGATCTAGAGTTGCTCAAGGGTTTTACTGTGTGCTTCTTGTGGGATGTGGAACTGTTTATGCCTGTAAAATATTTATTTTGTATGTAAATGGCATCATGTAAAGTCCTATCGCTGAATGTAAAAGGGATAAATAGCCCGATTAAGAGAAAGAAAATCGTAAACTATGCACGGCGGGAAAAAGCTGACCTTCTGTTGCTGCAAGAAACGCACTTGAATCACTTAGAAATCTTGAAACTTAACATTAAGCCTTATCAGGTCATTGCCTATTACCCAGCTGTTTCCAAAAAAATGGGGTAGCGATACTGGTTAAAAAATCCTTGAATGCTTCCGTTTTGGACTCCCGCTCTGATGAGGAAGGGCGCTGGTCCAAAGTGCGGCTCAGGCTTGGGGGGTTGGAACTGGTTGCTCTGTGCCTGTACGCTCCTAATACTGATACCCCTGAATTCTTTGCAACTGTCGCCAAGGAGGCCCAGTTAGATGCCCAGGTGCCTTTGGTCATAGGGGGGGATTTTAACTTGGCCATCGATCCATTAATTGATAGGCAACCCCCGAAGTCCTTTAGGTCTTCGCGGGGGCACACTATGCTTACGCCCTTAATTGCGGATTTGGCCTTAGTCGATATCTAGCGGTTGCTACACCCTTCAGAGCTTGAGTTTACATATTTTTCACCTCCACATCAATCACAATCCAGAATAGATTTTTTCCTAATCTCCAAGTCTTTGACTTCTTGTATAGAAGAGGCGCACATCCACCCTATGCATATCTCGGACCATGCTGCCATTTCCTTTACCCTGCGCACGGATGAGGTTAGAGCTCAGTCAGCAGGTTGGACCCTTGATAGGTCCCTCCTTGACAACTTAGAGTTCCGGGCCGAGATTCAGGGGGCCATTCGGGAATACTTCCAATTTAATTCTCCTCAGGACTCTTCCGGTTGGGCCTGGTGGGAGGGTTTTAAAGCCAACATGCGGGCGATTATCACTAGCTTTCATATTCGGTTGCGGAAGCAACGGGCACAGCAACTGACGGTCCTAGAGGAACAAATCAGGGCCAGGGAGCGGGTGCTGACTCGAAGGCCGGATCCGGGTGTATTGTTGCACCTTCAGCGCCTGCGCTTTCAATTCAATGCAATCTTGAATACCGAAGCCTCCCAGAGCATTCGGACACAGCAAGGGACTTACTATCGGGAGGGCAATAAAGCGGGGAAACTGTTAGCCAATGCTCTAAAAGGCAAATGGGAGGCTAAAAGAGTGGCCGCCCTCCGCGATCCTCAAGGGTGGGGCCTGTTACTGGCGGACGGGGAGATAGGAGAGCTTTTTCGGGATTTTTACGTCCAGCTGTATGAATCAGAGGCAAAATTTTCCCAAGAGAGTTTTGATCAGTTAGTTGCTGATTTGCAGCGGCTGACTTTGTCTGTGGCGGACAGGGAGGAGTTGGAGAGCCCATTTACGGATGCGGAAGTTCAGTATGCGATTAACGCGGTGGCTTCCGGTAAGGCGACGGGGCCGGATGGCTTTCCGGTCGAATTCTTTCGGACTTTCGCAACCGACTTAACCTCTCCGTTGCGCCAATATTTTACTTTGCTGGCTGATGCCAATTCACATGGAGCCTTTTCGGCGGCGAACCTGCTGGTGTTTGAAAAGGCAGGCAGAGACCCCCTATCTCCGGCTAGCTATCGTCCCATATCTCTTCTCAACGCAGATTATAAGATCTTTGCCACTTCCCTGGCCATTCGGCTGTCGGGGAGGCTCTCCTCGCTTATACACCCTGACCAGTGTGGCTTCCTTCCTGGGATATCCACGGCGGATAATGCAAGAACCTTGTGTCATGTCCTGGTGGGGTCGGCCACTCTAGAGCAACCGCTGGTTGGTCTCTCCCTTGACGCCGTATAGAATGGCCTTTTTTGCTTGCGACTCTTAAGTGGTTTGGAATCGGCGATCGCTTTCTTCGGTATATCGAGGTCCTGTATGCCCAGCCCTTTGCTAGTGTCTGCGTTAACTCCATTAAATCGCGCCCGTTTCGTCTTTATCGGGGTACGCGACAAGGTTGCCCACTATCACCTCTGCTTTTTAACTTAGCCCTAGAGACGCTAGCCCTCCGTATCCGACAGAGTGGGGACATTCGGGTGCTTGGATTGCTGGTAGGGAAATTAAATTGTCGGCTTATGCTGACGACCTGCTGTTATTTGTTACCCCGGCCTCGGTCCCGATCGTATTGGCGCAAATGGATTCCTATACGGCGCTATCAGGTTACAAAATAAATTGGGCGAAGTCAGTAGACTTCCCGCTTAATCAATGGGTTCATAGTGAGGACTTGAAGGCTTTTCCGTTTATATGGGAACCTCATATGGTGAAATATCTCGGAGTACATTATTGTTACCCTTTAGAAGATGCCATTAGCTTTAATGCCCGGTCTGTTATCTCTTTGGTGAGGGATTTGACTGCTAAATGGTCCCCTTTAGTAGTCTCCTGGTGGGGAAGACTTGAAACCATTAAAATGATGATAGTGCCTAAAGTTAATTATATACTGGAAATGATCCCGTGTTTGCTGACTCCTCGCACTTATCAAGAGATCGAGAGCCTCCTCTGTCGGTTTTTATGGAAGAATAAAACACCGAGAATTGCGCGACAGCAGCTTAAGCTTGATCGCGATGACGGCGGGGTTCGTTTTCCAGATTTTCTCTCTTACCATAGGGCTTTTCTCTTGAAACAAGGTGCACGCTGGCTGGATTCGCCCGCCAAGAACCGGCCAATTTGGTTGGATATAGAGGAGTTCCTTGTGGCCCCGCTCCCGGCTTCTCGTTTACCGGGAATGCATTTTGGTCAAACTGCCCGATTCCCTGTTATGATTCTTGATACCTTGGTGGCTTTTAGAGCCCTCATTCAAGCTTGTGGACCGGAGGTTTGCCCCCCATCTCGCTCCCCTTTGAGCATAACCCCCTCTTTAAAATCCAGAAGGTGACTGTAGCCTGGCGTCATTGGTACTCCCGAGGGATTTGGACGGTTGATCAGTTGATTACCGCGAAAAGATGGAAAACTTTTAGTGAATTACAGAGCGACTTCGGCCTCCCCCACACACAATTTTTTCAATGGCTTCAGCTTAGACATTGCTTGGAGGGAGCCCACATTGACCCACGAAAGGAGGTTGGCGGGTGCGGGGTGGCTGAGCTTGTTGGTGAGCTTGCGAGCACAACGGGGATAGCGGCACTCTTTTATAAAGCGCTGACACAGCGGCGGCGCACGCAGATTATTAAAGCTCAAGGAGCCTGGGAACGGGACACACACTTCACACCGACGGAGCTGCAGTGGAAGAGATTTTGGTGTAAGCAAGTTCGAGTCTCTCAATCTGCCTCCGTTACTCAGACACTCTTTTTCTTTGCACATCAATGCTTGTATACCCCCTTTAAGCTAGCAAAATGGGTTCCGAACTCCAGTAACCTCTGTTGGACGTGCTCCAGGGAAGCAGGTACCCTTGTCCATCTCATGTACGACTGCTCTGGACCGCATCTCTTTTGGCAACAGGTATGGGCGCAGATACAACTCATTCTTAAATTTAAAGAGCCTCTCAGCTGGAGGGTGGTGGGCCTCAGATCGGCAGCGCAGTTGCCTTCCTTACATAAGGATGGTCGCTTCCTCCTCGATTTCATGATGGGGTTGGCTATTTGTTTAATTGTTAGGAACTGGAAAAACACCGCCACTCTCAGTGTACAGGAGTGGTGGGGATTGGTGTGTATGTACAGTAGATATGAACAAATGCCATGGAGAGCCGCCCCCTCGACTGGAGCTGACACTCTCAAATGGAAAATGTTGAATGACTTTGTTTCTATAGCCCAGTGAGCACCTGGAGGTTTTGGCTCTGGCTGGCTTTGCCCTTGACTACTGCTCTTACATACCCTGGTATTCGCTGCACGCATCTCTCTGGCTTACTGACTGTTCACCCCAGAGGAGTGGGGGGGGGGGGAGGGAGGGATTGTTTTGCTTGGTTTGATTCTGTTTGTTTGGTATGTTTCTGGTGGTACTGCTTGTAGTTTTGGTTATTTGTCTTCTGTTATGTTTACTAAAATGAAAATAAACTATTAAAAAAAAAAAAAGAATCAGACCAAGGACAGATCCCTGGGGCACACCACTGGTAACATCCTTCTCCTCAGAGTGAGCTCCATTTACTTGTACTCTTTGTCGCCTCCCACCCAACCAATTTCTAACCCAAGCAGTAACTTTAGGGTCCATCCCGAGGGTGCTCAGTTTGTTTATAAGTCACCTGTGTGGAACAGTGTCAAAGACTTTACTGAAATCTAAATACACCACATCTAGAGCTCTCCCTCAGTCCAACTCCCTGGTCACCCAGTCAAAGAAATCAATCAAATTTGTCTGACAAGACCTGCCTCTGGTGAATCCATGCTGCCTCGGATCCTGTAATCCGCTGGACTCCAGAAACCTCACTATTTTCTCTTTCAGCAGCGTTTCCAATAATTTACTCACCACCGAAGTTAAACTAACCGGCCTGTAGTTTTCAACCACATCCTTACTTCCGTTTTTGTGTAAAGGCACCACATGAGCCTCTCTCCAGTCATTTGGCACCACTCCCGACTCCAACGAGGCATTGAAAAGGTCAGTCAGTGGAGTTGCTAGAACATCCCCAAGTTCCCTCAGTATTCTAGGGTGTATCCCATCCGGTCCCATCGCTTTGTCTACTTTAAATTGAGCTAGTTTCTCACGAACACAGTCTTCTGAAAATTGTTCAAGATGTCCCTCGCTTCTGTTCCTATTTGTGGGTGTTTTCTGAGGTCCTGCTCCTGGTTCTTCATCTGTGAACACAGAACAAAAATATTTGTTAAGCAATTCCGCTTTATCGTTATCAGCTTCTACATATTCCCCCCCTGTACCCTTGAGTCTGACAATACCACTTTTGCCCTTCCTCGTCTCCCTAATATATCTGAAAAATGTCTTATCCCCCCATTTTATTGCATTGGCTATTTCCTCCTCCTTTGGAATCTTTGCCTTCTTGACTACTTTGCTAGCTTCTCTAAATTTTTCCAAATACAGATGCCTGTCTTCCTCTCTCTTCACCCAATGGCAAGGTGTACCTCAAGCTCCTCCCTCTTGGCCCTCATTTTCAACATTTACCTGCAACCACTGTATTCTTTAATCCAGACCTGCAATATCCACTACCAAATCTATGCTGACGATATTATGATCTTCACACCATTTGTCACGACCAACCCAGACTACAGTCAGTTAACTGATTGCTTCAGGGCAGTAGCACAGTGGCTAAGTCTGCACAACCTCGCTATTAACTACAGGAAGACAGAAGTCCTCTTTGTATTTTGAGACACATCCTTCCACCCAACACAAGCAATCAGATTGGAAGAAAGTGATGGAGCGAGGTCAAATACATGGGAATCACCACTGACCAAGAATTAAATCTACAATCACAAATTAAAAACACCGCTAGGTCAGCATACTTCAAGCTAAAAACCCTGAAGAATCTATGTCACCTGCTAAATCAGGACAATTTCCGAATAGTATGCCAAGCAATAATAATCCTGCTCCTGGATTACAGCAACATCATCTATCATGGATTACCTAAGCAGGCTCTCTATCCACTTCAACTAGTCCAGAACACTGCAGCCCAGATCATCTTTGGTGCACCAAGACACTCACACATCACCCCCATACTAACACAATTACACTGGCTCCCCATTCTTGCCAGAATAAAATACAAGACACTACTCACTATAATTAAGGTGATTCAGAAGCAATTAGCAGAATGCCTATAGCCACTAATCATACAGGCCAGATGCAACAGGTTAAGGTGGAAGAACAACCAGACTCTTCTCTCTATACTACCCCACAGAGTTAAGAGCAGTCGATCTGCAAACATGCTTTCACACCCTATGCCCCAGCCATCTCAAATTCCCTTCCAGCAGAGCTCAGGGGCATACAAGAGCTAACAGAATTCCGGAAAATGCTAAAGACCTACCTCTTTCTGGAATCCTTTGGCCTAAACACAGATCAGGAATAAGATTGCCCCTAACCACTCACGACTGGCATGCCACCACCAAACAACTACAGATCTCTGAAGAGCCCCAAAAGACATCTTCTCCACTGGACACTTTCCGGACTCCAGTAGTTCCTAACTTTCAGAATGAAAACACTGCTTTCCTGCTTGTAAATAGCTCCCCAGAGGACCAGTATATTCTCCCTTTAAATAAGTTAGTAATGCAGCTTTTTGACACTGGCACCTTTATGTATTAGCTTTCATCAGCAGTTTTATGTATGACTTAACCTATATCTCAATAATTGTTAACTGTACTTGTTATTCATAGTTTCTTGTAAACTGCCTTGACTCATAGAAAGGCGGTATAAAAACAGCATTAAATAAATACATACATCTTTAGAATCTAAAACCACCTCAAATTGCAGAAAGTTTGATTTTTGGAGAATTCCTTATTATGTCCTTGTCAGATGTGCACATTTCTAAAACGTGTACAAGTAGTCGATTTTAGATCTCCGGCTCCAGGAAGCAAGAAGATAGATCCTTTTTGGATCCAACTAAGGAAGACACATGGAGACATAGAAAATGATAACAGAAAAAGGTCATAATGCCTATACAGTCATGCAATCAAATCCCTATATCCAGTCATATTAACATTTACATGTACAAGTATGACTGGATATAGGGATTTGATTGCATGACTGTATAGGCATTATGACCTTTTTCTGTTATCATTTTCTATGTCTCCATGTGTCTTCCTTAGTTGGATCCAAAAAGGATCCATCTTCTTGCTTCCTGGAGCCGGAGATCCCAGCCCATGGATTTCCCTCAGCTCCTATGGCGCTGTAACCTCATACTCTCTCCTTTGTTCCCTAGATGTCATCTTCAGATCTTACTCCTGTGACTCCTGGAGTCTGTTAAATAATCTCTGAACGGCGGGGGGTCCAAGATGACTGCTTATGCAGTGGGGTGTCTGGATGTGCTCTCTGCTCATCTGCTTACCAGTCTTACTAATCTGTTATGTTTTTTTGAAGGTGTGAATAAACCGGTAGACAAAGGTGAGTCGATTGATATAGTGTATTTGGACTTTCAAAAAGCCTTTGACAAGGTCCCACATTAGAGACTTTTGGCAAAACTAAAGAGTCATGGGATAGGACTCATGAGTCATGTGGATCAGGAATTGATTGAAAGATAGAAAGCAGTGGGTAGGGCTAAATGGCCAATTTTCCCAATGGAGAAAGGTGAATAGTGGTGTAGTCCACGGATCTGAGCTGGGTCCGCTGCTTTTTGACATATTGATAAAAGACCTGGAAAAGGGAATAACGAGTGAGGTTATTAAATTTGCAGATGACATAAGACAATTTAAAGCTGTTAAAACCTATGAGGATTGTGTAAAATTGCAAGAGGATCTTGATAAATTAGAAGACTGAGCATCAAAATGGCAGATGAAATTTAATGTGGACAAGTGCAAAGTTATGCACCTAGGGAAGAACAACCCAAACTATGGTTACACGATGCAAGGTTCCACATTGGGAATCACCACCCAGGAAAAAGATTTAGGCGTCATTGTGGACAACATGTTAAAACCCTCTGCCCAGTGTGCAGCGGCGGCCAAGAGAGCAAATAGAATGCTAGGTATCATAAGGAAAGGAATGGAAAATAAAACAAAGGATATTATAATGCCTCTGTATCATTCCATGGTGCGACCGCACCTTGAATATTATGTGCAACTCTTGTCACCGTATCTTAAAAAGGATATAGCGTTATTAGAAAAGGTTCAGAGAAGAGCCACCAAAATGGTAAAGGGGATGGAAGGATACCCCTATGAAGAAAGGCTAAAAAGATTAGGACTCTTTAACCTGGAAAAGATACAGCTGAGGGGAGATATGATAGAAGTCTATAAATTAATGAACGGAGTGGAATGGGTAAACGTAGATTGATTGCTTACGTCATCAGAATATAGAAAGACTAGGGGAATTGCATATTTGCAGACCTGCTTGACCTAATACAAGCATTGTGGAACCTGTGTCTTTTGGGGAAACTACTAGGTATGTATGACCTAGATTGGCCACTGTTGGAAACAGGATACCGGGCTTGATGGACCTTGGTCTAACCCAGTATGGCATATCTTATGTTCTTATGTTGATGCTGCGTATTTGTGTCAAAAGGAAGGGGAAGATTGCAGGGTCTTCCTCCACATTGACTTCCAAACCCATGGTGCAGGCTAAGTTGCAGTTTGCTGCCCCATCCTTGCAATGCTGTCTGTGGAGGCTAGTGGCAATGGAGCTTCTTTGAGCCGCGAGCTGTGTGCAATCCTGCTGCAGCCAGGATCTGTCATGGCTGTTGAAGTCTGTTTGTCACCGCCCAAGGGGGTTTCTTAGGGTCAGGTGACAGAGATGGAGACCATTCCAGAATCCACTTCCTCCCCAGTTTTGGTGCAGAGTGGATTGGGTCCTATTATGGCAGCTTCTGTGGAGTTTTGACCAGCTGTTATAACTGGAAACTCTGTGGGATGATATTAAGAGTATGAACAACAATCTAGCTATGCTTGCAGGCAAGTTTAAAATGGATATAGAATCGGTAAATATCAAGACAGCAGAACGTGAGATGGCTCTTTCTCAGCATGCTACTCGGCTAGAATGAGTTGAATCTACATTGGACACTCTTTAGTCTGTAAGTACTGCTCAGATAAAGGAGAAGGAAATTTTGAATAGGAAAGTGGCCTACCTGGAAAATCATATTAGGAAGAACAATTTGAGATTTCTAAACTTTCTTCAGTGTCCTATAACTGCTTCATTGGAAATGCTGCAGAGATACATCCATGAAACTTTGAAGATAACTGAAGAGGCGATTCTCCCATAGTTTGGGTCCAATATTTGTCAAACACCACCTCTATTGGGGGGTCCAGCAAGGAGTTCCAAGGAAGGAATTCTCCAGATGATCTGAATCTGACTGCATTTCTTGAATCATCATTGGAAGCAATAACTGACAGGACAACTTCAGTGGTATGCTTTGCTTTAGAATTAGATAAGAATTCTATTTTACGAATGTATTTTCAGAGCATCAGCTCTTTTCCTAGATTCAAAAATATATACGATATATTTCCTGATATACCAAGAGATACCCAAAAGAAGCACCAGGAATTCTTGACCCTTAGGGAAAGGGCCTGGAGTCTGGGCACACCTATGAGGTTATATTTTCTTTGTAAATGTTTGATTTCTTTGGATGGTAAACAGTTTGTGTATTTTGAGCCAGTACAATTTAAGGCTTTTATTTCTGTTGGGGAGGAGTCCAGTAATCTGGTGGTGGTCCCTGAAACTAACACTAGTTTGACGGCCAGTTCTGAGTGATCCTTGTCTCCACCACATGGGCTTTAAATTTCTTCTATGATTTGTTATATTTCTTTTTTTCTTCTTGGTACCATTAGTGGGTTGTTTTGGGGACTAATATTTAAATTATTATTAAGTATGGGTTTTTTTTCTACTTTTGGGGTATATACTGTGGATCTCCTTTCATTCAATTAACATTTGAATGTGTATTTGAAATTCTTTAAAGAAATAAAAAAAATAATCTCTGAACAACGGAATTCTCACTGTAGAGGATGGGCTCATATATCACTGTAATTGTATGTAACTTACCTCGAACTACCATTGAAAAAGTATGAGTTAAATCCATCCCACAAATAATTCCTAAATAAATAATAAAGTGCTCAATGTTGCATCACAGCTTGGGAAACTCCATGTGCTAGACACTTTTCCTTTTTACTCTGTGAACACAGACTCTGCTTAGTAATAGAAGCCTAGAGGCCTCTTCATATTTATTTCATTAGAACCAGAAACTTTTTAACAACAAATTAATGTAGCTAGTTAAATACAGCTGTATTGGTGTAGAATTTACCTAACCATTTAAATGTATTTAAGTGGATGAGTTCTGGTGTATTCTGTTCAGCAATGCATGAAGAAATGAAGTGTTTGCAGTTAAGTAAAACATGTCAAATAGCTCTTTCATATTCATTACATTATTAATAAAGATAAAACAATCTTTATGCTTTTGGTTTAGAATGTCTCTTTTATGATAGGAAAAAAATAACTGATTCATAATTCATGGAATTCAGTGGTATCCTTTGTCATTACAAAGGCAAAGTCAAGAATTATTTTCTTATTTGATCAGTCCTACCATTTCTGAAAAAATGGTAAAAACAATCAAGTATTGCTTTTATGGACATGTTTATTAAAGTGCATTAGCAGGCAGTGCGAGGTTTAGCACACAGTTAGCATGCGTTTGGCCATGCGGTAGCTGAGCAGTGTATGTATAGATGGGATTAAGGCAGAGACAGGGCAAGGACAGGATGAAGAGATGGCGGAATCAGTGCGTGCAGTGGGGCTGGTATGGTAGTTACATGCTAGCTGCACACGCACACTGCTAGTGTGGGTGCAGTTAATACCAGCTTCTGAGAAGGTGCTAGCTGCACTTGCCATTCTTGCATGCTCCTGTCTCATGATTCAGATGCAAGTAGGAAACATGAAGGGCAAAAGCATGGAAAACATATAAGAAGATAGGGGCAAAAGGAGATGTGAGCAGAATAACAAAGCGCCCGCATAAGACACTGGTATGGAGGGACGGCGCAGTTCAGCTGACATGGCCATTGACCACAAGAGCCTAACAGTCCCAAAACCAGGGCCTGCAGGTCAGGAGTGACCCTGATAGTCCAGTGGGCAAACATCCATAGACATATTAACAGCTGTCCTGATGGACTGTTGTTCACATCTGCATTTGCAAGAAATAGATGTAAGTGGGATCCTGGTAGTGTATGCTGTGGAGGTGTCAGTGTGCTCTGTGCTACAGTCAGTGCTGGCCTCATAGCCAGAGTTGGATCCAGCAAAGAACAGTGGAGGAGGGAGCATGCAATTAGGTGATGCACTTACAATGAGCATGATGGCATGGTAGCAAAAGAACCACCTGATCCCTGTCTCCCCTGAATGGGGGTGGGGGCATGCTGCAGTGCATACATGCACTGGGGACTCTATGCTGCTGCCAGGGGCCATGTTCCTGTGGGCAGATGACCCCTCACGCTGCCCGAGGGAGAATGTACTGGAGGTCTACCAGCTCTGAACAGTTCATACTATAATATTTCTACCACTGAATGTGGGTCTCTAGTGTAGGAATGGACAGATAAAAGGGATACCAGAATCCCCAATATGTAATTGAAGATGGATGAATTTCTTGATACAAAATGTGTTTAGAAGTTTGACTTTTCACCTACTTTCTTAAATAGAATAGGATGTCATGATCATGAGTTCTGTGTAACCGAAAATAGATGGAACAGTGTTAACTAAGCATAACAGTGTCTTTAAAATAGATGGAACAGTGTTAACTAAGCATAAAGGCTATGAACTATGCAACCATAGTTTATTGTACAGTCACTGCTGACAAAACATAATTTTTTCAGCTTTTGCAATTATAAATTTCATCTAATATACTGTAATCAGATCTTACTTTGTAAAAAGAACTTTGGCGACACCTTGTGTTATTTCATGGTTATAATAAATGACTGTTACTTCCTCTTTTTCTCTAATAAAAAGGAGCTTTTTAGGAGGAGGACTTTGAATTCAATAAGCGTGGAATTATGCATGTTCATAACTCGTTTATTGTCTTCCCTCTGAGCTCAAAGAACGTAACACTTGTGTGTGTGATTGTGTTCTGTATTACTCTCTGCCTGTCTCTCACTGCTTGATGGACCAGAGACCTAAAGAGCCGTGGTATTGTGGTCAGATCATGGAGTTTTCTTCAGTTGGTGCCGTACTCGGATCTCTGTGTTCCTTTAGCAGTTGGAAACAGCAGACAAGTTGTGAGTGAGTATACTAAAGAATTGACAGATATCTGTGTGTATATTGTGATTGTAATGTAAAGTTGGTAAGGTTAATTAGAGATCTCAGTTAGATAAGTGAAGTGAGATGGGGCAAGAGAAAAGGGAAAAGGAAGCCCTAAATGTGAAATGAGGCGCAAGTTTTGGTGAAGCGCCCTTATGTTAACATTCGATGACTGCCAGTAACCACAGTTTGCCGTTCCCCTTGGAACATTTCAGTGGGACAAATTGAGGTTGATTACAGTATGAAATATGATTATATTTAAGCAAATTTCATACCAGTCATGAATGTGCCGTGTATGGTTTAAGGCTGAAAAAGTGCAGCAAGCCACTGACTTTGTGTTTAAAAATCAAGTGTTTAGGATGGATAGTGTAAATATAAAAGAAATGGAAGCTTACAGGGAAAAACTTATATCGTTGCTGTATGTCTGTAAAATAGAAATTAATCAAGCAAAGTTTTAAAGGACTAATTTTCATGTCATAATTGTAGTATGAAGTTTGTTTTCTCTACTTTAGTGATTAAGTGTGCTGTGCAGTATAAATTCTGATATTTATTGCAGTAATAATGTAGAGGTTTCCGGCAAGATAACAGCTTGGCATGACTGCAATATTAGCAGGAAGAAAGTCTTGAGCAACTGTGGTAAGATTTTCTTTGTTAGCCTTATTGGGGAAGTTAAAAAAACCTCCAAATGTGATTAACCATTTCTCTTAATTTAATTTAATTAACAGGTTATTTATATACCGCTCCTTCCATTTGATCAGGTGCGGTTTCCATATAACAACAATAAACAGGATGATCTGTTTTTACATATAACAAGTTTAAATTTAGGTAATTACAGTTATCAAATAGCAATTAACAATTAACAATAGTGAACTATGTACAATTAACTATATACATATTTTTGTTTTACATTTTTCTTAATCACTTCGTCTTAGGTTACAGCGCTTTATTCTTTTGTTGAAATAGTTCAATCTCTTACTTGTGTATGTATAGTAAATAAGTTTTGTTTTTTAGGTCTGGATCTGAACTTATTTTGGGTTATGAGAATTTATTTACTGATTTCATTCTATGTGTAATAATGCAAATGCTGAAAAATATTATTAGAAACATTACTCCTTGGTGTTTCTTATGTCTCTGGATGCTTTGGGAAAAAAATGATTGATATATTCTCCAACTTGTATTTCTAGTTATAATTGATGTGAATGAACGGGAAGATCTTCCATGCTTTGATATATTTGGATATTTGATAAATTGTGTGATAAACGTTTAAAAAATTAAGTGTTTTAAAGGAAAGAGAAGTTAGTAACTTAACTGGAAAAAAATTGAATTGCTAGTCAAGTTAAGTCAAGCAAGTTTGTTTACTTAAAGGGAAAAAGTGAATGATACAACTACATTCAAACAAGTGAATTAAGTAATTAAAACAGTATGGCAAATATATGTATAATGTTGAAAGTTCAACTATGATAGTGTATGAGTAAATGTCTGAAGAAAAATGCTGATATTTTTCTTAGTCTCTTTTAAACTAATCTGCAGGAGTCGATTTGGGGAGAGATCTTAAATTCTCATGTAGGATATGTTTTAGTTATTATGAAAGACCTCTGCAGAATTGATGTTAATTGCAAGTGTGAAGCAAATGCCTTGCTGCTAGTGGAATATTTTTAAATTAGTATCACTGAGTTAGATTTAATATGCCTACCTCTTCTATTGTTACTGTTTGTGTTTTTGCTCAGAAATTTCCCACTGGACGTAAGCCATTGGGCTATTTCTCTGACTTTTGTGACCCTGTTGTAGCAGGAATGCCTCTATATTTTCAGTTTTCTGGTAGCAGTAGTCTTTGCAATCCAAATTATTGATTTTCTAGTACTTTAACATGTCTCTCATTAAGTTTTCGCGTCTTCTACACTTGGAATAAAAAAAAACAAACAGCTTCCTTTCAGCTCTAGATTGCTACTGTTTGACCTCACTCTGTACTGATGGTTCTGCTTTGCACAATGAATAAGGAAAACTGATGCAATTGAAAGAATTGATTCTGTGACAGAGTCGGCTGCTTTGCTATTTGCTAATGCTCAACTAGCTGGAGTGTTCGCTCTTTCTAGAGCTCTTGAGTTATCTTCTCACTTGATTAATACTGATTTTGTCTCAGGCTTCTTGCATGAGGAGCTCTATGTGCTGATATTACTATGCTGTTTTGTTCTGAAAATAGTGTAACAAAGATAGAACTGTTAAGCTATTAAGAAGTGGTAATTGATTTTCTAGTTGGTTCAAATTTGATGTTATAAAAGGTTTTATAGCTTATGAATATACACACCCTTATATAAATGTTCCTTCCTTTGTGAGCTTAGATGTCTATGCGAATTAGACTGGAATAGTAAAGAGTACTAGCACTCCTTGTGACCTTGGATAAGTCACTTAACCCTTATTGCCTTACAAAGAGAAATTCCAAGTTATCAATGTTCCTGTTTAATGTGCTGTACCAAGTTTAAGTTGCAATGTGAACTGCTGTGATTAGTGGGGAAAGTAGTATTATAAAAAAATAACCAAAAAAAACAAATAAAAGTGCAAACATAGATAAACCAGGTCGGCTGGGTGTGGCTGGGAGGTTATATGCTGAGGTGAACAGATGGGATTTAAGTAGGGACCTGAAATTGGTGTAGTTATCTTCCAGACGGAGTGGAGTGGGAAGAGAGTTCCACAGAGCTGGACCAAGGAAGAAAAAGGCAGAATGACGGGTAGACTGTAAGTGTGCACGAGATGGTGAGGGGAGGTGAAGTCAATTAATGCGAAGAGAACGAAGACAACGTGTAGGGATGTGGAAGCGGAGAAGACCAGTGAGGTACTGGGGTGTTTGTGTGTGCAGGATGCAGTGATAATGTTTAAAGTAATGTGAGTTGAATCATCACCTAATATAAGACAGCCTTCCTAATAATTGTTGACAAACAATTGAAATGAGTTTAAATTATTTGTCATAAACTGCTAGTTATGTTTTAATGTTTGTTACCCCTTGAATAAACCAGATTGACTATATCTTGTATATTGTTTAGGCTGGAGAATACATCACAAACATAATTAGTGATATGAATATGTACAATTGTGTTCCTGACAGGAAAAAGCAATGTGTCTATCAGGCCACATGCTAACATTTGATTTGGCAAGAAGACAGAATAAGTTTAGGAATGTAGATGAAAATAATAAGTATGTTATAGGTTAGCTATGTAATAATTTAGTGCTAGCTATGGATGTATTGTAATTAACAATAGATAATATAATTCTGTTCAACAATTTAAGACTGTCATTAGGGATGAATAATTGTGCTTGTTTGCAATTGTATGGCATCAAGAGAGATGCTGTAGTGGAGAGTAGGATTTTTACAAATTATATATTGTATGCACTGAATCCTATGGGCCGAAGAGGAAAACTACTGTGAATGATATGCTACTGAATATGGAGACTCCTGATAAAGATCAACGATTCCAGCGGAACTACTCATGTATGCGCAGCAGTGAAGCCTGGGTGGATGGTCACTGAAAAAGATTGATCTAAGATGTGCATAGCACAGCCCATGGTGAGAAAGGATGCTGCTGACGAATCTGGAGTGATGACTGGCGTCATGATATGAGGGACTAATCTCTGAATTATTGCTAGATCTACGAGAAGCAGTTGGCCACTGCTGGATGAGGTAGTGCTTACAAGAATAATTGGTAAAGTCTTGCTCTTTGTACACATTTTTATTGAGGCTAAGCAAAGGTAAACAATGTTACATGATTTTGTATAAGGATTTCTTCCAATGAACAAGATGGAGCTCACCTATGGACCAGATGTGCCTAGGACTCTGAAGGAACATCTGCAAAATGAAGCCCACTGTAGAAGATTTATTCTGGAATTGGACATGTTTCAACTACTGCTCTTTAGTAATGATTCTTTATAGAATCACAGGGAGTTAGCATCTAATACATGTTAACTGCAAGGATTAAGACACTTTAATTGAAAAATCTCTGTGGCAACGGTGGCTCTTTTTTTTTGCAATTTAAAGTTTTTATTATCACAAATATTTTATAACCACAGCCATATACCACACACTGACTCCATAAAGGAGAACATCATACATATCTCCAAAAGGAATAAACAGAAAACAAAACCTCACCCCCTCCTAGACTCCCCCCCCCACACTTATTGCCCCAAATGTTTATACAAAATAGGCCAATCATTCTCAAATTCATCAAGGTTCTGATGTCTTTGCGCTGCCAACTTTTCCATGAGTACCACAGTTCTTTATCATGCAATACAGTGATCTATCATAGGTGCCTCCGTTTGCTTCCATCTGTATGCTATTGCACAGTGGGCTGCACTCAAGTTTGCCAAGAGGACAAGAGGAACAGCTTGGAATCCAGAAGAAACTCTATGGCAAATATTCCCTTAATTCAGGCTGCAGTCCTCTCCCAAAAGACTACAATTTTTGGAGAACTCTACCAGATATGATAGAAGGATCCAATTAGGGTTGCCAACTTTTTGAAAATCTGCCATCTGTGGCTAGCCAAGCTCTGCCCATGCCCGACCCCTGTCCCACCCCCTGCCCTGCCTCTGCTCCACCCATATAAATAATTGCAGAGAGGGCAATGGTGCAGGCTTTAGCATTGGCAGGCTATATCAAAAGGGGGCGGGAGGGGTACAAGAGGTTGAATTCTTCAGCACCTATTCAGACACAGTCCCCTTCTCAGCATCACACATATGCTCTCCCATACGGAATTAAATCCAAACATTTGCATCCACCGAACCCTGCCCCCCAGCCCCTTCCCCAACAATTTGTGCAAAGCAGAGCTAGAACCTTCCTCATAAAACTTAACATACGCAAAAAAATCTTTCTCAATACCAAGCATATTGTGAGTTAATCAAGGCCAGTCCCAGAGTTGATTCAAAGTATTGGCACCCTAAGCAAATCTTAACCCGTATGTCCCCCCTGGCCATCAGAATTTATTGTTTAACTTTGAATGCCCTACTCTTTGCTGACTCTCAGAAGCAATCGCTTAGGTTGCTTGATGGTTGGGTTAACCCTGGAATTAATACAATAAAATCATTCAGGACCAAGATCAAATCTACCATGCTAATACTAACTTCCAAAACTCACACAAAGACCCTACCTAGAAAAAGACAGTGCTGTAAATAGTGCAGTGGGCCCTACAACATTAATAAACCTATTAGGAAAGCTGAACAAACCAGACTACTATATAATCTTAAACAGAAATTCCATGCTAACAAAATACCCATTCTTGGTCTCACACATACACATACACATACACACACACACACACACACACACACACACACACACACACACACACACACACACACACATATTACAAATGTTGTTATTAAGTGCCATCGAGTCAGTGTCGACTCATAGTGACCCTCTGGATAGTTGTCTTAAACTATGTTCAGTCTTCAGTCAGGTGTCGATCCATCTCATTGCTGGCCTTCCTCTTTTAAATTACAGATAGACCTTCATCAATAAGTGACCACAAAGTGAAAACAGAAATATGTAGAAAAAAATTAAAATAAAACTTCAGAAAACCAGACACTTAGACCATGCTCAGACGGCTCTGCTACGACCCGCCCCATCCGTTGATGTCTGTTGTTAGAGGGGGCGGGATGTGGCAGAGCTGTCGCAGCTCACACGCATGGTTTAAATGAGGCCTTGAAAAATGTTCTTGGAATTTAGGGGCCAGTGGCAGAAACCTAGGTCACAGTGCATGCCCCTGCCCCCCCCCCCCCAAAAAAAAGGTGCACCGCAATTACTTTTTTAGGTTTTAGGGCCTGATTTATTATGACTATTTTCCCATTTTCAATGGTAAAAAGCTTAATAAATTAGGCTTTTAATGGGCCACTGCACAGTGCCAAGAAAAATCAATGGCCTCACTCTTCCTCCTCCCTCTCCCACCACCCCCACTGACCCATTAAGCTACACCTTTGTGTGTGTGTGGGGGGGGTGTGGGAAGAGATAGGGTGCTTATGTGTGTGTGTTATTGGAGGTAGGGGTGCCTGCATGTGTGTGTGGTCAGAGAGGGGTGTGCCTTTGCACATACACATTGTGCTTTTTACTTTCTATACAGCCATCCCTTCCCACTCCTGCACCTCTCCTGATGTCCCTCACCTACCCTCAGAATCTCCCCTTCAAACTCCTCCCCTTGTACTCACCTCTGCCCTCCATTCCTGGAAGTGCTGAGGCAACCAGGAGAGCCGGTGTTGCACAGCCTGCCAAGAAAAAAAAGAAGGTTACCAAGTTTTCTGCACAACATGCCAGCATCTGTGGCGGGGAGAGCCGGTGACTGCCTGTGGGGATCCCAAACCAAATGCCCCTTTAATTTATTCAGCCTTCTGTGCAGCAAATTTTGTAACCTTTTATTTTTTTCAGGCTGTGCAGTCACCATTCTCCAGGTCACAATAGCGGCTGCTTCTGCACTTTTGCCCACGGGGCTCAGGATTCCCAAAGGCAGACAGGAGCAATCGGCGGTTGGTAGAAAACCAGTCCTTCATTGGCCAGTTTTGCCATTCTGCTGGTCGCTGGTCTCCAACATAAAAAAAAACAAACAGTGGGGCTAACCTAAAACCAGTCAGCTGGCAACCCTATCAGGGGCTCTCCCAGCCATGATCATGGCCGTTTCTACACGTCTGTCCATGGGGGTTGAGATCCCTTGCGCAGATGTAGGAGCAATTGGTGCTGACGGTCATCAGAAAACCAGCCCTTCATTGGCTGGTATTACAGTTCTGACAACCTCCTGCCTCTAACATGCAATACTGGCCAGTTGGCAATCCTACATTCATCCCCTTCCCTTTCCTCCCCACTGCAAAGCCTCTCCTGCTTTCCCTCCCCATCCCCAGACTCTCCCCGTCAATCTCCCTCACTTGCACTCACCTCTGCTCTCCATTTGCAGAAGTGCAGTAGGTATACTGCCCCTTTAATTTATTCAGCCTTCTGTGCAGCAAACTTGTTCACCTTTTGGGGGTTTTTTTGGCAGGCTGTGCAGCCACCAGATCTTCAGCACTTTTGCCCACAAGGGTTGGGATTCCCTTGTGCAGTCAGGGGCTCTCCCAGCCAGAATGTCTGCCCACAGGGGCCAGGATCCCTACAGGCATTCAGGGGCTCTCCCAGCTGCAATTGCGTCCATTTCAGCACATTTGCCCATGGGGGTTGGGATCCTCACGGGCAGACACAGAGCGATCG
This sequence comes from Ichthyophis bannanicus, assembly GCA_033557465.1. NCBI lineage: Eukaryota > Metazoa > Chordata > Amphibia > Gymnophiona > Ichthyophiidae > Ichthyophis > Ichthyophis bannanicus. Next base: position 953,645,337 of record CM066032.1, read on the forward strand.
GTGCTGGTGGTCAGCAGAAAACCAGCCCTTCATTGGCCGGTTTTACTGTTCTGCTGGCCGCCGGCTTCCAGCATGCAAAACTGGTCAGGCTGGCCTAAAACCCTAGATCAATATCCCCATAAACCCTTTAGCACTGGTTTGATACAGATGGAAACATTTTATGCAGCCTCTCTGGGGTTAAATACCATTGCATAACTATTTTATAACCATTTTCCCTAGTAGCTATAGACATTGACAGATGCCTGATATGGTCAAATATCTTTTCTATTCTTTGTCTTCCATCTGCTTCTCCAAGTCATTTAATTAAATTTAACAAACTTGAGGGCTCTTAAGGTCTTATATAAGGCTGGCATTAACCCCCCTAGAACTTTTCTTCCCATACCAGATCAGTTCTTAATCCAAGAATCTTCTTAAGAGTTTCGCTTTCTGAGGTTTCCCCTGAAGAAGGTCAAGCACCAGGGGATGCTAGTAACGATTGGCTTCTTTTAAATCATATTCTTCTTTAAGTCCAACAAAATCAGCAAAGTCTTCACCATCCTTAAAATGATAAAAATATCTTAAGCCTACGTTCTCATAACAGGAAAACACCCCAACTGCCCTCCTGGGCAGTAATCCCTCTGTATAGCATAAAGCCTGTAACAAAAAGAAGACCCCTAATGGGCTCTCCATTTTATGTATTCTATCTCAAATCCCCAAGACATAACCCACAAAAGGATTGCCCCCCTCCACCCCTGCCACAACCCTTTACTAGCCCAAGGAAGGGCCCAAAGTGGGCAAGACAAACAGCTCTTCTGTTCTTCCTTTCTACATTCCCCTGCCAGTGCATCATATGCCGCAGTTGAGCTGCCCAATAATAAGTCTGCAAATCTGGCACTCCCAGCCCTCCCTCTCTCTTTGATAATGCATCACTGTACTAGACACCATGGGCGGTTTTCTTTTCCAGATGAAAAACTTTCCTCTGCAAAACTTTCAGCTCATTCATAGGGTGACCACTGGTAAGGCCTGAAAAAGAAAGAGCAACCTTGGCAAAAAATTCATCCTCACCACCGCCACCCACTCCAACCAGGACATTTCACAATGAGAGATAATTCACTTGGTAGTCTCCTATAATCTGGCCTCCAAATATTTAACAGCAACAACCCATCGGAATGGATAATCAAGTCAGAGGATTTCCAGATTGCCACCTTCAACCCCCCCCCCCTCCTGCTCTCCCAGATTAATGTTTAAGGCTTTGGTTTTATCCATATTCATCTGAAAACCAGAAACCTTTCCATAATCCTGTAGCCCCCACACCACTTCCGGAAGTGATCGAAAAGGATCTGTCAAGGACAACATGAGATCATCTGCAAAGAGCAAAACCATACGTTATCTCCCCCCCCCCCCCTCGCCCACCTCCACTCCCATAATTTTTGGATTTACCTGGATGGTCTGCGCCAAAGGCTCCTTCACCAATGAAAAGAGTAGTGGGGATAATGAACAATCCTGATTGTCCTTCTCGCTAAGGGGAACACTTCTGAATAGTTCCCATTAATCTTTAACCTGGCTCTATGTTCCTGATACAAAGCAGAGATCCACTTCATGAAATCAGGCCCAAAAGACATTTTGCACACTACCTCAAATAAAAACTCCCAATGCACTCTACTGATTGCTTTCTCAGCATCAATATAAAGCAACATGGTCTCTGACTGCTGAAGCTCTGCCACACAAACTATGTTAAACACCCTTTTGTTGTTAGCAGTGGCCTGCTGCTCATAGGTAAACCCCATCTGATCAATACTGATCAAATTTGGCATCTATCATAACAGTTTATTAGCTAGCTGGTTGAAGCGCCTTGTTATGCTCACCCACGCCCTCCTGACGCGTTCCAGATCCTGGCGTTTTGAGGCGCCTGGGAAGAGGCGCGGCTGCCTGGTGCAGATTAAGGCCGCCAGCTGTCGTAGGTTGTGGTGGCTAAATGCTGGCTTGCGGGATCACGTCGCCATTTTAGGGGATGCCCATGTGTTGATGATGCACGCATGTACGCCGCACATGTGCTGTATCGTGCCGTGCCCTACTACACCGTGCATGTGTCACGGACACCACATGGAAAACTATCTCTGGGGCTGCATGCATACATGTTGGATACGGAGATTGGTGGACATGGTGGCTGGCTTTAGTTTACAACATCACATGACTTATGCTGTTTGGCCTGGACCACATCTGGTGCACCTTAGCTTAGCGCCTTATGACATGCTTTCACTGATGCAATGCCACGCCTCTCCTTAGAGGCACGGGACAAAGGTTATAATGTATTAGGCTTGTGTCACTGATTGTAGAGATGTATCTGACTGTTACTAACATTCATCTTGCTGTTGGTGCAGTGGGGATTCAAACCCATAAGCAGTGACTCTGATGGAATCGTATTAACCAGTACTCGTATGCTATGCCTTTTCTCATAGCATGGGCTGACTACACAGCAACTGCAGGTCAACCTAGTAAATGTCAGCTGTGCTTACCGAGATCGGGTATACCCACAGCTAAGGCACTTTACAGGGTACCTTAGGTTTTCCAGCTGAGGTGATGGTTTATTTTTGGTGGACACACTGATATTTGCTATGGGGTCTGTGTACTACACCGTCCTCATATTACTGGCAAAACTTGCAGCGATAATGTGAGCAATTCCATATAGGGGGGTGGGTGTGCCGGCATCCACGTAGCATGCACTGTGTATCGCCCAATAGGAGGCACGTTGGCTGTTTACGCGCGGTAACCTTAACTTTGTGGCAGCACTGTGAGAAGGTGTATAGAGCTGTAGCCCACTGGTTTTTATGATGACCAACAAGCCAGAGGCCAATCCCTCAGGGGTCTCATCTGATATGGCTGTCTGAGGCAATCTCTTTTGCTGCATGTAACAGTCTGACACATCTCTACAATCTGTGCTGCTCACCTCATTGCCATCACCTACTGTGCCCTATAAGACAGGAGGGGTGTCTGAACCCACATGTGGATTAAGGGGCAATGCCTACCAAACTACCCTCTCGGGGTCAGCATGGGGGGACAGGATCTGCCACCAACAGACCCACACTCTACATCTTTGTAATGGCGGCTGTGGGACCAGCTACCCCACTCCTGCAGGGAAAGGGGCACCCTCCAAGGCAGATCTATTTGCATCACACAGGGCACTGGCAGTAAGCCTGTAAATGCTCAGATACCCCCCCCCCCCACCACCCACCACCCACCACCACCACCACCACCACCACCACCACCACCATCTGACATTCACCATCAAAGAGAACTGTCAGTCTTCACCTTGCAAGGTGCTCCAGCCATACATACACTAGCTGCTGACAGTCTGCTAGCTAGCACATAGTGCATATTCCTGGTGAAACTGTGTGCACCCAGAGGTGGTATGTCAGTGATTGGTCCCCAACCAGGAAAACTCCCAGATATCACTTGAGAGAAACACTATATGGCACTATGTGGGGACCTAGCCATGCCATGGTCACTGCTCAGTCAGGGTGAGAGTAACCCCCCCCCCCCCCAGCATGACATGCTTTGATCACCCTGTCCCTGCAGGTGGTGGTCGGCCACTGCAATTTCCCAGCCATTGCCCTATGCCCTGTGCAGATGCATCCTGCCCAGGCTGCCCTGTACGGCCCATACCCACACTACTTTGCTCCTCATTATGCACATTGGCAGGCTAACACTGGAAACAGTGCAAGCATTGTGGGCTCCTCAAGGTGTGGCCAGCCACAAAACACTGGATAGACATACACACAGTCCCACACCTACTTCAGCATTGTGCAAATATAGAAGGTGGTTGGCAGCCCTGGCCGCCACACCAGTCCTGGGCACAGCGCAGGCATTGCTATGGTACTCAATACTGTTGGGGTCACTCTTCGGGGTGGTAAACACTGTCAGAGACATAAACCGAGACACACTCCACAGATATCAGACAGGTTGCTCTGATTTATCTCTGTTAACATATTGTGTTTCATTTTGGGCTTGTTATCTGACAGTAATCATAGCAACTGCTTGATATATGTGGAACGTGTTTCAAGGTTTATGACGGCATTGCTAAGGTATACGGTTTCTAGTATTGCTAGATGCTGCTCCGTGCAGAGCCCAACAGCCTGGCCCTCCATGAGGCTTTGGATAGTGGAGCTGGCCAATGCTCTGGGGCAGAGGTTCCCAACTCCGGTCCTGGTGGGTCCAACACGATTCAGGTTTTCATGCTGTCCCTAATGTATATGCAGGGGATACATTTGCATACAATGGGGGTGCTACATACAAATGCATCTCAAGCATATTTCTTAGGGACAGCATGAAACCTGAATGGTGTTTGGCCCTCTGGGACTGCAGTTGGGAACCTCTGCTCTATGGACTGCACATGTCTATGGTGAATGTGCTCTGTAGGGTAGAATATAGGCATTTATGGTGTGTTTATTTTATCTGCAAAAAGGTTCCTTCTTTATTACCATGGTTTAGGACTGGGTAATATATAGGGGCATGGTCTGCAGCAGCCACAGCTGGGACTTCAACCTGTGACTTTCTGCTCCTGAATGCACTGGCTGGGTGTACTGCACCAAACTGTTGCCACAGAGGCAGGTCATTCCCTGGGTATACCATTACTGTTCGTCAGACAGACCTTGTATTTTGCAGAGCACGGCACCCACCTAGACAGGGCTTGGCCTTGGTCTACTGTGGGCAGATGCCACTGCCCCCACCACCACGGGCACCCCTCCGCCACCATGCTGACATGCCCTTATGCCGGTGGTGCTGGTGGTGCACAGTCCCAGGCCATTGAGTGTGCCGGTAGGCAGCTGCCTATGGTATGTAATCTGGGGTAGGGGTGCCTGCATGGACATCCATGCTTCCCCCCGGCACCGCCTGCCAATGTTCTGTGCCCTTTGGGGTATTTGCTAGGTACTGTCCCCTGGGACACCGTGGGACACAGACACTCGTGGGCATGTTTGACCTTGATCAGTTGCTGATATTGCATTTCTCTTTTTCTATGTGTCAGCTAGGCATCTGCTCCAGCTGCCCCACTGCATGTCATGCCTGCAGTCCCCTGTACCCCATGTGCCACCACATCATAGTGCCCTTTGTACTTGGGCACTATCTGGTGGTGCAGCACATGTATCACTACTATCACTGTTCTTGGTCTCCCTGCCTTTTCTGTACATTGATGACTGAAATGGTTTCTCTCTCCTTCACTTTTGCCTCTAACGCCAGGTTTTCACTCGCACTATTTTTCGGACCTTCATTTCACGGCGCTAGTGTGCCTGGAGCCTCTCCTCACCCACCCCCTGCCATTGACCCCTTCTCCCCACCCTCTGGGGAGCCTTACTGCACCTTTTCTGTGCCTTAGTGCCACCAGGGACATTGTCGGGCGATACGGCACGTTATCGCGTGATGACGTGCATTTATCACACGATAATGTCACGTATCGCGCGATAACGTTACATATCGTGTGATGATTGCGCCGCTGCTACGTTATCGCTGTTTAGTAAACATATCCCTAAGACTTCCTAAACACAACTTCAACAATAATTACTGGCAAAGAGCAGTAAGAAAACATCTGTTCAAGCTCAGCCCATTTACCCTATAACTGTAAAATCAGGAACTTCCAACAATATCTGGAAGAAGCACTGTACTTCAAGCAATTGCTCACAGCTCGCCTAAGGAAGCAATCATCCTCTCAGCCACCCACACCGAATTCTCATCCATCCATAGAATATCTCTTTCGCTGTCTCACTCGATCTTTCCTCAGTTATTGACCTAGTTGACCACTCCACTCTCCTCTCCCGCCTCCATGATTCTGGTATTCAGGGAACTGTCTTACATCAGTTCTGTTCTTTCCTTACCGGTCGGTTTTTCTCTGTCCACTCTGGTCCCTCCTCCTCTGTTTCCACTCATTTCCCTGTGGTGTCCCCAGGGTTCAGTCCTATCTCCTGTTATTTTCAATGTTTTCTGGCTCCCTAACCTTCATTATCCAACAGTATGCCATGTTGGTGTACTACTATGGTGACATAATCATTCTCTATCATACCAGCACCAGCGCCCCTGACCTGGCCACACTGAATTCTTGCCTCTCCCATATCTCTTCCTGGCTCTCTGCTAACATCTCCACCTAAACCCTTTCAAATCCACCACCATCTGGTTTACCTTCAGTCTTCCCTGCCCTTCTCTGGCCCCTCTGCTTGCATGCACTCCCATCTTTATCTTTATCTTTATTAGGAACTTAATATACCACTCACACTAAATGTACCAGAGCGGTTTACAATTGTTAAAAATATATCCTGCTTAGAAAAGGAAACAGAATGCCAGCAATTCAAATAGGAGAGAGATAGCAAGTTAAAACAGAGGATATAGCAGATAATGGAGGACTACGTCAGAGAGGGAGGGACACGGACTAGACATCAGTGGGGGGCAGGGGTCAAGGGGAAGGGGGAGGGGGAAGGTGAAAGGCTGTACAGAAGAGCTAGGTCTTTAATCTGGCCTTAAAGGTATTGAAGGAAGGTTCCAGGCAGAGAGCTGACAGAAGTAAAAGCCCCCAGGTAAGTGATACATTAAATACCTTTATGTAAATGGGAGTGGCAATATATGTAAAAAATACTATTAAAGCTTTGGAATTACAGAGCTTAAAAGGGAGAGAGGAGGCATTGTGGGTTAAACTAGAAAGAGGGAAAGATAAATCTTTTTGCATTGGCGTGATATACAGACCTCCCTCACAAGAAGAAAAGGTGGGCAGAGAGTTAATTGAAGACATACGCGGCATTGCTAGGAAAGGGGAAGTGCTACTGATAGGGGATTTCAATATGCCAGATGTTGATTGGCACATTCCTGCTGCAGTACCAACTAGAAGTAAAGAGATCCTGGATTCTCTGCAGGGAGAACTATTCAGGCAATTGGTAACAGACCCCGCACATGAAAGGGCCATACTGGACTTGGTGCTTACAAATGGTGAACGTGTTTCTGATGTTATACTGGGAGATCATTTTGCATCCAGTGATCACCAGATAGTGTGGTTCAGTATTAGGACTAGGGCTGTTAGGATCCATTCAAAGGTGAGGGTCTTAGACTTTTGGAAGACTAACTTTGCCAAGATGGGCCAATACCTCAGGAAGTCGTTAGCGGGATGGGAACAGCCGGGGGATGTAGAAAAACAGTGGGCAAAGCTGAAAGGGGATATTTTAAGGGCAACCAACCTTTTTGTTAAAATGGTAAATAAAGGTAAAAGGAAAAGGAGACCGCTATGGCATTCGAAAGAAGTAGCTGAAAAGGTGAAGCAAAAGAGGGATGCCTTCATGAAATACAAGAGATCACAGAGAGAGGAAGACAGGCATCTATGTTTGGAAAAACTTAGAGAAGCTAGCAAAGTAGTCAGGAAAGCAAAGATTCAAAAAGAGGAGGAAATAGCCAATGCAATAAAATGGGGGGGATAAGACATTTTTCAGATATGTTAGTGAGAAGAGGAAGGGCAAAAGTGGTATTGTCAGTCTCAAGGGTGAAGGGGAGGAATATGTAGAAGCTGATGAGGATAAAGTGGAATTGCTTAACAAATATTTCTGTTCTGTGTTTACAGATGAAGAACCAGGAGCAGGACCTTAGAAAACACCCACAAACAGGAACAGAAGCGAGGGACATCTTGAACAATTGTCAGAAGACTGTGTTAGTGAGAAACTAGCTGAACTTAAAGTAGACAAAGCGATGGGAACGGATAGGATAGACCCTAGAATACTGAGGGAACTTGGGTACGTTCTAGCAGCTCCACTGACTGACCTTTTCAATGACTCGTTGGAGTTGGGAATGGTGCCAAAGGACTGGAGAGAGGCTCATGTGGTGCCTTTACACAAAAGCGGAAGTAAGGACGTGGTTGAAAACTAGTAGTTTAACTTCGGTGGTGAGTAAATTATTGGAAACGCTGCTGAAAGAGAAAGTGAGGTTTCTTGAGTCCAGCGGATTACAGGATCCATGGATTCACCATGGCAGCATGGATTCACCAGAGGCAGGTCTTGTCAAACAAATCTGATTGATTTCTTTGACTGGGTGACCAGGGAGTTGGACCGAAGGAGAGCCCTAGATGTGGTGTATTTAGATTTCAGTAAAGCCTTTGACACCATTCATCACAGGCAACTTATAAACAAACTGAGCACCCTAGGGATGGACCCTAAAGTTACTTCTTGGGTTAGAAATTGGTTGGGTGGGAGGCGACAAAGAGTACAGATAAATGGAGCTCACTCTGAGGAGAAGGATGTTACCAATGGTGTACCCCAGGGATCTGTCCTTGGTCCGATTCTTTTTAATATCTTTGTTAGTGATATAGCAGAAGGGCTGTCGGGTAAAGGTTTGCCTCTTTGCAGATGATACCAAAATCTGCAATAGAGTAGACACCCAGGAAGGTGTAGATAACATGAGGAGGGATCTAGCTAAGCTTGAAGAATGGTCTAGAATTTGGCAGCTGGGATTTAATGTTATAAAATGTAAGGTCATGCATTTGGGCTGCAGCAATCCAAGAGAGCAATATAGTATCGGGGGTGAAGTACTTGTGTCCACTAAAGAACAGCGAGGCCTAGGCGTGGTTGTATCTGATGATATTAACACTAGAAGCCCCAAAGTGCGTCAAGTGACACAAATGCATCTTCAAAATTGTATATCAGCGCCAGTGCTAGAACCATGTCAGTCATGTTACATGACTTTGTTAGCAAGGTCAAGATGTTCAAATATGTGCATCGAAAATTAATGACAGATGCACCACCTAGCGGGAAAATGAATTTTTACCTAGAAGCCCCAAAGTATGTCAATTGACGCACTCAATTGTCTTGGATGCATCAATTGACATACTTTGGGGCTTCTAGGTATAAATTCATGTTCCCACTAGGTGGCACATCTCAATCACTGTTTACAGTTTTACTCCGACATTACAAACAATAAACACACGATGACATCATGTAATGATGTCACATACTGCACGTATTTAACAAATAAGTAACTTCACATTAATCCACATCTGCATTTCATGCTAAACACAGTCGTCGTGTTAATGCGTCAATTGACGCACTTTGGGGTTTTATGTAAAATTCCTATTGGGGCTTCTAGTGTTAAAGTAGCTAACCAGGTAGAAAAGGTGAAAGCAAAAGCTAGAAGGATGCTTGGGTGCATACGGAGAGGAATGGTTAGCAGAAAAAAGGAGGTGATAGTGCCTCTCTATAAGTCTTTGGTACAATCTCATTTGGAGTATTGTGTGCAATTCTGGAGACCGCACCTTCAAAAGGATATAAACAGGATGGAGTCAGTACAGAGGATGGCTACCAAAATGGTTAGTGGTCTTCATTATAAAGCATATGAGGACAGACTTAAGGACCTTAATATGTACACCTTAGGGGAAAGGCGGGATAGAGGTGATATGATTAAGATGTTTAAATACCTCCGTGGCATAAATGTACAGGAGAGCCTCTTTCAATTGAAAGCAAGTTCTGCTACGAGGGGACATGGGATGAGGGTGGAGGGGGATATATTCAGGAGTGATATGCAGAAATATTTCTTTATTGAAAGAGTGGTGGATCCGTGGAGTCTCCCAGTGGAGGTGGTAGAAATGAGGACAATATCTGAGTTCAAAAAAGCATGGGACAAACACAGAGGATCTCTAAAGGAAAAAAGGGGACTGTTGTAGTTGTTGATATGGAAGGACAGACTAGATAGGCCACGTGGTCTTTTTCTGTCGTCATATTTCTATGTTTCTATGAGTGTGTTCCAGAGCCTGGGGCCAAGGAAAAAGAAGGTGGAGGAACGAATGGATTCCAGATGGGCTTGGGATGGAGACGGAAGAGACATGCGGTTAGAATGGATGGACCTGATGAGTCTGTGGGTGTGTGAAGATGGACCAAATCAGAGAGGTAGAGAGCAGTGCCGGTGTGGATTGATTTGTGAACGAAGATGAGGATTTTGTACTGAATTCTGAATGGAATAGGGTGCTAATGCAAGTGAATGAGAATAGGTGTAATGTGATCTGTACGTGAGGTGTGAGTCAGGATACGTGTGGCGGTATTCTGGACGAGCTGGAGTCTGTGCAGTTGGGTTTGGGGGAGGCCGGCCAGGGAAACATTGCAGTAATCCAGGCATGACATAACAAGGGACAGGAGCAACATGGTCAGGAAAGGAACAGAAAGGAAGGGACGGACCGTGCAAAGTTGCCTCCAGGTATGGAAAGAGCTCTGGACTATGGATGAGATATGTTCTTTGAAGGAAAGGGATGAATCGAGAGTGACACAGAGGTAGCGCAAAGACGAGAGGAATGGGGGAGGAGGAAAGAAGGGGGACAAGAGGGGTGCAGGGTAGCTGGAGGTAAACCAGATGACCAGATGAGGGGTTAACGTGCAGGAGGTTCGTGGACAACCAGGAAGCCACACAGGACAGGCAGGTGTTTAGGGGGCCAATATCTGGTGCTGAGGAATCTGTGTGGTGAAGGAGGATGATATCATCCGCGCAGGGGCAGTCCAAGGGGGGGTGCGGGGCCATGTGCGGAGATTAATTGTGGGGCCCCATTTGCATAAGGAACCTAATTTGCATAAATATTTGCATAATGTTAACATGCGCTTTTAGTAAACATGCCTCTTAATGAGTGTCTGAATAAAGAAAGACTAACAGATTTCTACATTACTATATTGCAGTGACAACCACCAGGCCCATTAGGAAGTACTACAAACACAGATCATTTAAAACCCATAGCAAATCCACCGTATCATAACAGCACTACCAGGACTCACAAAGCACCAAACCCTACCTATCAAAAGGCAACACTGCAGATATTAAAACCAGTACATCTCAGAGAATACCAATACTTCTCACTGGGGGAAAGAGAACAAGTGGGACTGTCAAATACTATAGAAACAGTATGAACAGAATACCGCAACTTGGATACACATGCAGAACATAGACTGTCACCACACAAAGAACAAGGGATCACAATTTAGAAATAGGAAGATTATAATTAAACTGGGAACCCCAAAAGCCAAACATGAAATGTACAACACTGGAGAAATAAAACTATACATTAATTTCTGCTTGCACTAAGCAAAAATGTGAAGATGTTAGCAATACACACTTCCCAGACCTGACATATTCCAGTTAATAAATTCAAAATAAAAAGTAGTTTTCTACCTTCTGTTTGGGATTTTATTTTTCAGCTGCAATTGCTCCAGTCACTTCTGGTTTCTTTGTGCCTTCTGTGAGCTATCCATTTGTCCTTTCTTCTCTTTTAGATTTTTTCCATTCTCTTTCTATATCTGCTTTAACAAACTGATTTTTCCCCTTTTGCTCTTTCCCCCTTTTCTTTCCTTATTCCTTTATCATCCACTCAAATTTCACCCTTCCATTCTCAATCCCCACTTACTCTCCCAATACCCAGCCCATCGTAGACTTTTCTTACCTCCCACACAAAATATCTTTTCCCCTCTCCATTCTCATTCCCCGTCCCCAACCCTTTCTAGTCCTCCCCAAAATCAGCTCCCTTATAGTTCTAGACCCACCCAACATCCGCTTCCTTCTAGTCCCAATCTCCCAAGCCCCCACATCAGCCCATTTCGTCCTAGCCCCCCATTTGCTTTTTTTCGGTTCCATTAAGGTTGAAGCCCCCCATATGCTTTTTTTCCACTCCAAGCTCCCCCATCAGCCAATTTCCATTCCTAGCCCCCTTGTCAGCCCTATTCCAACTCCCCTCAGCCCGCTTCCAGTCCTATTCCAGCCCCCATCTGCCCATTTCCAGTCCAATTCCCCCATTAGCCATTTCCAGTCCTATTCCAGCCCATCACCCATTTGCAGTCCAAGCTCCCCCATCAGCCCATTTCCAGTCCTATTCCAGCTCCCATCAGCCCGTTTCCAGTCCTAGCCCCCATATGCTCTTTTCCAGTTCCATTCCAGCCCCCCATCAGCCCATTTCCACTCCAAGCTCCCCCATCAGCCAATTTTCAGCCCCCTCGTCAGCCTATTTACAGCCCTATTCCAGTCCCCATCATCCCATTTCCAATCCTATTCCAGTCCCCATCATCCCATTTCCAATCCTAGCCTCCCATATGCTCTTTTCTAGTTCCATTCCAGCCCCCCATCAGTCCATTTCCACTCCAAGCTCCCCCATCAGCCTATTTCCAGTAGGTTCTTTGCTCTTTTGCATGCTGTGTCCACTGCATAACATTTCATTGTGTGTATGTATGTGTTTATATGTGGCTGTCGTCCAAATTATTGACTGTGATATGAGCTGTGCACACCGGTTCTGCATGTGCATTGCATCTTCGTTACTGTTGGGGTTGCCCTATCCTGGCAGCCAGCTGTGCTTTGGTGTGGGGCCCTCCTGTGTTCTTGTATGCAGCCTTTGCTGTGACACTCATGTTGGTGTTGTGGCCTACTGGCTTGTGCAGTGCCATTTGGAGTGGCCTAGTGGTTGGGGCAAGGTACTTCAGGCCAGAAGGTTGGGGGTTCAAATTCCACTAGAGGACAGCAACCTTGGGCTGGAAGGACTGGGGTTTCTAGTCCCACAGGTGTTCCTTGTGGTCTTGGGCAAGCCACTTAACCCTCCATAGCCCATGTTCCCTGTAAAATAGTTATCTCCAAGTTATAATGCCCTGTTCAATGTAATTTCAGTTTGTTCAATGTAAACCACACTGATGCAGAATAGTGCAGTATATAAGAGAATGTAAATAAATAAAAGTTTGTGCTACTGGTCATGTGTTTGACTTCACTCTGTTCTAATGATTTTATGCCTCTCATCCACACGTACTTTGCATTTCTGTTACAGTCCTATCTGTGATGATCTGTGCTGCTGGCACATTATACCCTCATCACTGTTGCCAAACATCCTTCTGTCAGTCTATCTGTGTCTGCAAGCTCAGTGGCGTCCTGCCCTACTGTGCAGGCTGCTACCCCATGTCCTGCACTGTCACCCTTTTCTGCATCGCAGCTCTTCATTCTTGCCTCTCCTGTGTCTGCTCTGCATGGCACTGCTACTCCTCTGTCCTCCTGTCATTGTACTTCTCCTGCCACCTCTGGCTCCTCTGCTGGACACATATTCCCGTCTTCTGCCACTCACTGTCATTGTTGCACTTTACAGTACCATTACCCTGTGCATCGGTACAGCTGCCCCTGATATATTTGTCCACTTTAGCAGCTGCCGCATGGGCTGCTCACAGATATGGCAGGTCCATCACCTCAGACATCTACTTCCTTACATCACTTCTTCATTGGCTTTCGTTACTGCTCTATGCAGTGTTAGGGTTAAATCTGTGTTTGACCCATACATTTCATGCTTGTGAGGTTGGTGCACCTTACTGCCCTTGGCCAACGTTTCTTTGGTCACCTTAACATCCTTGGGGCATCTTTTGCAACACCTTGGGTTCGGACAGCTTCTGGGGTGCCTTATGTGATGCCTTGGAGGGTACCACCCGTTCGTGCCGCCCTCTGGGCCACATTCTGACCCATCTCGCTTGCCGTGGCACTTAATGATGTGCCTTATGGTGTGCCCTAAAAGGTGCTTTAGGTTAGAGCACAGGAAAGAGCGTTTTTTGGGGGGACACTGCAGATTGTTGAGATGTGTCTGACTGTTCAGGCGGGAAAAGGAATTGGCTCAGACAGCCTAATCACATATCACCACTGTGGAATCAAACTCATGACTGCAGTATCAGCAGTCATTGTATTAACCAGGGTGCTACTCCTCTAGCCCTTTAATCACAGCTCAGCGCGCGAACTTATGGTTACCGTGCGATGACGTGCCATGGTGCATCTTTCACGCGATGTTGGCCAGGGCGCCCTCTATCGCGCGATACCCCGCCATTGCTTCCTTTACTTTGGAAAGCCCACCACCTTATATGGCATTCCTCACGTTATCGCTGCAACTAGCGCTGGGAACATTAGGACCGTTTAGTAAACATACCCCTTAGTGAAGCTGTGTTCCGAAGCCCAGGATTTTGTTGCATAAAGGGTGTCTGGGAGTGAATAAGGGTTTAAGAGGAAGTGTGTCTAGACTGGGCACACTGACTTTCCTTTATTTTGTTAGATAGGGCACTGAAGGTAGCCACAGCCTCAGTGTTCTTCCAGATGAAGACTTCAGGGGAGATATGTAAAGGCCAATGATCCTCCTAAAACACTCAGGAGCATCAGAACTTTATTGTTGCTATTTAAATTCAATTAGAGATTTCTAATCCCAGACTAAGATATATTTTTCATATTCTCCTAACTTGATCTGGGGAAATTTAAAAAAAAAGTTTACTTATACATTTTGAAAGAAACATCTGTGAGAAATTGAGCGTAACATTATTTACACAACATATTTATTTAACATTTCTTATATACTGCCTTTCATGATATCAAGATGGTTTACATTGAACAAACTGAAATTACATTGAACAGGGCATTATAACTTGGAGATAACTATTTTACAGGGAACATGGGCAATGGAGGGTTAAGTGGCTTGCCCAAGAACACAAGGAGCACCTGTGGGACTAGAAACCCCAGTCCTTCCAGCCCAAGGTTGCTGTCCTCTAGTGGGATTTGAACCCCTGACCTTCCAGCCTGAGGTAACTTGCCCCAACCACTATCTGGTATCTGTTGATAAAAGGGAGAAGTAGATTCCATTCTGAAAGCTCAGAGTTAATTATCAAAGAGAAAATTTAAAGTTCCTAAATGTTTTGGTAAAAGGAAAATGTTATGTTAAGTGTTTCAGTGTTGCATTTGAAATCTTCCTTGATATGCTAGTAAGGGTAAACTGTGTACAAATACCTTTTGTTAGCTTTGACTGTTCCAATCCAACTTATATATTCATCTAAAAATAAAGGGGAAAGACTTGAAATGCCAACTGTTTGGTTGTTGATCTCTTTCTATAACATCAAACTATTTATGCATTTAGCTGGTTTTCTATACCGCCTTTCAGAATGTCAAGGTGTTTTATTATTATTATTATTATTATTAATAATAATAATAATAAACATTTATGAAGTGCTAATAGGCATAAGCAGTGCTGTACAAACAAAGATAAAGACAGTCCCTACTCGTCAGAGCTTACAATCTAAATAGACAAAAGTAGGAAAGAGGATAGAACAGGGAAGGGTAAGAAGGAACAAGGGATCAGGACCCAAAGGCAACCTTAAAGAGGTGAGCCTTTAACTTATATTTGAAAAGGGGCATGGATGAAGCCTGATGCATAGACTCAGGAATTTTATTCCAAACATAAGAAGCAGTGAAGTGAAAGAACTGAAGTGTGGAGTTAGCATAGGTAGAAAACGGCAAAGAAAGGAGCAAGCCAGTAGAAGAACAAAGTTTGCGAGAAGGGCTGTAGAGGGAGAGGAGAGAGGAGAGATAGGGAGGAGCAGCAGAGTGAATGAACTTAAAGGTCAGAAGAAGGAGTGTGAATTGGATGAGGAAGTGGAAGGGAAGCCAATGTGTTTTAAGAAAAGGAGTTTTTGAGCAAAACAAAGAACAAGTCAAACAGTAACGTACATGGAACATTTGCAATAATTTGAACATAACATCATGCATACTAACTGGGAGAAAGTGTCGGAAAGAACCTATGTAGAAAAATAATCCTGAAGAAGATAGATCCTCTATGCTATGGGTGGGAGATGCAGGAGGGGAAAGCACTTGGAGGGGAAGGGAGAACGCAGACTGGGAGTGAACTGTAATGTTTGTCAAAGCTGGAGACATGGTTAGGTAGGTGCATTGTCAAAGTGTTCAGTAAATAGATATGTCTTTATCTTCTAGTGGAAGTCTTCCAGATTATTTGTTGTTTGGATATTGTCTGGAAGACTATTCCAGATCTTAGGTGTGAATAGGGAGAATGCCCTGTTTAAGAACATAACATAAGAACATAAGATATGCCATACTGGGTCAGATCAGGGTCAATCAAACCCAGTATCCTGTTTCCAGCAGTGGCCAATCCAGGTCACGAGTACCTAGCAGTTTCCCAAAAAGACACAAAGGTTCCATAATGTTGTATTTCCCGGGTCTTCTTTAATAATGGTTAATGGACTGTTCCTCCAAGAACTTGTCTAAACCTTTTTTAAAACCAGCTACACTAACAGCTTTTACTACATCCTCCTGTAACTAATTCCAGAGTTTGATTATGCCCTGACTGAAATAAATATTTTCTCTTATTAGTCCTAAATGAGTTACAATGTACCTTCATTGCATATCCCCTAGTCTTTCTACTTTTTGATGGCATAAACAATCAATCAACATTTACCTGTTTCACTCCATTCATTAATTTATAGGCCTCTATCATATCTCCCCTCAGCCGTCTCTTTTCCAGGTTGAAGAGTCCTAACCTTTTTAGCCTCTCTTCATAGGAGTATCCTTCCATACTCTTTACCATTTTGGTGGCTCTTCACTGAACCTTTTCTAATAACGCTATATCCTTTTTAAGATATGGCGCCCAGAATTGCACACAATATTCAAGGTGCGGTCTCACCATGGAACGATATAGAGGCATTATAATATCTTTTGTTTTATTTTCCATTCCTTTCCTTATGATACCTAGCATTCTATTTGCTCTCTTGGCCGCCGCTGCACACTGGGCTGAGGGTTTAAACATGTTATCCACAATGACGCCTAAATCTTTTTCCTGGGTTGTGGTTCCTAATGTGAAACCTTGCATCTTGTAACCATAGTTTGGGTAGTTCTTCCCTAGGTGCATAACTTTGCACTTGTCCACATTAAATTTCATCTGCCATTTTGATGCCCAGTCTTCCAATTTATCAAGATCCTCTTGCAATTTTCCACAATCCTCATGGGTTTTAAAAACTTTAAATAGTTTTGTGTCATCTGCAAATTTGATAACCTCACTCGTTATTCCCTTTTCCAGGTCATTTATGAATATGTCAAAAAGCAGTGGACCCAGCACTGATCTTTGGGGTACACCACTATTCACCTTTCTCCATTGGGAAAATTGGCCATTTAGCCCTACCCTTTGCTTTCTATCTTTTAACCAGTTCTTGATCCACAATAGTACACTGCCTCCTATCCCATGACTCTTTAGTTTTGCCAAAAGTCTCTGATGAGGGACCTTGTCAAAGGCTTTCTGAAAGTCCAAATACGCTATATCAATGACTCACCTTTGTCTATCTGTTTATTCACACCTTCAAAAAAAATAACATTAGTAAGACAAAGTTCTTCCTTGTCTAAAGCCATGTTGTCTATCTCCCATGACTATCTACACGTTCAGCAATTTTGTTCTTTACAATGGTTTCTACCATTTTTCCCGGTACTGACGTCAGGCTCACAGGTCTCTAGTTTCCTGGATCACCCCTGGAACCCTTTTTAAAAATTGGCGTTACATTGGCCATCCTCCAATCTTCAGGTATTATGTTTGATCTGTTTTTTATTTAAACACCTTACAAGAACAACATCAGACAATTAGCATACAAATATTGAATAAATCCACAACAACAGCGTCAAACTCAAACTAACATGTGCACAGGCACCTTGTGCCATGTAATGTAATTACCATCCACCCCCTCCCCCCCCCCATTTCCACCCCCTGGATGGACCCCCCCTTCCCCTTCCCCTCCCCCCCCCCCTTACTCTGATCCCTACCCCTAACCCATCCCAAACGTTGTGGCAGGAGAGACATGGAACCAATAGGAGACCAACAGGCCCAGGGTTGACTCTGCGCCCGAGCCCGCCAGAAACTAAAAACCCCTGCACTCACCAACCCCACTAGCCCGTCAAACCCCCTACCTACCCCAAGACAACCCCCCCCTTTCCCTCCCCTCCCCCAATTCCGAACCCAACCCCCCCCCCTTTGTCCAGAGATACACAGACAGAGAACATAGAACAACGACTTACAAACAGACAGCACGCATACCATCCACCCAACACCCTAGCTGGGCTGACAGGCATCTCCTGACATACCGAACGCCCCCGAACCAGGGCCCTCATAGTCCTCCCAAAATCCGGCTGCGGTCTTTCCAGGGTAGGGTTCGCAGATGGGGACCCCAGCCTTCCAAAAACCGCTGCCAGCGCCTCTCGCTCCCCCGAGCAGACACCTGCTCCATAAGCATAATCTTGTGCAAATGGATTCGCCAGATTCCATATGTGGGGCCCCGAGCCTCCAACCACTGTTGCATCACAGTCGCACGCGCTGTCACCAACACCAACCTCAGCCACCGCCAGGCCTCTTTGCCCAACGCAGGCAGCCACGTATCATCCCACACATCCAACACCATATTCGGAGCGTGTAAAGGCACTGGCTGTTGAAAACAGACTGCTAGATAGGACCGAACCTTCCCCCAGAAGCTCTGGGCATGCCCGCAACTCCATAGCATATGACCCAACGTGGCCCTGGGTTCCGCACATCTAGGGCAGCAATGTGAGACACTTACTCCGGCCCGCCACGCGCGAAGGGGAGCAAAATATAGACGCCGCAGAATTTTAAATTGCATGTCCCTGTGGAGCACCAGCACACTCAGAGATGGAACAGCCGCCAACGCTCCCAAAAGTGCATCAGTACCCACCTCCTCCCCGAGCTCCGCCATCCACGCAGTCGCCAACGGGACTACCTCGAAAGGCAAGACCCCTTCCCACAGCATTTTATATAACCAGGAGACCCGTGTCCCCTGCCCACCACCCAAAAGCGCCTCCTCTATGGCGGAACTGACCACCCCCCTCAGATCCACCGATGGAACTGTACGGACATAATTACGAATTTGAGCATACCAAAAGACCTCCCTCCGACCCAATGAGTATTGTCGACAGAGCTCTGGAAACCCGGAAATCGCCCCCTCTGGGGTCACCACCTGTTCCAAATTAACAATCCCCAATCGGTCCCACTGTGCAAAATGTGAGCCTCCCAGGCCCGGCGATAAGTCAGCATTGCCCCGAATGGGGAGATAAGGTGAATGCAAGGCCGATATTCGGCGGCTCACACAAAAACACCGCCAGGCTGCCCGCACCGGGTACAGGAGAGCACGCCGCAACTCACCTGCCACCCCCCGAATCCCATGAGCATGCAGAAGATATCGCAGACGCAGAGGGTAGACTACCGCATTGAGCAGCCCCACCGGGGAGTAATCCTCTAAATCCCACAACCAATCGCGGGCAAATCGCAACAAACAGGCAACATTATACTTCCGTATATCCGGAAATCCCAAACCCCCCAGTTCTCTAGGTTGGCTAAGTGTACCCAAGCGGACTCGCGGCCGGCGGCCCTGCCAGATAAACCGATTGAACACCCGCTCTATCCGGCGAAGATCAACGCGCTGTAAATACAGCGGAAGCGTTTGGAGCATGTACAATAGCTTGGGAAAAAGGGTCATCTTGCACAATGCCACCCGACCCCCCAGGGACAACGGCAAGTCGCGCCATTTATCCACTGCCAGCGACACGGCATTAAAAACAGTGGTAACATTCAAACGGTACAAATCCCCAAGATCGGCGGGCAAGTAAATACCTAGATATTTAAAATGTCCAGCTGCCCATCGCAACGGGAAAGCACCAGGCCAACCCTGCCCCACCGCTGACCCTAATAACATCGCTTCCGACTTTTCAAGGTTCAATTTGAACCCCGAAGCCTCCCCGTAGGCCTGTATTAATTGTAAGAGCTGCGGGAGCCCTTCTTGCGGATCTCCCAGGTGCACTAGCAAATCATCCGCAAAGGCCGCAACGCGGAACTCCTCCCCTCCCACCCGGACCCCCCCAAATTGCGAAGCCGTACGAATCCGGTGCAGCAAAGGTTCCAAGGTAAGAACAAAGAGAAGCGGGGAGAGTGGACAACCCTGACGCGTCCCCTTCTGGATAGCAAAGTCCGCAGTCATCTCCCCATTTATCAAAAGGGCCCCAATCGGATCGGAATATAATAACCGAATCACTTGTACAAAAAAACCAGTAAACCCCATGGCGTCAAGGACCTGATAAAGAAAGTCCCACTGAACCCTATCGAACGCTTTCTCAGCGTCAAAGCTGATAAGTAAGGATCCATGACTAACCACCTGCTTAGCACAACAAGATAGCAAAATACGTTGGATATTGTAGGCGATTTGCCGGCCTCTCACAAAGCCCACCTGGTCCGGATGGATCAATGACGGCAAAAAAGGAGCCAATCGGTCCGCCATAATCTTAGCTAAAAGTTTGATATCTACGTTAAGGAGCAATATCGGGCGGTATGACCCCGGAAGAAGGGGGTCTCTCCCCGGTTTAGGTAAAACCGTAACTAAGGCCTTGTTCGCCTCATAGGGGAATCTCCCCTGCTGCACCAGATCTTCATAATATCCCACCAGGGGGACCACCAAGGCATCTCCTAAAAGTTTGTAAAATTCACTGCGAAAACCGTCCACCCCTGGGGCCTTCCCATTTTTCAGATGTTTAATACCCTCTTGGACCTCCCGCCCCGAGATGGGCTGGTTAAGAACCCGCTGCTGCTCCGCATCGAGCCGTGGTAAGACACATCTCTCTAGGAAGGCCTGGCCCTCAGCCCCCCGGCTGCCCTCATTGGCATAAAGTTGCCGATAAAAGGCGGTGAAGACAGCCTCGATGGCACCCGCTTCTCTCTGAACCGTCCCATCGGAATGTCGAATGGCTCCAACATGCTTGGCCCCTCCCGCAGGCCGCACCAGGGCAGACAGCAACTTACCTGCCCGGTTCCCATGCTGATACAGTTTATATCGATAATATAGCATGGACTTTTGTGCTCTCCTATGGAGGAGCGTTTCCAGTTCCGACTGAAGCTCCCGCATCCTCCGGAGATTCGCCGGGGATTTATGTCCTGCAAGCAGCCTCCTGGCTTTCCCCAAGGCCCTCTCTAACAATAGAACCTGTTGGTTCAACCGCCTGCGTCGCTGACTGTGATAACTAATAATTTCTCCCCTAATGACTGCCTTGCCTGCCTCCCAGAAGAGAGCAGGAGCAATCCCAGGCGTATCATTAAGCAGTACATAGTCCCCCCAACATTTCCGCAGGTGCGCAGCGAACTGTGCATCCCCCCCAAGATCTAAAGGATACCTCCATAGTCGGGGTCGGCTAGAAGGTTGGTGGCGAAATTCCAAACTCACCATCGCATGATCAGATATGACGGAAGGGCCTATCACAGAACGCGAAATCCGACCAAACAGGGACTCCGAAATCAGAAAATAATCAATACGGGACCACGTCCCATGCGCCCTCGACAAATGGGTATAATCCCTCTCCCCCGGGTGGAGGGTTCTCCAAATATCCAACAACTTATATGCCTCGCAGACCCCCCGCAGTCGTTTACGAGCTCTTTGTCCCCTGCCCCTGCCGCTGCCTGAACAGTCGATGGTAGCATCCAAGACCTCGTTAAAGTCACCACCGAGGATGACCTGATACCCTTTCGTATCTGCCAGGATTTGAACAAGTGTGTTATAAAAGCCAGCATCATATTCATTGGGTCCATACAGCGAACCCATGGCCACCTTCAAGCCGTTTAACAGGCCCCACACCCACACATACCGGCCACCGGGATCAATAAGCACTCGTTCTTCCACCCAATTGGCATCCTTAGCAATTAAAATAGCCACTCCCCTCTTCTTCCCCAAAGCCGGGGCCCCGTACACATGCGAGATGGGACCCTTACATAACTTGGTATGTTCGGTTTCCGATTGGTGGGTTTCCTGTAGCATAATAACACTAACTCGCTGCCGCTTCAAATGCTGAAAAACTTTGTAGCGTTTAACCGGGGAACCCAGCCCACAAACGTTCCAAGTTGCAAACCTAAGATCACTACCCAGGATCTATGTTCCAAAGTCTCTCCCAATAGACATTGAGCTCCCTTTCCACCACGCGGAGACCCCCCCAGCCTGGGATCCCCGGTCCGTCCAACAGCCCTCCAGCCCAATACAGCCACAGCTCCAGCCAGACACGCACACACACATACAACCACATAGACAAACCCATCCAAGAACAATTAATCCCGACCTCCCCCTGAAATAAGCCCGCCCCCCCTCCCGGTCTTTCCCCCCCTGAACCCTCTCCCCTCCCCCCTCCCCCGCCCCCCCTACCCCCAACTACCTGACCCTCCTTCCCTCGCCAGAGTAACCACTCCGGCCTCACCTTGACTTCTTGAGCATGCAAGGCCCTACCCCCCTCCCCCCCAACCAATCCATCTAGCTAACCTAACCCAACTAACCGCGCCCTATCCCGATCCATTCATTCCCCTGACCTTGGGACCGTGTCTCCCCCCCCCCCCCCGCCCAGTGTACCGGGCCTCCCCTTCCTCCAACTACCAACCAACCCCTCCCTTGTGGCCCAGCTAAAACCTTCCACCCATTCCCTATGAGCAGACGTATTGCCTTAGCCACCAAGACCCCACAACCTAGAGGAAGGTGGCATAAAAGTGGCATCCCCCCCCTCCAAGACAAAACCCTCGAGACCCAAAACCAGGGCCAAACCTCTTAGGGCCCCTGCCCCGGAGGCCATACAGCCAATCTACCCGGAAACCAGAGGAGCACTCCGGGGCCCTTCGCCCCCCCTCCCCCCAATCCTCAACCCCAGAGACCCCTCCGGGCGCATGCCCTCCAGCCTCCATTTACCCAGCTTACACTACGTAATACAATTTATGTGTGAAACATAAAAAATTACACAGCATGTCAATTTAGGAGGGACCACTCCAGGGAAACAGGGCGTTGGTTAAGCTTAAGCAGTAGTTAGCTACTTATGCCAGTGAGTACCCACAGCCAATACAGCCAAGGGCCAAGTGTGCCACCACCCAAAGGAAAGCTGAAAGGAAGAATAGAAGAGGAAGAGAGAACAAGCCCGGATAAAAAGAGAATACTCCCCAGTACAGAAGAAGAGCAGGGAAAACACATCAAGGTGCATAGAGCGCTAGGGTACATCAAACAGCCCCTGCCAAAAGAATCGGTGCCCCAACTCATGTAACTGATAACCAGAGGCCAACAGACCTCCCAGCCCAGGACAAACGCTGATGTAGGCTAACAGTTTTAAAGAATCCCACCCAACAGGAAAAAAACCCCACAGACGCAACAAGAACAACAAAAACAGCAATACCCCCTTTCCCTAGGGCTAGGGGAGTCCGCGGCCCCTCAGATTCTGGCCCATGCTAGGATCCAAATGGCCTCCACAGTCCAACAAAAAGACGCGCTGTGTCCAGGCTTCATCCTTGCATAGCCGCAGCGCCTCCAAAAGTCCCTGAAGCACAGTCCGTCGATCCCGAGGTGTTCAGCCAAGGCCGCTGCAGTACTCCTGGGCCTCCTGCGGAGAGGAGAACACCCGGTGGCCAGTGTCACCGTCCACTCTCAACGTGGCTGGGTAGGCCAAGGTGAACCGGACTCCCCTCTCCGCCAGCCGACCACACACATCCTTGAAAGCCTTACGGCGCAGCGCCACACCAGCGGAATAATCCTGGAAGATAAGCACATTGTTGGCAGTGGACCCTGACCGACGAGCTTGACGCGATGCACACAAAACTCCATCCTTCTGCGCCGAGTTCAGGAACCGAGCAATTACAGCCCGCGGTCTGGGATCGCCGGCTCGGTAAGGCCCCAGTCGGTGCGCTCGCTCCAGAACGATGGTCCCCACCTCCGTATGCAGGGGCAAATGCTCAGGGATCCAGCTCTCCAGGTACCGCTTCAAGTCACGCTCTTGCACGGTCTCGGCAATGCCGATAAAGCGTAAGTTGTTCCGACGACTCCGGTTTTCGAGGTCCTCCAACTTGTCCTGTTGTTTGGCCACAGTCTCCTCTAACCGCCGGAGCCGAGTCTCATCGCGCACCTGTAGGTCCTCGAGAGCACCGATGCGGTTTTCAGCCCGCTCGACTCGGCTGTTAAATTCAGAAACCGCCTGTCCCACTGCGGCGATCTGCGCTGCCAGCCCGCCCAGGCGATCCTCCAACGCCTCCACAACCGCCTTGGACACCTCCGCCACCATCGCCGCCGCGGGGACAGGCTGTGAACCATCCAATACCCCCTCCGCCATCTTAACTTCTCCTCCACGTGTTTTCGCCCGGCTGGGGGTTTTCATCGCCATATCAAAGGTTCCGCGGGGCACACCAGTGTCACAACGCTGCCCCGGACAGTGCTAAAGTCACTCTCCCTCTATGGCAGAAATAGAGACGGACACAATAAGCTAGATGGTTGAGGGGAGAGAACGGGCCTCGGAGCTAAAAGGGCTGCAACCCACTCAGCTCACCATGCTACCGGAAGTCCAATCTTCAGGTATTACAGCTGATTTTAATGATAGTTCACAGATTACTAATAACAGGTCTGCAATCTCATATTTCAGTTCTTTAAACACCCTTGGATGTACCATCCAGTCCAGGTGATTTGCTGTTCTTTAGCTTAACATTTGAGTGGAGGAGTAGACTTGTGATTACAGCAACTTCCTAGTATTCAAAGGATCAAGGGTTTGATTCTCACTGGAACACTTTGGAGTATGTTTACTAAACGTCACTAACGTCGCAGCGGTGGTATTATCGTGCAATAAGTGATGTTATCACGCAATTATGGTGCATTATTGCCTGATAACGTCACTTATTGCACGATAACATGCCTGAGGCGTTAAGGCACCCTAACGCCATGAAATCCGGCTCTAAAGGGCGGAGTAAGGCTTCCCAGAGGGCAGAGAGAAGGGGTCAATGGGTGGAGAGTGGGAGGGAAGAGGCTCCAGGCACACTAACACTGTGGAATCTGGGTCTGAACACTAACACCAGTGAAACCCTCGCGTTAAGGCACATTTGCAGGAAAGAGAAACCATTTACGTCAGCAATGTACAGCAAAGCCAGGGAAACCTAGAAAAAGTGATAGTTGTGATACATGTGCACGGAACAAAAAGGCAAATAAACATAGAAAATGACCGGAACCAAATTTAAAATCCCCATAACCAAGCTGGCCAATAGTGATATTAATGAGAAACATAAAGAAATACTACTGAGAAAGCTAAAAAAATATATATATCATGTTTGGAAGGGTCTATGCTCTGTCCTCCTACAAGGTGAATGATCCTACATTGAAATAGCGCTGATCAGGGTTTTCCCTTTATATTGGGCAGGTTTCTTATGGTGTGCAAATGTGCCACTACAGCAGGGTGGGCATGTAGGAAAGGACAACTGTACAGATGCTGGAAATGGGATACAGAGGGCTGCAGGCGGCACATGCTGTGGTGCAGCTGGGGCACAGTGCGGACTAGGCAGATGCCTAGGTGGCACATAGGAATGCTGCAACTGTAGAGCAACCAGACAGAAACTGATGAGGGCCCAACATGGGCACGAGTGTGTGTCCCACAGTGTCACACGGGAGATTACCCAGCAGGTACCCCCAAGGGCACATAACATTGGCAGGCAGTGTGTGTGTGGGGGAAGCACGCATGTCCATGTAGGCACCCCTACCCGAGAACCCACACCATAGGCAGCTGCCTACCGGCATACTAGATGGCCTGGGACTGTGCACCACCAGCACTACTGGAATAATGGCATGGCAGCATGGTGGCAGAGGGGTGCTGGTGGTGGAGGGGGCAGTGGCAACTGCCCACAGCAGACCATGGCCTAGCCTCGTTTAGGTGGCTGCTGTGCACTGCAACAGACAGGGTCTGCCTGACGAACAGTCATGGTATCCCCAGGGAATGAACTGTCCCTGTGGCAACAGTGTGGTGCAGTACACACAGCCAGTGTGTTCAGGAGCAGAAGGTCACAAGTTCAAGTCCCAGCTGTGGCTCCTGCCAACCCAGTCCCCATATCTTACCCAGTACTAAACCGTGGTAATAAATACAGAACCTTTATTGCAGATAACATAAACATGCCTGAAACACCTATATGTTACCCTACAGAGCACAGACACCATAAACATGTGCAATACCTAGAGCAGAGTTCCCCAACTCCAGTCCTGTAGAGCCAAACACCATTCAGGTTTCATGCTGTCTCTAATAAAGATGCCTGTGCTGCATTTGTATGCGCTGCCCCCATGGTATGCAAATGTATCTCATGCATATTCATTAGGGACAGCATGAAAACCCGAACAGTGTTTGGCCCACCAGGACCGGAGTTGGGAACCTCTGCCTTAGAGCAGCGGCCAACGGGGGCAGAAACACCCACACCCACAGGCTCCACTATCCAAAGCCCCATGGAGGGTCAGGCTGTTGGGCCCTGCATGCAGCAGCATCACCCAATACTAGCACTTGCATACCTTAGCAATGCCGCCCTAAACTTGGGAATACGTTACACATATATAAAAAGGTTGCTATGATTAATGGCAGATAGCAATTCCTAAGTTAAGCATAATTTGCTGATAGAGCTGCATCATAGCAACCTTTCTGATATCTGTGGAGTGTGTTTTAGTTTTGGTTTCTGACAGTGTTTACCACCCCTGGGAGTGACCCCAACAGTATTGCATACCATAGCCATGCCTGCACTGTGCCCAGGACTGGTGTGGTGGCCAGGGCTGCCAAAAGCCTCCATATTTGCACAATGCTGGCATAGGTGTGGGAGTGTGTGTCTGTCTATCCAGTGTGTTGTGGCTGCCTACACCTTACTCAGCCCACACTGCTTGCACTGTTTTCAGTGTTAGCCTGCCAATGTGCATAATGAGGAGCAAGGTACTGTGGGTATGGCTCGGAAAGGCCGGCCTGGGCAGGATGCATCTGCACAGGGCATAGGGCAATGGCTGGGACATTGTATTGGCTGGCCACCACCTGAACGGACAGGGTGGTCACAGCATGTCCTGCTGGGAGGTCACTCTCACCCTGACTGAGCAGTGACCACGGCATGGCTTGGTTCCCCCATAGTGCTATATAGCATTTCTTTCAAGTGATGAACATAACATATAAGAACATAAGATATGCCATACTGGGTCAGACCAAGGTCCATCAAGCCCAGTATCCTGTTTCCAACAGTGGCCAATCTAGGTCATATGTACCTAGCAGTTTCCCCAAGGGACACAGGTTCCACAATGCTTGTATTGGTTCAAGCATTAATATCCTGGGTCCCTTCTTAATAATGGCTTATGGACCTTTCCTCCAGGAACTTGTCCAAACCTTTTTTAAACCCAGCTACACTAACAGCCTTTACTACATCCTCCGGTAACAAATTCCAGAGTTTGATTACACATTGAGTGAAAAAATATTTTCTTTTATTAGTCTTAAATAGTTTACCCTGTAGCTTCATTGCATGTCCCCTAGTCTTTCTATATTCTGATAAGGTAAACAATCGATCTACGTTTACCCGTTCCACTCCGCTTATTAATTTATAGACTTCTATCATATCTCCCCTCAGCCATCTCTTTTCCAGGTTAAAGAGCCCTAACCTTTTTAGCCTTTCTTCATAGGAGTATCCTTCCATCCCCTTTACCATTTTGGTGGCTCTTCTCTGAACCTTTTCTAATAACTCTATATCCTTTTTAAGATACGGCGACCAGAATTGCACACAATATTCAAGGTGCGGTCTCACCATGGAACGATATAGAGGCATTATTATATCCTTTGTTTTATTTTCCATTCCTTTCCTTATCATACCTAGTATTCTATTTGCTCTCTTGGCCGCCGCTGCACACTGGGCCGAGGGTTTTAACATGGTATCCACAATGACGCCTAAAACTTTTTCCTGGGTGGTGGTTCCTAATGTGGAACCTTGCATCGTGTAACCATAGTTTGGGTTGTTCTTCCCTAGGTGCATAACCTTGCACTTGTCCACATTAAATTTCATCTGCCATTTTGATGCCCAGTCTTCCAATTTATCAAGAGCCTCTTGCAATTTTCCACAATCCTCTTGGGTTTTAACAACTTTAAATAGTTTTGTGTCATCTGCAAATTTGATAACCTCACTCGTTATTCCACTTTCCAGGTCATTTATGAATATGTCAAAAAGCAGCGTACCCAGCACAGATCCCTGGGGTACACCACTATTCACCTTTCTCCATTGGGAAAATTGGCCATTTAGCCCTACCCTCTGCTTTCTATCTTTTAACCAGTTCCTGATCCACAATAGTACACTGCCTCCTATCCCATGACTCTTTAGTTTTGCCAAAAGTCTCTCATGAGGGACCTTGTCAAAGGCTTTCTGAAAGTCCAGATACACAATATCAACCGACTCACCTTTGTCCACCTGATTATTCACTCCTTCAAAAAAACATAACAGATTAGTAAGACAAGATCTTCCTTGTCTAAAGCCACGTTGGCTGTCTCTCATTAGTTCATGACTATCTACATGCTGAGTAATTTTATTCTTTATGATGGTTTCTATCATTTTTCCCGGTATTGACGTCAGGCTCACCGGTCTGTAGTTTCCCGGATCACCCCTGGAACCCTTTTTAAAAATTGGTGTTACATTGGCGATCCTCCAATCTTCAGGTATTAGAGATGATTTTAATGATAGTTCACAGATTACTAATAGCAGGTCTGCAATCTCATATTTCAGTTCTTTCAATACCCTTGGATGTATACCATCCGGCCCAGGTGATTTGCTACTCTTCAGCTTATCTAATAGTTGTAATTCATCTTCTCGATGTATCGATATTTCCTTCAATTCTTCTGCACCTTTAAATACCACTTCAGTCATGGGTAACATCCCTACATCTTCCTCAGTAAAGACTGAAGCAAAGAATTCATTCAGTCTCTCCGCTATCGCCTTGTCTCCTCTTAGTGCTCCTTTAACCCCTTTATCATCTAATGGACCAACTGACTCTCTCACAGGTTTTTTGCTACGAATGTACTTGAAAAGGTCTTTACTTCGCGTTTTTGCTTCTGTAGCAAGCTTCTTCTCAAATTCTCCCTTTGCCTGCCTTATCAATGCCTTGCATTTGACTTGCCAGTGCTTGTGCTGTTTCCAGGTTTCGTCGTTTGGCTCTTTTTTCCATTTCCTGAAAGATGTTTTTTGGCAACAACAGCCTCTCTGACCTCAACTTTAAACCATGCTGGCAGTTTTTTGGACTTCTTTCCACTTTTCTTAAAGCGTGGAATACAGCTGGTCTGGGCTTCCAAGATAGTATTTTTCAACAATAGCCAAGCCTGATGTACGTCTTTAACCTTTGCAACTGCTCCTTTTAGTTTTTTCTTGACTGTTTTCCTCATTTTATCATAGTCTCCCTTTCGAAAGTTAAAAGGTAGTACTGTGGATTTCCTTACTATCCCTCCTCCACTAATTAAATCAAAGGCGATCATGCTATGATCACTATTGCCAAGTGGCCCCAACAACCTTATCTCTTGCACTAGATCTGGTGTTCCACTAAGGATTAGGTCTAATATGGCTTCCCCTCTGGTCGGTTCATGAACCAGCTGCTCCAAGAAGCAGTCATTTATTTCATCTAGGAACTTTATCTCCCTAGCATGTCCTGACGTGACACTGACCCAGTCGATACCGGGGTAGTTGAAATCACCCATTATTATTACTATGCTGTAACTTTTGTTAGCTTCCTTGATTTCTTTGAGCATTTCATCATCCATTTGGTCATTCTGGCCAGGCGCTCGATAGTACACCCCCACTGCCATTGCCTTACCCCTTTTACATGGAATTTCAATGCATATAGATTCTACAGCAGATTTTGTTTCCTGCAAAACTTTAATCCTTTCTGACTCAATGCCCTCTCTAACATAGAGAGCAACCCCTCCACCAATTTGATCAGCTCTATCATTACGATATAGTTTGTACCCAGGTATCACAGTGTCCCACTGGTTGTCGTCCTTCCACCTTGTCTCTGATATTCCAATCATATCTAACCTTTCATTTAGTGCTACATATTCTAACTCTCCCATCTTATTTTTTAGACTTCTAGCATTTGCATACAAGCATTTTAGAGAATGTATTTTATCCATATTAATTTGTCTGTTAGACATGAGTAATTTGGGATCTCTAAGCTCTGTCTGCTCCATACTTGAGGGCATTTGGGCTACTTTACTCTTTTGTGGAACCTCTCTGCTTTTGGTAGTATCCTTCAAAGATACATTCTTTCGAACCATCTGCTCTTGGGCGACTGTCGGCTTTCCCCTAATATCTAGTTTAAAAGCTGCTCTATCTCCTTTTTAAAGGTTAATGCCAGCAGCCTGGTTCCATCCCGGTTAAGGTGAAGCCCATCCCTTCGGAAGAGCCCCTCCTTTCCCCAGAATGTTCCCCAGTTCCTAACAAATCCAAACCCCTCATCTCTGCACCATTGTCTCATCCACGCATTGAGACTCCGGAGCTCTGTCTGCCTTTTGGGTCCTGCGCGTGGAACAGGAAGCATTTCGGAGAATGCTACCTTGGAAGTTCTGGATTTCAACTTCCTACCTAAAAGCCTAAATTTAGCCTCCAGAACCTCCAGCCTAAATTTAGCCTCCATGCATATGGGTTCTTTTTTCTGGGGCCCAATCGCTGACTTATCTGCTTGGTGGGTGTGCTCACATCTTCTCCAGGAACATGCACTATTGACTAGCTAGCAGAAGACTGTCTGCAGTTAGTATGTGTATGGCTGGAAGACCTTGCAGGGAGCAGTGGCTGGAGACTGTCAGATAGTGGTGGGGGACAGCTGAGCATTTCCAGGCCTACTGTCTGTCTGCTGTTGCCTTATGGATGTGTACAGATCTGCATTGATTGCCCTGTAGGGTGTCTGTTCCCCAGCAGGACTGAGGTTGATGGTCCCCTCTACTGCCACCAGTGCAGGGATGTAGAATGTGGATCCGTTGGTGGGAGATCCTGTCCCCCACCCTGAGCCCCAGAGGGCAGGTTGGCTGGTGCTACATAATCCACCTTTGGGTCCAAACAACCCCCATCCCCCGTCACTTAAATCATGTAACCATGGTACCCACACAAGATATGCACTATTCTGGGTGCATCATAGTCCACAAGGGCTAGACATGACTGGGAAATACGGATGGACAAAGGTGTATCCTAGGTGTGTCTGCAAGGACTACCTATCACATACTGGCACTGATGGTGACCTGCAGCATAGCCTGTCTCGGCTAAGCCAGGTGCTGTGGACATGGTGCTGGGCGCCCTGCCTACCCTCAGGGTGAGCACAGTACCCACACAATGTGACAGTCTGTAGCTACTCTGTGCCAGTAACACACACGGTCAGTTCCCCCTACCAGGCCGAGGTGCTGTGGGGGTGCATACCCCATCTTGTGATCATCTGTAGACTGCTGATCTGCATGTGCATTGTGTCATGGTTACTGTTGGAGGTTTGCCTATCCTGGCAGCCAGCAGGCTTCTTGTGTGATGCCCTGCAGTATTCTTGTATTCAGCCTTTGCTAATGACCTCACTTTAGTGATGTGGCCTACTGGTTTGTGCATTGCCATTTGTGCTAATGGTCATAGATTTGATTCCTCTCTGTTCTCTTTCATTTTTATGCTTGTCCTGCACAGCTACTTTTCATTCCTGTGGCAGTCATATCTGTGTAGATCTGTGCTGTTAGCACATTGCTCCCTTATCACAGTTGCCAACCATCCTTCTGTCATCATCAATCTAATGTACAATATGAACCCTCCGGTTCACTGTTTTCCACTGCTCCTCCTCCTCTCTCCCCCCACCCCCGTCAACAACGCAGTCCAAGACAGGATTTTCGTATGGATGCCCTTTGGAAAGGAGGTGGTCGTGGCACTCCTCAAATGTCACCAGCCAATCGACAGTTCAAACCCAGGGATCACCAGCAATCACTTCCCACAACGAGGGAGGGGAAGAGGACAGGGCCCATCATCCAAGAGGCAGCTATACTGGGACTTCTAAGTGGCGTTATCAATCTTTCCAGCTATCAGCCTTCAGATATGGAACCAAGTTCTAGAAAAGGGCTTAACTTTTGTACCAACAAGGAAACACTATAAATTTTCAACTCATGTGGAACTCTATAGATTCTTTCGGAAATTGAAAATTATAGATTACTTTGACAAATATGACTCAAATGTCATCGATCCCTCAGTAGCGAAAAAGCCTTCTATATGGGTTCCTCCTTCCAACACCAATGCCATGATAACAGCATATGAGAACATAGTTCTCTATAAAGTAGAGCACTTATACCAACAACATAACAAGAGTCACGTTTTCTACAACCTTACGGGCCCGCAGAAATCAGCATTAAAAGATTTACAATCTAACAACACAATTATAATCAAACCTGCTGACAAGGGCGGGGCACTTGTAATACAAAATAGGGAGGCCTATATAAAAGAAGTATTACGTCAATTAAATAACAAGGAGTTCTACTAGAAAATTTATGACGACCCCACTACAGCTTTGCAGCAGAAAGTAGATACCTTATTGTATATCAGTAAAGAAGCAGGATACCTAACATCCAATGAGATTTCTTTTCTCACAGTTACCCATCTAGTTACACCAACTATATACATGGTACCCAAGATACACAAATCTCTTCAGGACCCTCCAGGATGTCCAATTGTCTCTGCAATAGGATCTCTCTTCGAACCTCTGTCAAAGTTTGTAGACATCTTTTTGAGACCCTTTGTGACACAAGTAGAATCATACATGCGAGACTCAACTCACATCATCAATATTCTAAAGGAGTTCCAGGGATACCATGATAAGCTTCTGCTGGTTACTCTTGACATCAAGTCCCTATACACCAACATTCCAGAACAGGCGGCCTTAGAAGTTCTAGCGAACGTTCTGATTCAAAGATCTAAACCAGTACAGATACCTACTTTCTTTTTTACTCAAATAGCATCACTAGCCATGACAGAAAATTACTTTAGTTTTAAAGGAATTTTTTATAAACAAATAAAGGGGGTTGCCATAGGATCATCCATGGCACCAGATATTGCTAATCTTTATGTAGCTAATTTTGAAAAACAACATTTGGGTTTTCACCCCTTTAAATCACATATCCTTCTCTGGAAACAATATATTGATGATGTGCCTATGATATGGGAAGGCTCAGAATCTACACTACAAACCTTTTTCATCTAGCTCAATTCCTTAGACCCGAACTTGCAATTTGAGGGCTCATTCAGTTCAGATCGCATCCCATATTTAGACATCATGATAAAAAAAGATACAAAGGGCTTTATAACTGATCTTTATCACAAACCAACAGATAGAAATACTTTATTAAAATATGACAGTTGTCACAATACATCCCTCAAAAACAATCTTCCTGTTAGCCAATTTTTGAGAATAAAAAGATTATGCACTACAGAAACAGACTTTGAACGTCATGCGATAGATATGCACCAGAGATTTAGGCAACGTGGTTATCCACAGAAATGCATAAAAAAGGCCTATTTAAGAGCCTGTACTACAGAACGCACTTCACTCTTGAGAAAAAAAGACCGCCAACAGACAGACAAAATTGTCTGCGCTCTTACTTTCTCAAACTATTCTAAAGAAATTGTAAGCATTCTGAAACAAGAGTGGTACCTTTTAACGTCATTGCCATCATTTGCTTCCAGACAGTTCATGGTGGCATATAAACGAATTCCTAATCTGGCGAATATTTTAGTGCGTCAGCTCTCACATATTCCAATCCTCTACCAAAAACAAAAGGACACTTCAGATGTGGTAATTGCTCAGTATGTTCCCATACTATTTCCGTAAAAGATAGTTTCACACATCCAACAACAGGCCATAAGGTTTATCTACAGAATTATTCTAACTGTAAAACGGCAAATGTAATCTATTTAATACTGTGTCCATGTAATTTAGTCTATATTGATAAAACTAAAAGACAGGTTCGCACTCGCATTATCGAACACAGAAGTTGCATTCAAAGAAAAGTTCCAGAAAAACCCTTAGTAACACATTGGATGCAAACAGGACATTTAATAAGTGATTTAAAATATCTGGTTTTGAAAACAGTGATACCACATTGGAGGGGAGGTGATTTCAATAAGGTCTTACTTAAATTGGAACATTGTTATATCTATGAATTTAACAGCGTAGAACCACAAGGTTTGAACCAAGAAATTGATCTTTCTGTGTTTTTATGACCAGTTGACAGGTTTCCATCAGGAGTGATTAATCATGAACCCCTATATTTACAAAGTTTAATTTAATTTGATAAGATAATGAACACATGACAAACTCTGGTCCATGAAAAGATTATTTACAAGTAGTCTACGATATATGTAATGTGGTCTTATGAAGACACAAGTTTTAACTCACTTCTCTTTAATTAGGTACATCAGTTCAATATCTTTATTGATCAAATTCAATCATGCAAGTAGATTATATTAATTCGCCCTATAGCGCTTCTTCCTTTTCATTTTTTATTTTTTAATTTAGTTCACCCGTAGTATAAATATTTTTAAATTTAGCTCTGTTTAATCTAGGGAGTGCAGCATAGAATCATCACATTTTATTACTATTTTTCTTCAATAAGATTGATTCTCACATTGAGAGATGACCTGAGATTAACAATGCATTTCTTAAGTTTGATCATTAGGAGTTTGGGGCAACACAAGTTTTTTTTAAAAATGAATCAATACACATTTTTTATACATAATTTTATTCAACTATACAGTTCATATTATTAGTTCCAACACATTTCATGATCAATATTTTCATGGGATATTGAATGAACTTAATGTAATTCTTTCATTATTTTTATTCTTAAGATCACTCTATATATTCATGGGAATCACACGGTCATTTCATTTTGATCATTCCTCACGCCTTGTGGATACTAAGGTAGCAATAAATCAATTTAATAAATTCTACTATCTAAATATATATTTTATCTAGGGTTATTGAGTTCATATATACATGAGCTTTATGAGAGTGATGGTATTTCACTTTAAGATCGCTTTCTATAAATAGATAAAGTTGTCTCATTTCAAGCGTGCTTTATAAACATAGAAACATGATGACAGAAAAAGACCACATGGCCTATCTAGTCTGTCCTTCCATAACAACTACAACAGTCCCCTTTTTCCTTTAGAGATCCTCTGTGTTTGTCCCATGCTTTTTTGAATTCAGTTACTGTCCTCATCTCTACCACCTCCACTGGGAGACTATTCCATGGATCCACTACTCTTTTCGTAAAGAAATACCAGGTATTAACAAATTAAGTTAATCAACATTTCTACTTAAGTTTATGTTACAAAAAAAGAATATATTTTCATATATAAGGGTTTTCATCAAATGATCAACTCTACAGGTGTCGCCCAGATACCTGCGTAATTTAATGTTAACAATCATCTACAAAGGTTTTTTTTTAACAAGAATCATTTTCTACGGATAAGACATGAAATAGGCATATTTCACTTTTTAATACATCATATGTCCCTCCTTGGGATCGGTTTTAAACCCATAAGAATAGCTTTTGTTTACACTTGACTCATTCATCACATTGTTAGTTCGAATTTCTTTGGAGGGCACATGCACTACACAGCATTTTCCTTACACTTGTACTGCATCAAGTTTGATCGGCAACGGCACTCCGCCCACAAGATCAAGTTTCAGCTACAATTTGGTGTGATTTTCAGTGTCTATAAGAAAAGAGCTCGTTACACTTGCCAGTTTCTTTATCTTGGCTACAAACGTTTCATGGCGTGAGATTTCGCACTCACATTTGAAGGTCAATACATATGCTGCAGCGCCTTAGGGCAGGGTCCTGAGGCCGGTTGTAACTGGGTTCCTGGGGCCCAGCTCCCTTGCAGCAGCAGCGCGGTGCAGGGTAGAAAGGGGTGGGGGAGCGCGGACGTGAGTGGAGGCCGGCACCACCGACCTACGTAGGGGACGTAGGTGAAGGTGATTGGTGCTGGTGCCGGCTGAGGGGGGGGGAGCAGCGGCACGCGAGGGAGATCGCCGGCGTGCGATCTCCCTCTTTCCAGCGTGCTCGCTGCTGCAAAAAGGTGTCCCTACCCACCCTCCCTCGCTTATGGCAGTAAGGAAAGGGTGTGGTCGTCGCAGCTGGGTAAGGGGGGGGGTCGTTGTTCAGCCGTGGGGCGGGCGGGGTAGTGAACCAGCAGGGCATTTGAGGCGGATGCCGCTTGGCAGGGGAGCGACAGTGCTCTTTAGATTGGAAGAGACATCACAGTTGTGGTCTCTGCCTGGTGGAAGGCAAATTGCCGGCCTTTGCTAATAACATGGCAAGGCGGGCGGTAGGGGAATGGAGGGTGGATGATGCACCGCTTTGCTATAAATGGCTGGTGGGGGGGCATCATCCGGAAATGAAAGGGGGGGGGGGTAATGTTTGATTTAAGAATGTTTGGTTGGCCTATGTTGGGCCGGTGTGCAAAATTATGAATAAAGCTGCGACCAACTAATTGTTCACCAAAGTTATGGTGTGTGAGTGTTTTGTTCTGGGAGATAGAGGCGGGGAGATGGGGGGGGGGGTGCTCATGAAGCAAAAAATTTGGGCTCGGATTGAAGTGTGGGGGGTGGGGAGGGTGATGGGGTGGAGGTAAGGTGGCATGGCTGCTTGTAGGCAAGTGGGTTGGCATCCGGATACCTCGGTTAATATATTTTTTGGATACTGTTCTTTATTCGGAGCGTTCATAGCAATCAGTAGCCAGTCTCTTCAGTATTCTCTTGCAGTTCACATGCATACACATTGGTTTACTCACCAATTCTATTCATTCACATTTTTATAGCTTTGAAGTATTGCTTCTCAACCCTGAACGCAAATGTTTCACGGTGTGACATTCTGATTTTATTTAAAGGTTAGTAATTTTTTAAGCACCGTTTATTACCGCAATATTTATGAGCATTTAAGAATCAGTTTACTTAGTACTCATTTGCATTTTGCACATACATGTGTTGGACTATTTATAAATTTAATCACGTTTTAGGGTGTGACATATTGATTTCACTTTAAATGTCAGTGTTTTTAGACACTGTTTACTTACTGCAGTGATCAATCACAACTAGCAGTTGGTTGATACAACACTGTTTTAATCCTTTGCAGGCTTATACATTGGTTTATATACTCTATCTGCGTATAATTCCTTTGTTTTGTAGTACACGTTCTTATACTCTGTGGATTGGTTTTTCACCGACAGACTTTTTAAATATATTTTTTATATAGCATTACATTTACTTTTATAAACTCTGTAGTAGAACAATTTAGCTATGCATGCTTCAGAATAATGTATTAATATATGATTTGAGAGATACATTTTGGATTTCTAGTCACTAAACCAGAAGCCCTTGTCTCTCCCATTCAATGTATGACTGTAAGTTTTCTAAAAGTCATATTTACATTCAGTTGGCATCTCTAGAGTTTATATAATATTAACATCTATTCATGACACTTAGGGGTATGTTTACTAAGCAGTCGTAACGTGCGCCTGGCGATAGTGTGCAGGCTGCCATAAAAGGAGTGGGCGTTTCGGTCTTAAAGTAGCAAAACAGGATTATCGCGCGATAACGTGCGCTGCGCACATTATTGGGCGAGAAGCCGCTAAGCACGTTAACGCGCGGTAATCTTAAGTAGGTGCGCAGACATGCAAACACCAAAACAGAGGTGTAGCACAATGGTCAGTACACTGACTGATGGTGCAGGGGTCATGAGTTTGATCCACCAGTGTGCCTAATGAATAAGGCTGGCTGAGGCATCACCCTTTATGTTTAAGTAGTGCTTTTTGAGGCATTTTACTGTTATTTTAATTAGTGCTGCCAGCAAACAAACCCTCACGGTGGCATAACCTAAGGTGCCGCATAAGGCACCCTATAAGGCACTCCATAGGGCACATCATAAAGTGCACTGTCCGCCAAGGCACCCTATAATGTCCCCTATAGTACACCTTATAAGGCAACCTATAAGGCGCTTTATAGGGCGCCTTATGGTTACAGTTACTGTGAGGGTGTTTTTGCTGGTAGCACTAATGTACATTAAAATAGACAATGCCTTGGACAGCACTATCAAATAACCCCACTGTGGGTTTGAACCCATGACCTCTGGCTCCACAGTCAGTGAAGTAACCAGGGGGCTACAACTCTATAGCTGCTAACAAACCCCTGTCTGGCCACAGAAGGACTGCACGTCACCACACAAACAGTCTGCTGTGGTTGCCAGGATAGGGTCAAACCACAACGCAGAAATGTGTACCAGTGCTGGATGTGGGGTAGCAGCATGCACAGCAGGGTAGGATGGCATACAGCTGGCCAACACACATAGACGGACAGAAGGATGGTCTACAACTGTGATAAGGGTACAATGTGCTAACAACACAGATCTGCACAGATATGGCTGTCACAGGAATCAAAAGTAGCTGTGCAGCACAGGCAAATAAATCAAAGAGAACAAAGAGGAATCAAACCTATGACCATCAGCACAAGTGTCAATGCACAAACCAGTAGGCCACACTACCAATGTGAACTTATTTGCAAAGGCTGCATACAAGAATACTGCAGGGCACCACATGAGAAGCCTGCTGGCTGCCATGATAGGCAAACCTCCAACAGTAACCATGACCAAATGCACATACAGATATGGTGTGTACAGATCAGATCATAGACTGTAATTGGGACCACACCCACATATACCTATAAGCACACACACAATCAAATGCTGTGCAGTGGAGACAGCATGCAAAAGAGGAAATAAATGAAAGCCAAAGGGCGGGACGGGATGCTCTGTGGAGCAGTGGAAAATATGGAACACAACAAGACAGAATCAAACCTGCAAACAGGCGTGCCACAGACCAGCTGAACTGCAGCAATGCCAATCCCCCAAGTGGACTGCCATGTAAGCCCCATAAAGTAAGAGACATATGTAACAGCCAATATGTCATGGATAGGCAGAACAGAGGGCACACTTTGGTGTACAGTGAAGAGATGGAAGTGTGTGTGCATAGGTGATGAAGCTGCAGGTTCCAAATGGTCATGTTATCACAACAGAATAATTCTACAAAAGAAACCCATGTGGGGATCAAACCTGCAACCTATAGTGT
This sequence comes from Ichthyophis bannanicus, assembly GCA_033557465.1. NCBI lineage: Eukaryota > Metazoa > Chordata > Amphibia > Gymnophiona > Ichthyophiidae > Ichthyophis > Ichthyophis bannanicus. Next base: position 953,684,071 of record CM066032.1, read on the forward strand.
CATAACACATGTCTGTAACCACTATCCCAAACAACCACTATGACCATTGCAAAATAGTACCCCAAAGGGAAGGTGTTTATGGGAACCTGCAATATCCAGTGATGTGTGAAACGCCTGGACGATAGACACCTGGCACCGTACAAGGATGTGAGCACGGGTGAGCCATGGATATGACCAGAAAAGCATCAAATACAAGTGTCAGTGTGAGCAAGCAGCAGCCGAGACAAATGTATGTCAAACACATATCTTTATTTTGGTTATTCGTCACAGATAGTGTAGATACCGCCATCATAATACCCAGGTGAGTAGATCCCAGGTGAAAGACCAAAGAAACATTTAGCAGGGCAGCAACCCACATTCTACGTAAAGGTCACTGGCACCTCTACAAATGAGGGGCAGGAGAGATAATGTGCATCAGGTGCATGGTGGGCAGTATGCATTTGGTTCCCACACACCACATGCTGCTGCACGCCTCAAATGTTTAACTAACATATGAGTGCATGTAGACAGTAGGCAGTGCATGATGAGGGCCCAACACACAGCAATCATGATCTGTACCTGAAAACATATCTATCTGGCAACACAGGAGACACATAAATGAAAACAGCATATGTTGTTAAAATGTTGAAAGTTTAAAAACACATGTGGAAATTGATGTTACAGCTGCCACATAATGCCTCATGTAGGAATCAAAGCTGCAACAATGTAACCATAAACTATGGTCAAATGCACAATGAGGATATGCCAACAGGTTGCAGAGGCACATGAACCCAGAAACCAATACAAAGAAACAACCTGCAGAAACATGCAGAGATAACACTATGCAGAAGGTCCCCTGCACTGGTTGGTGTGGATACAGTGTCTGTACACATATATCACGGCACATGGAATGCACAATTGAAGGAAGACAATGGGCACTCACACTGCAACACTCCAAATATAATGGTGCAATGTGAGTGTCCGTACCCCATGGGATAAATAGGAGTGTGCAGACATGCAATGCAAGGTCCATAAATACATGTTCAGCGTCACATCTGTACAGTAAGCAAACCCACAAACCAGTATATAGAGATGGAAAGTGATGGCAAACATTGTACAGTAAACCACACAGAAGCCATATTGCCACATGCTGTGTTTCCATGACAAGGTCAGTCATATGCATGTGCACTGTGTACGTCTCAGCATGATACAGTGCTGCCACACATGCAGGGAAACACCCTTGGTGAGTGACAACATCAATCTAAGCTGTTGGTGTGCAGCAAAGTGTTGTCGTGGCAAAAACTGTACCATGTCAAAGTGCAGAGTAGGTGGACATAGACAACAGGACCTCTCCATTGCTCCCCCTATGCCACATGCATGGCTGTATGCTTGTGGTGAACCAAACAGATGAGCATTTCCTGTGGTCCATGTCACACACATGGCCAAAACACAACATATGAGGAATGTACAACATACAGCAACAATGTAAGTCCTTGTTGCGCACGTGGGGACCAGTACAAAGTGTCCAAAGTGCAAAGTGTGTCTGCAATCCAACAAGTCAGGTCAAAACTGTCCTTGAAACCCTGGGCATGCATAGTGAAGTGTCACATCCCAATATGGCAGAGTATTGGAAAGGTCATGTGTGTCTTCTGCGATGAACCCGACACCCCGCCGGAGCATGGCACCAACAGTGTGTAGGACAGGTCTGTCAGGGCCAAAGTCACACTCCAATGATAATACTGTCCATTCTAGGCATGTGTCCCACTTGCAGAGGTCAAACATCCTATGGCACCATCTCCCAGGGATAGTTCCATGGTGGTGTGTCCCCCAACAGGTGGATGATGGTGACGCCGGATGCACTGTAGTAGATGTGGCTGGTTTGTCCACTGCCCTGTGTCAGAAGAGGATAAATAATGCATTGGTATGCTGCTTGCAACATCAGCACAAATTGCAGAGAGTCAAACATGACTATGTGCATAATAAAACGTCACATTTATTTATTTATTTATTTATTATTTATTTATTTATTACAGGCTCTTATATACCGCTCTATTTAGCATCAGCGCAGTTTACAATATAACAAAAAGACCAGAGCAACAAGCTGTTTGGTTTTACATAGAACAGGTTTTACATAGAACAGGTATGAGCAACTTGGATACACATGGGGGACATTGTTAACTGAAACTATTTACATGCTGTATATATATGTATGTACAGTAGGAATTATTCTTAGTTTGATATGAGTCTTGTAGTACAGGAGGTCAAAAAGGGGATGGTCAGTCAGGTCAGTGTTTGACTGGTATAGTAGTATTGTGGGAACAGGTGAGATTTGAGTGCTTTTCTGAATAGAGTTAGATCGGTGATAGCCCGAATCTCAGGTGGTAAGGAGTTCCAGCACTTGGGGGCATAGAAGCAGAAAGCCCTGTTAGATGTCGCTAGTGTGCATTTTGTAGCTGTCTTTCTCCTAGATCTGTTAGGTGGGATGGTCTGAATGATGTCTATTAGTGATGGGGAGGTGATGCCCTTAATGGCCTTGAAGGTGAGTACCAAGGTCTTGAATAACAGTCTTCCATGGATGGGGAGCCAGTGAAGCTGTTTTAGAATCGGTGTTACGTGGTCCCTTTTTGATGCTCCATAGAGGACTCTGGCAGCGGTGTTCATGGCAAGTTGTAAAGGGTTTAAGGTGGACTGAGGGAGGCCTTGAAGAATGGAATTCGCATAGTCTAGGTGCGGTAAGGTTAAAGCTTGGAAAATAGTCCGGAAATCATCTGGATCAAGTAGGGAGCGAAGGTGTCGGAGTGCTCGGATCTTGAAGTAGATCGCTCTGACTATGTTGGTTATGTGTAATTTCAAATCAAGGCGTTGGTCCAAAGTATCCCCAAGGTATCGAACTGAAGGTTTTGTTTGGAGCTCGGCTTCTTTCACCTTTATCTGGGGTGGGGGGGATGAAGAGTGGGTCCTAGTGATGAAGAGAACCTCTGTTTTCTTATGTTGAATACGGAGGTTCTGGGATTGAAGCCATTCAGACACAGCATCAAAACACTTGGTTATCGGGGACAGATCCATATGAACTGTGGAGAAAGGCATGTATAGAAGGATGTCATCTGCGTATATCAAGCATTCGACCTTGAAAGACCTGATGATGTTGCAGACGGGCTGTATGTATATGTTGAATAAGAGCGATAAAAGGGAGGACCCTTGTGGTACGCCCTGACTTTGATGGAAAGGGGTGGATGTTGCCGCTCCTGAAGTTATATACTGCCATCTCTGATCTAGGTATGACCTGCACCAATCGAGGGCAGTGTCGTTGATGCCCTTTTCTTTTAGCCGCCATATTAAAAGTTCGTGATGTACAGAGTCAAAGGCCACGGCAATGTCTAGGAATATAAGAACAAAGCCTTGGCGGATGTTGTCGATGCCTGTGATAATGTTGTTGCAGAGGGTGGTAAGGAGAGTTTCTACCCCGTGGAACTCCCTGAAACCATGCTGGCATTGGTCTAGAGGGGAGGCGGAGTCGATGTGATCTTGTATTTGCCTTTGAGCTTCCTTTTCAATTATTTTAGCTAGAAGTGGAATACTAGCTATAGGTCTATAAGATTTGACCTTTTGTGGGTCGAGTTTAGGGTTTTTCAAGAGGGGTCTAATGGAGGTTCTCTTGAGAGCTGATGGGAAGGAACCAGATGTAAAGGATAAATTCATCATTTTAGTGATGAGAGGGCTGAGATCACAGCGTAGCTTGTGACGCCTCGTCTTACCAATTACACCAACTTGTGGCGCAGTTCATTTGGGAGACAGCGTCGTGTATGTTACTTTGTTATCGCTGTTCTCTGGTTGAGCAAAATTGTAGTTGTAGGCCCAGTGATCACAGCCAAAGCAATTTGAAGGTAAACAATAGGTTTATTGTTCCCAGCAGGTTTTCTTCACCCCAGAACAGATATTCAAGGATAACAACATGGATAAAGCAAATAAAGTCCTGTACAAATGTTCCCTGATACTTCTCAGGTTACTGTAGTCCAAAACGATTGTAGACTTTCTTAACAGCGATACTCATTCAAGGCATTCAATAAAGAACATCCCACAAGTGTGGTTTTCCTGTTCCACCTTCACAAGGATAATTCACTTCAAGCCTTAGAATTATGCAGTTCACTAGTATCAGCAGTCAGACAACTTCCTGTCTGTACTTAAACTCTATTCTCTACATGCTTTTAAAACAGCCTTAAAACATTGCTTCTGTTTGAGCTGTACATTTAAAAGTCACACTGGCAAATCCCGCATTCCATCTCAGAGCTACTGTGATCAGACAATGGAATGTCGGTTTGCATGGATTCTTCGTCGCTGAGTTGAGCTCCTTGGCTATCTGGCCCATTCGAGTCTAATGCCCTTAAATGGTGGAGGAGATCTTGTATCTGCTTTTCTCCCCTCTCACTGGCTGTCCTGCAGTCTTGTAAGGATAACTGTTTATTCAGCCTCTTAAAGAGCTGGGCATAAGGATTTCTTCCTTCTTCCTTTTTCCTGTACCTTATTCCCTGTTGAGGAACTACGTGTTTCTTGTAACTAGGCTTTTCAGGGACTCTACCTATCTCCCATTCCTCCAGCTCAGTATCTGTGCTTGAATCACGCTGCTGCCAATTATGAGCTAGGTGACGTGCACCTGTGCTGGCTTCTAGCTTACAAGTTCTACCACGTTCACTGCCAATATTGCAAGGTAAACTATCAGAGGAATTACTTCTGTCTCTTTCTGACACAGACTCTATATTCTGTTTAAAAGGCTTATAAGTTTTTCTGACCTGGTTCAGCTTTTCTTGAGGGCAATCCCTTCCTGGGAGGATTCTCGGCTGTTTCCCCAGAGACGTGGCTCTCTCTCTGCAAGGTGGCTGGCAATGGTCCAGGTAATTGGATCCCAGCTGGTCACGCTTGCTCTGAGCTCGGCCCCTCTTGGATAAGGATTCTGTTTCTGTTCCTCTGCCAAGAATGCCTGACTCCAAGGCTGTATCTGCATTCCTGGAGTCCCCTTTTTCTGGCTTTGCCAAAGGTAAGTTCCTATTTTGCCTTTTTCCTTCCTCCTGTAGCTCTCTGCGTTCCTCCTGTGATCTCCTCTCTGATCCAGCTGATCTTGCTGATCCTGCTGCTCGGGCTGATCCTGCAGATCTGTCTGCTCTAGCTGAACCTACCACTTCCTGGTTAAGTGGAGTGGTTTGTCCAATCAGGTGAGAGTCCACCCCTTTCCCTGGTTGGCTAGCTCTCCCTGTCAGCCTAGAGCTAGGGTGTGGCTCCCTTTCTTTTCTCTCCTGCCCTGCAACTCTGTGCGCTGAGGTTTTAACCCTCAGCTGCCCTGTATTCCTGGCAGGTTCAGAGGAAAAAGTTTGTTTAAAAGCCTTTTTCTTGTGCTCTGACAGCTCTGCCTTGTCACAAGCTCCTTTATCCAATAAGCTGGGCAGGGGTCGGTTTGTGCAGTAGTGGTGTTGAGGGCAGTGATGGTGTTTTCAACATGTTTTTTAGATGGTGTGGAGAACATAGATAGGTTTGATAGGCAGTTGGTGTCTTGAGCAGGGATTGTTGCGATGTTATCAGTTTGCAGCAGCTTAGATTGTAGATACTCAGCGAAAGCTTGTGGGTGAATAAGTTCCGGTTGTTCAGACGAAGGTTCCTTAGAGAAGGTTTTGACTAGATTGAAGAGATCACGTGGTTTATTTAGTGATCTTTTAAGTGTATCGGCATGGTATTGTTTCATTTTAGCCATGATTGACTCTCTGTGCGTAGACAGATGTAATTTGTAAGCTGTCTGGTCCTCCGTAGAGCATGATCGACGCCACCGTTTTTCCAGTCTTCTTAGGTGTATGAGGGAAGCTTGTAATTCCGGGGAGAACCAAGGAGAAGGTTTTCTTTTCTTCGGGTTGTTACTCTGGTTTGGTTGCAGAGCAATGGTGATGAGCTTGCTATTCCAGGCGGCGATCAGGTTTTCCAGGTTGAGGGATGTGTCATTGAAGAGAGGATGGGTTTCAGCAATAATATGTTCTTTGTTGAAAGCTGTGAACCTCCGAGAAGTTACTTTTGTTGAGGTGGTGGAGTTATTATTGTGATGTGATGGGGTTTTGCTCTTGATGGGAATGTGGAAAGTGATTAACTTGTGGTCTGACCAAGGTACCGGAGACACAGAAGTGTCTAGATTATTGTTAGAATCAAGGGCTGTTAGAGGGGCAAAGATCATGTCGAGGATGTTTCCTTTTTTGTGTGTGGGATCTTTGACAATTTGCTTGTAGCCCAGTTCATTGATTGCTTCTAGGAAGGCTGAGGCGTGGCTGGAGTGTAGTGTAGGGAGATTGAAATCTCCTAGTATCCAATTAGGAATGTTGGGTTTGCGTGTGTTAGCTGCTAGGTCTAAGATGTTAGGTAGGTCGTCCGGGGAGGATGAGGGTGCTCTGTATATCAAATTGATGGAGCACTGCTCATTTTCAATGGATATGACGTCCATGTTGATTGAGCTTGTGGAGTCAACGGTATGGAAATGTAGATCTGCCTTGGTAAGAATGAGAGTACCTCCTCCTCTCTTGTTCTCTCTATGCTGGGAATGGACAGAGAAGTTGGAGGGTATGAGTTGATTAATGATTACATTATCTCCGTCAGATAACCAGGTTTCAGTTATCATAAGAATATCCAGATTGTGGGAAGAAATTATGTCAGCGATAACTGGCCATTTCTTACGGATAGACCGTGCGTTTATGAGAGCACATTTTAGGCACATGGGATAAGGGGGTTCAGCTTGTTTGTTCTTCGTGGAGTGTTGAAGGGCTATGTGTATTAGGTGAGAGTGGCGCATGGCGGTTTCAACTCTTGGGTTAAGATAAGGAGCTTCTGCCCATCTTTTTCCATGGCTCTGGAGTATTGGAATCTGATGAGCTGTGTGGTGCAGGGCAAGGGATTCATTAATAATATCCACTTGAGCTAACATATTTATTTATTTAGTAAAAACATATACATATATGATGTTGACTGTACATAGTTTTACCTGTTAATCCATGTTATATATTCCCATGTTCTATGTAAACTCAATGTTACTTGCATACATTGTTGTATATTTTGTTCAATGTACACCGCACTGATCTTAATAGCGCGGTATATAAGAAATGTTAAATAAATAAAAATAAGCCAGCCTAGGAGAAAGAGGATACAGCTGGCCAGGGCATTGATTGGTAGAGCCATTTGTTGATTCTGGTTGATTAGATGAGGCATTTTCTGAGGGGAATTGGAGATAATGTTAAACTTGCCTACTCAGGTACTGTCACACCTGAAAGAGAGGACTCAAAGTGGTATGGGTGACTGTGAGCAACTAGGTTGGTAGAAGAGGGTATCTAGAGGTTTGTAGCTTAGCAATATGAGGTACAGGAGTTGATTGGTGACCTGGAGGTTATGTAACTGCAGTGAAAAAACAACAATCAAAATATACAAGATAGCATATAAAGTCAAGTGGCCGTCATGAGTAGCAGCAGAGAAAACAGAAAATCAACTATAACAACATGAGGTAGGCAAATATGTGGCCAACAGAGAAATCACAATCAGATATCACAATCAGATATCACAATCAGATATGTGGCCAACAGAGAAATCACAATCAGATATCAGCTAAATGAGATGGCATAAGACATGTGATTACACAGGCGAAGTATTTAAGTAGTAACTGTAATCAGCCTGGACTGTTGCAATGAAGAGCGTTAAATGGGTGAACAAGTTAGTTCCTAGAGTGGTAATGTCCCATGGAGAATGATATTTCAATAAGGAAGCTGGTACCTGGTTGTAAGCACTTGCTAGCGGCTTTCTGGATCAGGCTGAGGATAAATGAAGCCAGGACTTGCGAGTGACCTTGTAGTTGATGGGGTCTTAGCTGGAGTTACCAAAGTCTGGCAATCAAGTCACTGGTGCGATATTGGTCTATAAGGTTGATGTTTGGTATCCTTTCATGCCCCGCCTAAGGGCCACGCCAAAGGGGCCTCAAGCGCGGGCCCGCCAGGTGCGGGCGTGCCCGATGGCGCAAACCTTTTGAAGTTCAGGCGCTGCCCCGATTGGGCAGCGCTGGTGGTGATGCTCCTCTTGCTGCCGGAGGTTCAATCCCCGGACTGGGGAGAGCTGCTGATGGTGGCAGGGGCAGAAAGGACGAGCGCCTGATGGCGCAAACCTTTTCAAGTTCAGGCGCTGCCCCGATTGGGCAGCGCTGGTGGTGATGCTCCTCCTGCTGCCGGAGGCTCAATCCCCGGGCTGGGGAGAGCTGCTGATGGTGGCAGGGGCAGAAAGGACGAGCGCCCAATGGCGCAAACCTTTTCAAGTTCAGGCGCTGCCCCGATTGGGCAGCGCTGGTGGTAATGCTCCTCCTGCTGCCGGAGGCTCAATCCCCAGGCTGGGGAGAGCTGCTGATGGTGGCAGGGGCAGAAAGGACGAGCGCCCAATGGCGCGATCCTTTTCAAGTTCAGGCGCTGCCCCGATTGGGCAGCGCTGGTGGTGATGCTCCTCCTGCTGCCGGAGGCTCAATCCCCGGGCTGGGGAGAGCTGCTGATGGTGGCAGGGGCAGAAAGGATGAGCGCCCGATGGCGCGAACCTTTTCAAGTTCAGGCGCTGCCCCCCACATAGGCAAACATGACATGAGCACAACACAGAACACACTGCATGTCGGTCAAATTTGATATTGGAACTGCAGACGCGGCTGTCACATGGATATGTTAATGTCCATGTCCATGCCCATGTTACACTGGCGTTTCACAGCTCCACCCCATGTGCACCAGTTTTTGTGAACACAGAGCCAACATGCAAGTCTAGGTAACAAACCGTAGATCATTAACAGGTAAAGGCTGAAGTCAGTCCCAAAAACAAAAGAGCAACCTACCATGTGCGTTCAGCAGGTGTATGTCTTGGATCCCCTGAGTCACTCAAAGGCCACAACATGTCACAGTGAAGGGAGACGATGCCATCAAAATGTGTGGAATCACCATGTCACCATGTCAAGCCTCTGTTGATGCATGTCCACATTATGGCAATATCTGTGATACAAAAATGCTGTTCAACAGTCGCATGTCACAACACAAGACACAGTTCTGCTCACCACACCCAACACATGTCCACAATGGTCACACGGTAAACACCAGTAAGGTAGAGATAGGACAGTCACCACCGCCCCCAGGTGTACAGACCCCTCACACCACATGATAATGTAAAATGCCTACACACTGTACAATCACACTGTACAATCATCCACATAACACTGACCACGTAGATATTGCTACGTATCACATGTAGCGCCATACAAAAACAACTAACACACAGACCCTTCACATCAGAGCATACCAACCTCACAATCAGCTCAAAACACTCACTGAAAAACACACACATCTGGACAACTGGCCCCATCCATGGCCTGTTCTCCCACTGTTAACGCCATACCACATGCCTTTCACCCTGTTGCACCCAAAGTATCAAAACTAACAACATGTGGCTGCACATTAGCCCCTATCACATGCAGCCACAAACCAGGTATGTCAGCCCAACACCTCCCACAAGCTTAAAACCCCACACAAACATATACCACCTCCTCCTGCTGTTGTGCCCTGCCCACAGCTAATGTGTATCAGGCATGAGTAGATATGAAGCTGGTATGGCTAGCCAGTCTCAGTTACATGTCAGTGCAGTGTTGCATCTTACTGATATTGTAATAAAAATGGTAACTAGTATTAGCTGTACACACATATTCAAACAAACGTAGGTGGGAACATATGCAGTACGTACATGAGAAGAGCTCCGTCATCAGCTGCCGCCTGACTGCTGTGCCCTCACGTGTGTCACCACGGGCACGCGCAGGTGGGCACGTAGGACCATCCTCCAGATCCTCATTAAAATCAACAGGGATATGGTGCCTGAGAGCAATGTTGTGCAGGATGCAACAGGCTATAATGATCTCTGCCACAGTCTGTGGTTGGTATTGTAAGGCCCCGCCTGTCCTATCCAGACATCTGAAGCAACTCTTTAATACGCCAAAGGTGTGCTCTATGATGGAGCGGCTGGTGGCATGGGCCTCATTGTACCTCCACTCTGCACGTGTCCGTGGTTGATGCACAGGGGTCAGCAACCAGGGGCGACACTTCATATCCTGCATCACCTGGAAAAAAGAAATGTGCGACGTTAAAGCAGGAGCCCGTGTCCACCCAAATGGACGCAGGTATATACGTTCAAAACAAATGCATAACACATCCTGATATAAACATATGATATCACATGATGGGACATCACAACTATGCATCAGGGTGTGAAGATCAGACACACATGACAAGGGTTAGGTGTATGGATTGGAAACAACATGATCTGTAACCACGACACAAATGCTAGCATCCATTTAACTATCAGCACAAAGCTCCATAGCAAGGTGGAGTTGGAGGTCCCCCCCCCCCACCTGATATCACACACAGACAGATGACATACCCACACAATGAGGGATACACCTCCAAGACAGACATTTGCACATATGGTTAGTCACATGAACAGCATGTGCACGTCAGAAATGATAAATACACACCCAGCAATAGACAGTCCCCATACTGTCCTGCCTCAAATTGAGTGAAAAGTGCTGAGTGATGCAGGATATAGGAGTCATGGGTGGACCCTGCAAACCTGGGTACCACATTCAGAATATGCATATTTGCATCACATACAACCTGAACATTCAGGGAATGATAGTGTTTGTGGTTGCAGAACACTACCTCCCTGTCTCTAGGCAGGACCCGGGCAACATGTGTGCAATCAATAGCTCCCATCACATGTGGTATCCCAGCTAACGCCTCAAAGGTCTGGTTCAGGGTCCCCCACTGTAGCCTGCTGTGGGGAAGGGCTATGTAATTCCCCACCCAGCTGACCATAGAAACATAGAAATATGATGACAGAAAAAGACCACATGGCCTATCTAGTCTGTCCTTCCATATCAACAACTACAACAGTCCCCTTTTTACCTTTAGAGATCCTCTGTGTTTGTCCCATGCTTTTTTGAATTCAGTTACTGTCCTCATCTCTACCACCTCCACTGGGAGACTAATCCACGGATCCACTACTCTTTCCATAAAGAAATATTTCTGCATATCACTCCTGAATCTATCCCCCTTCAACCTCATCCCATGTGCCCTCGTAGCAGAACTTGCTTTCAATTGAAAGAGGCTCTCTCCCTGAACATTTATTCCATGGAGGTATTTAAATATCTTAATCATATCACCTCTATCCCGCCTTTCCTCTAAGGTGTACATATTAAGATCCTTCAGTCTGTCCTCATATGCTTTATAATGAAGACCACTAATCATTTTAGTAGCCACCCTCTGCACCAACGCCATCCTGTTCACATCCTTTTGAAGGTGCGGTCTCCAGAATTGCACACTATACTCCAAATGAGGTTGCACCAAAGACTTATACAGAGGCATTACCACCTCCTTTTTTCTGCTAGCCATTCCCCTCCGTTTGCACCCAAGCATCCCTCTAGCTTTTGCCATCGCCTTTTCTACCTGTTTAGCTACTTTAAGATCATCAGACACAACCACGCCTAGGTCCCGCTTTTCTTTAGTGGACAAAAGTACTTCGCCCCTTATACTATATTGCTCCCTTGGATTTCTGCAGCCCAAATGCATGACCTTACATTTTTTAACATTAAATCCCAGCTGCCAAATTCTAGACCATTCTTCAAGCTTAGCTAGATCCCTCCTCATGTTATCCACACCTTCCTGGGTGTCTACTCTATTGCAGATTTTGGTATCAGCCGCAAAGAGGCAAACCTTACCTGAAAGCCCTTCCGCTATATCACTAACAAAGATGTTAAAAAGAATCGGACCAAGGACAGATCCCTGGGGCACACCACTGGTAACATCCCTCTCCTCAGAGTGAGCTCCATTTACCTGTACTCTTTGTCGCCTCCCACCCAACCAATTTCTAACCCAAGCAGTAACTTTAGGGTCCATCCCTAGGATGCTCAGTTTGTTTATGTTGCCTGTGAGGAACAGTGTCAAAGGCTTTACTGAAATCTAAATACACCACATCTAGGGCTCTCCCTCGGTCCAACTCTCTGGTCACCCAGTCAAAGAAATCAATCAGATTTGTCTGACAAGACCTGCCTCTGGTGAATCCATGCTGCCTCGGATCCTGTAATCCGCTGGACTCCAGAAACCTCACTATTTTCTCTTTCAGCAGCGTTTCCAATAATTTACTCACCACTGAAATTAAACTGACTGGCCTGTAGTTTTCCATGGCACGCAGTTTTCCATGGCACGCAGTACCTGGTGGAGACACCGTGAGAAGGTGGGGTGGCTCATGCCACCCACCACGGCCATAGAAGACTGGAAACAGCCAGAGGCAAAGAAATGTCGGGCACCAAGGAGCTTGACCAAACCCAGTATGGCATGTGACCGACCAGTCAGGGGCTCGAGGTCAGGTCATAGATCCTCGTAAAGCTCCCTAATAGCTCCCATGCTCAGGCGGTAGAGGGAGATGACCTGGTCCTCACGCATGCCCTGGAGCTGGGCCCTGGGCCTGTAGAAGCAAGGCTGGCGAGCCTGCACTTCTGCACATCTCCTGCTCCGTGCGGATACAGCCCCTGCCTGGCCTGCCCCCACAGCTGCAGGTCTGTGTTGCAGTGGGTCTACGCCCATGCCCTGTGCCGCAGCCCCATCGACACCATCTCCCCCATCAGGCAACCACAGCCCCTCCTCACCTCCCTCTGCAACCACAGCAACCACGAAGGCTGCCATACACACAACTCGTCCAACCTCTCATTGACACTCAAACACTGACACTTACCTCACTAACCAAGACACACAGCACACACACACACACACACAGCCAGACACACAATCCAAACAACACTCACAAACACAGCCACTACACACAAAAAACCTTCCTCTGACTCTCCTCAACCTTCACTAACACGGCACCGACTCTCTCACTCTCCTACGCAAACCCCTTAATGTGTCCCAGGTGTACTGGTGTATTTAAAGGGTATACTTACGTTGCGCGCGTTGCGCATGCCCTGCCAAATGAGTGCGGCATTTGTACGCATTGTGCATGCGCAGAAACACAAGCGTGTAGGTTGTGCGTGTTGCGTATGTGCTGCAGGGACGCGGAAGGTGCGTGCACGCAACACCACACATGCACTGTGCGTAAGCTTTACACACGTGCATGCGCTACACCCCATGCGCACAACAAATCTGAGGTGTCATGTGCGCGCTCACGCAGCATCTGGGCGGCGCATGCGCAACACGTGCAGCCACCGCACACATGCAAGTGTGCATGCGCAACGCACGTTACGGAATTAAAAGCTATAAATACACCTGCACATCTGTGCCACGTTGAGGGTTTTGTGTAGGAGAGAGAGAGAGGGAGACAGAGAGAGAAGGCGTGTGTTGTTAGAGGAGTTCAGATAGTGTCAGGAGAAGGTGTGAGGCGTAGGTGACTGTGTCTGGGAGTGGTGGTGTAGAGTGTGAGAGGTAGGTAGAGAGGTGTGTGGCAGAGCAGAGGAGGGAGAGAGGAGGGGAGGCAAGGAGCAGGTGAGAGAGACAGGAGAGGTGAGGAGCAGGCAGCAGGGAGGGGAAGTGGGTGCAAGAAGCAGGTGTGAGGTGGAGCTCAGGGGATAGGAGTAGGAATGAGCAATAGGGAGGGAGAGGGCACAGAGTGCAGGGATATGGAGGAGCAGCACAGGGCAGGTGCGGTGGAGGAGGGAGGTGCTCCTGTCCAGCAGGACAGCGAGACCCCTGAAGGTTTGAGGCCTGTGGTGGTGGCTGCAGGCCCATCGTGTGGTTCCCAGCCCACACAGGGACCACCCGCTGCTAAACGAAGGCGGGTACCAGTGGCGCCTGCTCAAAGGAGGAGGGCTGTGTGGTTCAGCCCTCAAGAGAACCATATCCTGCTTGCGAGTGTTTTGGAACACTATGATGTTCTGTATGGGTGACTCAGCAACACCATCACCATGGCAACACGGACACAGGTCTGGGAGGAGGTGCAGGAGGCAATAGCGCAGGCAGGGGGACCAACATGGGACCTCAACAGCCTACGGAAAAGGTTTAGTGACATCAAACGTGGTGTGCGTGCCCACATGGTTGCTGAGCGGCTACATGCCATGGGCACGGGTGGGGGAGGCCCCTTTACCCCAACATTCACGCCACTGGAGCAGGAATTGGCTTACCGGCTGGGTCCGATATAACTGTGTGGCCTGCCGGAAGCACTGGACACTGCCCATCCCAGGGAAGGTAGGTACACACATCACACCCTGCTGTTACAAAAGCATGATGTGAACGCACTCTGTATATGTGGCACGCATCTTATTACCACCACTTCAGACCTGGTGGCATATGTCATCACCATCCCTCATCCTCAGGCCCATTGGTGTCCCTTTCACCAGCACAGCCCCTAACATTTGCATGGTCCTGTCCCCCACCCACAGGTGTTGGAAACACCACTCCCTACTAACCCCTACCTGCCCATTTGGCACAACTCCTGCTAGTCTCTCACATCACACACCTGTTTTTACAATGTCTGTCCCAATGTTAATCACCCCTGTTCACGGATTGGCCCCTGGTGAACTAAGAATCACATTGCTGCGTGTGCTTGGGAGTGCCCCAGCAAAGCCAATTACCAGTAGTTGCAGTAGTATGCAGCACACGTACAGGGCATGGCCAAGCACACATCGCATGTGGGGTGCATGTACCACACAGGTGAAGAACAACCAGTTCAAAGCGTGATAAAAGGAAAGACAGAGTACTTTATTGAGCCTTCAACTGCCCGACACAGGCTGTGTTTCGTCCCCCTTCATCAGAGGCTAGCTAGGCATAACACTAAAAACATAAATATACAATTGTTAAAAATGTCAAAGAACAGACATAAGAAAAAATTATCATCATAAAAAATAATAAATAATTAAATCAATATAAAAAGCATTATATCATATAAAAACAAATCAAATAGATATGCTCGAGACTTAAAAAATATGTAAACAATATACATGTATGAATAAACACTTAAAAATACCTCTGTTGGAGACCTTTTCAAACAGTAGGTCTAACATCAAGCTCTTATGGGACTGAATGAAGTGAACGTGCTAAAAGAAACATGACAGGATTAAAGGCAAATACATAATGTATAATAAATAATTAAAAATAATTAAAAATGAGAAAATAGAGAGATAGGAGGAGGAGACAGGACATGATAAGAATGAGTGTGCTAAAAAAACTGAATAATAAACACACAAACAACAGATATAATACATTTCTATTGAAGCAGGGATGAGTCAGTAGAAAAATGAAGACCATTTAAACAAACTAAAAGCTGGCATAAGATAACAAAAAATTGCTAAGATGATGTAAAGCATAAATAGTAGCACATTAAAACATTAAGGCAGCAGGTAAGTTATAGAGAGTATGTGAGATTGGCAGGAAGGAGGATCGCTACAGATTTTCAGGGCAACGCCGTTCACATTCAAATGATTATAGAATTATATATTTTTACATCGGATTCGATTCCTCATGTTTCTCTTTTTTTAAACGCGATTCAGCAGCTTGAGAGTTAGACGGCAGTTTTTTCTATTTATACAAACTAAGTACAAGAAAATCTGTATCTTATGCCAGCTTTTAGTTTGTTCTCATTTTTAATTATTTTTCATTATTTATGATACATTATGTATTTGCCTTTAATCCTGTCATGTTTCTTTTAGCACATTCACTTCATTCAGTCCCATAAGAGCTTGATGTTAGACCTACTGTTTGAAAAGTCATTCCATTCCTATGCATTGATTCCCCCTTGTATATAGTTACAACTGTTTTAGGGACAATACTTCTGTTTAAATTGTAACACAAACTGTGTTAGTTGATTTACTGAATTATTCTGCTTAGTCTTTTAAACCCTTTGTTGTACAAGTTAAGATGTTCTATGTAAAAAGTTATAATTGTTCTATGTAAAACAAGCTCTGCATTGTTAATTGTTGTTAATTGTACACCGCAACTGATCGCTGGAAGATGCGGTATATAAATAAGTGTTAAATAAATAAATAAAATAAATAAAAAGGTCTCCAACAGAGATATTTTTAAGTGTTTATTCATACATGTATATTGTTTATATATGTTTTAAGTCTCGAGCATATCTATTTGATTTGTTTTTATATGATATAATGCTTTTTATATTGATTTAATTATTTATTATTTTTTATGATGATAATTTTTTCTTATGTCTGTTCTTTGACATTTTTAACAATTGTATATTAATGTTTTTAGTGTTATGCCTAGCTAGCCCCTGATGAAGGGTGACGAAACACGGCCTGTGTTGGGCAGTTGAAGGCTCAATAAAGTACTCTGTCTTTCCTTTTATCACGCTTTGAACTGGCTGTTCTTCGCTCTGCGTGATTTTTGCTTCTGCAGTGTTGTGTACCACACAGGTGTACATAGTTGCACTGACCAAACTAAGCTGTGCTCTGTATGCTTTCCCACAACCCAGGTGACAACACCATCATGGAGCCACCCGGGGGGGAGGAAGTGTCAGTGCCCCAGGACGGGGAGGAGCCGGAGCCAACAATGTCAGCGGACACCAGCAACGAGGGTGATGGCACACCTGGGGCAAGTGTGCTTCCGGAGGGGGTAGACATGCCCCCGGACACGATAGCCACAGTGGAGGCCAGCTGCATCACCCAACAAGCTCAGGCGGGTGGCGACATGGAGGGGACCCACCACCCCAGCCGGGTCTCAGGGAAAGCAGACCCACCTCCCACCAGCATGGCAACCATACTGGAGGAGCTACGTGCCCACAGTGAGTCAGCAAGATGTGATGCCGAAGGTGGGTAAGAGCATATATAGGAATCCCCATGGGGGTTGTCCACAGATCCACAAGGAGACTGTATGTTGGCAACATAGCAAAGTGATACCTATGTTGGGGGGTATGTCAGGTGCCCTGTGCGTTCCACCCCTGTGTAGCATGGCGTGTCAGGGGTCAGCATGTGTAAGGGGCTCAGACCTACGTACGCTGTGCACCTACACATACCCTAAGCAAGCGCACAGCAGAAACCACCAATACAGGGTCATTTGGGCCCCCTACATGATAGACACCACTCCATGGGTAGTGATATGCATCACAGTGTATATACATGATCAGCAATGTGTGCCAGCAATATTGAATGAACGGCCCCCTAGATATATGCATGTGTGTCCCATTACCCCTCATGTCCCCTCAACTATGTCAGATGGCCACTGTGCAGAGCGCATATTGACAGATCAGGCTGTGACACAGGCATATGTGAGATTGGTGAATCTCATGACCCATCATCAGGACCCATAACATGCCTGAGAATGGCTCATGGGATGCACAGATCTGACCATGGTCATGTGTTGCAATTTGTGCCATGCTTGAGTGTTTGACAGACTGATCTGGTGGAATACAGCTGACATGTGCATGTGTGATGGTTGCCTCTGAATGAGGTATCTCACATATCACGGTGTCTTCCACCCATAGGCACTCGTCAGGCGCTGGAGCACATACGCAGTGAAATCCACGAAAACACGGCGGAGTTACGACAACTGCGGACAACAGCAGAACAGATTGCCAATGCCCTGGAGGCCATAGCAGCAAGATTAGTGCAGCCAGCACCAGCACCAGCCCTGGAGGCTGCATCAGTGGCACAGCAACGGAGGGGTGGTTTGGGCCGTGGGCGACAGGGAAGGCCACACCGGATGTAACACAGATAAAACATATGTATATGTAAATAGTTAGCCAGGGTAGCCAAGTTGATATCCCTGTTGACATGTAAATCCTTTGCAGTCTTGCCTGCAGTGGACATATGTTATATGTACACCACACTGATTGCAAATAGGGCGGTATAAATGAAACATAAAATAATTCTACAAATGAAAAACATTTTGACCTATGATATCCTATGTGTATGTTTCCAATGTGTGGCACTGTGTTCCCCCACGTAGCCTGCACCTCATGTTGTCTCTCTGCTCTCATGTGGCTCATCCATGCCCCTCGGTGGTGGGGTGTCTGTACTGCCAGTTATCAGTACACAGAGGTCATAACATGCCCTGTGTGTCATGCACTGTGGCAGGTCCCAGCCCCAGGACCCCAGCGTGGGGGTATACCCATCCTCCTCTGTTGCACAGGGAGGATTCCATGATGGTACATGTCTGGTGTTGGGATCTGTCACCGTCTCCCACTCCTTATACCCCCCAACATTGGACACTATGATAGGGCTGAAGCCAATGAAAGCAAAAACTTAAGAAAAAATGCTGTTCCTTACAAAGCAGCTAACGTGCAGAAGATGCAGTTCCCGTGCAGAGCAGCTAGAGGGAGTAGGCATGAACCTACAGAGGCTGAGCTAACACACCTGGGTACTGATTGTGCAGGAGCTAATCAGCTTCACCTGAGGGGTAGCCCGGGAAACTCAAAAGTAAAAGGCCTTTATAAGCAGAGAGCCAACTCAGAAGAAAGGAGAGAGGAAGGAACCTCGGAAGGGAGCTCAGAAGGGAGCTCAGAGGAGAGCTCAGAAAGAGAGAGAGAAAGGAGCAGATTCAAAAGAGCCGGGGTGAGAGAGAGACCTGGGAGAGACAGACTGGAAAGAGATCCGCTTGGAAGAAATCCCAAAGGCAGAGAGCTCAGAAGGAGAGATCCTAGCCGGGAGAGAGGCCTCTGCTCACCAGGAGGGTCTGAAGCAGGATTAAAAGGTACTGGAAGAAAAAGTCCTGACAGGAGATTGACTTATACTAAGAAGCCAAGAAGCCTGGATTCTTTACAGGGTCTTCCCAAGCTGCAGAGAGGACAGACAGTATCCAGGGGGCTTCCAGAGGGAGTCTGCAAAGGAGACCGTGGCCAGAGAGCGGTGCCTGAGTGGGCAAGTAAGAGACGCCCTGACTTCACGAAGCCAAGGTACGGTGACTATTTTTTCCCAAAGAAAGGCCCAGCTTCTAGAACGTCTTTAAAACCAGATAACCAGTCTGAGAGAAAAGGAAGCGGGCAGGAATTCTTTAAGCCATCACGTAGGGGCATAGGGACAAACCCTGCTATTTACCTGAAAGCCCTAGAACAGCCTAGATGGAAGCTAGGGAGAAGAAGTACGGACTTTCAACCCACAGCAGCCAGGGAAAGATCAAGTACAGAGGGAGGCACAAATGAACCAGAGCCCATGCAGATAGAGCTTGTGGACTCAGTTACATTGTCCCAGGAAGAAGTAATGGACTGCTCGGTTTGTGTCACAGGGAGTTTTGAGTCACTCCCCGAGCTGTAACTTATTTAGACAAGCTTTGATATTGTTTTTGTTCATGTTGAGTGAAAGAGAAAAAGCTCACTAATTTTACTTTGCTCCGAAGTTTGGAAAATCCTGTGTTGTTTTTGCAAGAAGCTGTTTAGTATGTAACAGTTCACTTGTTTAACTATGCTTTGGTAAAAACCCTGACAAAGAAGAACACCTTATTTTCTGTTACCTAGCAAACCTCAGTGCTTGAAAGGGGAAATAAAAGCCTTATTTACCCTCCATTCTGGTCTACACAACTTATTCCTATAAGGAGGAGGACTACAAAGACCAGGGTGCACCTGGCCTCAAAGAGTCTTTTACCTCTATAAATAATAAATATGCTCAACCTGCCCTTGCAGCCACTGGCCACCAGGGGGGGTTGATGACAACAGACATGTGTGACCATTCCCCCTGCCCGCACCATGGCCTACGTGGATGCACTCCCACACAGACTTGCATGCGGCAAAGGCAGAAAAGGGTGTCTTGCGTAGGTCGGCTGCTCATTCTTGCATGTGCTTATAGTCACCCACCGCCCATCCCTGTGACATGCATTGTCCCAGGCCGCCCTCATCAGCTATCCCCCTGAGCAGCTCCTGGGTTCAGCAGTACATCTTACCCTCCATGCAAAGAATTTGCTGTTTGCCAGTTCCGCTATTGGCACACATGCATGGTGCATCAGATATGGTTCCCACACATTGCACACAGTATGCACGTGACTAGGGGGCTTGTTTACAAAGCCGCGGTAGCGGTTCACGATCGTTATCGGAGCCACGGCCCCATTGATTTCAATGGGGCCGTGGCTCCGATAGTGATCGCAAACCACTACCGCGGCTTTGTAAACAGGCCCCTAAGTATTTTAGGACATGCTCCACATTTAAGCAACTTTATACAGCTTATCATGCAGCTGTTCAGTCTGCCAAGCGCTCCTTCTACTCTGCAGCCATTGCTGAGGCGGCTCATTCCTCTAGACAACTCTTTATGATTTTACGTCAACTCTCTTCTACCTCTGTATCTTCCAATTTGTCTACTAAAGCCCCAGCGCCACAAACACTGGCTACTTTTTTTGTTGACAAAATCCTGAACCTACACTCCTCATTCCCTAGTCCTCCCCCTTCACCTCTGATATCTCTATCTGACTCTTACTCTGTTCCAGCTTTTACTGACAAGTCGTCTGGCCCAGGGTACGTTGAGTCACCTTCCTCCCCTCCCAATCGGGACCTTGCCCATGTCTGGTCCTCCTTTTCCCCTATTTCTTCCGCTGAACTGGTACAAACTCTCTCCAAGTCTAGAAAGACAACTTGCCGGTTGGACCCTATTCCATCACACTGGCTGGCCGAGTCTTCCTTAGAACTTGTCCCTATTATGGTTACAATTATTAATACTAGTTTATCTACGGGCGTTTTTCCTTCTGTGTGGAAATTCGCTATAGTTCACCCTCTCTTAAAACAGCCTTCTCTGGATCTCTCTGTACCTGCCCATTAGCGGCCTGTATCAAATCTCCCTTTCTTGGCCAAACTGCTCGAACGTTTTGCTTTTCTACAACTCAATTCGCATGTTAAAGCAACTAACACTCTCCACCGCCGGCAAGCGGGTTTTCGTCCGGGGCATAGCACCGAGACCGTTCTTCTGGCCTTGCTAAATGAAATTCACGTTGCTCATGATCGAGGAGACGTCACTCTTATTGTGTCACTTGATCTGTCCTCTGCGTTTGACTTAGTAGACCATCAAACTCTCTTTTCCCATTTGTATGATTCTGGTGTACGTGGTACTGTGTGGGACTGGTTTCGTTCTTTCCTCACAGCCCGTTCTTTTACTGTTCATGCCAATAATCACTCCTCCTCCTTGTCTCTTCCCTGTGGAGTCCCGCAGGGCTCTGTTCTTTCCCCTCTGTTGTTTAACATTTTTCTTTCACCACTTCCACTCCTGATCCAACAGTTCCCAGTTTCTACTTATATATATGCTGATGACATCATTTTTCTCTTTCACACTTCACCTGCTCAGTTGGACATTTCTCAGTTTAACCAATGTCTCTCTCATGTTGCTTCTTGGCTATCTTCTAATTTCTTGCACTTAAACCCCTCTAAATCTACTGCAATGTGGGTTTCTCTGAGTGGCTCCTGTCCAACATTAGCACCTTTGATTGATCAGACTCCGATCCCTCTTGTCACCTCCTTCTGCTATCTAGGAGTGATCTTAGATTCATCTCTCTCCTTTCATGCTCATATCTCTACTCTTACCCGCCATTCTTTTGCAGCACTACGTCGAATCAGACCTGTTCGTTCCCTTCTTCCCACTAGTTCCTTTAGTGTTGGCATTAGTCACTAGCAGACTTGACTATTGTAATATCTTCCTGGCTAACCTGCCAGCTTATCAGTTGCAGCGCCTTCAACTCATACAGAACACTGCTGCTCGCCTTATTACATTTCCTCGTCGTTTTGACCATGTTTCCCCTATTCTCTTTCATCTTCACTGGTTACCTCTTCGTTTCCGGTTTCAATATAAATTTCTCATTTTGACACATAGAGCTATCCATACATCCACTCCATTGTACTTATGTAACCTCATTTCCCTCCATACACCTTACCGTCACTTTCGTTCCTTGCATGCTAATCATTTGCCCCTGCCATCACCATCCCAGGCTCATCTAGAACAAACCCGTCACTCAGCTTTCTTTTTTCTCAGCCCTGTTCTTTGGAACGCCCTTCCTACTTCCCTCCATCTAGAACCTTCTTATTCAAAGTTCAAAGAACTATTGAAACCCATTTATTCCAACAAGCTTTCGACCTGCCCTCTACCATACCTTCCTGAGTTTGGTCTTGTTGTGTCTGTTGTATTCTACTGTATGTTTGCACTGTCCTTTTTCCCTCTTTCCTATTTTATTATGGCATTCTTTTTCCTATAGTTAGGGAGCGTAGTCTTTTTATTATTGTAAACCGCTTATATGTTTCGCCCAAAGTGGTATATCAAATCTAGGAATAAAGATAAAGATAAAGACATTGCCACATCTCAGGATTAACCTTGGACTCACATACCTACGCACATGGCCAGCCCCCACAACTGCGTGTGGAGACGGTCCATGTATGATACCCATGTCAACCTTGCATACACATACCTATCTACACACATGTCCCATGCTTACATGCATAGTCTGCCTGTAAGGGCAACACATGACCATTGGGATGTCTTAACAAAACTGTATTTAAAAAATGGTATTTACAAAAGTGTTTTTTAACAGAAAGTATGTACAAAACATCAAACACAGGATGTGTCATACTGGGTCAAGCCTGGGTTTCTGACACCCAGTGCCCTCTGTACAGCCCAGGTCCTGACAACCCAGCTGCCGTGTCAGGTCACGGAAGACAGGACAGCACAGGACACGTGTGTGGGCATCACAGGGGCCATCAAATGCTCCTGGAATGCCCACCAGGGGATGGCTGCCGACCGAGCAGGCACTCCATCTCGGTACCCATCCACTGGATGGACCCTGCCAGCCACCAGTTGGTGTGCTCCAAAAGATGGAGCCGTTGCTCGACGCCATCCAGGACCACATACAGGTCGTGCACACACCTGCCACCACACACACACACATGGTGCCAGGTGTCTGTGTGACGGCATGTGCATGTGACCTGTGTGTGATCATGGATGGTGGCTGCACACCCAACCGCTCATCTGTACACACCACATGCAGTGTCTGGCAGGGACCCACAGTGCCCTGTGCTGTCCTGTCTTCTCGGACACCTTCCCCCCACCCAACACCCCGCACCTCCCCCCCTGCCACCCCCCACCCACCCTATGCACTCCCCCCTCCTCCCCCAACCATCA
The DNA here is from genome assembly GCA_033557465.1 of Ichthyophis bannanicus. Taxonomy (NCBI): domain Eukaryota; kingdom Metazoa; phylum Chordata; class Amphibia; order Gymnophiona; family Ichthyophiidae; genus Ichthyophis; species Ichthyophis bannanicus. Next base: position 953,707,142 of record CM066032.1, read on the forward strand.
CCAACACCCTCTCCCTCCCCTCACACCCTCCCCTCCACCCCCTCCATGGCCCCATCAGTCCCCTCTGCCTCCGCTGTGGATGCTGCCTCCTCTGCCTCTGCCTCCTCCTTCCCTGCCCCTTCCTCCTCCATCTCCTCCTCCACCTCCACTGCATGGTGGGCAGAGGGGTGCCTCAGGGACTCGCTGGCTGTGAAGGGGCCCTCACCGGCGGTATCGCCCTCTGTGGAGGATGACAGTCATTAGCACACTATCATGTGAGTCACATATCACATGTACATATTCAGGCACCACACAAGCTAGTGAGTCACTGAGACATTCATTACTGAGCTGCAGAGGCCACAAAACTCACCTCCACTTGGCCACATGGCCCCCCTCTGGAGGCTGGTGAAGTATTCTGCGTGATGCAGCTGCAACTCACGCCCCTTCTTCCATAGGTCCTCTACCTGTGAGGGTGAAAGCAATGGGTGGGAGCATCAATGACCATATATCTCTGGTGGGTGGCCAACACAAATCAAACATCTCTGTGAGCAGCATTGTGCTGCTCCTGCTCCGCTGCTCAGTGTGTCCTGTACTAACTTTTGCCAGTGCCATCTGTATGTGTGGCTGTGGGTCTGGGCATGTGTGCAGAGACACCTATGTGTACTGTGCTTAGCACCCTGGACACACCATACCATGTTCCTATGCTCTCCTTGCATGACATGACAGCACCATGGCACGTGTGGTTTGGCCATGCTGGTGTCCAGGGGAACCCCCTAACCCTCTGTGTGGTCTAGCGAATACAATTGTGCTTTCCTGACCAACACACATCATCCAACACAACCCCAAGGGCAACATGGTAACTTAACATTCATGGGTGATGTGTCCATACAGGAGCGGGTGGTGGGTGGCCCTGTGCACCTTGGCAGGGGCCACTACCGTGCCATTTGGCTTTCTACTATACCTCTATGGTCATGACTAGGGCCTCGTGTGAGTAGGGCAGTTGTGTCTGGCAACAACATGGGCAGGGGACAACATACCGAAATGGCCTATTAACATCTGTGCTCCTGGCTGGGGTTATGGCAGTGCTGTGCAACCCCAACAGGTGCATGTATCCTTACAACAGCATCTGTAATGTTCCTCTGCAATCAGTTACGGAAATCCTGGTGAGTGGGCAAATGTGTGACCTTAATCAGCGTACAGTTCTGAGATATGTGGCTTTGTTACAGGCCTTCATAATCATATTTTATTTATTTTATTTTTATTTATGCTTTTCTTCTATACCGCTTTTTCCCAAGATCAAAGGCGGTTTACAATTAACATAATGAACATGGTTTTACATGGAACATCGTATCGTATAGCTCATGGGGGTGGGGTTCTGTAAAGCACATCCACAACTGCACCTACCATACCATCTAGATCCATCACAGACATGTGTGGGCCTCACGGACTAGGGGAGATGTGAGACCTACCTGGCATAACCTACCACAATATCTGGATGACATACCACCATTGCAATCAGGTCCCAGGCCTCCTGGGGGTAGGGTGGAGTATAACACAGCAACAGCAGCTGAACCATACCACCAGGGTGACTGACAGCCCACTTTGATGGGCTCCCAGGACTCCTGGGGGTAGGGCAGATGTTTGAACCTGTAAATGCACACACAACCATACCACCAGGGTGAGTGACAGGCCAATTTGATGGACTCTCAGGACTCCTGGGGGTAGGGCAGATGTTTGAACCTGTAAATGCACACACAACCATACCACCAGGGTGAGTGATAGCCCACTTTGATGGGCTCTCAGGACTCCTGGGGGTAGGGTGGAATATAACAGAGCAACAGCAGCTTAACTATACCACCAGGGTGACTGACAGCCCAATTTGATGGGCTCTCAGGACTCCTGGGGGTAGGGTGGAATATAACAGAGCAACAGCAGCTTAACTATACCACCAGGGTGACTGACAGCTCAATTTGATGGGCTCTCAGGACTCCTGGGGGTGGGGTGGAATATAACAGAGCAACAGCAGCTTAACTATACCACCAGGGTGACTGACAGCCCAATTTGATGGACTCTCAGGACTCCTAGGGGTGGGGTGGAATATAACAGAGCAACAGCAGCTTAACCATACCACCAGGGTGAGTGACAGGCCACTTTGATGGACTCTCAGGACTCCTGGGGGTAAGGCAGACGTTTGAACCTGTAAATGCACACACAACCATACCACCAGGGTGAGTGACAGGCCAATTTGATGGACTCTCAGGACTCCTGGGGTAGGGCAGATGTTTGAACCTGTAAATGCACACACAACCATACCACCAGGGTGAGTGACAGGCCAATTTGATGGACTCTCAGGACTCCTGGGGGTAGGGCAGATGTTTGAACCTGTAAATGCACACACAACCATACCACCAGGGTGAGTGATAGCCCACTTTGATGGGCTCTCAGGACTCCTGGGGGTAGGGTGGAATATAACAGAGCAACAGCAGCTTAACTATACCACCAGGGTGACTGACAGCCCAATTTGATGGGCTCTCAGGACTCCTGGGGGTAGGGTAGAATATAACAGAGCAACAGCAGCTTAACTATACCACCAGGGTGACTGACAGCTCAATTTGATGGGCTCTCAGGACTCCTGGGGGTGGGGTGGAATATAACAGAGCAACAGCAGCTTAACTATACCACCAGGGTGACTGACAGCCCAATTTGATGGACTCTCAGGACTCCTAGGGGTGGGGTGGAATATAACAGAGCAACAGCAGCTTAACCATACCACCAGGGTGAGTGACAGGCCACTTTGATGGACTCTCAGGACTCCTGGGGGTAAGGCAGACGTTTGAACCTGTAAATGCACACACAACCATACCACCAGGGTGAGTGACAGGCCAATTTGATGGACTCTCAGGACTCCTGGGGTAGGGCAGATGTTTGAACCTGTAAATGCACACACAACCATACCACCAGGGTGAGTGGCAGGCCACTTTGATGGGCTCTCAGGACTCCTGGGGGTAGGGCAAATGTTTTAACTTGCAAATGCAGACACAACCGTATCACCAGGGTGAATGACTGAGTATTTGGACCAGGTCTCAGGACCACTAGGGGTAGCGCAGAGGTGTGACCATGCAACTGCAGAACCAACCATATCAGCATGATGTTTACAAAACCACTTTAGGCAAATATCGGGGCTCCTTGTGTTATGGTGTATTTTCACACAGCAACAGCAGCAGCTGCCATAATACCAGGCTGACATCTGGAACTCTGTGAGCAGTTCCTTAGCTTCCTGGGGATAGGGCAGACCACTTTGATATGATACCTAGGCTGTATATCACGTGGGTTTAACTAATAAAAAGAAATGGGATAAGATGCCTTCACACAGCAGAATGCACACCTACAATCCACACTGGGTATGTATATGTATATACTGACCTGTCCCCATACACTTACCTCTCGTGGGTAGTCTGCAACACGATTATAGTGCCTTGTGACGTGGTCCCAGGCCCTCCTCAAACGCCCCAGATCCTGCCTCTTTGAGGATCTGGGAAACAGCTTTGTTTGCCTGGTGCAGATGAGCCCTGCTAGGTGCCTGAGCTCCCTCCTAGTGAATGCAAGCTTTCTAGATCAGGTAGCCATTTTCTGCACTGCCTTGCTCACGCACACACGCGCGTGGATCATTACGGCGCACTAGCAACATGCCTGTGCTATGGCTGGTATACAGGAAATGGTGGCGCAATCAATATATATAAAGGTCTATGCTGCAGACACACATTGCAGTGATGTGTCTGAGCATAGTTCATTTATTATGCATTTATCTTGGTGTTGGCACACTGGGGTCTTGAACACATCCTCACTGGATCTGAGGGCCTTGTATTAACCAATGTACTAGGCCTTTTCACATAGCAATGGCTAGCTGAACAGTTACAGAAGGGGGTATGTTGCGTAAACCGTGTTACTGTGCGCCTAGCGAAAATGTGCAGGATGCAATAAAAAGAGTGGGTGTTATGGTCTGAACAAAGCAATCGTGTGTTATCGCTTGATAAAGTGCACTGCGCACATTAAGGCGCGATTGAGGGAGCTGTGCCAGGTTAGCGCGTGTTAGTCTTAAGTAGGCGCGCTGACCCACAAGCATAGCAACAGAGGTGTAGCACAATGGTTAATACATTGACTGGTGAAACGGGGTCATGAGTTTGATCCCCAGTGGGCTTAATGAGTAAATCTGTCTGAGGCATCACCCTTTACTTTAAATCAGTGCTGTCTGAGGCATTTTCTTTTTTAATTTAAAGTAGTGCTGCCAGCAAAAACACCCTCACAGTGCTGTAACCTTAAGGTGCCTGATAAGGTGCCCTATAAGGCACTCCAGAGGGCACATTATAAAGTGCACTGTCCGCCTAGGCACCTTATAATGTTCCCTATAGGGCGCCTTATAAGGCGCTTTATAGGGCGCTGTATGAGGCACCTTAAGGTTACAGCACTGTGAGAGTGTTTTTGCTGGCAGCACTACTTCAAATAAACAAAAACAAAAACAAAAATGCCTCAGACAGCTCTATCAAATAACCCCACTGTGTGATCAAACCCATAACCTCTGGTTCTACAGTCAGTGAAGCAACCAGTGGGCTACAGCTCTATAAAGACTGACAAGCCCCTGATGGCTACAGAAGGACTGCAGGTCACCACACAAACTGTCTGCTGTGGTTACCAGGATAGGGTTAACCCACCTGTACCCATGATGCACTGCACATGCAAATCAGCAGTCTACAGATGATCACAAGATGGGGTATGCACCTCCACAGCACCTCGGCCTGGTAGGGGGTACTGACCATGTGTGTTACTGGCACAGAGTAGCTACAGACCGTCACATTGTGCGGGTACTGTGCTCACCCTGAGGGTGAGGTGGGGCACCCAGCACCATGTCCACAGCACCTGGCTTAACTGAGATAGCCTATGATGCAGATCCCCATCAGTGCCAGTGCGTGATAGGTAGTCCGTGCAAACACACCTAGGTTACACCTGTGTCCATCTGTATTTCCAAATCACATCTAGTCTTTGTGGACTATGATGCACCCAGAATAGTACATATCCTGTGTGGGTGCCATGGTCACATGATTCAAGTGACAGGTGGGGGGGTGGTGTTTGGATCCATAGCTGGATTATGTAGAACCACCCAACCTGCTCCCTGGGGCTCAGGATCTCCCACCAACAGATCCACATTCTACCTCCCTGCAATGGTGGCAGTAGAGGGGACCATCAACCCCAGTCCTGCTGGGGACACCCTACAGGGCAGTCAATGCAGATCTGTACGCATCCATAAGGCAATAGCAGACAGACAGGCAGCCTATAAATGCTCAGCTGCCCCCACCACTGTCTGACATTCTCCAGCAGCAAGCACAGGGAGTCTCCAGCCGCTGCACCCTGCAAGGTGTCCCAGCCATACACATACTAACTGCAGACAGTCTGCTAGCTAGTCCATGGTACATGTTCCTGGAGGGGATGTGAGCACACCCACCAAGCAAATAGGTCAGTGATTGGGCCCTCAAAAAGAAAACCCATATAAATCACTTGAGAAAAATACTATAAGAGCACTATGGGGGAACCTAGCCATGCCGTGGTCACTGCTCAGTCAGGGTGAGAGTGACCTCCCAGCAGGACATGCTGTGGCAACCCTATTCATGCAGGTGGTGGCTTGGCACTACAATGTCCGAGCCATTGCCCTATGCCCTGTGCAGATGCATCCTGCCCAGGCCGCCCTGTCCGGGCTATACCCACAGTACATTGCTCCTTATTATGCACATTGGCAGGATAACACTGGAAACAATGCAAGCAGTGTGGGCTGCGTAAGGTGTTGGCAGCCACTACACACTGGATAGACAGACACACACTCCCACACCTATGCCAGCATTGTGCACATATCGAGGCTTTTGGCAGCCCTGGCTACCGCACCGGTCCTGGGCACAGTGCAGGCATGGCTATGGTACGCAATACTGTTGGAGTCACTCCCTGGGGTGGTAAATACTGTCAGACACCAGAACTGAAACACACTCCACAGACATCAGAAAGGTTGCTATGATGAAGCTCAATCAGCAGATTGTGCTGAACTTAGGAATTGCTATCTGCCATTAATCATAGCAACTGTTTGATATATGTGTAACGTATTCCCAGGTTTAGTGCGGCATTGCTAAGGTATGCAAGTGCTAGTATTGGGAGATGCACGCAGGGCCCAACATCCTGCCTCTCCAGGAGGCTTTGGACAATGGAGCCTGTGGGTGCGGGTATTTCTGCCCCTGTTGGCCGCTGCTCTAGGGCAGAGGTGCCCAACTCCAGTCCTGGTGGGCCAAACACTGTTCGGGTTTTCATGCTGTCCCTAATGAATATGCATGAGATACATCTGCATACCATGGGGGTGGTGCATAGATATGCAGCACAGTCTTCTTTATTAGAGGCAGCATGGAACCTGAATGGTGTTTGGCCCTCCAGGACTGCATTTGGGAGACTCTGCCCTAGGTAATGTGCCTGTTTATGGTGTCTTTGCTCTGTAGGGTAAAATGTAGGTGTTTTGGGCATTTTTACTAATGTTTATTTGCCCTTTGGTTCCGTGCACATGTATCACACTTATCACTTTTTGTGGGTTTCCCTGGTTTTGCTGTACATTGCTGACGGAAATTGTTTCTTTTCTCTTTAAATCTGCTCTAACACCAGGGTTTGACTGGCGTTAGTTTTCAGCCCTGGAATCCACAGCATTAGTGTGCAGGGAGCCTCTCCCCTCCCACTCTCCACCCATTGACCCTCTCTCTCCGCCCCTGGGGAGCCTTCCTTCGCCCTCCGGGAGCCTTTCTCCACCCTCAGTGCTCATTTGCGTAGCTGCGTGCGTTATCGAGCGCTTAGGGTACCTTATCACCCGGTAATACGCCTTCATCGGGCGATAAGGTACCTTATCGCCCGATAACGTCGCCGGGCGCACATTGAGACGGTTTAATAAACATACCCCTTAGGTTTCTTAACATGTTTTCTAAATATGCCTCTCACATGATATAAATTAGAACACAGTATTAATTTTAAATGGTGGCATTGTCACTACGATTGTTTAGTATCATAGTACTATATAAAATGCATTCACTTGTTTGATATTATAATCCTGCTTTATCATTCGATCTTACGGCAAGAGTATAACTCTGTAAACCACCTCATATGTGTATTACACCACAAGGTGGACTTGTGAGTATTTGGCTATACATTTGAATTATACCATAACAACTGTTTATTCCACAACAAGTTTATAATCTTATTTCTAATATATTTATTGCCTCTGCTGTCCTGCGTTTTCTCATTATTATTATTTTTTAACCATTTGTCAACCATTATTCTTTAATCATTATGCTTTAATTAATTATTCATGTTTTCTGTTTTGAATGTGCAAATATTGTTTTATTGTATAAATGACAATATTGTTTATTTTATTTCATTTTATAATGCAAGCTGCATGCCCCCTGAGGAAGGCGTTGATGAAGCGCGTTGGGGTTTTACTAAATAAAGATTCCTGTGACCATCACACGACTCTTGCTCTTTGTGTTTCACTGGCATCTACTGCAAGAGTGGGCACTCTCCTTTGTGTTTAATCATCTATGTGTGTCTGTCAGCTGTGTGACATCCTACCCTGATGTACATGCTGCTAGCCCACGTCCCACACTGCTACACATTTCTGCATTGCAGCTCTCCCTGGTTACCTCTCCTGTGTGTGCTCTGCATAGCACTGCTACTCCGCTGTCGTCCTGTCATTACACCTATCCTGCCACTTCTACCTCCTCTGCTGGACACGTCTTCCCATCCTCTGCCACACTCTGTCTTTATTGCATGGTACATTGCCATCACTCTGTGCATCGCTACAGCTGCCCCCGATATGTTTGTCCATTTTCCAGCTGCCACATGGGCTAGACGCAGATTTGTCTAGTCCATCAGCTCAGATCTACTTCCTTCCATTACTTGTGCATTGTCTTTCCTTGTTGCTCTGTGCAGTGTTAGGGTTACATCTGTGTTTGGCCCATACCTCTCTTGCTTTTCAACTTGGGGGAACTTACTGCCCTTGGCCAACATTTTTGGGGTCACCTATACATCCTTGGGGCATCTTCAGCCACACCTTAGATTCAGCCAGCTTATGTGGTGCCTACTATGGTGCCTTGGGAGTTGGCAACCTTTTGACATGGCCTCTGGGGTACATTATAACCCGCCTTTGCTGACGTGGTGGTTTAGGATGTGCCTTCTGGTATGCCCTAAAAGGTGCATTAGTTTATGGCACTGGGGTGCAGGTATTTTTAGCTGGCAGCACAGATTGTTGTACTGTTGCAAGCAGGAAAAGGAATTGCCTTGTCCAACCTTATTCATTAAGCCCACTGGGGGATGGAACTCATGACCTCTGTTTCAGCAGTCATTGTAATAGCTAGTGTGCTACACCTCTATTGCTGTGACTACAGGTCAGCACACAAAGTTAAGGTTAATGTGTGGTAATGTGCGTGGCTCCCTCTTTTGTGTGATAATGTGTGGGGTGCACTTTACCACGTGATAACCCATGCTTTCTACCTTAAGGCAGTTAGTGTAGAGTGCTATGTGGGAACCTAGACATGCCATGGTCACTGCTCGGTTAGACTGAGTGCCCTCCCAGCATGACATGCTGTGGCCACCCTGTCCATGCAGGAGGTGGTTGGGCACTACAGTTTCCCAACCATTGCCCCACACCCTGTGAAGATGCATCCTGGCCAATACACCCTGTCCGGGCCATACCCACAACACCTTGCTCCTCACTATGCACATATTCAGGCTAACGCTGGTAACAGTGGGACATAGTGGGCCCAGTGAGGTGTGGGCAGCCACAGAACAATGCATGGACATACACACACACACACACACTCCTATTGTAGCACTGTGCAAAGATAGGGGTGGTTGGCAACCCTGCCTGCCACACTGGTCCTGATCACAGTGCCAACATTGCTAAACTGTGCAGGTGGTAGTAGTAGTGCTCTGGTGATAGCTGCAGCTCAATGCTGGGGCCAACAGCCTGACTCTCCATGCATCTTTGGATTGTGGAGCCTGTGTGAGTGGGTGTTTATACCCCTGTTCACCGCTGCTTTGGGGTTTGCACATGTTGCTGTTGTATCTCTATTGTAGTGTAAGATACTGGGACATGCTATGCAGGAACCACAGATGGGACTTGAACCTGTCACCCTCTGCATCTGGAAATACTTGCTGGGTGTACTGCACCACACTGTTGCCACAGATATGTGATAGTCCCTGTGGCTACCTGTACATTTCCTCAGCCAGACCTTTTATGTTGCACTGCATACCATGTACTGGTACAGGGTGTAGAAAAGGGCCAACTAGGCCAGGCGTAAAAACTAAATTGGATACGATTGGGGAATTGGATGAATCAGCTTCTGACACACGAACCTATGTCACCATGGTTCATCCAGTATATGGGGATCTAGATTTAATGGATTCAGGAACAGACAGTGGTTCTGGATCCATAATATCCATAGGGATAGGAAGCGCTAGCAGCTGCTCTATACATGAAACTGGATTATAGAACCTAACTTAACTATAGGCCATAGAAATTTACAGGTCTGAATTGCAGTAAAACTGTCTCTTTAAGTGTACTTCTGCTTTTCTCTAGGACATTGGACTTAGCAAATAGGGCTTATGTGGTTAGCAAATAGTGCTTATGTGGACATAGTATTGGGTCAGGCTAGCTTCTCTAAATAAATAGAACAGAGAGTGCATCCTCTTTACTCTGCAACTGATAGGCTAAAGAAGTTGCTGGGTCAGGATGAACTGCTTTTAGAAATTAGGCTTTAAGTCAACAGCAAACATAGCTTGCGTAAATAGTAGAAAATCAGCAAATATTATAAGTAACTAATTAGCTTCTGTTGAATAGTGAAACACAGCGACACCTATTGAGTCTAGTGAATATAGTTATGAGGTGTAACTTCTTCTTTCTATATGACGTGTTGCATATGTTAGCAAAATGTTATGTACACTTTTTTAAATTTGGAAAGCACCAAATGTTAATTAAAGATTAACTGAGTCAGCTGATATTTTACAATAAAAGTAGGAGCCCTGTGGAGCCATCTTTGAAGAAACTCAAATGGATATGTCTGTCTTAGACTCCATGTGTTTCCACTGTACAGAGCTCTGTGGTGTTTAATTGGTTAATTGTGTCTTGTCTTTTCTTTCCTATTGAGAGGTATAGAAAAATTAAAAAGAATCCAGGTTTATGTGAAGGATTTCAGACCCCAGGAGGGTGAGAGTCTACAGTTATTGCCGTGACTCGGATTTCTCTGCCTTTCAACAGGAACGATAAACACTGATAAGGACACAGGCAGTGGTTGCCGTGAGTGAGTATACTAAAGATTTGACAGATATCTGTGTAGAGTGTATAGTGTATTGTAATTACAATGGGGAATAAAACAGGTAAAGTGAAGCAGAGATCTCAATTAGAAGAATGGACCGAGAAGGTTCATGAGATAGCACAGAAAAAGGAAGTCCTAATTATGAAATGAGGAGAAAATTTGGGGAGAATGCCTTAGACTACGTAGCTAAGTGGCATTCATTGACTGCTGGTAGTCCCGAATTGCAGTTTCCCCTTGGGGGCACATTTCAAGAAGATAAATTAAAGTGGTTGCAATATGTGTTAGCATTAGATTAAATAATTCTCATAATAGTCATGAATGGATTACATATAGCTGGTGGCACTCAATAGCTGCCGAGAAGAGCAAACAAACTAATGCTTCTATGTTTAAACAGTTCAAGGATCAGGTATATAGGATAGAAGAACAAATATGTGTCTTAACTAAACAGGTAAAAGCTAATAGTAGTAAAAGTGAAAATGTAAATAGTTGTGAACCTTGTACTGTAGCTTCTGCTCCCCCGGCTTATGAGGAAGAGTTTACTCCATTAGCTGTTTCCCTGTCTAGGAATAATGCTCCAGCGTCAGCATCCAGTCAGGATCAGGAGGCTTCACTGATCCGGGTGGATGGTATGCCTGGTGTCTCTACCCCTGTTAAGCCTGATATGTCAAGTGTAGTGCTACATTCCCTTGATTCTCCAATTGCTGAAGTTGGGGGAGCTGGTGTTTCTCCAGGTGGCCCCTTTGCCTCTACCCCTGTAGATTCTGTAGTTATTCCTCGTACCACTAGAAATCAGCAGTTAACTAAGGATATTTTAGAACTTGAGAGGTTAATAGGAGTAGAAGCTAGTCAGCTGGTAGGTTTACCTACTAGAGAGCAGTTGAAACAATATCTTGCCTTCTTAACAGACAAAGCCCGTACATTAACTGAAGTGATTACAGCTGCACTTGAAGCACTCGATCTGCAAATCAAGCAGCATACCGTAGGTCTGTTACCGTACAGTCAGAATAAGGAAATTATAGCTGAAGCAATGTCTGCTGTTGCCAAGGGAGTTGGGCATTGGACCAAGGCTCCATTGATTTCTAATTGGCAGTGTCTGCAGCATTTGGCCTTACAGTTGGGTGAAGCTTTAATTCTGGATAAAAAGGAAAGGGAACAGAGCAAGGAAATAGATCTACTTGCTCCATTCAGAGCCTTCCCTAGGGGGGATGGTGGTTTAGTTACTTTGGCATCTCACTGGTCTCCAGCTGAGGTTTTTAATTTGGCTAGATCTTGCCCTGACTCCAGAGAAAAACCTGGTCAGTTTGTAGATTATTGGTGTCAGCTAATAATTACTTATGATCCTTCTTGGGTAGATTTACAAAATTTATTGAAAGCAGTTTTTCTGAATCCCATAGAATTAAGGGCAGTCACCCACCCTCAACTTCCTGATAATGTAGCATGGGCATGGCCCTGTGCAGATCCTGTTATTAATGCTTCTGATGATACTCAAATGACTGCTTTCCGGGAACACCGGAATAATTTGTTAAAAGTGATTGAAAAAAAGTGTACTCCTGTCAGAGATTTGTCCAAGATTTTAGATCTGAAGCAGTGTGGGGGTAAAACTGTTAGCCAGTTCCACACCAGTTGCTGCCTAGCATTCCGAGATTTTTCTCCTCAGAATGGTGAGATGGAGGGATTTGCTTCAATTTTTGTGAATGGACTGCAATCAGAAATAAAAGCTATTCTTGAAAATGCTTTGCTTGGATGGTCTACTAAGTCTGCACAAGAGATTCTGGAAGCTGCCTTGCATGCAGAAAAGCGAATCCAGAAGCAGAAAGAAGCTGAAAAAGGTAAACTTGATCGTCAACGTCAAAAACGTTTAAATCTACAAGTAGCAAGTTATGAATCCAATTTTAGGGGGCGAGGCAGAGCAAGAGGTGGTAGAGGTGTGGTACCCTTTAGAGGAAGAAGTCATGGCTATATGGGGGGACAGCAAGGAGATTGTACCTGTTATGGTTGTGGGCAAGTGGGGCATATGATTAGAGATTGTACTAAGCCAAGGGGCAACTTTCCCCAACCTGGGGTGCGACAGGATGCTGCTAGTTATCCGTCTGCTTCATACCCTGTTTCTACTCCTAACCAGCCTTCAGTTATGACCCAATATTATGCAGAGACTGATGTGGACTATAGTGAGGACTGACTAGGCTTGGTTGTGTGTCCCAATACACAGGGGGAAATATGCGCTACTATTATGGGGTATGAATTGCTTTTCCTGTTAGATACAGGTGCCTCCACATCTGCCATAGCGCTATCCCAGTTACCACCTCCTCTGTTTGAGGCACTACCTGCAGCTCCTAAAGTACCTTGTGAAGGAATTGAAGGAAATCAAATGCATCAAAAGTTATCTGATGTGCCACTTATAGTGGAGGGAAAATTGTATCATACAGATTTTCTGGTTGGCCCTACTTTGCCTGTCAATTTGCTTGGTTGAGATTTTTTATCCAGGAACAAGACTGTTATAAGCCGGGAAACTGGCACTTTGACTTGTACCTTGTGTCCCCTGCAAGTACAACAGCCTATAGCTGTGACATCAGCTGTTGTGACTACTCCACCATTGGACACTCTTCCTTCAACCTTATGGGCAGTACCAGGTGATGATATTGGACATCTCAACATTCCTCCAGTCAAGATTGAAATACAACCAGGAGCTCCACTACCATATGTGCATCAATATCCATTGCCTGCAGCTTCGGTTGCTGGAATACAGCCAGTGATTGAAAATCTGCTGTCTCAGGGTGTGTTGGTACCCACTTCTTCTCCTTGCAATACTCCTATCTTACCTGTGTTGAAGGCTGATGGTAAGTCCCACAGATTTGTGCAAGATTTGAGAGCAATTAATCGTATTGTTCTACCAATATTTCCCCTTGTTTCCCAATCCTCATGATATTTGGACTCGCATACCATGTGACTCCACCCACTTCTCAGTTATAGATTTAAGCTCCGCCTACTACTCCATAGCAGTGGGGGAGGAGTCAAGATATTTACTGGCATTTATGTTTGAAGGGCGCCAGTATACCTGGACTACGCTGTCTCAAGTGTACACCGAGAGTCCTGCTTATTTTTTGCAGGCCCTTAAAGCTGCTTTACAGGACTTGGTGTTGGACAAATCTGTACTAATCCAGTATGTAGATGATTTGCTTATTTGTTCTCCTTGTTATGATGCTTGCATTGCTGATACTATGTTAGCTCTTGTACATATCTCTCATTTGGGATTGAAAGTTAATCAATCAAAATTGCAATTCTCTTTACCACAAGTGGTATTTCTTGGTGTATGTCTCTCCTCTGCTGGACGCTCTATTACTGCTCAGAGAATTGGGCCTATTATGTCAATGCCTTTCCCTGCTACTGTACCTCTAATACGCCGCTTTCTAGGCCTTCTAGTATTTTGTCATCAGTGGATACCTGACTTTGCTGAGCTTGCTGCTCCACTGTATGCCCTGCTTGGCCGTGAGGCTCCAGAGGGTATTATAGTTCCTACTGAAGCTCAGCACAATGCTTTCCACTCTCTACGGCAAGCTTTACTGACCTCTCCTTGTTTGTCATTTCCAGATTATAATTTGCCGTTCTGTCTTTATGTAGCGACATCTACTTCTGCTGCTATGTGTGTTTTGGCACAACGCTTTCCTACTGGACTTAGGCCTTTAGGCTATTTTTCTCAAGCTTTTGATCCTGTTGTTTCTGGCATGCCGCCTTGTTTCCAATCTTTAGCTACTGTGGTATTTGCAATACAGACTACTGACTTTCTTGTTCTTCAACATGAACTACATGTATATACATCTCACTCAGTTGCTAGGTTATTGCATTTGGCTAAGACTCAACCTCTGTCTAGTTCTCGTTTATTGTTATTTGATCTGGCTATTTCCCAAGCGCATGTTACCTTACATGAAGTCTCTTTGTTACAGCCATCTCAAATTTTGGCTTCTTTAGAGCCATTGTTACACCTGTCTGACCCTGATGGAACTCATGATTGTCTTTCTTCTGTAACAGCCTATTCAAAGGCTAGATCTGATTTGTCTGCTATCCCTTTGTCAAACCATGACTGGGTTCTATTTACTGATGGTTCTGCTTTCTGTGATGAACACGGGACTTTACTTGTGGGGTATGATGTTACTACTGTTGATTCTGTAATAGAAGCAGGAGCATTGCCATTTGCAAGTGCCCAGTTGGCAGAAGTGTTCGCTCTTATTCAGGCCTTGGAAATGTCTACGCATTTGGTTGTTAATATCTATAGTGACAATAGTTACGCAATAGGGGTTCTATGGGACTTTGGAAATATTTGGGCTCAGCGGGGGTTCTTGACTGCTGCTCATAAACCTATCAAACTTGCCCGCTATATTGAACGTTTGCTTGCTGCAGTGCTTAAGCCAGCTCAAGTGGCTGTGTTGAAATGCAAAGGACATGATCTTAATGGTACTATGGTGTCACAAGGCAATCAGTTTGTAGACCAAGCTACTAAAGCTGCAGCAGCAGGACCTGCAGTTCCATCACACCTTTTATTAACTCTTCGTTCACCTGCAGCTTCTACTTCTGGCTCATTATCTCTGGACTTGATGCGTTCTCATCAAGACTCAGCTGACTTCACCGAAAAACAGGACTGGCTCACTTGGGGAGCATCGCCTGATGGTACTGGACTCTGGATAAAGGACAATTTGATTATCTGTCCTAAATCATTGTTATATCCTGTTGCCTTATTCTTGCATCATAAGTTGCATTTAAGTGTTCTGGCTATGACAAAAGCTTTTGCTCAATTGTGGTATAATCCTGCATTTGCTTCTGCTGCTCATGCTGTATGTGTTTCTTGTCTCCCGTGTTTGCAAGCAGGAAAATCTGGATGCACTCTGCACGCATCACCTTCTCCATCCTTGCCTAGGCCTCGAGGACCCTTCCTCTTCTTGCAAATGGACTTTACTGATCTGCCTTGTGCCAAGGGGGGAAGGAAACATCTTTTGGTTTTTACTTGCTTATATTCTGGATGGCCTGAGGCCTATCCAACAAATTTGTTGTCTGCTGCTACAGTTTTGAAATGCTTGCTTACTCAGTTTATTCCTTTGTGGGGTGTGCCCCTGGTTTTGTCTTCTGATCAAGATCCAGCATTTATGGCAGAAGTCTGGAAAGGCATAGCTGCATTTTTTGGCCTTCATCAGCAACTTCGTCCTCCGTATCATCCGCAAAGCTCTGGCCAAGTGGATTGGATGAATCAGACGCTGAAGGCGCTTCTCCGGTCTCTGACTCATGATTGGAGTCAGGATTGGGTGGAAGCTCTGCCGTTTGCTTTTTTTCAGTTCGCAATTCGCCTCAGAGAACTCGACAAGGTCTTACCCCTTATGAAATTGTGACAGGACGTCCAGCAACTACTCTAGCCCATGTTATAATTCCACTGGATCAATTACCGGATCCCCAATTACTGCGCAGCGACTTATTATCCTATTGTAAATATTTGTACCAAACGCTGGTATCTCCTTCCTTTTTGCAGCTTACAAAGCAGGGTGCTCAGGCATCTCAATCACCCCCAGAATTGGAACCAGGAGACTGGGTACTCATCAAGGATCCAGCACCAAAGTCGGCTCTAGCGGCGAGGTTTCTAGGACCATTCCAAGTGTTGCTGGTGGGATATTCGGCATTGAAAGTGAAAGGACGGAAAGCGTGGATACATCTGGACCAGTGCAAGAAGGCACCATCCCCTGGATAAGACAACTTCCACCTAGACTGGATCTGGAGGAATTAATTGAAATTGAACTGAACTCATTCCCTCCCAGTTTATCTCCACTTGACCAAGAGAGTGATTGTGAAGTTGTTGGACAGTTACAACCTACTTCGGAGTTGATTATTGACAATTGGTTAATATGCATATTCTCAGTAGCATTGGCACTGTTTTTGTTTTTCTGGGTTTGGTGTCTGTCAGCTCTCTTAGCAGTATAGGGAGCATAGATGAGTTGATAGAATGGATGTTGGGAAAGACAACAGTGGGGCCTGAACAAAAGGCACTGGTAGATAGATTGCTTCGAGAGTTTAGCCTTGTTCCTACTCCTTCAGTAGCCCAGGCTCCTACAGTTCCTGACCATACAGTTCCTGAGTATGATCCACATGCTCCCTGGGCAAAACATGATGTTTTTTATAATGTGTTTCACTCTCATATTTACTCCTTAATTCAGCGTTTTAATATTTCCAGCTGTGCAGTATGCTTGCCTCATCCAGCGGCTACGCAGTTTGGATTTTTGCCTAGACCTCGACCTATTTCTTTGCAAGAGCTAAAGGAGTTGTCAGTGAATGAAATCTTGTTTATTCTTACTGTAACATGGCCAGAGAGAGTAACCCCTGCTCCAAGAATTATCAGCTCTCAGCCAGTGGCTGATCCTCCTATTTGTTTCCAGAGAAAAGGAGCATATCCTGTGGGAGAAACCCCCTGTCTAAATGTCAGACTGTCATGACTAATAATCATGTGCATTTAGTGATGGAGTCTCCTACAGTGAGTCCTGTACAAGTCCATTCAAATTTAAGGGTAGTTAATGTTCTCCCTGACCCCAAGACTCGTCTTGATCAGTATGAATAACAATATTATGATCAGGATGGGTTCCCAGCATATGGGAAGTATAGATTTCAGAATAGCAAAGATGGTTTATCATCTGGGTATATTGATAATTATGTGTATCCCTATCTAGGATACTGTCACCCATGGTTAAGAAATATTTGGCCCGGAACTGAAGTTCTAGTTACAGAACCTAAAGATTTTAAAATTTGGCCTGATGGACTACTTGCTTTGGTGGATCACTATTTTGTGTGTGGAACTTTAGCTTATGTTCGATTGCCTGCTGATTGGTCTGGCAATTGCTACATAGCTACTCTTGACTTGCCATGGAAACTGGTCCCTTATGAAACTTTACTAGGAATGCCTTCTAGTCGTCATCGCAGAGCTGCAGATGACTCAAGTGCTGATATACATGCAGCAAGGAAATTATTAAATAGACCACTATGTTAACTCAACAAGAAGTAAGCACCTTCACGGGAATAGCGTGGCTAAGTACCTTTGGTGCCATACGTCCTACACAACATTATGGTGAGCAATTACTGCAAATTTATGCTTTAATAGAAGTAACAGCTCAAGATTTGACTGATGCTCTTACAGTCATGCAAGGTACTGTAGACAAACTGACTGCTTACTCTGCTCAAAATAGAATGGCTTTAGATTATTTGCTAGCCAAGGAAGGAGGAGTATGTAATATAGTACATGAGCACTGCTGCACGCTCATTGATTCACAGAGTAAGGTGGTCTCTGGTATCCTAGAACAGGTGAGAAAAGAAACTCACTTCTCCAAAGATAATATAGAAGGAACCTCTGATTCTGTATGGCCCTGGTTTGATAACATGTGGAGTGGCTTGTCAGGTCCAGTAAAAGCTCTACTGACAGGCCTGTTTGGCTTCTTAGTAGCCCTCCTACTCTTAGGAATATGTCTTGCCTGTATTATGAAGTGTTGTACTTCATACCTGGCCAAAACTACGAATACTATTCCAGTCCTTAAATTGCGAAGTGTTCCTAGTACTGGAGACTTACTTCGTGAAATGCCCTTTTATGAAGAATGTGGTTCTGAACAGAACCAAAGGGAGGACTGTAGAAAAGGGCCAACTAGGCCAGGCGTAAAAACTAAATTGGATACGATTGGGGAATTGGATGAATCAGCTTCTGACACACGAACCTATGTCACCATGGTTCATCCAGTATATGGGGATCTAGATTTAATGGATTCAGGAACAGACAGTGGTTCTGGATCCATAATATCCATAGGGATAGGAAGCGCTAGCAGCTGCTCTATACATGAAACTGGATTATAGAACCTAACCTAACTATAGGCCATAGAAATTTACAGGTCTGAATTGCAGTAAAACTGTCTCTTTAAGTGTACTTCTGATTTTCTCTAGGACATTGGACTTAGCTGAGTCAGCTGATATTTTACAATAAATGTAGGAGCCCTGTGGAGCCATCTTTGAAGAAACTCAAATGGATATGTCTGTCTTAGGGGTATGTTTACTAAACCGTCTTAACGTGCGCTCTGTAACATTATTGCGCGATAAGGTACCTTATCGCGCGATAATGGCGCTTTACAAGGCGCACAGGTACCTTATCAAATGAGCGCTGAAGGCGGGGAAATGCTCCCAGAGGGCGGAGGAAGGCTCCCCAGGGGCGGAGAGAAGGGGTCAATGGGTGGAGACTGGGAGGGGAGAGGCTCCCTGCACACTAACACTGTGAAATTGAGGCTCAAAACTAACGCCAGTGAAACCCTGGTGTTAGAGCAGATTTAAAGGGAAAAGAAACCATTTCCGTCGGCAATGTACAGCAAAACCAGGGAAACCGACAAAAAAGTGATAAGTGTGATACATGTGCACGGAACAAAAGGGCAAATAAACCTTGAAAATGTACAGCAGAAAATGTAAAAATAAAATAATCAAGCTGGCCAATGGTGATATCAATGGGAAACATCAAAAAACACTCCCAAGAAAGCTCCAAAAAAAAGATATGAAATTTGGAAGGGTCTATGCTCCATCCGCATACAAGGTGAATGAGCCCACTGTGTAATTGTGCTGAGCAGGGTTTCCGACTCCATCGGCCAGGTTTCCTATGGCATGCACATGTTCGACAACAGCAGGGCGAGCATGTCGGAACGGGCAACTGGACAGATGCTGGAAAAGGGGACACAGAGGGCTGCAGGCGGCACATGCTTCGGTGCAGCTGGCCCACAGTGCGGACTAGGGTGATGCCTAGCTGGCCCATAGGAATGCTGAAACAGTAGAGCAGCCAGACAGGAACTTCTGAGGGCCCAACATGGGCACGAGTGTGCTTCCCACAGTGTCACAGGGGATAGTACCCAGCAGGTACCCCGAAGGGCACGGAACATTGGCATGTGGTGCTGGGGGGAAGCGTGGACAGCTATGCAGGCACCCCTACCCCAGAACCCGCACCATAGGCAACCGCCTACCCGCACACTGGATGGCCTGAGACTGCGCTCCACCAGCAGAAGGGCATGTCAGCATGGTGGCAGAGGGATACTGGTGGTGGAGGAGGCAGTGGCAGCTGCCCAGAGCAGACCGTGGCCTAGCCCTGTGTTGGTGGGTGCCATGCACTGCAACAGACAGGCCCTGTCTGATGAACAGTCATGGCATCACCAGGGAATGCACTGTCTCTGTGGCAACACAGTGGTGCAGTGCACCCAGCCAGTGTGTTCAGAAGCAGAAGGTTACAGGCTCAAGTCCCAGCTGTGGTTCCTGCCAACCCAGTCCCCATATTTTACCCACTGCTAATACAGACAGAACCTTTATTGCAGATGACGTAAACATGCCCAAAACACCTACATTTTACCCTACAGAACACAGACACCATAAACATGTGCATACCCTAGAGCAGAGTCTCCCAAATGCAGTCCTGGAGTGCCAAACACCATTCAGGTTCCATGCTGCCTCTAATAGAGATGCCTGTGCTGCATTTCTATGCACCGCCCCCATGGTATGCAGATGTAACTCATGCATATTCATGAGGGACAGCATGAAAACCCGAACAGTGTTTGGCACACCAGGACTGGAGTTGGGAACCTCTGCCTTAAAGCAGCAGCAAACAGGGGCAGACACACCCGCACCCACAGGCTCCATTATCCAGTGCCACCTGGAGAGGCAGGACATTGGGCCCTGTGTGCATCTCCCAATACTAGCACTTGCATACCTTAGCAATGCCACCCTAAACCCGGGAATATGGTACACAGCTATCAAAAGGTTGCTATGATTACTGGCAGATAGCAATTCTGATGTTAAGTACAATTTTATGATTGAGCTGCATCATGGCAACCTTTCTGATGTCTGTGGAGTGTGCTACAGGTCTTGTGTCTGACAGTGTTTACCACCCTGGGGAGTGACCCCAACAGTATTGTGTACCATAGCCATGCCTGCACTGTGTCCAGGACTGGAGCAGTGGCCAGGGCTGCAAAACACCTCTATAGTTGTACAATGCTGGCATAGGTGTGGGAGTGTGTGTCTGTCTATCCAGTGTGTGGTGGCTGCAAGCACCCTCCACAGCCCACACTGCCAGCACTGTTGCCAGTATTGGCCTGCCAATGTGCATAATGAGGAGCAAGGTACCATGGGTATAGCCCGGACAGGGTGGCCTGGCCAGGATGCATCTGCACAGGGCATAGGGCAATGGCTGGGACATTGTAGTGCCCGGCCACCACCTGCACAGACAGGGTGGCCACAGCATGTCCTGCTGGGAGAGCACTCTCACCCTGACTGAGCAGTGACCACGGCATGTCTAGGTTCCCCCATAGTGCTCTATAATGTTTTTCCTCATGTGATATTTATGGGTTCTCTTTTGGGGCCCAATCACTGACTTATCTTCTTGGTGTGTATGCTGACATCCCAGTTCTGGGTGCATGCATCTCCTCCAGGAACATGCACTATGGGCTAGCTAGCAGACTGTCTGCAGCTAGTATGTGTCTTGCTGGAACACCTTGCAGGGTGCAGTGGCTGGAGGCTTGCTGCAGGAGAATATCAGATAGTGGTGGGGTGCAGCTGAACATTTCTGGGCCTAATGTCTGTCTGCTATTGCTTTATAGATGTGTACAGAGCTGCATTGACTGCCCTGTAGGGTGTCTGTTCCCCAGCAGGACTGCGGTTGATGGTCCCCTCTACTGCTGCCATTGCAGGGAGGCAAAATGTGGATCTGTTGGTGGGAGACCCTGTTTCCCACCCTTCGCCCCAGAGAGTGGGGTGGTGGTACATAATCTGCCTATGGGTCCATAAGGGCTAAACCTGACTGAGAAATACAGATGTATCCAAGGTATGTCTGCAGGAACTACCTATCTCACACACTAGCACTGCTGGGGACCTGCAGCATGGCCTATTTCTGCCATGGAAGGTGCTGTGGACCTGGTGCTGGGCGCCCCACCTCACCCCCAGGGTGAGCACAGTACCCACACAATGTGACGGTGTGTAGCTACTCTGTGCCGGTAACACACACGGTCAGTTCCCCCTACCAGGCCGAGGTGCTTTAGGGGTGCATACCCCATCTTGTGTTCATCTGTAGACTGCTGATTTGCATGTGCAGTGCATCATGGGTATGGGTGGGTTAACCCTATCCTGGTGATCATAGCAGACTGTTTGTTTGATGACATGCAGTCCTTTGCAGCCAGCCAGGGGCTTGTTAGCAGCTGTAGCCCACTGGTTACTTCACTGCCTGTGAAGCCAAATGTCATGGGTTCAAACCCACAGTGGGGTTATTTGATAGGGCTGTCCAAAGCATTATCTATTTTTAATGTACATTAGTGCTGCCAGCAAAAACACCCTCAGCGTACTGTAACCATAAGGTGCCTCAGGAGGCGCTTTGTAGGGCACCCTATAAAGTGCCTTCTGAGGCACCTTATGGTTACCATCCATATAAGGTGCCTTATAAGGTTTCCTATGGAGTGCCTTATAGGGTGCCTTATGCTGCACCTTAGGTTACAGCACATGAGGGTGTGTTTGCTGGCAGCAATAATTAAATGACAAATAAACTGCCTCAAGAAACAATACTTACATGTCAAAGCTGATGCCTCAGCCAGCCTTATGCATTAGGCACATTGGGGGATTGAAGTCATGACCCCTGTATCATCAGCCAATGCATTAACCATTGTGCTACACCTCTGTTTCTATGTTTGTATGTCTGGTCGCCTACTTAAGATTACCGCGCGTTAACGAGTTTAGCGGCGCTTCGCCCGATAATGTGCGCAGCTGTGCGCATTATCACGTGATACTCCCATTTTGCTGCTTTAAAACTGAAACGCCCACTCCTTTTATGGCAACCTGCACACTATCGCCGGGCGCACGTTAAGACGGTTTAGTAAACATACCCCCTAGACTTCATGTGTTTCCTCCGTACAGAGCTCTGTGGTGTTTAATTGGTTAATTGTGTCTCGTCTTTTCTTTCCTATTGAGAGGTATAGAAAAATTAAAAAAAATCCAGGTTTATGTAAAGAATTTCAGATCCCAGGAGGGTGAGAGTCTACACAGGGCATGGCCTAGGTCCACTGCAGGCAGGTGCCACTGCCCCCTCCAGCACGGGCACCCCCCCCCCCACCATGCAGACATGACCATATGCTGTCGGTGCTGGTAGTGCGCAGTCCCAGGCCATCCACTGTGTGGGTAGGTGGTCGCCTAGGGAGCGGGGTCTGGGGCAGGGGCATACATGAGCATCCTCACATTCCTCCCATTACCGCCTACCAATAGTATGTCCCTTCCGCTTGGGGGAGGGTCAGCTGGGGGGATTTTAGGTCATTTCCCTGGCAACTGTTAGCTCGAGTGGACCAGGTAGATGTAGGTGGATTGTGTTTGGCCTTTGTAAGCTGCTGTCATGCTGATTTCCAGTTTCTATGTTCCTATGTGCCACCTAGGTGCCCGCCTAGTCCACCCTGTGCCCCAGCTGCCCCCGCTACATGTCCCACCTGCAGCCCCCTATGCCCCATTTGCACCATCGCCATAGTGGCCTTTCATACTTGGGCACTATGCTGTTGCTGAAAATGGAGAACTACTATCACTTTTCTTGGGCTCCCTGCCTATGCTGTACATTGCTGACACTTAAATGGTTTCTCTCTCCTTCAAATGTGCATCTAACTGCAGGTTTTCATTTGCTGTAGGATTCAGCCCTTCCGTTCAGCACGTTAGTGTGCAGGGAGCCTCTCCCCACCCACTTTCCACCCATTGATCCCTTCTCTTCGCCCTCTCTCCACCCTCTGCGGTGTTTTACCACACCGCGGAACGTGAATGATCGTTAAGTAACGATAACGCGCGTCATGAGACATTAACAATCGTTAACGTCTCATAACACCGTTAATGTTACTTAATGATCGTTAACGTTACATAACGCGCGTTATGTAACGTTACCGCAGTTTAGTAAACATACCCCTTGGAGACTTGATGAAGCTTAGTCTGGCTTAGCATGGGATATCTTTTTTTCTTATATTCATATCTATGTAAGTAATACTGCTGAAGAGTTAAAAGGAAAAATATGCCTTTTGTTGATGCAACAAAGATCTGTAATAGAATGGAGATGCGAGAGAAAATAGGCAACCTGTGAAGAGATCTACAAAACCTAGAAAACTGGCTGAATGCTTGGCATTTAAACTTTAATATGTAGGATTGCAAATAGCCAAAAGAGTAGTATGCAGTGAGGGTGAGGGAGGAGTAGGGGAAGAAGATGTTAATGTGCATGGTCCAGACCTTGGAGTGTTGGAGACACATTTCACAATGGGACGTCCAAGTGCAATCTGGGATGTCAAAACCAGAACGTCTGAAATAAAAAAGCAGGTACATGCAAGTTCAAACACAATTTCGGAAATGTGGACATGGCCAATATGCACGTGTATCAGACATCTATATGGTTAGACTAGTGGTTTAAGAGCAGGGTGATTAGGTGTCAAATCCCAATGTGTGATCTAAGGCTAGTGAAAACAAGCATTTTCCCGATGCCTATTCGTGCCTGGAGCAGGTATAAACATTGATGTGCCTTCAGACGTCTCCAAGGTTTTTGAGATCGAACAGGGACATATAAGTACATTGCCCCTCCCCAGACATGTCTCTGCCACACCCCTATGCCTACTTGGACATCCTTGCACCAGAGATGTCTCTGAAGGTCATTTGTGGAATGGCTATGGAGACGGGTCCATGATTTTGATGTCCACTTGCGTGTCTTCAGACATCCAAATCATGACTAAACCTTTTAAAATGACCCTCATAGTGTCTGATAAGCTCAAGATAATAAAACAAGGTGACAAGATGGTAGTCAAAGCTGCACAGAGAAAGGCATAATCGGTGGGGAAAAAAAGAGTTGATAATGTCCTTATGAAAGTCCTTAGTGAGGCATCACCTGGGATATTTTGTTCAAGTTTGGAGGCCTCATTTCAGTAACTATATTAAAGTACCTAAAAGGAAACAAGAGAAAAACCATCAAAATGCTGCAGGGGCTGTGCCAAAAGATAGTGAGAAAAAAACTTAAGGATCTAATTATGTATATATAGAGGAGTAGAGAGACAGATGTTTAAATACCTGAAAGATATTAATGAACTAGAAATAAATCTTTTCCAAAGAAAGGGAGCTGTAGAAGCAGGGAAAATGATGTGAAGCTGCAAGGAAGTAGACTCAGAAGCAATATCAGGAAACTTTTTTTTTTTTTAACGGAAAGGGTACTGAATGCTTGAAATGTTCTCACAAAGAAGGTGATGGAGACTAAAAACAGTGTTGGAATTCAAAGAGGAGTGGAGTATACACATTACTAAATAGCAAGTTTTTGGAAACCAAACATTAAGCAATTTGGCTTGAAATACCAGTGAAATGACTTTTGCATTTCCTATAAAGGCCGGGAAAGGGGGGGGGGGGGGGTGCTACATGGAGCAGCATTTACAGTTCTAACCATTTTGGATGAGCCATAGCCATTTTGATTTTATCTGCCCTCATCAAATATGTTACAATATATTTTGATAGGCAAAAAGGAAACAAACCGAAATGTTAATTGTGATTATATGATTCAAAATTTTCTGTCTGTGGAGCAAAAATCCTTTTAACAATCACTTTGAATGAGCTCATGTGTGCCTCCAGAATGAGAAGCATTTTCTGTTTCTTTACTGTTTACAGTGGAATAAAATGAAGAGATAAAGTAAGCTAAATGTTATTTAAGCAATGCCTTAATGTAATATGTTAATTATTTGCACATTTGCTTACTCCTATCTTCATATGACATTTGCTAATATTCAATAGTAAATTATTTTTCTTATGTGTATTTCGCTGTGACCTTAAAACAAGTATTTATCTGAAACTGTGCATATCCTCATGCAGTTTAATTAACATATACTTGTAGTATGTTATGTAATTAGATCTTGTAATATTATTTTGTAAAGTGCCAGGGGCAGAACAGACCTAGAGGTGAATTTTAGTTTGTAAGCATTTGGTAATAAAGTGATACTAATTCATCCTTGAATTGGTACTACTGAACATTGCAATAATAGTGGATTTTTTTTGTAAGAATGCTAATTTCTTTACACGTGGTATTAATTCTCTGTTATAAATTATAGCTCAATAAAATATTTTTACATAAGAAGGGAAGCACAGGCACCGAGTAAATTAATTTTGGAAAATTATTTATCTGAGTAGATTACCCTATTTGAAAATTGGCCCTGCAGAGTGGCTAAAATATTCACCAGCTTTTTTTTTTCTAAATTAAACAGAGAAATTCTTATGAGGGTGTTTGAGTTGGAAAAGAAAATGGTGCATGGACATTTGACTTTCAAATGTTCCTATGCTCTTTCATCACTATACACCGACCTACAGAAATAACAGCCCGCAAGTACTTGAGTCATTTCTATGTGTGCATAGGAACTAAAGGGGTCTTTTTCTAAAGGGTTGTACTTACCATGTGATTAGTGGCAAAATTAATGTATGATAAGTGTAACCATTGTGTGCTACCTATCGAGGGTGTGCCCAGCAAGATCCCGGCAGTTAGCGCATGATCAGGCACTGGAACAGACAATGCAATTAGTACAGGTGCCCCAGATGACACTTTTTTTTGCAGTCCTGTGCAAGTGATTATTGTGCAGCCCCCCCATCTGTCCCCTCCATTGCTGTTGTACCCACCCTCACCGATTCCAGTGAAGCCCTTCACAAGCCTCTCTTTAATCCCAACATGTTGAAATTTCTGAAATGATAGCCATTTTAGTATGGAGTAGTAAAAATGGCAGAGGCAGGTGGAACCTTTAACACTCACCACTTTATTGAGATATGAACTACAGTATTGAGGATTAGAGTTTGCATCAAAGTGGACTGTTGTCCTCAAAGGTTCATGCCTCAATAAAATGGTTAGTCTATAAGGTTTATGGGTGAGGTTATAAATGGGTGAGGTTTATGGGTGAGGTTATAAATGCAGCATGTCATTAATTACTCCGGGATATATCTTAACTTTATTGTTAAAATATGTCCCTTCCTATAAACCTGGTTGGTACACAAAAGATATGTGCCTGAGTGGGAAGATTATTAAAGCTTAGATATTCTTCCATTCCTTGGGAAAAGTCCCTTGTTTTCTTTCCTGTACAATGACACAGTGCCATTAGAGATAAAATTAGTTTTAAAAGTGTCTCTGCAAAATCTGCTTCTGGGTCTCATGATTCATTTTCTTAAATAAAGTTGTGTGGTGACCAGGTTTGTCCACTTCAATGCATAGAAATAAAAGTAAACAAATGATACCAGTTAGTGCAATAAAAAGATCATACCTTACAGTATGGGGTATGTTTACTAAACTGCGGTAACATAGCAGTGGCTACGTTAAGGCGCATTATGTAACGTTAAGGCACCTTAACATTACATTCTGTAATGTTGAGGCGCCTTAGGGGTATGTTTACTAAGCAGTCTTAAAGTGCGCTCTTCCACGTTATTGTGCGATAAGGTACCTTATTGTGCAATAATGGAGCTTTATTGGGCGAAAAGGTACCTTAGCGTGCGATAACGTGCGCAGCGGCGCAAATGAGCGCTGAGGATGGAGATAGGCTCCCAGAGGGCGGAGGAAGGCTTCCCAGGGGCGGAGAGAGAGGGTCAATGGGTGGAGAGTGGGAGGGGAGAGGCTACCCGCACACTAACGCTGTGAAATCCGAGGCTCAAAACTAACGCCAGTCAAACCCTGGCGTTAGAGCTGATTTAAAGGGAAAAGAAACCATTTCCGTCAGCAATGTAAAGCAAAACCAGGGAAACCTACAAAAAGTGATAAGTGTGATACATGTGCACGGAACAAAAGGGCAAATAAACATTGAAAAGGACCCCAACAAAATGTAAAAAAAAACATAACCAAGCTGGTCAATAGTGATATTAATGGGAAGTATCAAAAAACACTATGGAGAAAGCTCCAGAAAAATAATATTAATTTTGGAAGGTTCTATGCTCTGTCCATATACAAGGTGACTGATCCCACAGTGAAACAGTGCTGATCAGGGTTTCCCTCTCCATTGGACAGGTACCCTACGGCATGCACATGTTCCACAACAGCAGGGCAGGCATGTCGGAACGGGCAACTGGACAGATGCTGGAAAAGGGGATACAGAGGGCTGCAGGCGGCACATGCTGTGGTGCAGCTGGGCCACAGTGCGGACCAGGGTGATGCCTAAGTGGCCCATAGGAATGGTGAAACAGTAGAGCAGCCAGACAGCA
Organism: Ichthyophis bannanicus; assembly: GCA_033557465.1. Taxonomy (NCBI): domain Eukaryota; kingdom Metazoa; phylum Chordata; class Amphibia; order Gymnophiona; family Ichthyophiidae; genus Ichthyophis; species Ichthyophis bannanicus. The sequence goes on from CM066032.1 coordinate 953,734,741, forward strand.
ACTGATGAGAGCCCAACATGGGCACCGGTGTGTTCCCCACAGTGTCACAGGAGATAGTACCCAGCAGGTACCTCCAAGGGCACAGAACATTGGCAGGTGGCGTTGGGGGGGGGGGGGGGGAAGCGTGGATGTCTATGCAGGCACCCCTACCCAATAACCCACACCATAGGCAGCTGCCTACATGCACACTGAATGACCTGAGACCGTGCACCACCAGCACCACCAGCAAAAGGGCATGTCAGCATGGTGGCGGAGGGGTACTGTTGATGGAGGGGGCAGTGGCAGCTGCCCACAGCAGACCACGGCCTAGCCCTGTGTAGGTGGGTGCTATGCACTGCAACAGACAGGCCCTGTCTGGCGAACAGTCATGGTAATCCCAGGGAAAGCACTGTTTCTGTGGCAACACAGTGATGCAGTACACACAACCAGTGTGTTCAGGAGCAGAAGATCACAGGTTCAAGTCCCAGCTGTGGTTCCTGCCAACTCAGCACCCATATTCTACCCACCACTAAAACATAGTAATAAACACAGAACCTTTATTGCAAATAACTTTAACTTGCCCAAAACGCCTATATGTCACCCTACAAAGCACAGACACCATAAACATGCGCATTACCTAGAGCAGAGTCTCCCAAAAGCAGTCCTGGAGGGCCAAACACCATTCAGGTTCCATGCTGTCTCCAATAAATATGTCTGTGCTGCCTTTCTATGCACCGCCCCCATGGTATGCAGATGTATCTCATGCATAGTCATTAGGGCCAGCATGAAAACCTGAACGGTATCCTGCCCACCAGGACCGGAGTTGGGAACCTCTGCCCTAGAGCAGTGGCCAACAGGGACAGACACACCCGCACCCATAGGCTCCATTATCCAAAGCCACCTGGAGACGCAGGAGTTTGGGCCCTGTGTGCATCTCCCAATACTAGCACTTGCATACCTTAGCAATGCCACCCTAAACCTGGGAATACGGTACACATCTATCAACGGGTTGCTATGATCATTGCCAGATAGCAATTCCTAAGTTAAGCACAATTTGCTGATTGAGCTGCATCATAGCATCTGTTCTGATGTCTTTGGAGTGTGCTATACAGGTCCTGTGTCTGACAGTGTTTACCACCCTGGGGAGTGACTCCAGCAGTATTGCGTACCATAGCCATGCCTGCACTGTGCCCAGGACTGGTGCGGTGGCCAGGGCTGCCAAACACCTCTATATTTGAACAATGCTGGCATAGGTGTGGGGAGTGTGTGTCTCTCTATCCAGTTTGTGGTGGCTGCCAACACCCTCCTCAGCCCACACTGCTAGCACTGTTGCCAGTATTGGCCTGCAAATGTGCATAATGAGAAGCAAGGTAATGTGGGAATAGCCTGGACCGGGTGTCCTGGCCTGGATGCATCAGCACAGGGCATAGGGCAATGGCTTGAACATTGTAGTGCCCAGCCACAACCTGCACCGACAGGGCGGCCACAGCATGTCCTGCTGGGAGGTCACTCTCACCCTGACTGTGCAGTGACCACAGCATGGCTAGGCTCCCCCATAGTGCTATGTTGCATTTCTTGTAACTGAAATATATAGGTGCCTTTCTCTGGGGCCTAATCACTGCCCTCACTGCTTGGTGGGTGTGCTCACATCTCCTCCAAGAACATGCACTGTGGACTAGCTAGAAGACTGTCTGCAGTGATATGTGTATGGCTGGAGCACCTTGCAGGGTGCAGCGGCTGGTGACTCACTGTGCCTACTGCTGGAGAATGTCAGATGGTGGTGGGGGGCAGCTGAGCATTTCCAGGCCTACTATCTTTCTGCTGTTGCCTGATGGATGCGTACAGCTCTGCATTGGCTGCCCTGTAGGGTGTCTGCTCCCCAGCACGACTGGGGTTGATGGTCCCCCTTTACTACCACCATTGCAGGGTGGTAGAATCCTGTCTCTCACCCTGAGCCACAGAGGGTGGTTTGGGTTGGTGGTACATAATCCACCTATGGGTCCAAACACCCTCCTTCACCTACATTATGTTATCATGGCACCAACACAATATGCACTATTCTGGGTGCATCATAGCCCGTAAGGGCTAGACCTGATTGACAACTACAGATGGACACTAATGTATCCTAGGTGGGTCCGCAGGAACTACCTATCACACACATTGACACTGATGGGTACCTGCAACATGGCCTTTTTCAGGCATGGAAGGTGCTGCGGACCTGGTGAGGGTGAGCACAATACCCACACAATGTGATGTTCTGTAGCTACTCTGTGCCACTAACATACACCATCGGCACCCCCTACCAGACTAAGGTGCTGTGGGGGTGCACTCAGTCAGTTCTCCCTACCAGGCAGAGGTGCTGTGAGGTGCATACCCCATCCTCTGATAATCTGTAAACTGCTGATTTGCATGTTCATTGCATCATGGGTACGGGTGGTTTGACCCAACCCTGGTAACAACAGCAGAGCGGTTGTGTGGTGACCTGAAGTCCTTCTGTAGCCAGCCAGGGGCTTGCTAAGCGCTATAGAACAGTAGCCCTCTGGTTAGGTCACTGACTGTGTAGCCAGAGGTCATGGGTTCAAACCCACAGTGAGGTTATTTGATAGGGCTGTCTGAGGCATTGTCTATTTTTAATGTAGATTAGTACTGCCAGCAAAAACACCCTGAGAGTACTGTAACCATAAGGTGCCTCATAAGGCGCCCTATAAAGCGCCTTCTAAGGTGCCTTATAAGGTGTCCTATGTTGTTGTTAAGTGCCGTCGAGTCGGAGTCGACTCATGGCGACCCTCTGGATAGCTATCCTAAATTGTGTTCGGTCTTCAGTCAGGCGGCTTATTGTTGACAGACTGGTACCCGTAGCTGCTGTTATTGTATCGATCCATCTCATTGCTGGCCTTCCTCTTTTGTGTTGACCTTCTATCTTGCCAAGCATGATGTCTTTCTCTAATGATCTCTCTCTCCGCATGATGTGTCCAAAGTATGAAAGTCGAAGACTTGTCATCTGAGCTTCTAAAGAAAGCTTAGGTTTGATCTCCTCTAGTACAGACTGGTTTGTTCTTCGGGCAGTCCATGGTATACACAGTATTCGCCGCCAGCACCATAATTCAAAGGCATCAATTTACTTCCTGTCTATCTTTTTCACTGTCCAGCTTTCATATCCATATGATGTTATTGAAAATACCATGGCTTGGGGGGGCGGAGCCTGATGTCCAGCGGGTAGGACGCTTTGCGTTGAAGCTCCCGAGAGGCCTACTTAGAATCCTGACTTAATACCTATACAAACTTACTATTTTGCTCCGAGCTGACCGGGGTACCTCGGGGGGGGATGGCGGCCCATAAACCAGCGCGCTTGGACTTCGGGTCTCCTTCTTCTTCTCACGGAAAACGCTCCAAAACAGAGGTGTCCTCCCCCCAGAAGATGGTTCCATTTCGTGAAAACCCCGAAATGCACCTGGAGATTTTGGAGGAAATACGCGGTGTGAAGGAATTGGTGCAGTCCAATGGAGAAGCGCTTCGAGCCATGCGAGAAGACTTTGGAGTGCTCCAGGACCGACTTGAAAGTCTTTCATTACGGCAGGACAACATGGCGGGGGTCCTCGACTCGCACGCGGTGCGCTTGGGCAAACTGGACAAGGCTGAGCGCCAGATACAGAATCTTCAAAAGGAGTTAGAAGATAGCAATAATCGAGCCCGTCGCAACAATGTGAGGCTCCTCGGAATGCCGGAGGGGGTGGAAGCAGGAGATATAAGAGAATTCTTGCTCAAAACTCTTCCCTCCTTGCTGAAGATCACTTTTCATAGAGAACTGGAAATCGATCGAGCACACCGTGTTCCTGCCCACATGGCGCCCAACCGCACGACCCCCCGGCCTATTATCTTTAGCTTGCTACGGTATCAACAAGTGGAACAAATTTTAAATGCTGCCCGAGCGAATCATCATTCGGAATTTGAAGGTCGTAAAGTCTCCTTCTTTCCTGATTTGGCAAAGCCTACCGTTGACCGTCGGAAGAAACTCCTTGCTCTTCGCCCTCGACTTCAACAGCTACAGGCTCGCTTTGGCCTGTTGTATCCAGCGAAGCTCCGAGTGACTCTCCACAACCAAACCAGGACTTTCGAAGATCCTGATCTACTATCAACATTTTTAGACTCCAAAGAAGCAGAGCAGATGCGCTAATCCCAAATCTTGGACTCTTATCTGTCGGCTCTGTCCGCCATTTTGAAGGGCCCGATGCGGCGGTCATAGCCAAGCACAGAGATTGCCTGGACTTTCTTTCTTTCTCTATATGACTTTTGTTTTTTGGTCTCCTATCCCTTCATGATGTGTGCCTCGGTCGGATTCGGAGCACGCACAGTCCTACAGGTTATGTGTTTTTTCAATTTCGGCCTTCTCTGGGGTTTCTCCCCGCAGACACATGGTCGCCAGTAATTTTGGGGTTTTGCTTCTCCTCTACCTTACTGCGGTTTTCTTTGTTAATGTGGGGCGCTTCATTGTATTATATTAGCTTATTTTTCTTATGTCATGTGTACAGCCAGATACAGTCAGTTTGAGGGACATAGTGAAATTATGTGTGCTATAATGCTCAGAATTTTTAACTTTTCTGAATGGCCTTATGTAAAATCTTATCAATCACCGTAAAAGGCATTAATGGTCCACTCAAAGGAAAGAAAATCCTTAGCTATCTTAGCCATGAGCATGTTGATTTAGTGTTTCCTCAGGTAACGCATTTAAACTTTGCTGAAACACTGAAACTCAATGCTAAGCCTTACATGGTAGCTGCCTATTCTCCCACCATTTCCAAATGGTACGGGGTAGCCATACTGGTTAAGAAGTCTTTGCACGCTACTGTACTTGATATTAGCGTTGACAAAGTGGGTAGATGGGCCCGTGTACACCTTGAGGTTGGAGATAGTGAATTCACGTGTATTTGCATTATGCCCCGAATGTGGACAACCCTGCTTACTATGCAAGTATTGCGCAGTTGGCATTGGCCTCTGCCAATGCTCCATTAATACTTGGTGGCGATTTTACTCCAGTGTTCCCTCAATCTTTTCTTCTCAAATAAGGCGCTCGTTGGCTGGAAGATCCAGTACCGAGTAGACCTGTGTGGCTAGATATAGAAGCGGGCCTTTGCAAACCGATTCCTCTTACTTTTCTCCCTGGTATGACTCTCCCATCAGACTCCCACTATCCACCAATGCTTTTAGACACTTTAGGTGCCTTTAATACTCTTATGCAATCTTTAGACTCCCGACTCTGGTCAGTACAACTTCAGCATCGCCTTCGGAGTACTAGGGTACTCCCGCCATCGACATTCTCTGCATAAGGTTGATTGGAGACTTTCCGATCTATCGGTAGTTCACCGGGTGTAGCATCCAATTTTTACTAAACCTTATGTACTGCTATAACTAGAGATACCCCTATAGCGCAGAAAGTATGGGAGAGAGAATTGCATGTGACTTTGATCTCGGAGCAATGGAGCCTTATCTGGAGTAGAGGGACACGGGTTCCCGATCCGCCTCACTCACTCAGACCCTCTTCTTTCTAGCCCACCGGTGTTTTTACACTCCTCACAGATTAGACAAATGGAACACTACTCAGGGCAATGGTTGCTGGACATGTCCTGCGGCCCTTGGTTCATTGCCTCATGTTATGCATGAATATCCCGCACTACAGTATTACTGGCGTCGGGTCTGGGGTCGTATTTAGTCTATCTCGCACTCTCAGGAGCCCCTTTCTTGGAGGATAGTGGGACTTCGCCCAGTTGCGGGGATCCCCTCTCTCCCCAAAAAATGGCTTATCTCCTTTCGAACTTTATGCTTGGCATTGCTATTTCCCTAATTAAGTAATACCGGAAATTTAGCTCCCAGCTGAGCTCCAATGAATGGTGGAATCATGCCTGTCTTTACAGTAAATATGTACAAATACCTCGTCTGTTCGCTTCCCCTGTTCAGACTCCTTCTCATTGGTCTCAATGGAAGATGCTCAATGACTATGTACATTTTGCTAAATGCTCTCATCTGACTGTCTAACTTTGTATATATCTCTGTCCCATGATCATGCTGTATCGTAGATGCTCTTTTGATCGTTTGATGTATAATCACTGTTAATTGGAAGTGCCCACATGCTGATCTAATCGGGTAGAGAAGAAGCATCGGGGTGGGGGGTAATTGGGTTTACTTTTCCTTATTGTATACTTGTTTTGTCTCCTTTGGTGTGTTGTTTCTTTTGTTTGTTGCAAAATGAAAATAAAAGTTTAAAAAAAAAAAGAAAATACCATGGCTTGAACAAGTCGAATCTTTGTATGGAGAGAGACATCTCTGCTCTTGAGAATCTTATCTAGGTCTTTCATAGCCATTCTGCCAAGAGCAATGCGTTGTCTGATTTTTTGACTGCTTGTTGCTTCTTTATTGATAGCTGATCCAAGTAGGTTAAAGTTATTCACGATTTCAATTTCTTCTCCTTCGACGATGAACCTGTTGATTATGCCAGTTGTCATGATCTTTGTCTTCTTTACATTAAGGTGCAGGCACATTTTGAGACTATGTTCTTTGATTGTGAGAAGCAAATGTTTCAGATCATCTTCACTTTCCGCCAGTAATGTGGTATCATCAGCATAGCGAAGGTTGTTGATGAGTCTTCCACCAATCTTCACACCTCTGTTGTCTTCATACAATCCTGCTTCTCTGATGATTTGTTCTGCATATAAATTAAACAGGTAGGGGGAAAGTATGCAGCCTTGTCTTACACCTTTGCTTATTTAAACCATTCTGTTTCTCCTTGTTCTGTTTGAACTGTTGCTTCTTGATCAATGTACAGATTGTGCAAGAGAACGATCAGGTGTTCTGGTATACCCATGCTTCTTAATGTGGCCCAGAGTTTCTCATGGTTTACACAGTCAAAAGCTTTGCTATAGTCGATAAAGCACAAATAGATATCCTTTTGGTATTCTTTAGTCTTTTCAAGGATCCATCTCACATCCGCAATGATGTCTCTCGTTCCTCGCCCTTTTCTGAACCCTGCTTGCACTTCAGGTAATTCTTGTTCCAAGTATGATTGTAGTCTCTTTTGAATAATCTTCAGTAGAATCTTGCTGGCATGTGGGATCAGAGCGATTGTGCGATAATTAACACAGTCAGTTGGATCACCTTTCTTTAGTATTGGTATAAACACAGATCTTTTCCAGTCAGTTGGCCATGATGCTGTCTTCCATATTTCTTGGCAGAGCCTTGTAAGTATGGTAACAGCTGCATCAGATTGCTGTAATACTTCTATGGGAATGCAATCAATGCCTGGTGCTTTGTTCTTTGATAAGGCTTTCAATGCTGCTTCAACTTCTTCTTTCATCACCAATGGTTCCAGATCATAAGGTACAGGTTGAAACGGCTGTTGGTCCACTTGATCTTTATCATATAAAAACTCTGTATATTCCTTCCATCTTTTCTTGATCTTCTCAGCATCATTCAACATAGAACCTTGAGCATCTTGTAACATTCCAATTCGAGGCTGGAACTTTTTCTTTAACTCTCGTAGCTTTAGGAAAGCTGATCTTGTTCTTCCTCTAATAGTTTCTGCTTCTATTTCCTTGCATGCGTCATTCTAGTACTTTTCCTTGTCCTGTCTTGCTGCACGTTGGAAATCTCTGTTGAGTTCTGTGATTGTCTTTCTTTTTCCTCTGGCTTTAGCTTCTCTGCGTTTCTGGGCAATTTTCAGAGTTTCTTCCGTCATCCATTTTGGCCGTTTTTTCTTTTTTACCTTTTGTAGAGACTTCTCGCTTTCTTCTTACACAACCATCTTGATGTCATTCCATAACTCTTCTGGAACTCTATCATTTGTATCTAAAGCAGCAAATCGATTTTGCAGGCAGTCTTTAAATTCCAGTGGTATATTCTCAAGGTCATATTTTGCTGCATTCATGAGTGGTTTGCTCTTTTTCAGCTTTAGCTTGAGTTTGCATACTAGTAGTTGATGATCTGTACCACAGTCAGCTCCAGGTTTTGTCTTTGTTGATGTTATAGAGCTTTTCCATCGTTGACTTCCACAGATGTAGTCAATTTGATTTTTATACAATCCATTGGGTGAAGTCCATGTGTACAGTCGCCGCTTGTGTTGCTGGAAGAAGGTGTTCGAGATAAATAGATCGTTGGTCTTGCAGAATTCTATCAGTCTTTCTCCAGCTTCATTTCTGTTGCCAAGTCCATATTTTCCAACTACTTTGTCTTCTTCTTTGTTGCCAACCTTTGCGTTCCAATCACCCATGACTATCAGGATATCCTGTTTGCATGTTCTGTCAATTTCAGCTTGTACTTGTTCATAGAACTCTTCAATTTCATTCTCTTCTGCAGCTGTTGTTGGGGCATATACTTGAATTATAATTGTGTTGATAGGCATTCCTCGTAGACGAATAGAGATTAAGCGTTCGCTGACTGCATTGTATTTCATTACAGTTCTTGCAAGTTTCTTCTTTATTATAAATGCAACACCATTTCTTCTTTGTCTTTCATTTCCAGCATAGTAGACCATGTGATCATCTGATGCAAAGTGCCCAATGCCAGTCCATTTCAGTTCGCTGACACCCAACAGATCAAGTTGTACACGTTCCATTTCATTCTTGACCACCTCCAACTTCCCTTGGTTCATGCTTCGTACGTTCCATGTTCCAATGTGTAAGACATCTTTACAGCTTCTGACTCTCATTTCATGCGCAGCTACATCAGCAGTCAGACGTCCCGAGGGCTTTGATCCAACCACATCATAAATGATGGCTTTACTCTGAAAAGTCTTCAGCTCTTCCCCAGTAGCTAGTTGAGTGCCTTCCAACCTGGGGGTCTCATCTTCCAGCACTACAGCACAATTTGTTTTGTTGTAACTATCCATTGGGTTTTCATGGCAAGATACAGAAGTAGATTGCCGGGCCTTTCTTCCGCGCAGTTTAAGGGGACATTATAGGGTGCCTTGGCAGACAGTGCACTTTATAATGTGCCCTATGGAGTGCCTTATAGGGTGCCTTATGCAGCAACTTAGGTTACGGCACGTGAGGGTGTGTTTTCTGGTGGCACTAATTAAAATAACAATAAAATGCCTCAAAAAGCAATACGTACACACAAAAGCTAATGCCTCAGCCAGCCTTATGCATTAGGCACACTGGGGGATCAAACTCATGACCCTTGTACCATCAGTCAGTGTATTAACCATTGTGCTACACCTCTGTTTCAGTGTTTGCATGTCTGCGCGCCTACTTAAGATTACCACACGTTAACGTGCTTAGCGGCATCTCGCACGATAATTTGCGCAGCGCACGTTATCGCGTGATAATCCCGTTTTGCTACGTTAAGACCAAAACGCCCACTCCTTTTATGGCAGCCTGCACACTATCGCCAGGTGCACATTAAGACTGCTTAGTAAGCATACCCCTTAACGTTACATAATGTGCCTTAACGTTCCCGGTCGCGGTAAGTCCAGAAAAGGGTGGAGAGAGGGGATCAATGGGCGGGGAGAGGCCCCTTTCACACTAACATTGGAGAAATTAAGGGCTGAATCCTAATGCAACTGAAAACCTGGCGTTAGCACACATTTGCAAGAGAGAGAAACTATTTCAGTGTCAGCAATGTACAGCATAGACAGGGAGCCCAAGAAAGGTGATAGTAGTGCTCCATTTGCAGCAACAGCATAGTGCCCAGGTATGAAAGGCCACTATGGTGATGGTGCAAATGGGGCTTGGGGGCTGCAGGCGGGACATGCAATGGGGGCTACTGGGACACAGGGTGGACTAGGTGGTTGCCAAGGTGGCACATAGGAACACAGAAAATGGAAACCAGCAAGACAGCAACTGACCAGGGTCAGACATGCCCATGAGTCATTGTCCCACAGTGTCCCATCCAGGAGACATTACCCAGCAGGTATCCCAAGGGGCACATAACATTGACAGGTGGTGCCAGGGGAAGCATGGACATCTATGTAGGCACCCCTACCCCAGAACCCACACCTTAGGCAGCCATCTACCTGCCCCCTGGATGGCCTGGGATGGCGCACCACCGGCACCAACAGCATATGGTCATGGTGTTATGGAAGAGGGGATGGGTGAGTGTGCTTCAGGGAGCAGTGACACCCACCTGCAGTGGACCTAGGCCATGCCCTCTACCAGTACATCGTGTGTAGTGCAACAGAAGAGGTCTGGCCAAGGAACGTAAGGGTAGCCCCAGGGACATCTATGCTGCTGTGGGAACAGTGTTGTGCAGTACACCCAGATAGCATGTCCAAGAGAAGAGGGTCAGAGGTTCAGGTCCCATCTGTGGATCCTGCAGAGCATCTCCCCATAGTTTTAGCCCACAGTGCAGCCACAACAACAACATGGGCAAACCCCAACACAGTGGTGCACAGGGGTATGGACACCCACTCATAAGGGCTCCACTATCCACAGTTTTATGGAGTGTCAGGCTGTTAGCCCCATCACAGAGTTTCAGTTATCACCAGAGCACTACTACTACCCCCTGCACAGATTAGCAATGTCGGCACTGTGATCAGGACCAGTGCGGCAGGTAGGATTGTCAACCACCTCCATCTCTGCACAATGCTGAGATAGGCGTGGGAGTGTGCGTATGTCTCTCCATTGTTTTGTGTCTTCCAACACCTCACTGAGCCCACATTGCTCACATTGCTTCCAGCGTTAGCCAGCAAATGTGCATAATGAGGAGCAAGGTATTGTGGGTATGGCCCAGACAGGGTGGATTGGCCAGGATGCATCTGCACAGGGTGAAGGGCAATGGCTGAGACACTGTAATGCTCGACCACCACCTGCATGGACAGGGTGGCCACAGCATGTCATGCCATGGTCACTCACTCTGACCGAGCAGTGACCATGGCATGTCTATGTTCCCACATAGTGCTACCTATTGTTTGTTTCCAGTGCTACCTGTGTGTTCCTAGTTCTGGGGCCCAATCATAGGTATAACTGCTTGGTATTTGTGCTGTGCGTCCCACCTCTGGGTGCATAGGGTTTCCCTGTGAGCATGCACTATGGACTGGTTAGTGTGCTTTCTGCAGTTCACCTGTGCATGGTAGGAAAACCTTCTAGGATGCTGCAGGTTCAGTCTGACTGTGCTGTCTGTTGATGAATGGCAGACCGTTGTGTGGGGCAGTTGACCCTTCCCCTGCCTATCCCAAGCATCAGTGCTGGTTTGCAATGGTCATAGGTATGGCACTGGCCCAGCAGCCCTGGAGGGCTGTCATATGCCAGCAGGACTGTGGTTGCTGGTACTGCAGCTATTCTGTAGGGTACAGGCACCTGTCCCATCACACTCTCATCTACAAAAGGGGTGATTGAGGCCCCTTGGGGTATATAACACATACCACTTAGACCCATAGTGGCAGTGCTGCATCACCCTCATGCGAGTCTAGACACCCCACTGCCCTGATAACAGGTACTCATAACAGCCAGACCATAACACTGGGTACACGCTAATCTAGGTGGTGTCTGGTCCCACAGAACCACATGTGACTGCAGAACACAGCTGGAACAGATGTACTTTCAGTTGCACTGATAGGAATACCTGTTACACACTGGCAGTGCTGAGAATGTGCAGCAGGACATATTTCTAGCACAACATGTACTGTGGACCTAGTGCTGGGTGCCCATCCTATCCCTCAGGGTGAACACGGAGCCTGCACAATGGTATGGTCTGTAGCTACTCTGTGCCAGGATCACACACTGTCAATCCATCTTACCACGCTGCAGTACCGGAGAGGTTCAGACCCCATTTGGTGGTCAGCTGTATGCTGCTGTTCTGCATGTGCAATGCATCATGGGTGCTGGTGGGGTTGACCTTGCGCTAGTGTCAAGGTGCTTTTCATGCCCATATTCCACCCCTAACCCACCCACTTTCCTCTGGCATGCACGTGCATTATCATTCTCAGCTGCCAGTTGCTGCAAGCAAAAACACGCATTAACTGGTTAGTGACCTTTAGTAAAAGGACCCAAATCAATAACTCCAAATACTTACTGGAACTATATGGGAAAAACGATTTCACAAGTGACTGCACAGAAATTCTGTACTTATATATATTTTTGTCGGACTAATTTTTCCAAAGCTGCTATCAATCAGCTGTTTCTAATTTCTTACTCCATTTTTTCTTTTTATTGTGATCCAGCAATTAAAATGCTATGAAGTCCCATATTCTTTAAAGATTATGAACATACAGCCAAACACAACAGTCACATTTCAAATAGCTTTAGCTTAATTTACATCAAGTCATTGATAATTCCAGAATTATATGTACTTATCTTAGAATCGCAAATCATGGACTTCTTTCATATGTTATCTTCAGAGCAGACTGATCTTCTTCCTGTCAGAAAGCAACCATGGCTTTAAAAAAAGTTGGTCGCGGCATTGTTTTAAAACCCATGCAAGCTCTACCCAATTAACTCACTCAATAATTAGTACTTTATAGGGAACTCAAAATGAGGAAAAAATCACAACCGCATGTACCAATCTGCTGATTAAGGCCGTTGGGATACACCGTTTCAAAGTGACTATCCAAAATTGTTCCCTATAATTCAATTGGACAATTAAGTGATTCTAAATATTATCAACCACTTTTGGCTGATCCTACAGTGTTAATTCAATCTAAAGTAGAAGAGGTAGTCAAATTTGGATTTGCACAGGGATATTTGACACAAAGGGAATTCCAATTTCTTATCAACAAAAATCCTTTAAGACCAGTTTTTTATATGGTGCCAAAAATTCATAAAAATTTGAATACTCCCCCTGGGCATCCAATTGTAGCTGGGAATAATTCAGCTCTTGAGCCTCTTTAGATTTTTGTAGATCGGCTACTTTATCATTTTTGAAAGACACAATGCATATGTTAAATGTTTTTACTACTATAGATGATGGTCAAAATAAAGTCTGGACATTAATTTGTTATATACGAATGTAGACCAGAAAAAAGCACTGGAGGTTTTGACTAAACTTCACTGGCAGAACGTTTTGCAACCTCGGTTGCTTAAATCTTTTATTCTGTGAATTCTACTTTTAGTATTATGTGAAAATTATTTCTGTTCAATGGTAGATTTTACTATCAAACATTTGGAATTGCCATGGAGGCTTCTGTCACCCCCACTGAGGCAGTGTTGTATGTGACTGCCTTTGAAAAGGAAGTCTTGTATTGTTCTCATTGTATGCAATTTATCCACTTATGGAAGCAATATTTAGATGATATTTTTTGTCTATTGAAGGGGCCTTTATCCTCTTTACAGGAATTTATGAAGTGGCTGAATGCACAAAATTCTGATGTACTATTTGAATATGCATATGATCTACATAAAATAGCTTTTCTAGACCTCTTTATTGAAAAATCAGGATCTGTTCTCTGTAGTACATTATACCCATAACTTGCAACAATCCATAACTCAAAACAGTCTATTATGCTTTTCCAGTCACCATCCATTTAAACTTAAAATAGAGTTGCCAGTGAGCCAGTTTTTAAGACTTTATCAAATATGTCATGATAAACAAGAATACAAGATTGAAGCTAAAATGTTTATACAATGGTATTTAGATTGAGGGTATCCTGTTGACATTATGAAAAAAGCTTATATGTATGCGAGGTCTTCATTCACAACAAGATCTTTTATTTTTACCGGCACAGAAATCAGCTGAGGAAAATGTTCCTCTAGCTTATGTTTTACCATTTTCAGTAAAAGCTCCTATGGTAGCGTCTCTTATCTACAGACACTGGCGTGTATTACAATCACATCCTTGTTTTATGGATACCCCAACTGTAGCAGATCGATGAGGCAGAAATATTGCTAAATACGTTAGTAGATCAATAACTTGGCAAATAAATGAAACACAATTGACTGGGGAATTGGGTCATTATTCATGTGGATATTGTAAATTTTGTCAATTTACTACTGAAAGAGAAAATTGGAGTCCTTCAACCTTTGGGCATTCCATACAAGCACGATGGGCCACCTCTTGTCAAACTTCATATGTGGTTTATGTTTAATACCCTTGTGCAAAGCTATGGGGGTCATTCTAGAACATGAATAAGTGATGTCCACGTGTGGCGGGGATGTGTAAGTGGTGTAAACGTCCCCTACCGTATTCTGAAACAACACTGACATTCACGTCCACATGGTAGCATGGGGAGTTAAGAACATAGGAGGGAGAGGGCAGATCAGGGTGTGGTCAGTTGCAGAAATGTAGAAAGCTTACTCCCGAAAGGGTCATGTACGTATGAGGTGTAATCCTGAAACATCCACGTTATACCTGCTGAAACCAAGTATAAAGCTTAGACTTAGAAAAAATCCAGCTCTGCCCCGCAATGTGTCCCATATAGATGAATGGATGTGACAAGTAGGTTTTGAAGTTGCACCTCTGCAGTCAGGAGAAATACAAGATGCAGAACCAAATGGGTCACAGCACCACCAGTGTCCCAAGGCTTGTGGGAACCCCAGGGCACATATACCCTGAGCACAGGCAGCAGTCCCAGAACCCTGTGGAGGGTGCAGAGGCCAGGTAACTGGCACCTCCATCATCCTAGCAAGATCAGTTGTGGAAGGAGACCCAAGGAAAGCACCAACCTTTATGGAGTGGATGTGTGTCCAAACAGACCCACATGGGAAGAGGGTATGACAAATGTGCCAATGATCACAGCATAGACAGGTGCCCCATATGTGCGGTGATGCTGACAAATGCCCCCAGCAGTGACCATCAGAGGTGGCACAGATTTGCACTGGCCATCAGACTAATGCCACACACACCAGGAACTGAGGCTGAATAGTGCATGGCTAGCACGAACATTTCAATGTGTGAGTCCCACAGTAATACATGAACATATGTGTCCATTCCCCACAGAACGGTGTGTCCCCTGCACTCACCCAAGGCCAGATCTATGAGGCAGTGATATCCTGTGGACACACCTACTTCCCAACCACCTATGCCCACCCACATGCCACAAAGTCACACAGACAGCCCCGGAATGTCACTGACACTGACCCCACACACCCCTGGCCAAACCCACACTGCCTGTGCACCCTCCTGGGCTCCAAACCCAAAGCAAGCTTCTCCCCAACCCTGGTGCTAGATGACCCCCCTGCAGCCCCTTCCCAGTGCCGGCCCCTTACCCTTCCACCTCCCTGAGGGCACATGCACCTGTGCCTCAGTCATCACAGTCACAGGTGTGCATGGTGGTGAGTCTTCAGACCCAGAGGTGCCACAGCTTGTGTTGCCTGACTCCATGATGCCCTCATAGAATGGGAGAAACACCATCCATGGAACTGGCCCAAGAAGAGGGACTACCTGTGTGGTGGGATGACCAACAGTGATGTGGGTACGTGCAGAGGCCCATGTTGTTACACCGCTGAGGCCTGGGTGTGGAGGAACTGGTGCATATGCTGATGAGGATGCTGTAGCTATGGGAGCTGCCCCATCATTCCCCTGTCCAGACCTCACAGGAGGCACACTGGAATGTGCATGGAGCTGTGTAGGGACAGACTGCCCAGGGATAGGGTGCAGCTCCATTAGGATCTCCAGCATGGTAGCCTGGAGGGTGCTGGTAGCCACGGTCAGGTGCTCTGTGGCAACAGCATGCCTCTACTGCAACACTATGGACTGACGCAGCAGTTCCAGCTGTTGCTTGGACTGTACCTGCTGGGTGGTACTGTGAGCAAGCAGACACAGCACATTGTTGAAGGTGTCACTGTGCATCCCTGTGGATGCACTCCCCTCCGTTAGTCACCATTGTCATTGGCTGCTGTGGCAGAGGTGATTATGAGGGGACATGGAGCTCCAGATCATCTGGGACAGGGCCATCAGGCAGCTGCTTCAGTGCAGCAGGACCAGCAGTGCATGGCAGTGAGGCATCAGGTAAGACTCCCCTTGTCCTGTGGTATTGTCCATGGACACTGTCTGTGGATCTACAGCAGGGGCACCTGTGAAGACAAAGACAACATCAAGGGGTCAGACCTGCAATCATAAATGCAGACAACAATGGGGTGGCAGTGTTGCAGTCATGCAGATGAGCCAGTAGGCTGCACGGGCACAGAGGAGCCACTGACATGGTCACACATCCTGTCACCATTTGAGGAGCCATATGGGCACAGATGCCTGTGCACAGACAACCACCCCTGTACCCTGTGCAGTCAGCCCCACCACCATCAGCTGGCAGCCATGCTGCCAACATCCCCGACACACAGGCCAACATTGGAGCAGCCACATGGAATGTGAGTGTGCCTGGCAGCAGCAGCATGGATAGGAAAGCATGGCAGCCAGATGTGTCGAGAGGGCCTATACCCCTAGAGGTGGCAGGGTCAATTGTAGTAAGGATACGCTGTTCGAGTTTGGTGAGCTGCTCCCCCTGTGTACCCTCAGCCCTTTGCTGTGCCTTCTGGGCAGTGTATCAGTGCACCTGCTGCCAACTGCACTTCACATCCTCGATGTCATAGTTCCGGTGATATATGGCATTGATACAGTGGAACACGTCAAATCACTGAAACTGCTTCTCATAAGCACCAATTGAGGCAGCTGCTGGAGGATTTCCTCCAGCATGAGGGTCACCTCACCCTTGGAGAAACTTGCCTTCCTGGTGGCGACATTAGGTGCCATTACATGGACTGTCTGTGAAACACAGGCAATGCCCAGAGGCTTGGGACATGCCCATCCTGGATATGCACATCGGAACGTGCCAATGTGTATGTCTCTGTGTCGATGTGCCCAGGACCACATAGACACTTATCTGTGCCCATCCCCCCCCCCCCCCCCACAATACAGTAAAGAGTTGTGGGAATGGCATGTGCTTGAAATGCAGAAGGTCAGTGGTGTGCCTCTCGTAGCTGGCACAATGGAGGAAAATGCCAATGGATGAGCAGCAATCTGCAAAGAGTAAACAGCCATAATATGTATGAAGGGGATATGGGACATGGTGGGGGCTGGGCGCATGCAGACAAATGTTATGCTGTGTTGACGTGCTTGCCCATGCGCAGCTGCATGGCATCATGTGTGCGCGTGCTTGCAGCTCTCTGCATGTGCCATGGACATGTCAGTGCACTCTTGGGCCTGACAATTTTTGCAGCAGGACTGACACAGTGTGGGACAGTGACATGCCATCTGCAGCTCACTGAGCTGTACGACAATGTGTGCAATGGGTGCCCAGCTGTGTGCAGCTAGCTGGCTGGAATGGGACAACATGCAGGACATTCAGGGATAGTATGAGATGTCCCTGCTGCACAGCTGTGACTATGGTAGGCAGGAAATGGAGTGGAAGTGCCACATGCACATGTCCCATGGCAGAGTACATGGACATAAGCAGTGCAGCATGTGTGGCGAGGTACCAGTTCAACAAGGCTGCCATACATGACCTCTGCCAGCAGCCGGAGCCATGGCTCAAAAGCCCCATGCAGAATGGTCATCCGATACCAGTACACCTGAAGTTGATGACTGCACTCATTTTCCTGGCAACAGGCTCGTTCCAGATGGTGCTGTCAGCTGTTGGGGGACTCAGCCAGCCTGCAGTATCCCAGTGCCTCACACAGTTCCTGGGTGCCTACCTGTGGTCCAGCAACTCAGCAGGACAAGCACTGGACCATGCAGGACTTTTATGCTATGGCAGGGTTACCATTGGTCCTAGGTGTGGTGGACAGCAAACACATCACCCTCCAGCTCCCACGATGGAGTGAGGTTGTGTATCAGAACTGCAAGGCCTTCCATTCTATCAATGTGCAGGTGGTGTATAACACACATGAGGAGATAATGGATGTCTGCACAAAGTATCTGGGATCCTGCCATGATGCCTATGCCCTGAGCTGGTCAGGGCTCCATGCATGGTTTGAGAGGGCCACAGCACTGGTGGATGGCTGTTAGGTGGGCATATGCACAGACACCCTGGGACTGGAAGGCATGGAGAACCACATGGTGGTGTGTGCATGGGGCAGGTGGTGGTGGCCCCCCATGACCCCAAAACTCTGCAGGTAGGCCCCTTGGAACTGGGGGGGGGGGACTGGGCATGTACAGGGGGGTGCCATGCCCCTATGCCACCACAGTGGAGGTATGCACAGGGTGCCCCCCTTGTGAACCCCCGACATACATGGCCATGGTACACCCTGGCCCTGTATGTCTGGGGGTAGGTCCCACCCACCCTATACCCACCCTCTGCATGCGTCCTGCCCCTGTCCCCTGCAGCACATACAGTGGCCCCATGCATGCAGCAGGAGACAGAATCAGGTGACTGCAAAGGTGGTAGTGGGCCCACATATACCAGTGTGCCATGCAGCCCCGCCTGCCGCTTCCCAGGGGTGTGCCAGATGTGGGTGCTGGTGCACCATACATTCCCATGATGCCCAGGCCACCCCACAGCAGTGACCCTGTGCCTTTGGGGATGCCCATGCACATGTGGTGGGCTGCGGATACACAATGCCCCACTGGCACCCCTGGGACCATTCATACAGAGGACACAGCCACACATATACACAGCTAGCTGTCCACAGCCCTTAAACATGTAACTAACACATGACCCCCTTACTAGCACACCAGCTGATCAATAGTTCACTGTTTTTCTGACCCCCATACACCACCCTATCAGCCCAGCACAGCACCTGTATAACTGTGTGCACTGGACCTCATGGGGGATCATCGAGCACACCTTTAGCCAGTTGAAGTGTCAGTTTCGTTACCTGGACTGGTTCGGGGGGGGGGGGGGGAGCTGCTCTACAGGCCTTGCAAGGGGTGCCAGATTGCTATGGCATGCTGCATGCTCCACAACTACGCCCCATGTTGCCAGCAGCCACAGCCAAATGAGCCTGAGCCAGCCCAGGGTGACAGCAATGAGTCAGATGCTGCTGTAGATGCACCCCAGGGCTCATAGTCCAGATGGGGGGTGGTGGCATGTGACAGCTTTGTCCAGTCACACTTTGCCTGACTGCCTGAGCCATATGTTATCTGCCCATAAAACCCGATGCTCATGCCAGTGCCTGGGGAGGGGCTGGGGAACATACCACAGCTGCCATGCACCCGTGCATGTCCACACCATGCAGACATGGCCTGTGTGGATGGCCCATGCCTCTGTGTGATGTGCACAATACCTGCCTGGGACATTGGTCACAGCAGTGTGGCACTGTGGGCTGCTGGTATGGGCACTGCCTCTGGGAGTTCAGAAGCTGCAATGCTAATATTTTAGCTGACATGTGCTAGGAGTTTGGTGTCTACCCAGCCACATGTTATGTCACTCTGGACCCCACGTGTGCTGTGATATGCATCCAGTGGTGTCTTCAAATGGTGCACTGCTTGTGGGCCCATGTGCCCAGACAGGTACAGCCATGGCATGGCACCCATGGCTGACACAGCTGGGACACACATATTGCACAGTCCATCTGTCCCTTGTGCATCTGTTACCTGCCTATTGCCCACTGCCAGTGCCACACATGTGGCGGCTGTCATAGGGGGGCATGTCATGTGCATGGGGTGCAACATACAGATGTTACCCCAGCATGTCACTGTCCAGCTGCACAGGGCTTGCATGGCTGCCATCATACACCACAGATGAAGTCCCAGCCCTGTTCCTGTCACCATGGGGGGCAGGGCTACCATACAAGTGACCCCATGCATGGGACAGATGTCTGTGGCAGCATGTGGCCCCTGTCCCCAGCCCACACACACTGCCACCAGCTCCACTGTGCTGCAGCTGGCCCCCCAATGGCTCATTGATTTGTACATTCGACATGCATCACACACCTGGGACCCCCATGTACCCTCCCTTCACCCCCCTGCCATGCCTTTCGCACTTCCAGCACTGGTGGCCCACCCCAGGCCCCACAACCTCCCCCCTTTTATCTGTTTGTCAATACACAGTGTGGCTAGTCAACTGCGGTCCCCATGCTACCCTGCCCCACACACTGCATGCAGCATATCTTGCTTCCACTCAGCTTCCATGTCCAGGGCCATTGCTGCATGCAACCCCAGCTTTACAGTCAGACTGCTATGCCTCTCTATCCTCCCTGTCATGGGTCACTCCACATCCCTCCTTGTGGGTGCCTGCACATCTGGGCTGTCCATGTGATCTGACCCTCCCACATCCACGGCCTACTCTGGTACAGTCCCCCCTCTCCCATCCTGCCCCATCTGCTTGGCATACACCTCTAGCATCTGTGCTGTGGCCAGCCCCACTGCCCTAGACTGCAGTGCCTCCATGAATATGTGGCTGTGCTGCTGCCTCATGTTCATGGCTCCCCTCTCCCTCATGTGGTACTGCCCCCATCTCCTTGGGTGTTTTTCCCATCCCACACTACTGTGGTGGTCAACCTACATGGCTATTTGGCTCAGCCATGCATGGGCTACCGTGAACATGTAGCATGCAGCAGAGCAGTTACCCTGTAGTGCTACACATACGATCTGTGCCATTGTTGGTCAGGGTTTCTGTGGGCAACAGACACATAGGCATACAAGGCACACATGTCGAACAGCATAACACTTTATTTACCTAGCACACATGCATGGGACAGACACATAATATGGACAAACAGTGCCCCAACACACTGGCTAACAGGTGTGCCCCTGCACCATCAGCCACTGGCATGGCTCATGTCACTTGGTTGTACAGCTGCTCCTGCGTCCTCACAGGTGGTGGGGCCCCCGCAGGGCCTCACAGGTCTGCCTGCTGTGTGACTGAGGGTGATGTGTAGGGCAGCAGGTGGGCCTCCAGAAGAAGTTTAAGGCCCCTAGCTCACTCCTCAGGTCTTGAACCTCACCCCTCAGGTCCTCCACATTGCATGAAAGGTAGGAGAGGAGTCTGTGCAGTTGTGAAAGGCTGTGTGCAAGCATGCACTCCAGACAGCCCATGGCTGGCATGTCTCCAGGGCCTCTACCTGCCTCTTGGGCACTCACAGCTCAGCATGCTGGTTCTGTGCCTGACCTACAGTCTCAGGGTGCTGGGTTTGTGTCTCACCTTGGGGCATGTACAGGGCCATTCTTTTTGGGCTCCTCAGGGGGCATCTATGTGACCTAGGGCTGTGGCTGACATTCTGGGACCATTCTCTGCTATGTGTGCCCCTTCCATCTGTCTCTGTGTACCCCTGTTCCTTCAATGTGGGCCTGCTGCATCCTGTTATCCCATCTTTCCTGGACTCCTGCTGTGGGGCTGCTCTGTCTGTGCTATGCTGTGCTGTCACTGTGCATCCTGACTTCTTTTTGCCAGGGGCAGATCATGACTTTCCCTGTCCTTCCTCTCCACATTGGTGCATGCCCATCTCTGTGTCAACTTGTGTGCTGCTCCAGCCTGCCCACTTCTCTCTACTTCCAGGTTTGTCTGACGTATTGGGTGAGGATGGTCCTGATGTGTTCCCAGCCCCTGCGTGCTGCTGTGTGGGCTGGCCACCTCTGCCCGGTGGGGATGACAGTCTCCTCCAGCTCCAAGACCATGGTCACCAGCAGCCTCATCTCTGTTTCACTGAAATTGGGTCCTGGTAGCCATGTTGATATGTGTGTTATGATGGGGGGGGGGGGCTTCTTCCTGGTTCCGGTCCCATGTGGTCTGAAGGACATGACGTTGGGGACGTTTTGGGGTTGCTGGTGCACAGGGCAGCTGGGGCAACACAGGCAGTGTGTGAAAGGCTTACACTTGTGCATGGATAGTGCGATAGGCCACCAGTTAGGCGTGCTTCCCCGGGAATGGCCACACACTGATTCTAAATCCCTGTGTGCATGTATATGCAGTGTTGTGGAATCAGTGTTCTGCGTGCACGTCCTCTCTGGAGACATGCACGGGACCGGGACATGCCCCTTCCTGAATCGGGCTCCACATGTGGGAAAAACAAGATGTACAATGACTCACCGATTAAGAGAACATCATTCACGGTTGAGAACCTCCAATAAAGCAGCTCCTATCATTGATCATTGCCTTAAGTGTAATCACTCATTTACTGAGTTGCAGTGGCCCATAATTGATCATGTACCTGAAAAATGGAAGGGGAGGGGATCGAGATGTCCAATTGAATTATAGAGAACAATTTTGGATATTCACTTTGAAAACGGTATATCCCGACGACCTTAATTGGCAGATTGATTGGTACATGCTGTTGTGATTTTTTCCTCATTTTGAGTGTCCTATTAAGTACTAATTATTAAGAAAGTTAATTGAGTAGAGCTTGTATGGGTTTTAAAACAATGCTGCAGCAATCTTTTTTAACGCCATGGTTGCTCACTGACAGCAAGAAGAACAGTCTGCTTTGAAGATAGTATATGAAAGAAGACCATGATTTGTGATTCTACGATAAGTACATATAATTATCAATAAACTGATGCAGAATTAAGCTAAAGCTATTAGAAACACGACTGTCGTGGTCAGCTGTATGTTGATAATCTTTAAAGAATATGGGACTTCATAGCATTTTATTTGCTTGATCACAATAAAAAGAATAAAATGGACTAAGAAATTAGAAGCAGCTGAATGATTGCAGCTTTGGATAAATTAAGTCATCAAAATATTTATAGTGAGCTATTATAAGTATGGGATTTTTGTGGAATCACTTATATTTAAGCACCATGGCTGACTGCCATGATATTTCAACATTGGCCTTTTTAAATATTGGGTCCTTTTTTTTGTTGTTTCAGGGGAAAATGTTGCTAATAGCATGTACTATTGTTTAATATGCAAACTATTGATGATGTATGTACTATTGCTCAATTCTGTATGTTATGGGTGAATAGTGCACACTATTGAATAACTGTGCGCATGATTGAGTAAAAGTGAATGCATGCACACATATTATTCACAGGCACATTATTGCTCAATAGTGCACCCTATTGCTCAGTACTGTGCACCATACATTCATAACGCGCAATGTTAAGTGACAGCATGCACTACTCGCCAATAGTGTATACTAATTATGGCAGACGGAAAACAACATTTCAGAATTTTTATTTCCTTTTCAGATTGAAAATGAAATGAAATTGATATAGAAAATGTCATTGACATTTCCTATGTCATTTCACACAAAAATGCAATGTGTGCCTTCGAGTCAGTCCTGACTCCTGGCGACCCAGAAGCTCTCACACAGCCCTACAAATTATGTATACTTCTTCTAGGGTGGGGTTGATTGCAATTATTGTGAGTGTACTAAATTTAAATTTGTGCCTTACAGTTCTATTTGTTTCTTTGTATATTTTTATAATTTAATTAATATTAAATAAAAAAAAATAATTGGTGCCCATTTTGAGTTTCAAAGATTCTCCATTTATTGTCTTCTCCAACTAGAACTCAAAACATAGGGCAAGACCTATAAAAAGTAAATAGGTTACCAAAGAATCAGTGCAAATAAGAGCATAGATACAATACATTAATCAAATAGCAAATACAGCTCTGCTTTTTTTTTGCGTTTTCACAAGATATTAAGCTTTGTGGTATCATTATACACCTTACTAACTAGCCATAAATCAAAGATCCTTATTAAGTTTCCAGTATAAACATTATCTTATATCTACAATCATTAATCATTTCTCTGGTTTACTTATGCAGGCTTCCTCGTAGATATGAGTCGTGTTTCGACTCTAAAAGTCCATCTCAAGGGAATTTACATTGACAGTTTTCAAGCTCTCAGAAACATCTGCTGGAATTCCAGTTACTTCTGTGGTTAGCATGGAAGGTGTATAAAAATACCCCAAAGCTTAATATATCAAAGAATATCATTAGGTCATTAAATAGAAATCTATGATAATTAAATGTAACGGATGTGAACAGCTATGAACTTGTAAGCATTTCCTAGGATCCCATTTAAGCTAATATTAACATATGTGAGTGCCTCAACAGAATTTGTTTTAACTGGATTTTGTTTCTTGTAGCCAATAGCCAGGCTAACTAGCTCTAACTTAAGATGTTTCCTCTAACAGATGATTGCAGCTCTTAGATGTGTGCTGATGCTTCCAAGGCATCAACCTCCCTCTTGTTTTATCCTTTCTTTGGCAACCATGCTGCATTTATGGATTAACTTTAATTTCAAATTGTTAAACCTTTCTTCCTTTATTTTTAATTGATTTTTTTCTGCAATATTTCATAAGCTGTCTTTCCTCCATTCTTTATAATGCTGTCACTAAAGATAGTCTGTTCTAAATACTGTTTTAGTCGTCTTGCAACAAATATACTTTCTGAACTCCCTCTCTTCCATTTTTGAGTTTAGTTTATTTTATTTTAAATTGTGTCTGTTTTTTAAATCATAAGACAGTGATCTGAATAGATGCCATGGCTTCTATAGACCCTGGGAGAGTATTCAATTTATGATTGGACTGACATAATTAGCTTGTTAGTCTGGTTCCCAGACAGACAGAAAACATTTTTTGGAAACAAAATAATACAGAAAAATATAATGATTGTAGCAATATTGTGAAGACATCTAGATGATACAGTCCCTGATGCAGGTACTACGGGAACCATCTACGAAAACTGTGATAAGCAGTTAACATGGCAATTAGCACATGCTGTTACTGTGCTGTGGTATCTGATACTTAGCGCTTGCTCGTTCCTGTGTTCTCTGCTTAGTGTGGAATGGGGTGGGGAAAGAACATGGGCTGCTTCTTGCAGTTAATGCATGGTAACTTACTGAACATTAACTTCATGTAGCAATGCAATGCAAATCATTTAATGCCGCCTTAGTAAAAGACATGATGATTATGCTGAGACTGCCCCCCAATGGTTAACACATGGTTTGCAGTTACTGCATGGTAATTTGGACAATTATAGCACAATAACTGTTAAAACTTTATTATACTTTAGCAAACAATCCGCTAAGTTTCAAAGTACAATTTGAAGTTTGTTCAACTCTGAGAGGGTTTTTTTGGACTTTTGAGTATTGTGAAAAAGAATAAAATTAGACTCTGGTAATATCCTTTGGTAGATAATTATAAGAAATGTCTTAGTTATTGAGTCTCATGACATGATCACACATTCTTATGTGATACCAATTTATATTTAAAGTGAAGGAGTGACCCAGTGGTTAAAGCAGCAGACCAAGAACCAGAAAAATCAGGCCTCAGATTCTGCTTCTGCCAGTGGTCTTCTTTGTGACCCTGGGCAAGTCATTTTTCATCTTCCATCATCTTGGGTGTCAACTTAAATTATACGCTTTCTGTTGAAGGGAACTGCCTTCTATAACTCAGCCTGAGCCTAGGTTGGAAAGCCGAGTAATTAAATCCAAATCCATTTAGAGTATAATAATGCCACTAAGTTCAAATAGTTCTTAACAATGAATTATAAGGCAAACACATTTGTTTGGTAGTATAAACTTATGAAATATCTAAATAGTTTTGAAAGAGATCAGACACAGATGCGTGTAATCAATTCATCAGTGCAAAGAATAAGAGCTAATTCTATTTGTTTTATAAGGTAAAATGGCAGACATTTAACAAGTAATTACATTTCTTTCATTCTTATTAAAAGAGGGTGCTTTAAATGAGTTTTTGAGGCAGCAACTAAGACGACTCTATGTTTATGCCATGTCTTTTTAGATATCTCTGACTAAGTAAGCCCCTAGAAGGGCATGCCAGGCATCTACTAGACCTTGGAAAAGGTGGATCGACAGCGATCTATAATAAATCTATCACAAACTCGGTTGTCTAACCCATGATAGATGATGGCGACCTTATTTTCACAGCATGAAACTTTATATTGGGAGTGGATACTGGCAGATCTAGACGTGAGAGTTATAAGAACATTAGAACTTAAGATAAACCATGCTGAGTCAGACCAAGGTCCATCAAACCTTAGTTCCTATCTCTGACCTTGGACAATCAGGGTCACAAGTACCTGGTAGATCACAATAAATAGGTCTATTTCTCATAACTCATTTCCAGGATTAAGTGATGACTTTCACAAGTCTATCCGGCTATTCATTTATATATATATTTCCTCCAGAAACGTATTTATTTATGTACAATTATATATCATGCATCCCAAATCCACTTCACACGGTATACAACAAACCAAAATACATCAAAAATACCCATCTCTCACTTCCCAAATCCCCTATCTAATATTGCATTATGTAACCTATTCCTTAACAAACAGTCCTGCAGCACAATAAAGTAATACAACACTCAGCCCTCCTTAAATGCACATCTGAACAAATACATGTTCAGAAACATGTTAAACATACTCAAATCACATTCTAAGCAAAGTTCCAAAAGAAGCATGTTCTAATGCACAGGTCCCTGAACAAAGAAGACCCTAGTTCTATGGTGGCTCTTCCAAACCACCCCCTTGAGACTGCAAAAGCAGACTGGGGAAATACAGGGCTGACTTGGAAGACAGATAGCTTAGGCCCATATTAAATTAACAGCAAAAAACTATTAACAAAAGTTTGTACTGAATATGGTACTACAGAGATAACCAATGTAGTTCTTTTAGAACAGGAGTCAAATGGTCCACTCATTGAAGGACCTTAACCAACCTAGTAGTCATATTCTGCACTAATTGCAGTTGTCTAAACTCCACATTTGGCAACCTGACCAAGATGGCATTATAATTGCACAATCAATGAAACCTGGTTCCTCACCTGAAGCAACAAATCAACCTACTTTCAAACTATACCGTATCTAAATACGCATTCTTTTAAGTTTTGTTACCACATAAACTATTTGGCCCTGATACAAAAGCTTCAGGGATGACAAGTATGTCCTGCATACAAGAGATTTAATTATGCACCAGAACAAAACGTTTCCAACAAAATTCAACTATTTTCAACATGTAAATTCTCTATAGGAGATAAGTTCCATATTTCAGAGCATCTTGTTTATTCTAGAAGCCAACTAATAGAGCATTATGTTACAAATTCTAATCACTAAAGTGAAAATAAATGCTTTTATACAACAGAAGAGAAATATGCTGCAAAAGGGAGAGCAGGGGTTCTTCTTTGCTATGGCCAGTCTGCTATCTGTAAAATCTTGGATTTTGGCATCTGGCAGAAAGCATACATTTCTGGGCATTAATTCTGGTTGGCAAATGAATACCTCAGTACCCCTCAGAAGAGAGTTACCAACCATCATGACCCTTCACTGCCTTGTGGTCACAGATTCTACAACTTTAGGGGGCATGAGCTTCCCTTTCCTGGAATGCTTTCATCTCTTCCACTTCCAGGGCTGCATACTAATTCTTCAGTTCGAAGGCTGGAGGAGTTGGATTGTTGATTTTGCAGGCTCTTGTGACTTGCATCCAACTCTCTTCATTCTGTAGCATACCATCTTCACCTCTTCGGCGATCTTGGATGCTTAAAGAAGCATCTCATCAATGTACTTCTCGCTGTCTTAGATGCTTCTCAGCCTCGCCACCACTTCTTTCAGCTCCTCTACTTGTTTCAGGAGACCTTCAACTTGAAGGCATCTTGCACATGGAACTGGTCCCTTGACAGGCACTGGGCTGTCTGTCTGGACAGAGGCAGAAGTTGTAACAGCGGCAACAGTTATTACTTTACACTAGTAAATTCTGATCTGAGGTATATAGATGAATATGCTCCCTTTGTAAAATTACCTAATCAAAGTTCCCCCAAGAATATCAAATTGTTTACTTTTAGTATTTATCCAAATGTAGAACTATTTGCTTCCTACATTTTCTCTATCAACCAATAAAAATCTGTTGTCTAGGTCAATAAGCTAATTGGAGAGTTGCCCTATATAGCAAGAATTCTTACAAAGCGTGGGTGGGAGCTGAGAAGGGTAGGGAAGGATCTAACACCTGACGAGGTCAGTGAACATGTAGGCTAGAGGAGAAGAAAAAGAACTCTAGCAGCACAAAAAAATCTTTGCCCAAGAACACAAAAAATTCCCCTTTTGCAATACAGCAGAAAACAATTAGCTATTAAAAATGAAAAAAGGCCCCTTTTAAGAGTTCTCAGGCAGAGAGTTTGTACTCAAGAGCCTCACGGTATTACCATGCTTGCAATGCAGCCCTTCTAGGAATTAATCATTTCAAGAGCCTAATAAGGGATTCCTTTGCCCATTGCAGCCTGATCAATTAGTCAAGTTGGGATCAGAGAAACAAAAACCTAAGGTGATACAATTTGGGTTACCAGGGACTGAATAGAGGACTGTAATCAGATACTGTTTAATTTGGACATTTTATTCAGTAAAGAAAATTGAAGCACCTAATTCCACATCAAGAACTTCTTTGAACAATGCACCGAGGACTTTGAATGTAATTCCCTTTTTCCTGTGGATAATCTGCTCCCTGATAAATAGGAGTTTGTGCTTGCCTAGAGAAATATTGTTGTGGCTCTTCCCCTAGGATATGGCTTCCCCAGAATACCATGGTATCAAGAACATAACATAAGAAAAGAAATGTCATACTGAGTCAGACCAAGGTCCATGAAGCTTAGTATCCTGTTTCCAACAGTGGGCAATCCAGGTCTCAAGTACCTGACAGTTTCCCAAAAAGACACAAAGGTTCCACGATGCTTGTATTGGAAAAAGCAGTGCATTTCCCGGGTCCTCTTTAATAATGGTTTATGAATCTTTCTTACAAGAACTTGTCCAAACCTTTTTTAAACCCAGCTTTACTAACAGCTTTTATTACATCCTGCGGTAATGAATTCCAGATTTTGAATACCCGTTGAGTGAAAAAATATTTTCTGTTATTAGTCTTAAACGGGTTACACTGTAGCTTCATTGCAAGTCCCCTAGTCTTTCTACTTTTTGATGGCATAAACAATCAATCTACGTTTACCCTTTCCACTCCATTCATTAATTTCTAGACCTCTGTCATATCTCCCCTTGGCTGTCTCTTTTCCAGGTTGAAGTGTCCTAATCTTTTTATTTATTAGTTTTTTTATACCGCCACTTCCAGAGATCAGTGGCGGTTTACAAGGAACATTAAACACAACCAGAACTTTACATTAAAATATAACTATGCCCAAAATTTGATACCTAATTTACTGATTAGGAGTATTGTAGTGGAGGATTGTTATGAAAGTCGTGTGCCCGGTTGAGCGGGAGAGTTACGTTGATTGTGATTGATGGTAGTTGGAGGTGGGGCCATAGTGTTCTACAAAGAGGTTTGTCTTAAGCTCTTTGCGGAATGTTAGTAGGTCCTTGATGTTCCTTAAATATTCAGGTAGAACATTCCATATAGATGGGACAACGCAGGTGAATGCTCTAGTACTGGTAGTTTTGTTTGCATTGCGGAAGTGAGTTGGAATGGCAAGGGTGTTCTGGGAAAAGATTCTTCTGGTTCTTGTGGCACTGGGTAGGTTGAGGAGAGAGCAGAGGTAAGATGGGACTATTTTGTTATAGCTTTTGAAATACTATCATAAGGTATTTGTATTTGGTCCTAGATGCAATGGGTAGCCAGTGAAGGGAGTGGAGTAGCAGCATGATATGATCTGAGTAATGGGCCTTGTGTATGATACAGGTAGCTAGGTTTTGTGCTAGTTGAAGTTGGTGGATTTTTTTTTTTTTGGTAGAATGAACAGAATGCTATTACAATAATCAAAGTGGGGTGTAATTAGGGCTTGCAGAACTGATCTGAAATCATGGATGTCCAGGAGAGGTCAGAGATATTGTACCATTTTTAGCTTGAAATATATATTCTTTAAGATGGCTTTTATGTGTGGGACAATTGTGAGAAGTTGGTCTAGGATGATTCCTAAGTATTTGACTTCTTGGTTGACTATCAACTCGGAGTTTAGTAAGTGGAGTTTAGGAGGAGGGATGAAGTTTTGATTGCGGGTAATGTATAGTATTTCAGGTTTTTTTAGGTTGGTTTTCAGATTATGTGTGTTGAGCCAGTCAGTTATGTCAGCAAGGCAGTCTTGGATTTGGGGACAAGTGGGATTTGGGATGTCTATGGGATGATAGAACATAATATTCTGGTGCATCCCGTAACAACATAAATTGGGACACCCGCTCACACCACCCCCATCTGTTACACATTGCACTTCAACACTCTATGAATTCCAAACAGGTTGAAAACCCCCACCCTCATAGCCTAAAATGTGCTCTCATCAATGCCCGTTCAATCCAGAAGAAGTGGCCAGTTGTCACTGACATAATTTCCCTCCACGACCTTGATATACTCATGGTCACAGAGACGTGGCTATCTGCCGAAGATAACGTCATACTCAACCACCTCCTCCCCCTGAATTTCACAGTACATACAAGTCATAGACAAGACAAAAGAGGAGGAGGTGTGCTCATCCTCACCAGGACAGACCTCCATTTCCAGACGGTGGACTCCACCAGTACAAATCACCTGGAGACCGTCACCATTTCCAACAAACGCTGCTCAATCAACTTGCTTTACAGAGCACCCTCAGCTTTTCCGGATGATCTCGCTGCTATCATTGATCTTGCCTCCAACACTCATAACCCAAGCATCCCAAATTGGATCCTAGGTGACTTTAACCTGCTTACGCTACAAGATAATCAAGCGTCATCCTTCCTCGATGCCCTTGCAAATCTCGGCTTCAAGCAATTAGTTAGGGAACCTACTCAAATTAAGGGAAATATTCTGGACTTAGTATTCGCCCCACAGATATCTCTCAACTCATCTCAGGATCCCATAACGTCCATAACTTCTGTTCCTTGGTCAGATCACAAACTGATCATCCTCCAGATTCCTTCGCACAAAGCCCATTCAAAGAGCAACAAGATTCCAAGCAACACTGCAAGACCGCCCTCTCGATGTTTCAAGCCATACAACAGAGATCTTATCCTTGCGGAAACTCAACAACTCATCAATGAAACCACCCTGAACCTTGAGGACCTAATTTCTCACTGGAACAATTGCCTCAGCGCAATCGCCCTACGCACACCAACCAACAAGCCCCCAGGGAAAAGAGCAAGCGCTCCATGGTACACAGCTGATCTTAGAGTATCTCTTACCCAATTACGGAAATTCGAGAAACGCTGGCGCCGATCTCATTCTTTAAGTGACAAGACAGCATACAACTGTCATCTGGCTGTGCACCGCAAGGCAATCACTGAAACAATGAAACAGTACTACTCGGATGCCTTAAAGAGATCACTTAATAAACCACACGACCTTTTTGACCTGGTCAAGACTCTATCAAAGGAACCAACCTCTGGGCCTCAATTTGAGATACACCCACATGATTTTTCAACCTACGTACAATCCAAGATATGCCAGACCAACAAAACCTCTACAACAACCACCACCCCAGAGCAAGATTGCCCAACAGCCCTAACCGTATTCTCTACCCCTACCAAGAAAGGAATTGAAGACACTATTATGGCCCTTAACACCACCACATCCCAGTCCGATCCATGCCCAGCCTTCTGGATTAAGGAGCTCCGCAATCATTTCAGCCCAGTACTATCCAAAATAATGAACCTCTCCTTCTCAACCGGCTCATTCCCTTCAGCCCTTAAGCATACCTCTATCAGACCTCTGCTAAAAAACTGCAAGCTCGATCCCCAAAAGGTAGAATCATACAGACCTATATCAGCATACCACTACTCGAGAAGATCATTGAAAAAGAGGTTCAACGACAATTACAGGATCACATCGACACCGCTGCACCGTTAGACCCCTGCCAACATGGTTTCAGGGAATTCCATGGAGTGGAAACTCTTCTTACCACTCTCTTCTGCAAGATAATCACCGGCATTGACGACATCCGTCAAGGATTTGCTCTAATCTTTCTGGACATCGCTGCAGCTTTTGATTCAGTAAGACATGAGCTTCTCTTAGGATGACTAATTGAGAAAGGCATTAATAGAAGAGCGCTTGGATCAACGCCTAGACATGAAGGCCCACATAGGAAACACAGTCAGAGCAATATACTACAAAATCCGCTCACTTAGGCATTTACGATCCATGCTGGAACCAAATGATTTCAGGACAATCTACCAGGCGTTGATCATACCCCATTTTGACTATGCCAATGCCATCCTACAAGGTCTTCCCCAATCCACCTTGAACCTGCTGCAGCTCGCCATGAACGCGGCAGCAAGGGTCCTCCATGAAGCCTCCAGGAGTGACCACGTGACGCCTCTGATGATACAGTTACATTGGCTACCCATCCAGGCTAGAATAGTTTTCAAGACCTTGTTACTCACTTTTAAAGCTGTTAACAAGCTCTCCTCTGCATCCTTAACTGCCCTCATCCATACCACATCTCCAAATAGAGCAAGAAGATCCACGGCTATAAACTCTCTAAAAGTCCCGAAAGCACTAACAGATTGCACTACATCTACAGCCAATAGGGCCTTTAGTCTCAGTGCGCCAAGATGCTGCAATGCATTACCCCCATGTATCCGCGCTATTAAGAGCCTAACGCAGTTTAGGAAAGCCCTCAAATTCCACCTTTTCAACAAGTACCTCATAGAGCCCAACGACACCCCATAGAGTCCAACGATACAATTCGCTAAGCAAATATTTGGAATCTCAACAACACGCCAAGACAGATACTCTAACCTTAATGGTGCATATGTTTCTATGAAACTCTCCTGTTCATATGACTCTATGTAACAAGTTTTGTAAATAGTTTACCCCTGTTATCCAAGTTTTTTGCCCTGTTATCTGTAAACTCATACGTGTTAACTGTACTGAGCATTTTTGTTCCATGTAAACCGCGCTGATGCTGAATAGTGCGGTATATAAGAGACTGTAAATAAATAAATATCATCCACATATAGGTGATAATTTACTTTGTGTTTTGCAAATATGTCACATACTGATTGCATATATAAATTGAATAGGAGGGAGGATAATGAGGAGCCTTGGGGGACTCCTTGAGATTGTTTGAAGGTTGAGGAGGTACATGTGCCAATTTTCACTTGTAGGGTGAAAATTACTATGAGGTAGGATTTAAACCATTTCAGGACTGTGCCTTGGAGGCCAATCTGTTGCAGTCTTGAGATTAATGTATTGTGGCTAATGCTGTCAAATGTGGTGGCGATGTCAATGAAAAAACGTTTGAAGGCTTGTTTGATATTATTTGGTCCGTGATGGAGTCTGTCCATGAGGGTTAACATCAGGGTTTCCACATTGTGAAATGGTCTGAATCCATGTTGTTGGTTGTCAAGGGGAGAATTTAGGTCAATAAAGTCTTGTAATTGGACTTGTAAGGAGAGGAGGAGTAGCCTAGTGGTTAGAGCAACTGCCTAATACCCAGAAGATCAAGAGTTCAATTCCCACTAGCACTCCTTGTGACTTTGGGCAAGTCACCTTACCCTCCATTGCCTCAGAAGAAAAGGCTTGCAATCTACTTCCAGTGATACATTGCCAAGAAAACCCAGAGGTAGCTGGGTCACTATGAGTCAACTTGATGGCACAAAAAATAAATTAGACTTGTGCTACTTTTTCGATAATTTTTGCTAGAAATAGCAGGCTGGAAATTGGTCTGTATGAGTTTGGGAGAGTCTTGTCTGTGACATTAGATTTCAGGATAGGGCGTATGGTTGCCTGTTTCAGAGCAGATGGCATCAGTCCTGTTTCTAATGACCGGTTTACGATTTCAAGGATGATGGGTGCAAACTCATCTTTTGTAACTTTAAGCCAGTTTACAGGGCAAGGGTCTTATGGGGAGGTGGTCATGTTTAATTTTGCGATTATGTACTTTAGTTGTTTGAGATCTAAATAGTGGAATGATGTCCGGGTGGCTTGGTTGTGAGGCGTGGTGATGGTAAGAGCGGGCGATTGTAGGTTGAGTATTGTTCTTGCTTGGGGGGACAAGTTTCTCCATGAAAGAATTGGCTAGGGTTTGGGGATCTATGGAGGGTAATCAGATTCGGGATTAGCAGACTTTGTCAGTGATTTGACTATAGAAAAGAGTTCTCTGGGTCTATTTAGTGATCTCGTGAGGAGTTTGATATGATACTCTTTTTTCTTTTCATTGATAGCTTCTTTCTAGGATTTGAGCGTTGACATGTCTGATGGTATCAGAATTAGATCTTGTAATTCTACATCTATTTTCTAGTTTTCTAAGCTATCGCTTAAGTTTTTTTAGTTCGGAAGTGTACCACGATTTTGACTCTTTTTGTTTTGATGTGTGGTGTGTTTTGGTGGCCTGTGCGGCTTTGGTTATGTTAGAGTCCCAGCTATTTATTATGAAAAAGGAAGAACTGACCCAGGCCCTAGAACAAGATCGGAAACTATAGCAGAAACTGATGAGCTTCTGGGTGATAAGGTAACCTATACAAGTATGGATCATCCTGTTTATGGCAATTTGGACCTGGAAGTAGACAGTGATGAATCTGTCTATGGGACCCTGGATATAGACACAGATAGTGATTCGAGTGCAGAGAATAATGAAGAAACAGGGCTGTGAATATGCTATAGCCATATACCTTTACTTAGGTAAAAAGAAACATGTTTATTATGATCAAACCGGCTTAACTGAAACATACATTTTAGATGGAAGCTTCTGCCTGGTTTTCTCTCTCTGTGAGAAAGTGCTGACAGTTTGTTACAACAGAGATTAGCAAATAACGTTGTGTACATAGTCACTGGTGCAAAGGGTAGTTTCTGCTTTCCAGACAGGGGCTACCTCTTTTTTGTGATAGATGATAGGCTGAAAATTAGCTAACTAAGGTCAGCATGAACTTTCCGAGAATCAGAGACCTTAGGTCAACATATAACTGCTATATGCTACTTGCTGTAGACAGTATCTAGCATCTAATAGCTGCTGTTACTAAGTTCCACACAGATAATCACTGTTCTCAGTATCTGGCAATTGTGTTTAGTAGCTAGCAATTGTTACACTACAATTACTGTTGTCAGTAGTTTTTAGTATCTACCAATCGTTGCACTAAAGATACTGTTGTCAGTAGTTCCACATTCACTTTCATACACTCACATTAAGCTGAGCCAAATACAGAAAATGCCTCACCCTAATATGATCATACGAATATCATACACCTGTATATTATTAGCAATAATATAATTGACCTATCCCTATGTTTAAACCACAAAAATCACATGACTATACCTATAATACACACACATACTCGAAATGACTGCCACATAGGACACACTCATCAAAACTACTCAAAAATTAACTATCACAGACTAATACACATACAACAAACAAACACACATCAAACAGATAAGAAAATCTGTTCTAACTACTCATCCTCCCTATCATGCATCCTCATTAATGCAAGATCAATGAAAAATAAACTACCCATATTTAATGACCTGATAACTGACTTAAAACCTGACATTTTATGTATCACAGAGACATGGCTCACTGAAACAGATACAGTCTATCTAAATCAACTTGATAAAGAGAACTATGACTCATTCTACAAACATAGATCCAATAAAAAAGGTGGTGGAGTCCTAATGATGACAAAAAAAACATTAAACGCCAAGTCAATCCAATCAAATATCAATAATAACATAGACACATTATTAATAAAAATTGGCCTCATAAAAATTTGCTTAATTTATAGACCCCCAAACAATAAAACAGATGGCCTGGATTCTCTTATTGAACTTCTCAGTTCATCTACTGATCAAAATCCTGTAATCATGCTAGGCGATTTTAATCTTCCGTCACTACCAACACTAGATTCTAAATTATTCCTAGACACCATAGCAGACATAGAGTACCATCAAATAATTAAAACTGCAACACATATCAAAGGAGGTACACTAGATTTGGTTCTTCTCCCCGAGATATTCTTCAAGCTAGTTAACCCAAATTCCATTGAATGCACAGAGACACCTTGGTCTGATCATTCTATCATCAAAATAAATCTCACATATCCCATCCCCAGCGTCAATAATTACATAAGAAGTTCCCCCACTACAAAATACAAAAAAATTAATGAAACAAACTTCCTTGACTCAACAATCCCCTACTTCTTATCAACAACTAATTTGGATGATGCTGTTAATAACTGGAATGATACTATTAATAATGCAGCTAAAAATAGTCAACCAAATAAAAAGACCATATACACCAAAACAAATAGTTCACCATGGTTCAATAGCACTCTAAAACAAATGAAAAAAGAATTAAGAAAACTTGAATCGAAATGGAGGAAATCCAAGTTGTCTGTACACAAGGAAATATACAATAACTATCTAACAAAATATAAGGAAACAATAGACAGCACAAAGAAAAATTATTACGCAGCAATCTTAACAAAATCATACAATAGACCTAGAGAGTTATTTTCCATAGTCAGAAAATTAACTAATAATGAGCAAAATTCTAGCAACGAAATCACTGACATCTCAGTTCAAACCCTAGCTAATCATTATCAAAACAAATCTAAGAAACCTGCCATGCCCTCAGAAAATATCAACTTCACCTATCAACCTGTAGATGAATGGTCAGAATTTTACCCCATATCAAAAGCGTCATTAAAAACAATCATCTCCAACCTAAATACCACAACTTCGTACTTAGATCCATGCCCAGTATCATGGATAAAAAACACACTGCCAACTCTACTATCCTATATTCTACCAATAGTAAACCTCTCACTCACCCAAGGATACCTTCCATCCCCGCTCAAACATGCACAAATACGTCCAATTTTAAAGAACTCCAAACTAGATAAAACATCGCCAACATCATATAGGCCCATCTCTAGCATACCATTCTTGGCCAAAGTAATTGAAAAGGTAGTACAACTACAGACACAGGAATTTATAGACTTATCTTACCCACTCGATGAACAACAATATGGTTTCCGGCCCTGCCATGGAGTAGAAACACTTCTAACAGTATTAATAGATACACTCCTAAAAGGAATTGACAATCACAAACAGGCGTTCATTCTCCTTTTCATCGACATATCAGCAGCATTTGATAGCGTGCATCACTCAATTTTGCTCAACAACCTAAGGCAGATAGGCATAAACTCCACCGTACATAAATGGTTCACCTCATATTTACATAACAGAACACAAAATGTAAGAACAGGTACTCAAACATCCAACACATACAAACAAGAAATAGGGTTACCACAAGGTTCAGCACTTTCAGCCCTACTTTTCAATATCTATATAAAACCGGTCTGTAACATCTTTAAAAAATTTGGAGTACAATATCACCTTTATGCGGATGATATCATGATGTACATTCCTTTTACGATTCCTAACCTACCGATTCAACTTCTATCAGACTGCTACAATGAAATCACACACTGGCTAAAAACCCAAAACCTCCATATAAACCACGCTAAAACTGAAGTCTTAATTGTAACAAAAAACCATTCATTCACTCCTCCAACCCACATAACACTACAAAACCAAGAAATTAAAATAAAAAATGAAATAAGATATCTAGGTGTTATCTTAGATACACACCTTACTATGGAAACGCACATTAGAAATACATTAAAGAAAATCTACTTCAAACTTAAAATCCTCAAACAATTACGCCCCCTTGTATTTATACAAGATTTTATCAATATAATACAGGCTACCATAACTCCCCACTTCGATTTCGCCAACTTAATACTTATAGGCATTTCTAAACAAAACATCAAAAGGATCCAACTTGCGCAAAATGCAACAGCTAGAATTATATTAAAGATAAATTCACTCCAACACATTACACCGATACTAGCATCCCTTCACTGGTTACCAATACAAAGCAGGATAACATACAAAACAATAATAACTACATTCAAAGCCCTAAATGACATGGCCCCGAAGACACTCTGTAACCTAATAAGCAAAGAACCACCTAAGCCTACTCATAGAAAAGGACAATCAAATAAACTTAAAATGCCGAAAGAATATATAAGAACTCACAAATTAACAAATAATAGAGCCTTTTCCCACATAGCCCCAACAGTCTGGAACTCATTACCAGAGGACTTACGATCACTAACAGAGATAACAGAATTCAGAAAAAAATTGAAAACATACTTATTCACTAAACACTATAATACCATAGAAAACCTTCCACTCAACTTAGATAAAGGCTAAACACGAACCTGCCCAAAATCAAGTTTATACTCCCTACTACAAACAATACATACAAAACTTAAATGTATAATCACTCCACTCTTATGCATTGAAATTCTACCTGTATATAGTTACAACTGTCATAATCTGCCTATGTTAGGGACAGTACTTTTGTTTTAACTGTTACACATTCTGTCTTAGTTGAATTATTGAATTATTCCGCTTAGTTTTTAAACCCGTTGTTGTGTAAGTTAAGATGTTCTATGTAAAAAGTTATCATTGTTCTATGTAAAACAAGCTCTGCATTGTTGACTGTTGTTGATTGTACACCGCAACTGATCGCTGGAAGATGCGGTATATAAATAAGTGTTAAATAAATAAATAAATAAATAAATAAATAACTGGAAATCAAATAAAGTTTATGAAATTACCTAAAATTTAGAGAGAATTTATAGTGTAACTAATTAGCTTTTGTAATATGAAAGAATCACAGCGACACCTACTGTCACCTGGTAATTATAATCACAGCCTTTAACTTCTGTTTTTCTAATGTAATTTTGCAAAGCATCAGCTGAAAATTAACCCTGTAAGCACAGATTGTATTTCAGACCTATGATTTTGTAACATGAATAATATCATCCGATGTTAATCAAAAATTAACTGTCAGCTGATACTTCTTAATAAAAGGCAGATCTCTTGCAGAAGTTCTTTTAAGATAGTTAGGGAGGAGCCATGATTTTCTCCCTTTGATGGTCTTCCTTCTAGAGCTCTGGAATTATTATAATTGCTTTACTGTGTATGTGTCTTGTTTTTTCCTTCCTGTTAGAAGGGTTAGGTAAAGCTTAAGAATTCAGGTTGGAATCCAAGTAGGAGGGCCTGCCCCAAAAAGGGCTACAACATTTATGATGTCAATAAGGTTTGTTGAAGAGGAGTCTATATGAAGGATGGTGTCATTTAAGAATGATTCCCTGTTAAATGCTTCACATTTGCTTTTAAAATGGTTCAGTTTATTGGTTTTTGGGGGTGTGGTGGTAGAGGGGATTGTAAATTCTAGAAGGAAATGTCCAAGGGAGAGGGAGTACTCTGGGTGGGGAATAAAGTAAGCCTTGTAATAAGTTGGGTGGGAGGAATTTGAAATCAAGTGTGTTTCCTTTATTATGAGGGGGGATTGCACTATTTGCTGATAACCCAAGTCATGTAAGGCCTTTATGAAATGAGAGGAGTGTGTGAGTGGAATGGAGGATGGAGGAATTGGCAGGGCACAATAGGGTCCAGAGTTATACCTCTGCTGCAGCACCCTGGGTATGAGGGCACAATGGAATGAACTGGCAAGCCTCAGCAGACTATCACCATGTCAATGTCCATGGAATGAGGGAGGAAGGTATGGAAATGTCTGATAATTGTAGTTGTGACAGTGACAGCTCAGTCAATGATATGGTCTACTCAAACCTCCCCCTCTGTTCCTCCCCCCCTCCTCCCATCTATCCTGTTCTGCAGGAGACTGAGATTACCCTCAGAGGAGCTGGCTCATGATCCTACTGTTGTACCCACAATGAGGCAGAGGAGCACTAAAACAGACCTCAGCAGATCACTCATTTGGCCGGCTGAAAATATACTTTCATTGATTGGACAGGTCAGGGAGCGAGCTACTGAACAGCCCAGAGAAGGTCTGTCAAATCTTCATGACATGTGGCATGCTGCACAACCTGGCAAAAAGGAGGCTCCTGCCCATGCCCCTGGAAATCAATAACCCTTTATACTTTGGCTTGGTTATTGATATTAGATACATATTCACTGTATTCATGAGCTTTCTAACTCTTGTATTTGTTTGATTTGGTCTCATGAAAGAGCACTAGAGGGATATCCTACATCATAGAAGGGGAAGGAGAAGGGGGAGGAAGAGGGGGAAGGGGAGAAGGGAGCGGGATATCATTAGCTAGTAAGACACAGCCTTGACAACATAGATAAACAAGCAGGCATAATAGCTTAGATGCTTAACAGACTTGGAAGACATAAGGAAGACAGAAAGGTACATAGACAAGACCTACAGGGATATATTCCTGAAGTCCCACCTCCAGTCTGGCAACATTCCTGTTGCCATGGAGGAGAGAGGTCACTTGACAGGAGAGCATCACTCTGGTGTGGCAGGAAGTAATGCTATAGCTACCACCTGTTCTCCAGGTAGTGTAAAATCCTCTCGCACCAAGGAAGATTCCCCAGGGCCATGTGCCCATGAGGGAAGGGTTAGGACAGCCGTTATAGGTGGTGATTTGATCATTAGGC
Organism: Ichthyophis bannanicus; assembly: GCA_033557465.1. NCBI lineage: Eukaryota > Metazoa > Chordata > Amphibia > Gymnophiona > Ichthyophiidae > Ichthyophis > Ichthyophis bannanicus. Next base: position 953,774,864 of record CM066032.1, read on the forward strand.
ATGTAGATAGCTGGGTGGCTGGTGGACGTGAGGATCACCTGGTAACATGCCTGCCTAGTTTGAAGGTAGCGGACCTCATGCGCCACCTAGACAAGGTCTTAGATAGTGCTGGAGAGGAGACTGCTGTCGTGGTATATGTCGGTACCAATGACATAGGAAAATGTGGTAGGGAGGTTCTGGAGGCTAAATTTAGGCTTTTAGGTAGGAAGTTGAAATCCAGAACTTCCAGGATAGTGTTCGCCGAAATGCTTCCCGTTTCATGCGCAGGACCCAAAAGGCAGGCAGTGCTCCGGAATCTCAATGTGTGGATGAGACGATGGTGCAAGGATGAAGGGTTTGGATTTGTTAGGAACTAGGGAACATTCTGGGAAAAGGAGGGGCTCTTCCGAAGGGATGGGCTTCACCTTAACCGGGATGGAACCAGGCTGTTGGCAATAACCCTTAAAAAGGAGATAGAGCAGCTTTTAAACTAGATAACAGGGGAGATCCGACAATCGCCCAAGAGCACATGGTTCGGAACAATATATCCTTGAAGGATACTACCAAAAAAATGAAGTTAGAGCACATCAGTAGAGAGGTTCCAATAAAGATAAAGGTATCCCAAATGCCCTTAAGTATGGAGCAGACAGAGCTTAAAGATTCCAAATTACCCCTGCCTACCGATAATCAGATTAATATGAATAAAATACAGTCTCTAAAATGCATATGTGCAAATGCTGGAATGGGAGAGTTAGACTATATAGTACTAAATGAGAAGTTAGATATGATTGGTATCTCAGAGATATGGTGGAAGGAGGACAACCAGTGGGACACTGTGATACCTGTGTACAAATTATATCGTAGTGATAGAGCTCATCAAATTGGTGGAGGGGTTGCACTCTATGTTAGAGAGATCATTGAGTTACAAAGGATTAAAGTTTTTCAGGAAACAAAATTTGCTGTAGAATCTCTATGGTTTGAAATTCCATGTTAAAAGGGGAAGGCAATGGCATTGGGGTTGTACTATCGACCACCTGGCCTGAATGAACAAATGGATGATGAAATGCTCAAGAAATCAGGGAGGCTAACAAAAGTTACAGAACAGTAATAATAATGGGTGATTTCCACTACCCCGGTATTGACTGGGTCAGTGTCAGGGCAGGACATGCTAGGGAGATAAAGTTTCTAGATGAATCGACCAGAGGGAAAGCCATTTTGGACTTAGTCCTTAATGGAACACCAGATCTGGTGCAAGAGATAAGGGTGTTGGGGCCACTTTGCAATAGTGATCATAACATGATCGGGTTTGAATTAATTAATGAGGAGGAATGGTAAAGAAATCCACAGTACGACCTTTCAACTTTCAAAAGGGAGACTATGATAAAATGAGGAAAATAGTTAAGAAAAAACTAAAAGGAGCCATTGCAAAGGTTAATGACTTACATCAAGCTTGGGTGTTGTTTAAAAATACTATCTTGGAAGCCCAGACCAGCTGTATTCCATGCTTTAAGAAAAGTGGAAGAAAGTAAAAAAAACCTGCCAGCATGGTTTAAAGGTGAGGTCAGAAAGGCTGTTGTTGCCAAAAAAGTGTCTTCAGGAAATGGAAAAAAGAGCCAAATGATGAAAATGGGAAACAGCACAAGCACTGGCAAGTTAAATGCAAGGCCTTGATAAGGCAAGCTAAGAGAGAATTTGAGAAGAAACTTGCTGTAGAAGCAAAGACGCATAATAAAATCTTTTTCAAGTGCATTCATAGCAAAAAAACGGTGAGAGCGTCTGTTGGACTATTTGTTGATAGAGTGGTAAAAGGGGCAGTAAGAGGGGACAAAGGCTATGGTGGAGAGAATGAATGAGGAAGATGTAGGATGATGGAAGATGTAGATGTAAGATGTAGAATGAGGAAGATGTAGGGATGTGACCCACGACTGAAGTGTAATTTAAAGGTGATACTGTGGAAGAATTGAAAGAAATATCGATACACCGGGAAGATGTATTACAACTATTTGATAAACTGAAGAGTTACAAATCACCTGGACCGGATGGTATACATCCAAGGGTGTTGAAAGAACTGAAATATGAGAGTGAAAACCTGATATTAGTAATCTGTGAATGATCATTAAAATCATCTGTAATACCTGAAGATTGGAGGATGGCCAATGTAACACCAATTTTTAAAAAGGGTTCCAGGGATGATTCGGGAAACTACAGACCAGCGAACCTGACGTCAGTACTGGGAAAAATGGAAGAAGCCATGATAAAGGACAAAATTACTCAACGTAGATAATCATGGCTTAATGGGAGACAGCCAACATGGCTTTAGACAAGGAAGAGATTGTCTTACTAATCTGTTAGGTTTTTTTGAAGGTGTGAATAAACAGGTAGAAAAAAGTGAGTTAGTTGATATAGCGTATTTGGACTTTCAAAAAGCCTTTGACAAGGTCTCTCATCAGAAACGTTTGGCAAAATTAAAAAGTCGTGTGATACGAGGCAGTGTACTATTGTGGATCAGGAACTGGTTAAAAGATAGAAAGCAGAGGATAGGGCTAAATGGCCAATTTTCCCAATGGAAAAAGGTGAATAGTGGAGTACCACAGGGATCTGTGATGTGTCCGCTGCTTTTTGACATATTCATAAATGACCTGGAAAAAGGGAATAACGAGTGAGATTATCAAATTTGCAGATGATACAAAACTATTTAAAGTTGTTAAAACCCAAGAGGATTATCGAAAATTGCAAGAGGATCTTGATATATTGGAAGACTGGGCATCCAATTGGCAGATGAAATTTAATGTGGACAAGTGCAAAGTTATGCACCTAGGAAAGAACAACCGAAACTATGGTTACAAGATGCAAGGTTCCACATTGGGAACCACCACCCGGGAAAAAGATCTAGGCGTCATCGTGTATAACATGTTAAAACCCTCTGGCCAGTGTGCAGCAGCGGTCAAGAGAGCAAATAGAATGCTAGGTATCATAAGGAAAGGAATGCAAAATAAAACAAAGGATATTATAATGCCTTTGTATCGTTCCATGGTGGGACCGCACCTTGAATATTGTGTGCAATTCTGGTCGCCGTATATTAAAAAGGATATAGCGTTATTAGAAAAGGTACAGAGAAGAGCCACCAAAATGGTAAAGGGGATGTAAGGATGCCTCTATGAGGAGAGGCTAAAAAGGTTAGGGCTCTTCAACCTGGAAAAGAGACGGCTGGGGGGAGATATGATAAAGGTCTATAAATTAATGAATGGAGTGGAACGGATAAACGTAAATCGATTGTTTACATCATCAGAATATAGAAAGACTAGGGGACATGCAATGAAGCTACAAGGTAACCTATTTAAGACTAATAAGAGAAAATATATTTTCACTCAACGTGTAATCAAACTCTGGAATTTGTTACCGGAGGATCTAGTAAAATCTGTTAGTGTAGCTGGGTTTAAAAAAGGTTTGGACAAGTTCCTGGAGGAAAGGTCAATAAATCATTATTAAAAGGGGCCCAGGATATCACTGCTTGACCCAATACAAGCATTGTGGAATCTGTGTCTTTTGGAGAAACAGGATACTGGGCTTGACAGACCTTGGCCTGACCTAATATGGCATATCTTATGATATCATATTGAATATTCCGTGTAGATTCAAGAGTTATCTCCTATCTCGCAGGAGGGGGAGGTACAGGGGAAGGGGAGGGTGGAAGTGGGGGAGGGGTAGGGGGAGGGGGTAGAAGGTAGGTAAAAGAGTTGGATTGGGAGAAGGGGGGAAGGGGGAGAAAAAGGAAAAAATGCAGAAAATAAAACCACTAAAAACCAAGTGCCTACAAGACCCCCCTCCACCCTATCCACCTCTTTTCCTTCCCTTTTCTCCCTCCCCTTTCCCCTCCCCCTCCCTCATCTTTCCTCCCCCTTCCCCTCACCTTTCCACCCTCCTCTGTTCCTCCCTTCCTGCAAAAAAGTCAATAACATTTGAATCTACACAGAATATTCAGTATGATATCATAAGTAGACACATTTGTGTTTGAAAAAAAAAGTTGTGCATCTAAGCTATTATGCCTGCTGGTTTATCTATGTATTCAAGGCAGTGTCTTACTAGCTATTGGTATCCCGCCCCATCCCCTTCCCCCTTCCCCCTTCCCACTTCCCCTTCCATTTTCTCCTTTCCCTTTCTCCTCTTTCATTTTCCCCTCCCCCCCTTCTTCCAGCTCTTCCCCACTTTCCCTTAAGGGTTCCACATATATTTTCTATTATTGGCTTTTAATAGATACGATGTGAAGAATTAGTTTATTTAGTGTCAGTTTATGGCACCCATAAAAATGTTTATTGTAAACTTTACTTCAGTCTTGAGTTTATAGCCATCTCTATGTCAAAGAGGTGCTGTAATAGGTAGAAACATAGAAACATAGAAAAATGATGATAGAAAAAGACCACATGGTCTATCTAGTCTGTCCTTCCATATCAACAACTACAACAGTCCCTTTTTTCCTTTAGAGATCCTCTGTGTTTGTCCCATGCTTTTTTTAATTCAGATACTGTCCTCATCTCTACCACCTCCACTGGGAGACTATTACACTGATCCACCACTCTTCTGTAAAGAAATCTTTCCACATATCACTCCTGAATCTATCCCCCTTCACCCTCATCCCATGTCCCCTCGTAGCAGAACTTGCTTTCATTCGAAAGAGTCTCTCCCTCTGTGAATTTATGCCACGGAGGAATTTAAACATCTCAATCATATCACCTCTATCCAGACTTTCCTCTAAGGTGTACATATTAAGATCCTTAAGTCTGTCCTCATATGCTTTATAATGAAGACCACTAACCATTTTATTAGCCACCCTCTGTACTGACTCCATCCTGTTTATATCCTTTTGAAGGTGCGGTCTCCAGAATTGCACACTATACTCCAAATGAGGTCACACCAAAGACTTATACAGAGGCACTATTGCCTCCTTTTTTTCTGCTAGCCATTCCTCTCTGTATGCACCCAAGTATCCTTCTAGCTTTTGCCGTCGCCTTTTCTACCTGTTTAGCTACTTTAAGATCATCAGACACAACCACGCCTAGGTCCCACTCTTCTTTAGTGGACAAAAGTACTTCACCCCCTATACTATATTGCTGCCTTGGATTGCTGCAGTCCAAATGCATGACCTTACAGTTTTTAAGATTAAATCCCAGCTGCCAAATTCTAGCAAGCTGGAATTCTTCAAGCTTAGTTAGATCCCTCCTTATGTTATCTACACCTTCCTGGGTGTCTACTCTATTGCAGATTTTGATATCATACGCAAAGAGGCAAACCTTACCCGACAGCCCTTTCACTATATCACTAACAAAGATGTTAAAAAGAATCGGACCAAGGATAGATCCCGGGGGCATACCACTGGTAACTTCCTTTTCCTCAGAATGAGCTCCATTTACCTGTACTCTTTGTTGCCTCCCACACAACCAATTTCTAACCCAAGCAGTAACTTTAGGGTCCATCCCTAGGGTGCTCAGTTTGTTTATAAATCACCTGTGAGGAACGGTGTCAAAGGCTTTACTGAAATCTAAATATATCAATAGTGTTAGTTTTCATAGATAAAGGGAGATATAAAATATTCTTTTCAAAAAAATCAATCTTTGTTCCTTTTGAAATGACCCCTTCTTGATCAATAGAATAGAAATATTTTCCTGAATTTTTTGTCAGTGGTTCTTATAATGCAGAGTGATTTTCAGAAATTTGTTTACCCCTCTATTGCATGGTTACTCTCTTTGGCGCCTTTTTTACCTTAATACGCTGACTCTGTGTCCTTTCCTGTTTCCACGTCCTTCAGTAACGCTGTGCACTGGTTTGCCGTGCCACAGTAAGAAAAATGGGTTTTGTTTTAATACATGATTTTTAGTGCTACACATGTAATTAGGACATACATTTATGCCATATATTTGATCTTATTATCACTAGTAAAGTCTTGATAGTGTCAGCCACTGAAAGTAAAATTAATTGAAAGCTTTGTAGGAACCTAGAGTGCTTGTGACTTAGGTTGCAATGTGTTCTGATGTATTAATCAGCTCTACATCTTTGAAAGAGAACCATAACACTTTATACTTTGGCTTGGTATTGATATTAGATACCTATTACTGTATTCATGTCATGAGCTTTCTAACTCTTGTATTTGTTTGATTTAGTCTCATGAAGGAGCGCTAGAGGGATGTCCTACATCATAGAACTGCTAGGCAGAAGAAATTACATCACAGCTGCTATCCCTTTCTATAGTTTTGTACAATGGGCTCTTTTCTCTAGAAAAAAATGTGTTTCCCTCTTCCCCCCTCCCCTCCATCCCTTTCTTCCTCATTTCATCCTCTATTTACAGGTGTTCTTTAGTACATTTTGGGCTCTTAGTATTCTTATATAGTCCTCCTAATCACATAATGAATGTTGGTTTTTCTCTCTTCATTCATAGTGGTTTTAACATAATTCTTATTATGTTCAGTCATACAACTCATATTGCTTGTTTAATTTTGCATCAAAATATCAATGAATTTGTTTTATGATGATAATGTATTTTAATATATTTCCTTTTATGTATCATTTAGTATTTATTATTATAAGAAAGGGCTATTGTTTCAATTTAAATGTTGGGGTGTTATTGTTAATTTTTGTTTATGTATGTTTTTATAGTATTGACCCCTGAATAAGGCTCCAACAAAACATGGCTCATGTAGGTTCTAGTGGTGTTTGTGTTCCCATCTGCAACTACCTGGTTTGAATAAATTATCCCTTGAATACTTTGCCTTTGTTATGTTTCCTTGATATAGCTAAGGCCTCATCACCATAGACTCTGATGAGGTATCCTCATCCTCCTCTATTCCTTTACCATTCTGTCTCTTGCCATCATGAAAGTGTGGGAAACATGGGGAGGGTGACACTGTCTTGTGGTAGAGCACCCAGTATGTTGGTTAATGTTGTCTCCCAGTGTTCACATTACCTGACCATAGCACCTTGGCCATTCCTACTGGTAGGTGTGGGACCTGAGAAGTCAGGAGTTGAGGCTAGGGGCACATTGCGAGGGATTGCCTATGGTTGGAGTATCTGAGATACAGAAAGGCCCATATGAGAAAGGAATGTGCCTATTGACTGGCAGAGGTGTTACGGCTTCTCAAACATCAATGAGCTGTCTTATTTCTCTCCCTCTGCACATGCAGGATGTCTTATAGCACCTCATTGCACTCTCTTTCCATCACCAAGAAATCCTCATTCTGCTGAAGAAGGTGCTTCCCACAACATATCAGCTGCTGTCTGCCTCAGGTCATTTGTTAGCCAACTCCAGGTAGGTCTGGTGGTGCTTCTTCACCAGGTGGGAGCATGGCAAATTTAGGAGCTTGTAGCAATGATAGTGCATCTTATGTGGATCTGGCAACAACTCTTTCCCATCTCTTTCATCTAGGTCCTGCAGCATCACTGCATCTGCTGATCTATCTACAGCTGTGCCATGCTCCAATGCCCTCTCACTATCCTCCATGTCTGATTCGCCAGGAAATAGATCAGGGATGTCCCTGGCTATAATCCAGGGACCCTCATCCATGGAGGCTTTCAAACTGTCAGCAACAGCACCATCATCTGCAGGTGAGTGAAGAACATTCAGTGTGATGTGCATTCCTAACAGAGGCTCTGCATTTCAAGCAAAGGTAAGGGTATGTGGCTTTTAATTACTAGTTCTCTGCCCAAGTACTCTTAAAATGATTTTTAGTACAATTTTAAAACAAAGTTGCATTCTTTTTGGTGCCTTAGTTCAAAAGGGGAAATATTTTTTTTAGTAGTGTAGGTTTAAAACTCTGCTTTAGTATCTTTCTCATCTCTTTGGAGCTACTGACACCTCATCAGGAGTTAGTGAGTGTGATTAGCCTGTGAAAGAACTGAGAGCAGCTGAGACCTGCATAAAAGTCTTCAGAGCCTTGCACATTGAAACATTCCTAACAGAGGCTCTGCATTTCAGTGGTGAAGGTTTAAAACTCTGCTTTTAGTATCTTTCTCAGCTCTTTGAAACTACTGACACCTTATCAGGTGTTAGTTCCCTCCTTAACCCCCCAGTTCCCACACACCCCATGTGAGCAGTCTTGCTTTATAGAGCAGTTCCCCAATTAGTTACACACAAGGACTTGGAATAGTACATTTAGAACACACTTAAAAGAGGTGAATTGCTTTTTCTCTGAAAGGACAGCTGGGAAACCGACTGGTACTTTGGTAGGTCTCTCTCTCATTTGCATCAACAGGTACCTAAGCTCCACCATTTGAACAATGGCTGGGAAAAATTGTATCGCCAAAGCTGTTGCCCCCATTACAACTTCTGCCTCTGTCCAGACAGAAATTCCAATGCAAGTTGAAGGACCAGTTCCATGTGCAGGATGCCTGCATTCTGAAGCTTTCAGGAAACAAGTGGAGGAGCTCAGAGAAGCGGTAGCGAGGCTGAGGAGCATTCAAGACAGTGAGAGGTACATTAATGAGATGCTTCTTGAAACATCCAAGCTCTCCAGCAGAGGAGAAGGTGGGAGCCTACAGAATGAGGAAGGTTAGATACGAGTCACCAGGGGTCTGCAGTATCACCAATCCAACTCCTTCAGCCCTTGAATTGAAGAGCCATTATGCAGCCCTGGAAGTGGAGGAGGTAAAAGTATTCCAGGAAAGGGAAGAGCCAGAGCTCGAGCACCCCAAAGATGCAGAATCAGTGACCACAAGGAAGCAAAGGGAGTGGTGGTTGGTGACTCTCTTCTGAGGGTACTGAGGCATCCATCTGTCGACCAGACTTGATGTTGAGAGGTATGCTTTCTTTCAGATGCCAAATCTGAGATGTTACGAAGAGTTTGCTGAGACTCATCAAGCCCACTGATTATTACCCGATGTTGCTCATCCATGTCAGCAAAAATGATACTGCTAAGTATCCCTCTGAGCACATCAAAAGTGACTTCATGGCTCTGGGACAGAGGGTGAAGCAGATTGGTGTGCAGGTGGTGTTCTCTTCAATATTTCCTGTTGAGCGTAAAGGCCAAGACAGAGAAGCTCACATCCTGGATATAAATGCATGGCTGCGTGGATGATGTCATCGAGAACATTTTGGTTTCCTGGACCATGGGATGCTGTTCCAAAGTTTACAGAGCAGAGATGGCGTCCATCTGTCCAAGAAGGGTTGACATATCTTCAGAAGTAAACTGGTTAACCTACTGAAGAGGGCTTTAAACTAGATTCATTGAGGATGGGTGAAGAAAGCCCCCAGGGTAAGTGAAAGCCCCCAGGTAAATGAAACTTTAAATACCTTTATGAAAATGAGTAAAAGGGGCAACATATGGAAAACAGTGTATATATATATGCCCGTAGCATGGAAAATAAGATCCCAGATATTGAGGCTTTAATAGGAGAAGCTGACTTGAATATAGTGGCGGTAACAGAGACATGGTTCACAGACAACCATGACTAGGATGTAACTATACCAAGCTATTTTTTTTTTCAGAAAGGACAGGGTAGGAAGAAGGGGAGGAGTAGTGGCACTATATGTAAAAAATAATATTAAGCTACGGAAATACAGGGCTTAAAAGGGAGAGAGGAGACACTGTGGGTTAAATTAGAAAGAGGGAAAGACAAATCTATTTGCACTGGCATGATATATAGACCTCCCTCACAGGGAGAAAAGGTGGACGGAGATTTAATAGAAGATAAACTCAGCATTGCTAGGAAAGGGGAAGTGCTACTGATAGGGGATTTCAATATGCTAGATGCTGATTGGCACACTTCAACTGCAGTATCATCTATAAGTAAGGAGATCCTGGATTCTCTACAGGGACAACTATTCAGGCAACTGGTAAGAGAACCCACATGTGAAGGGGCCATACTGGACTTGGTGCTTACCAATGGTGAAAGTGTTTCTGATGTTATAGTGGGAGATCATCTCGCATCTACTGATCACCAGATGGTATGGTTAAGTACTAGGACTAGTGCTGATAACATACATTCAAAAGTGAGGGTCTTAGACTTTAGGAAAACTAACTTTGCCAAGATAGTCCAGTACCACAAGGAGTCATTAGCGGGATGGGAACAGCTGGAGTATATAGAAAAACGGTGGGCAAAACTGAAAGGGGGTATTTTAAGGACAAACAACCTTTTTGCTAAAATGGTAAATAAAAGTAAATGTAAAAGGAGACCACTATGGTTTCGAAAGAAGTAGCTGAAATAGTGAAGAATAAGAGCGAGGCCTTCATGAAATACAGGAGATCACAGAGAGAGGAAGACAGGCATCTATATTTGGAAAAGCTTAGAGATGCTAGCAAATTAGTCAGGAAAGCAAAGATTCCAAAAGAGGAGGAAATAGCCAATGCAATAAAATGTGGAAATAAGACATTTTTCAGATATGTTAGTTAGAAGAGGAAGGGCAAAAGTTGTATTGTCAGACTCAAGGGTGAAAGGGAGGAATATGTAGAAACTGATGAGGATAAAGCGGAATTGCTCAACAAATATTTCTGTTCGGTGTTCACAAGTGAAGAACCAGGAGCAAGACCTCAGAAAACACCCACAAACAGGAACAGAAGTGAGGGGCATCTTGAACAATTTTCAGAAGACTGTATTTGTGAGGAACTAGCTAAACATAAAGTCGACAAAGCGATGGGACCAGATAGGATACACCCTAGAATACTGAAGGAACTGGGGATGTTCTAGCAGCTCGATTGACCAACCTTTTCAATGCCTCTTTGGAGTCAGGATTGGTGTCAGAGGACTTGAGAGAGGCACATGTGGTCCCTTTACTCAAAAGCAAAAGTAAGGATGTAGTTGAAAACTACAGGCCGGTTAGTCTAACCTCTGTGGTGAGTAAATTATTGGAAATGCTGCTGAAAGAAAAAATAGTGAGATTTCTGGAGTACAAAGGATTACCAGATTTGAGGCAGCATGGATTCACCAGAGACAGGTCTTGTCAGACAAATCTGATTGATTTCTTTGACTAGATGAATAGGGAGTTGGCTCGAGGGAGAGCCCTAGATGTGGTGTATTTAGATTTCAGTAAAGCCTTTGACACCGTTCCACACAGGCAACTTATAAACAAACTGAGGGATGGACCCTAAAATTACTGCTTGGGTTAGAAATTGGTTGAGTGGGAAGCGGCAAAGGGTACAGATAAATGGAGTTCACTCTGAGGAGAAGGTGGTTACCAGTGGTGTGCCCCAGGGATCTGTCCTTGGTCTGATTCTTTTTAACATCTTTGTTAGTAATATTGTGGAAAGGTTTTCGGGTAAGGTTTACCTCTTTGCGGATGATACCAAAATCTGCAATAGAGTAGTCACCCAGGAAGGTATAGATAACATGAGGAGGGTTCTAGCTAAGACTGAAAAATGGTCTAGAATTTGGCAGCTGAGATTTAATGTTAAAAAAATGCAAGGTCATGCATTAGGGCTGCAGTAATCCAAGGGAGCAATATGGTATAGGGGGTGAAGTATTTCTGCCCATAAAAGAACGGGACCTAAGTGTGATTGTGTCTGATGATCTTAAAATAGCTAATCAGGTTGAAAAGGCGATGGTGAAAGCTTGAAGGATGCTTGGGTGCATAGGGAGAGGAATGGCCAGCAGAAGAAAGGAGATGATTGTGCCTCTGTATAAGTCTTTGGTGCGACCTCATTTGGGGTATTGTGTGCAATTCTGGAGCCCACACCTTCAAAAGAATATAAACAGGTTGGAGTTGGTGTAGAGGGTTGCTACTAAAATAATTAATGGTCTTCATTATAAAGGAGCTCAATATATATACTTTAGAGGAAAGGCGGGATGGAGGGGATATGATTGAGACATTTAAATACCTCCATGGCATAAATGCGCAGAAGGAGAGCCTCTTTCAATTGAAAGAAAACTCTGCTATGAGGGGACATAGGATGAGGGTAAAAGGGAATAGACTTAGGAGTGATATGTGGATATACACCAGTGGAGGTGGTAGAGATGAGGACAGTATCTGAATTTAAAAAAAACATTGGAAAAACACAGAGGATCTTTAAAGGAAAAAAGGGGACTGTTATAGTGGTTGGTATGGAAGGGCAGACTAGATAGGCCATGTGGTCTTTTTCTGCCATCATGTTTCTATGTTTCTATATGTTGCTGCCAAAAGTGTCATGTGTCTTGCACAATACCTTGGTGAGACTGGACAAGGCTATGAAAGTGGAAGGCACCAGCACTATGCATGTGGGTTAAGCAACAAACACCACAGGTGAAGGGCTGGATGTGCAAATGTGGGTGGGCAACTAGGGGGGGGGGGCATGGGACACTGTGTGACAGTGGAAAATTGGGTGTGTAGGATAGAACCCTGTCACTCTGCCACCCAACCCGTGCCATGCTGGTGCCTCCAATGGATGGCTGCTATTGGCCCTCCCATACTTGTGTAGGGCACCCATGCCCATGGTGCCTTTACTACCACCTGCTACCACATAGCTATTCCATAACTCTTGTATGGGTGTGGAAGGGATGATGTAGGCACGGTGGCTAGCCACACATATTCATGGTTACTGGCGGATGCCAGGGGTGGGACAACAGGGTAACCCACTGAGCTGTGCCATGGGCTTCTTAGACCACCATGTGAAGGGGGGTGGAAATGCATGTACCATCATGCATCACCACACATATTACATTGCAGGAGAGCATTATCAACCTGTTTTCTGTGAGGACCATGTGGTATCTAGATTTCCGACCCCACTCAATGCCTTCTAATTTTACAGTTTCCCTTTCTTTGAAAAAGGTTTGTTTGTTCATTGATACCCTTTAAGTATTTAAAGGTCTGTGTTATATGTCCCTTGTCCCTCCTCTTCTCTAGGGTATACATATTTAGGTCTTCAAGTATCTTCTGATACATCTTCTGGTGCAGGCTCCAGATCATTTTGGTGACCTTCCTCTGAATCATTTCAAGTCTTTTTATATCCCTTGTAACATATTAATGTATTAACATAGTATTTGATGTCTGAGCCTCCATCTGCTCGTATGACCTAGATTGGCCACTGTTGGAAACAGGATACTGGGCTTGATGGACCTTGGTCTGACCCAGTATGACATATCTTATGTTCTTATTATCGTGTCGCGTCCTGCTGTGATCTCTTTGGAAAACATCTGGGAGGCGATATCTCAACTATCTAACGTAGTAAGTCAACAGTTGGCCTTGTCTACTGTTAGGGTTGACAAACTTAAAGACTGTCTCTAATCTTAATCGTGCTATGGTGGATATAAGAGCGAAAGTGGAAGTTTCAGATCAGAAACTTGTGCAGGTTTCTGAGACATCACTATCTTTAGTAAAAGATAATATGACTCTAAGAGCTAAGCTTGAGACTTTGGAAAATGGTGCTAGGTCTTCTAACATTCGCCTACTTAATTTTCCTGTGGTTCCAGCAATAGCTCCTTTGGAATTATTTAAAAAATATTTACAAGAGACTTTATTAGTTCCAAATGACTTAATTCCTCCAGTAGTGAAAGCCTATTTTCTACCATCAGGCAGAAAAGAGGGGAAGATGGCTGTTGGGTCACTATATATGGACTTTCTGAATGTCTCGGCTCTGCTTCAAACTCCTAAGGAAGATGAACTTGTTGTCTCTACTATGTTAGTCACTTTTGCTCTTTCATCAGATAGAGAGTGAATTCTCAAGTTGTATGATCTTAATATATGTACACCTTAGAGGAAAGGCGGGATAGAGGTGATATGATTGAGATGTTTAAATACCTCCGTGGCATAAATGTTCAGGGGGAGAGCCTCTTTCAATTGAAAGCAAGTTCTGCTACGAGGGGACATGGGATGAGGGTGAAGGGGGATAGATTCACGAGTGATATGCGGAAATATTTATTTACAGAAGAGTGGTGGATCCGTGGAATAGTCTCCCAGTGGAGGTGGTAGAGATGAGGACAGTATCTGAATTCAAAAAAGCATGGGACAAACACAGAGGATCTCTAAAGGAAAAAAAGGGACTGTTGTAGTTGTTGATATGGAAGGACAGACTAGATAGGCCATGTGGTCTTTTTCTGTCATCATATGTCTATGTTTCTATTATAAAAAGCATGCCAACTTATTTATGGGTAAAAGAATATCGATCTTTCCTGATGTAGCCAAAGAGACCCAAAAAAGACGTAAATCTTTTTTGTTGTTACGTCTGGGGTGTCTCAGATGGGTGCTTCTTTTGTGCTTAGATTTCCTTGTAAATATATCGTTGTTTTTCAATCACATAAATATGTTTTCTTTCAGCCTGAAGATTTGTCTTCCTTCATTAGCACTCATATTGTTACATCCTCTCCCTCTTGAGTGGTTCCCCATTATTAACTAGGTATGTTTGGTCCTCTGCCATCTCTTGCTTTGTGGTATATTATTTTTCCTATATAGTTCTGGGGAGTTTCCTGCCCTCAGTATCTTGTTTAATGCTGCTTCCCCTCCTTATAGAGGACTATTGTTACTCTTGTAATATTTACCTTTAATTATGTTTTGTGTTTTTTCTTTTTTTCAACAAGAATGTATCTTTCTGTACAAGCGTGTTGCTTGATATATTGTTAAAATGCATAAATATAAAACTTTTTTAAAAAAACCATAAACGGCTGAGGGGAGATATGATAGAAGTCTATAAATTAATGAATGGAGTGGAACGGGTAAACGTAGATCGATTGTTTACGTTATCAGAATATAGAAAGACTAGGGGACATGCAATGAAGCTACAGGGTAAACTATTTAAGACTAATAAAAGAAAATATTTTTTCACTCAACATGTAATCAAACTCTGGAATTTGTTACCGGAGGATGTAGTAAAGGCTGTTAGTGTAGCTGGGTTTAAAAAAGGTTTGGACAAGTTCCTGGAGGAAAGGTCCATAAACCATTATTAAGAAGTGACCGAAGATATCAATGCTTGACCCAGTACAAGCATTGTGGAACTTGTGTCTCTTGGGGAAACTGCTAGGTACATATGACCTAGATTGGCCACTGTTGGAAACAGAATACTGGGCTTGATGGACCTTGGTCTGACCCAGTATGGCATATCTTATGTTCTTATGTTCTTACCCCCATAGTTTTTGATGGCAGATAAAGACCAGTATGGTCCATCTAGTCTGCCCAGCAAGGCGGTAAGAGTAGGTGTCCCTGCCGCTCCATGCTGTTCACTCCTCCCCATGCCTTTGTTTAGGGGTGTACCCGCCGCTCCATGTAGGTCACCCCTATTTGTTGAGATATAAGAGAGTTTTGATTTTATCCTGTTGCTATGAGATATGGTCTCCAAAACTGAACACAATACTCCAAGTGAGGCCTCATCAACAACTTGCACAGAGGCATTAATACCTCCTCCTTTCTACTGGTTATTCCTCCCTGTATTCAGCCCAGCATCCTTCTGGCTTTGGTTACCACCTTGTTGCCTTCTTTTACCACCTTGATATCCTCAGACACTAGTATTCTGAGGTCCCTCTCCTGGTCCATGCACACCAACCTCTTTCTCCCTATAGCATATGATTCCTTTAGATTTCTGCATCCCAAGTGCATGATTCTGCATTTATTCTCATTAAATCTTAACTGCCAAGCATTAGATTATTCTTCCAGTATTTTTAGATCTTTCCTCATGTTGTCCACTCCCTCAGAGGTGTCCACTCTGTTGCAAATGCTCATGTCATCTGTAAAAAGGCAGTCTTTTTCATTCAGTCCTTCCACAATATTACTCACTAATATATTAAACAGTATTGGTCCTAGGACTGATCCCTGAGGCATGCCACTACCCACCTTCCTTTCTTCTGAGTGAGTTCTGCTTACAGCTACCTTCTGTCATTTGTCAGTCAACCAATTTCTGATCTAGTTCACCACCTTAGGACCTATCCCAGTTTATTGATAATCCTCCTGTGAGGAACAACTGCTTCATTGTAACATGCACAGCCATGGCATTGCATTGTTGCTGTATGGGGATGTTTTCTTCATGGGATATATCAGGGGTGAGGGCATATTAACCCAATCAAGAACAAAGAGGCCATGGCATGCCACAATTTGCAGTTGGAGAACCAGGATGGTACCTAAAGATCCTACATATTTTTATCCCTGACACCCCCCCCCCCCCAGGCAGCTCTAGTGATGGTTCCATACTGTAAGGCTGTTCTGAACTAAAGCCTGAACCATGCAAACATGGCTTCTTGTTACAAGATGGAACAAGGAATTGCAACAATGTATGAACCTGCATACTAGCACCTTTCTTTTACTATGGACCTTTGGAGAAGGACCACCTGACAACTGTTACCTGATTCGTTGAAGATCACATACAGGATCTGAGACTAGCCAATCACCATGCCGTGACGAGGAAGTCAGGAGGAAGAATTATATGCTGGACACAGAGGGACTCAGGGCACACTTTTTGCAGACACTTGTTGCAGACACTTTTGAAGACTTTGTGCACAATCTTGGTCTCTCCTACTGCCTGCCTGTCTCCAGCTGAAAAGTCAGATGGTGTGCAAGGCAAGGACTAACCTCAGGAAGGAGTGAATCTCTCCCATAGACCTGAAGCTCTGTGTTATCATGCAGCTCGCCTAGACTGCCTGCAGCCTGCATTGGCCACTGCCATCCTTTGGACTTTGTGCCATTCCAGAGATGATTTCTCAGACCCAGCCACAATCATCCTTCTAGCAAAAGCTAAGGTACTGGTCTGGATTCTCCCAGGGAGGATGTGGGACTAGACAGAAGGACAGATAATTTTCTGTATGTCTGAGTGCAGAGCGAGTCAATGACATTGGTTACTAAAATGGTGATTTATTATCTTGGTAATTGTAATCATAGGGCTACATAACTTGCTACCTCAGAAAACAAATTTATTTATATCTGCATAATTTTTCTATCAGCAATAAAATCTAATTTATGTATAAACACAGTCTCACATGGTTCATTTGCCAGACAGACCTATAGAATCTTGGTAAAAGTGTGAAGTAGCAATTACCCTTGAACCTATCGAGTATTTGTTATTGTTGTTAAGTGTCGTTGAGTCGTTTTTGACTCATGGAGACCCTCTTCATAGTTGTCCTAAACTGTGTTTGGTCTTCAGTCAGGTAGCTCATTGTTGATAGAGTGACATCCATAGCTGCTGTTATTGTATCGATCCATCTCATTGCTGGCCTTCTTCTTTTGCATTGACCTTTTACCTTGCCAAGCATGATGTCTTTCTCTAACAATCTCTCTTTTCTCATGATGTGTCCAAAGTATGAAAGTAAAAGTCTTATCATTTGAGCTTCTAAAGAAAGTTTAGGTTTGATCGTATTGAATGGTTTGACCTTCATGCAGTCCATGATATATACAGTATTCATCACCAGCACTATAATTCAAAGGCATCAATTTTCTTCCTGTCTATCTTTTTCACTGTCCAATCTTCGCATCCATATGATGTTATTGAAAATACCATGACTTGAGCAAGTCAAATGTTTGTATGGAGAGAGACATCCCTGCTCTTGAGAATCTTGTCTAGGTCCTTCATAGCCATTCTATCAAGAGCAATGCATTGTCAGATTTCTTATCTGCTTGTTTCTTTATTAATAGTTGATCCAAGTAGGTTAAAATTGTCAACTATTTCAATTTTTTCTTCATCATCGATGAACTTATTGCTTTTGCCAATTGTCAGGATCTTTGTCTTCTTTATATTAAGGTACAGCAAATGTTTCAGATCATCTTTACTTTCAGCCACTAATGTGGTATCATCAGCATAGCAAAGGTTGTTGATAAGTCTTCCACCCATCTTCACACCTTGGTTGTCTTCATACAGTTCTGCTTCTCTGATGATTTGTTCTGCATATAAATTAAACGAGTAGGGGAAATGTATGCAGCTTTGTTGTACACCTTTTCTGATTTTAAACCATTCTGTTTCCCTTGTTCCATTTGAACTGTTGCTTCTTGATCAATGTAAAGGTTGTACAAGAGAACTATCAGGTATTCTGATATATCCATGCTTCTTAATGTGGCCCAGAGTCAAAAACCTTGCTGTAGTTGATAAAAAACATATAGTTATTTTTTCAAGGATCCATCTCACATCTGCGAAGATGTCTCCAATTCCTCACCCTTTCCTGAACCCTGCTTGTACTTCAGGCAGTTCTCGTTCCAGGTATGGTTGTAAGTCTCTGCTGAATAATCTTGAGTAGAATCTTGCTGGCATGTGGGAGCAGAGTGATTGTGCAATAATTTCCACAGTCAGTTGGATCACCTTTCTTTAGAACTGATATAAACACAGATCTTTTCCAGCCAGTTGGTCATGATGTTGTCTTTCAAATTTCCTGGCAGAGCCTTGTAAGTATGGTAACAGCAGCATCCGATTTCTATAATATTTCAGTGGGAATGCCATCAATGCCCAGAGCTTTGTTCTTGGATAAAGCTTTCAATGTTTCTTTGACTTCTTCTTTCATTACTAATCGTTTCTAAAGGTATAGGTTGAAACAGTTGTTAGTCCACTTAATCTTTATGGTATAATGACATTGTATATTTTTCCACCTTTTATTGATCTTCTCAGCATCAGTCAACATGGATCCTTGAGAATCTTGTACTGTAGCATTCCAATTCAAGGCTAGAATTTTTTCTTTAACTCTCATAGCTTTAGGAAAGCCAATCTTGTTCTTCCTCTAATAGTTTCTGATTCAATTTCCTTGCATGTGTTATTGTAGTACTTCTCTTTGTTTCGTCTTCCTGCACATTGGAAATCTCTGTTGAGTTCTGCGAGTGCTCTCTTTCATCTCTGGCTTTAGTTTCTCTGCATTTCTGGGCAATTTTCAGAGTTATTCGGTCATCCATTTTGGCTGTTTTTGCTTTTTCATCTTTTGTAAAGACTTCTCACTTTCTTCCAACACAATCTTTTTGATGTCATTCCATAACTCTTCTGGAGCTCTTTCATTTGTATCTAAAGCAGCAAATCAATTTTGCAAGCAATCTTTAAATTCCGGTGGTATATTCTCAAGGTCATATTTTGCTATATTCATGAATGACTTGCTTTTTTTCAACTTTAGCTTGAGTTTGCATACTAGTAGTTGGCAATCTGTACCACAGTCAGCTCCAGGTTTTATCTTTACTGATGTTATAGAGCTTTTCCATCATTGATTTCTACAGATGTAGTCAACTTGATTTTTGTACAATCCATTGGGTGAAGTCCATGTGTGCAGTCGCCACTTGTGTTGCTGGAAGAAGGTGTTTGAGATGAATAAATCATTGGTCTTGCAGAATTCTATCAGTCTTTCTCCAGCTTAATTTCTGTTGCCAAATCCACATTTTCCAACCACTTTACCTTCTTCTTTGTTGCCAACTTTTGTATTTCAGTCACCTATGACTATCAGGATATCCTGTTTGCATGTTCTGTCAATTTCAGCTTGTACCTGTTCATCAAACTCATCAACCTCATCCTTTTCTGCAGCTGTTGTTGGGGTATATACCTGAATTATAGCTGTGTTGATGGGCATTCTTCGTAGATGAATAGAAATTAAGCGTTCACTGATTGCTTTGTATTTCATTACAGTTCTTGCAAGTTTCTTCTTGATTATATATGTAACACCATTTCTTCTTTGTCTTTCATTTCCAGCATAGTAGACCATGTGATCATCAGAAGCAAAGAGCCCAATGCCAGCCCATTTCAGTTCGCTGACACCCAACTGATTGAGTTGTACATGTTCCATTTCATTCTTGACCACCTCCAACTTCCCTTGGTTCATGTTTCAGATGTTCCATGTCCCAATTTGTAAGACATCTTTGCAGCTTCTGACTCTCATTTTATGCACAGCTACATCAGCAGTCAGATGTCCCAAGGGCTTTGATCCAACCACATCATAAATGCTGGCTTTACTCTGAAAAAGTCTTCAGCTCCTTCCAAGTAACCAGTTGAATGCCTTCTGACCTGGGAGTCTCATCTTCCAGCACTATAGTGCAGTTTGTTTTGTTGTGACTATCCATTGTTTTTTTGTGGCAAGATATGGAAGTAGATTGCCAGGCCTTTCTTCCACACATGTAACTCTAGTGTTGTTGCCGTTGTCACAGAAATGTGATCTTCCACTGCCAACGATGTCACATTTTGCTGCTGCCAGATGTGTGGTTTGTCTTGGTCTGGCACCTCAGCTGCGACCTATCTTGGAAGACTCCGCCAGTAGTTAAGCTACTGATAGCTTAGCTCTCAGCATCAATGATGCACAGAAGTTCTCACAGCATGACAAGCTGCACACCAAGTGAAGGATCAAGTAGTTATATATTATTATTTGCTACTGACAATAACCCCCACAATATGCAAGGGTGCTGTAGGGCATGTACCCTTGCGATGCAGTTGCTATCACCTGTGGCCCCCTTTGGTGACTATTCCTGGGCTATGTCTGACAATGGTGTTTTGCATGTGTATGGAATTACCTACAGGGCAATTGGGTGACAGGGGGAGAAGTAGGGAATGAGGGACTGTAGCTACATGGACCAGCTCCACATCTGTATGTGCAAAGAGTGTGACCAGAGACCCAGAATTTAGCCCACCTCAGTCACTCAAAATCAAAGACAATGAGCTCCAAGTTAAAGCTGAAGTCAAGTACATCAGCATAATCCTAGACCAAGAAAATAACCAACTCAGTATACCTCATAAGGACATTGAGGAATCTGCGCTCCCCTTCTCACTCCAGATATCTTCCGTATTTTTGCCAAGCAGTAATAACCCCCATACTAGACTACACAAACATAATCTACTAATGTCTGCCTGAACACTCCCTTTACCCACTCCAAATGGCCCAAAATGCAACTGCAAGGATCATTCACGAAACACCACGACATGCTCATATAATACCCATCCTGAAGCAATTGCACTGGCTCCCCATCTTAGCTAGAATCGAATACAAAGTATCACTCAACACATTCAAAGCCCTTCATAACAGTCCAGTGACCTGTACAAAGCACTAATATCCAAACCAAGAAAATGATAGACTAAGAAAACACAACATACAAAACCTCTTACTATATCACCCAAGAAAACAAAGAGCGGATGTCCAGACCCGCTAAATGCCTGGATCACCCTGCTTGCAACAGAGCTTCCCACATGTATTGCAGGTTTGTATGGGGAGCTCTGTTCATGGGTGGAAGGAGGAGGGCTGTGGGAGGAGTGAGGGCAGGCGGTGGATGGCGACTGACCCCAGACCTATAGAGCTGATGCTGAGGTCGGCTCTGTACATCTGGGGTCGGCCGCTTAGACAGGAGACTTATTCCACCTCAGAGGTGGAACTCCTCCTGGACATTGGGGTATGCAGGAGCTGGGGGGCAGCAAAGAGGTGAGAGGTTGCAGGGGGATCTCCGCAGCCCAACCCTGGCCATGGGAGGTCGGATTGGGGGTCGGACTGTGGGGGAAAGCGGCATGTCGATTGCAGCGATGGGAAGCCATGGCACTGTGGCTCCATTCAGGGGCCTGGCTGAGTTGGCCGGCTATGTGGTTGGATGTGCTGCCGATCAGAATCAGGGCCCAGCCTGCACGTCCAGGCTGTAGACATGATTCTGATCCTAGCCACTGCGGGACACAATCAGGTCTACCTTTGTACACCCTGATTCTAATCAGCCATACAGAGGCTGGATGGCCAGTACAGAATCGGCCTATAAGTGAATAAATTTGCACTTGTCCATATTAAATTTCATCTGCCATTTGGATGCCCGGTCTCCTAATTTATCAAGGTCCTCTTGCAATTTTTTACAATCTTCTTATGTTTTAGCAACCGTGAGTAATTTGGTATCATCTGCAAATTTGATCATCTCACTCATTATTCTCATTTTCAGATCATTTATAAATATGTTAAAAAGCAGTTGGCCCTTGAGTACCCCACTATTCATCTTTCTCCATTGAGAAAATTGGCCATTTAACCCGTCTCTTTTTTCTATCTTTCAACCATTCCTAATCCACAATAGTACATTGTTTCCTGTCCAATAGCTTTTAATTTCCCCAAGAGTCTCTCATGAGGGTCTTTGTCAAAGGTTTTCTATACTATATCAACTGGTTCACCTTTATCTACCTGTTTATTCACACCTTCAAAAAATATAAGATTGGTGAGGCAAGACTTTCCTTGGCTAAATCCATGTTGGCTTTCTGCCATTAAGCCATGACTATCTACATGTTCGGTAATTTTGTTTTCATAATAGTTTCTAACATTTTGCCCAGTACTGATGTCAGGTACACTGATCTATAGTTTCCTGGATCACCCCTGGAACCCTTTTTAAAAATTGGCATTACATTGGCCATTCTCCAATCTGCAAGTACTATAGATGATTTTAATGATAGATCACAGATTACTAATAGTAGTTCTACAATCTCATATTTCAGTTCTTTCAGCACGTTGTGATGTATAACATCTGGTCCAGATGATTTGCTGCTGTTTAGTTTATCAATTAGCTGTATTACATCTTCCTGATTTATTGAGATTTGTTTTAATTCCTCAGATACCTTACCTTTAAATAACATTTCTGGCCTGAGTAAGTTTCCTGCATCTTCTTCAGTAAAGACTGAAGCAAAAAATTCATTCAGTCTCTCTACTATGGCCTTGTCCACTCTCAGTGTACCTTTTACCCCTTCATCATATAATGGTCCAATTTACTCCCTTATAGATGTTTTGCCACAAATAGACTTGAAAATGTTTTTATTATGTACTTTTGCTTCCACAGCAAGCTTCTTTTCAAAATTTCTCTTTGTCTGCCTCATTAATGCCTTGCATCCTGTTTTCATTATTTGGCACTTTTTTTCCATTTTCTGAAAGATTTTCTCTTAGCTACAACAGCCTCTCTGACCTCACCTTTAATCCATGCTGGCTGTCATTTTGTCTTCTTTGCACCTTGTTTAAAGCACGGAATACATCTGGTCTGAGTTTCCAAGATATTATTTTTAAATAATGCTTAGGCCTGATGTAAACTCTTCAGGCACGATACTGAATTGGGCAGGCTATGCACCACTATGGCTCATAGCCCTGCCTGTTGACCCTTAATCCCGGATATTCAATGCCATGGCAACGCTCTGCTGAGATCACTTGAAGGGTGATTTATCAGATAATAAGCCATAAACCATCCGGAGTTGCCGCATATGCCCCAGAGCCATTGATGCTAACCAGGTAGCAGTGTTATTGCACCATTACCCGGTTAGCCTCTGTGGGTAAGACTAGGCCTGGTTTTGCTATGCCTACTTTTACCCGCCAATTGCTAACCTGGTAGTGGTGCAATATCGCTTCTACCCAGTTAGCGATAATCTCTGCCTCCCCTCCGCCCCGCCCCAGAACAACCCCAACATGCTCCAATGCTAACCGCATAACATTGGGGCCTGTTACGGGGTTAGACGGGGGTAAGTGCAGTTAAAAGCCCTGCTTTATAGCATTGACATGGTTTAGTGGGCTATAAACGGTGTAAATGTTTTTCGAATATCGGGCCCTTAATCTTTGCAGTTGCTCCTTTTTATTTTTTTCTTAATCATTTTCCTCATTTTATTATAAATATAATAAATCACAATATAAATAAAATTGCTGCTAAGGCTTATCAGCGATTGAAACTTGTCAGGCGACTTCAACCGATCCTTAACCATTATCATTTTTGCACCGTATGTCAAGCGACCATTATCCCAATCTTATACAGAAACTCTTTATATCAGGGTCTGCCTATAAAATCTATTCACCCACTTCAATTAGTGCAGAATATCACTGCACACGTCATTATGGGTATAGCTAAGCATGAACATATTACACCCATTCTCCAACAGCTTCACTGGCTACCAATAACTGCACGGGTAAGATTTAAAACAACCTTAAACATATTCAAGATTATCAACCTATGTTCAGCAGATGTCGTCTATGGATTATTGTCTAAAGTCTCCACTATCAGGCCTAGATGATCTAGGAGTATGAACAAGCTTTGCCTACCTTCAGGTCACCATAAAACTAAGCAAACTACTTCCAACAGAGCCTTTTCATTCTCTGTGCCTGCCCTCTGGAATTCTTTTCCAGATGAATTAAGAGCTATAACTGATATTAAGGATTTCCGCAAATCCCTCAAGACTCTATTATACACAGAAATCTATGGGACATAAAGAACTCATACTCCACTGATCTATGAGATAGAGCAAATAACTATTCAATCTATTTAGACAGATTTGTATACCTATCTATGTCTATTTGTATGTCTTGCCACCCCTTCCCTTGTGTTTTATATAATTCCACAGTTGTATTGTTAACCACTTTGATTGTAGGATAAAGTGGTATACAAATCTGGTTAAATAAATAAATTATAGTCTCCTGTTTGAAAGTTGAATGCTAGTGCAGTCAATGTCCTTACTATCCTCCCTTCATTTATATAATCAAATGGGATCATGTTATGATTGCTATTGCCAAGTGACCCCAAAACAGTTACCTCTTGCACTAGATCCTGTGTTCCACTGAGGACTATGTCTAACATAGTGTCCCTGAGGGGGAATTCAAGATGGCCACGTGATCTGCCGCTGCTTCAGACACACTTACCTCATAGCTGAAAAGGAAAGTGCAACTGTGGGGAAAGCCTCCTGAACCACAGGTTGCCCCTCCACAAGTGTCCTCTACAGGTCCAATGGATTCTTTTTTGGTGCACCTGGAGAATCATCAAACTGAACCCGCATTTGTCTGGCTGCGTCTACAGCAGGGCAGGGAGGTCCGGTATATTCCTTGGGCTGTGACCTGACACCGGAGCTGTGGTACCCTCCTGCATTGCCTGCTTGATTCCTTAGCTTGGAGACTCCTGGGTGTCAGGGCCAGTGAGTGGATGTGTATCTGAACTAACTGTGGATCTGGAATAGAAGTAGGTCCTAACAGTATCAGCAGCGGGTGTGATGCAAGAACCGGAGAAACCTGTAGATAGGTTGTTTCCCTCTCTTCGGTCTTCTGATGCGGGTCGGAGCTGTTTGCACAGTGAATATGAACTGGGTGAACAGTGGACTCTTTCTCCATTTGTGCTTTGGAGTCAATTTGGAGTGTTATTTCGAAACTGGGTAAGTTGATGGTAACCCAGTCAAATAAAATACTGTCTCAAGTGCATGGCAATGTTATTTCTATTCAAAAGAATTCTGGTGCTATTGTGGAATTGGAAAAATCATTGGAAGATATCAAGACCAAGGTACATCATCAGGAAGAGCGGTCTTTGACTTTGATTAAGGATATATCTGAAATTAAACTTAAGACTGAAATGCTGGAAAACCAGGTCCGTGTGTCTAACAGGCGCTTGATAAACTTTCCTAAATCCTCTTGGTATCAGCAAGAGACATGTTTAAGCTTTATTTGGTGGAGCTATTGGGTGTTCCGGTGGAGTCCCATCCTCCCTTAGTTAAAATTTATTATACTCCTACGGGTAAGAAGGTACAAAGAGATGCTGTCCTTGGGAGAACAATAACATATGGATATTCTTAATATTTCAGCAGTATTGGAATCATCAGATATTGATATGGTGACACCGGTAATGCTTGTTATAAATCTGGCACTGCCTTCCAACCGGAAGTAGCTACTCAAATTGTACTTTAAAAAAAGGTCTATATTATTTAAAGGTTTGTTAGTTTGTATTTTTCTGGATGTATCCCGTGAGACACAAAAGAGAAGGAGGGAGTTTTTGCTTTTGAGACATGGGGTTCTCCAGCTGGGGGGGGGGGGGTCTTTTCTTTTTAAAATTTCCTTGTAAGTGTATGGTTAAGTTGCAATCAGTAGCTTATGTTTTTTATGACCCAGCCCAGTTGGTTTCTTTTATAAGCTCCCGACTACCTGCTGTCACCTAGGAGTCTGGATGTTTAACTACTTGCAGTGTATTAGGTAGGTTTTGATGATAGGCTGATATATTGCTTTTCTTTTCATGTTTATTAGATTTTGTTTCCTAGATGGATCTCTCTTTTGTTTAGGGCTAGAGGGAAATGGGTGGTGATGTATTTTATTTTGGTTCTTTGGGATGTCTGGGACTCATAGTAACATAGTAACATAGTAAGTGACGGCAGATAAAGACCAGCATGGTCCATCTAGTCTGCCCAGCAAGATGACAAGAGTAGGTGCACCTGTCGCTCTGTGCAGGCCACCCCTCCCCATGTTTTTGTTTCTGTTTAGGGGTGAACCCACCACTCCATGTAGGACACCCTTATTTGTTCAGATGCTAGATAGTTCAGAAGTTAGATGGTACTGTTTGTTTTGCTTTTATCCTGTTGCTGTAAAGGGATCCACTGTGTTTGTCCCATGCCGTTTTGAATTCCATCACCGTGTTTGCCCTCACCACTTCCATCGGGAGGGCATTCCAAGCATCCACCACCCTTTCAGTGAAGAAATATTTCCTGACATTGCCTTTCAATTTACCACCTTGCAGCTTCATGTTATGCCCTCTAGTTTTACAGCTTCCCCGTCTTTGGAAGAGGTTTGTTTGTTCATTCATCATTTCTCTTTAAGTATTTAAAGGTCTGAATCATATCTCCCCTGTCCCTCCTCTCCTCCAAAGTGTACATATTTAGGTCTTCAAGTTTCTTCTCATAAGGCTTCTGACGCAGGCTCCAAATCATTTTGGTCGCCTTTCTCTGAACAGTTTCCAGTCATTTTACATCTTTTGCAAGATATGGCCTCCAAAACTGAACACAGTATTCCAAGTGAGGCCTCACCAGTGACTTGTACAGTGGCATAAGTACCTCTTCCTTTCTGCTGGTAATCCCTCTTTGAATGCAGCCCAACATCCTCCTGGCTTTTGCCACCGCCTTGTCGCACTGTTTTGCCACCTTGAGATCATCAGAGATAATCACACCAAGGTCTTTCTCCTGAACCGTGCATACCAACCTCTCACCCCCTATTGTGTACTTTTCCCTTGGATTTCTGCTACCCAAGTGCATGACACTGCACTTTTTCACATTAAATCGTAGTTGCCAAGCATTAGACCAGTCCTCCAGCTTTTGTAGATCTTTCCTCATGTTATCCACTCCCTCTGGGGAGTCCACTCTGTTGCAAATTTTTGTGTCATCTGCAAAAAGACAGACTTTTCCATTCAGTCCTTCAGCAATATCACTCACAAATACATTGAACAGTGCCGGGCCCAGGACCGAACCCTGAGGCACCCCGCTAATCACCTTCCTCTCATCCGAGTGAGCTCCATGTACCATCACCCTCTGTTGTCTGTCAGTCAACCAATTTCTAATCCAGACTCACAGACTATTGCACTACTTATTCCATTTCTGTACAAGTGTTATTGCTTGGGTTGTATATTTGAAATTGCATAAATAAATAAAATAAAATAGCGTCCCTGAAAAATGACAAAACATATCCACAACATACAATCATCCCTCCCCCTCTACTTGGGTCTCTTTCTCCATGGATGCGGGTGGTATCAGGGCAGAGATGCAGTCCTGAGTCCAAACACTGCCTGCGTCAGGACTCACATCTATGCCCTGAGGCCCTCCAGATGGCTCAGCAATGGTAGTAAAGCCTTGCTGCACCTCATGCCTGAGAGCCTGCAGGTACAGAAGGATATCAGGGTCTCTAGGACCCAGGGCAGCCTCATGATAAAGAATCTGGGGTCCAACAGAGGGAGCCGCTGCTGAGCTACAGCCCTGGGCAGCTGTAGCACAGCAATGCTGCCAGTGAAGACACTCTCATCCCTCCCATCCCTATGTCGGTACCCTCCCTCACCTTCCACCTTCCCTCCTCCCCCTCCCTCCTCATCCTCCCATCACAGTTGCCCCCTCCCTTCCTCTGATACTCCCCCTCCATTTCCCAGTCCTCCCAGCCACCCAACCCTCACTCTTCTCCCCTCAAATTCTACCTCCCAAGCAATCCAGGGCACGTTGGCTACCTTGGCTAGGGTAGCGAGGCTTGCTTATTCGCATGCCCCAATGTAGTGTAGGCACATTAATGGTGGTGTGTGTGGCTGCAGGCATTTCTTCTTCATCCTCACCAGAGTTGTCAATTAGGAGTCTCCTGCTGCCATTGCTGGACGTGCTGCTGGGTGCTACATCCTCTGCCATCAGTGATGGACCCGCCTCTGCATCTGAAGGGCCCTTCAGCTGTTCCTCCTCTGCCTGCTTTGGGGAGCTCTCTTCCACAGCATCTGCAGTTGCAAGGTTGAAGGGCGCACGTTACATTCGTTCCTCACTCTGCCACTTGTACATCATCTCACCACAGTAGTCACTGCTGTCTGCAGCTATGTCTTCCACCCTATCTTTATCTTTATTATAAAACTTTTTATACCGCCATGACCAAAAAGGCATACAGCGGTGTACAATAAAAAACAGGCTACTGAGAGAACAGAAAAGAACGCCAATTATTCATAAAAGAGACAGCAAAGATAGAAAAGGAAGAATAGAGGAACAGAGCAATCAACTGTGGGCAGGGGGGGAAGGAACATCAAAAGCAACACAGAAGAGGTGAGTTTTGAGGGAGGCCTTAAAAGTTTTAAAAGATGACTCCAGGCGTAAAGTTGAGGGAAGAGAGTTCCAAAGGCGGGGACCGAGAAAGAAAAAAGCAGAAGAGCGTGTTGATTCGAGGTGAGCCCGAGAAGGAGGAGGGAGAAAGAGACGGTTAGCGTGAATCGACCGAAGCGTTCTAGAGGGACAGTGAAAACGCACCAGATCAGAGAGGTAAAGGGGAACACCAGTGTGGAGAGCTTTGTGAACAAAGATCAGAACTTTGTATTGAATACGGAAAGGGATAGGCAGCCAGTGTAAACGAATAAGAAGTGGAGTGATATGAGCCGTACGTGAAGAATTAGTCAGAAGACGAGCAGCAGTATGGTGAACCAATTGAAGACGACGAAGCTGAGAAAGAGGGAGGCCGGCCAGAGAAGCATTACAGTAGTCTAAACGCGAAACCACAAGAGAAAGAAGAAGTGTAGTCAGAGAAGAAAAGGAAAGAAAAGGCCGGATAGCACGGAGTTGACGCAGGGTATAGAAAGAACGTTGAACAATAGAAGAAACGTGCTCTTTGAAGGTTAAAGCTGAATCCAAAGTAACCCCAAGATAACGCATAGAAGAGACAAGAGGAATAGGCCCAGCAGACAGAGAAGGAGCAAGAGTGGGAAGAGGAGCACCAGCAGTGAAACAGATGGCTGAAGTTTTGGACAAATTAACGTGTAAGAAATTGTCAGAAAACCAAGAGGAAACAGTGGCAAGACAGGCATTGAGGGGACCGATATCAGGGGAAAGAGGGCAAGTGTGATAGAGGAGAAGGATATCATCTGCATAATAGTACGCAGAGATACCGTGCTGTTGGATAAGTAAAGCAAGAGGGGCCAGAAAAATATTAAATAGTAAAGGGGCTAATACAGAACCCTGTGGAACACCACACGACAAGGGTGAAGGAGAAGATGAAGTAGTGCCAGAGAGAACTGAGAAAGATCGATTAAAAAGAAAAGAGTGAAACCAGCGGAGAACCGAACCAGAAAGACCTATAGAACGAAGCCTTAGGAGAAGAGTGCAGTGATCAACAATGTCAAAAGCAGCAGAAAGATCAAGTGAAACAGCCAAAGAAATAGAACCACGATCATGAGCAACGTGCAACTCGTTAAGAAAAGAAATGAGAATAGCTTCGGTACTGTGCCCAGGACGAAAACCAGATTGACGGGGGTGAAGAACGGCTGTCAGACGGCTGCCTGGGTGAGAATCTTCACAGTCTTGGCAAGTGCATATATCTATATGATTTGCAAGGGATTGTGGGCAATGCAGTTCATTCACACCAGACACAGCTGCTGACAATAATTTAGTTGTGCTCAAGTGTAAAGCCAATAAGATATTTATTTATGGGGTTATTTCTCCCAACACAGATATGCTTGGTAACACATAAATCAGGTTACTTGCTTTCAGTGTTAAACTTGAAAAAACAAAATGAGGAAAACAACATTTGAACTTGTCAGGCAATCAAAGCAAAAGAAATAAGACCTGGTTGATAACAAACTGGTCTTTTCTGTAGGCTTAGCTAATATTTTCTTAGCATGTATCAAACAACAAACCAAAAGCCACAAAGAAGGAAAAAAAACTGTTCTTCTCAGGTTAACTTCTTGTATCTTCCCACATAGATTCAGAAGTGATTCTCTCCTAGCTCATAAGCAATTAGGTAAGGCTCAATTGCTAGCAGTTATCCAGCTGAAACCCCTTAGCTGGCTTGCTTTCTACTGCGTGGCTAAAAATCCTACTCAGGATTTTTTCTGAGTAGATTAAAGAACAAGTTTGTATTTCTTTGTGATGGTTGCTGTACTTTATAACAGAAAATCACCAAAGGAGTTTAGACAGAGAGCAGTCCATGTAAACAGATTCTTCATCTGCTATCATTCCCTCTTCTTCAACAAGCATGGGTTCAATATCATGGATTGGCACCGATGAATCTCCCAATGTAGCACTTTCAGGAGAATACTTGTTTCCCTGCTGTCTTTCAAGGTTATAGCTAGGGCATAGATCAGTGTTCATACCTGAGCTTCCATTGCTGTTAGAGTTCCTCTCTATATAGCCTGGCCAGTATGTAGTCCAGTTCTTATGTCCAGCCTTCCAATCCAGATCCCTGGACACTGGATCTCTCTTCACATACCTTCTGGCACGGGTCTTAGGGTCCCTTCCACGTGCAGCCGTCTCCCTCACAGGTACCGTCTGGTGATTCCTAGCTCTGCAGCACCATTCCTCTGGCTTTCCCCAGTCCAATGGTGTATGCTGGCCCTTGGAATGCCTCCCAGTATACGTACTGCTCTGGACTCTTCTAGACCTCTCAAAGGCTTTTCTCCTCTTTCTTCCAAAGGGTTTCTTTCCCTCTCTGTCTGTCCGGTTTGGCTTCTGCTTCTGATGATCCTCCTGATGATGAAGATGATCAAGCTCAAGCTCATTCTCTGTAGAATAAACTCTACCTTTATTCTGCCTAGATGAGTGCTCCCCACTAATACAGCGCAGCTGTGCTGAATCAGGCCCTGCCCTTTGAGATGAGTGCTTAGGGATTACCTCATAGCCCTCCTGATTGAACACACGTTTCCCCACTTCAGCTCCTCTAATGGCTGCTGGAAACCTGGTGCATTCTGGGACTGGTAGTCTTTTATGGGAAAATTCTGTTTTCTTATTTCTACCAGAACTGACAGGTTGCTTGTTCAGAGTCACTTCACCTTTTCTATAGCTCCTTCCTGAGCTATGATAAGCTTCCTTATCACATACCCCCCTGCTTAAGTTATTACGGACTGGTTTAACTGGTGAAACTTCTTTCCTACAGTCCGTAATACCTACGAGAGTGTTATCTTTTTGAAGCTCACTTACTTCCTGACTGGCTTCAGGGTCATTATTATTTACAGGCCTCTCCTTCCAAGACTTAAGTACATTAATATGGTAGGTCTGCCTACACCCTCTTGCATTTTCTACCATATAAGACACTGGGCTCACCTGTTTAACAACCTTCCATGGCCCTTTCCACTGTACTTCAAATTTTGGGGCTGTACCTGCTACTTGAACCAAAACCTTTTCACCAATGCTTAATTGGCGGCTTTTGGCCTTCCTATCATACCACCCTTTTTGGCGAACTTGACTGTCCTGCAGGTTCCTCTCAGCAACCTGCGAGGTCCTTTTCAAATGTGCTCTCAGGTCACGTAGAAACTGTGGCACCTCCTGACTTCCTGGTTCAGGATCAATCCATTGTTCCCTCAAAATATCTAATAAACCCCGTGGAGCCCTACCATACATCAATTCATATGGAGTTACACCTAGGGACACCTGAATTCTTTCCCTGCAGGCATATAAGGCAAAGGGCAATAACATATCCCATTCTTTTACCTCTCCTGCTAACCCCCTTCTCAACATTTGTTTGAGAGTTTGGTTGAATCTCTCCACCAAACCGTTTGATTGTGGATGGTAGGCTGAGGTTTTCACATGATGAATGCCAAAGGCATCCCAGACCTGGGCCAAATATTTGGATACAAAATTGGACCCTCGGTCAGTCAACACCTCTCTTGGGAATCCCACTTCACAAAACAATTTTACTAGCTCTAAAGCTATTGTTTTTGCAGAAACATTCCTCAATGGTATGGCCCAGGGAAACCTTGTTGCCTGATCTACCATAACTAGGATGTATTGGAAAACTCGGGGCGTTTTGACTAATGGGCCTACAATATCCATGGCAATGCGACCAATTGGGTCTGTGATAATTGGCATGGGAATCAATGGCACCACCGGTGGGTGAGCCGCTGTAACTCGCTGACACGCTGGACATGCAGCACAAAACTGGGCAGTTTCTTTGAAAATACCTGGCCAGTAAAAATGCATAAGTATTTGATCCAGCGTTCCTTGCATCCCTTTATGACCTCCAACTGGATGATCATGTGCTAATCTAAGTACTAGCCCTTTGAAAGTTGTGGGTACCACCAATTGTTTACGTATGGTCCCATTCCTGGGATCCTGACTCTCTCTATATAATATGTCATTATCTAGTCTGAATCTGGGCAACTCCTCCATGACCTCCTGAGCATATTTAAAAGCTCGGGTGAGAGCTTGATCAGCTCGCTGCTCTTGTGGAAAGTTAGGAAACTTTGCCACTAACTCAGCTGGCACCCAGGGTAAACTTTGACCAGCTAAGATCTCAGCCCTACCCTGTGCTCTGCAAAGTCTCTCACACCGCTTTTGTGCTTTCAACTTTCTTACTTTACCAGATGATGGGGTTATTAAATCATCATGAGAGGGTAAGTCTCCTAATAACTCTGCCTGCTCCCCCTCCTCCTTCTGCTGGCTCTCTACCTTAGCCTGCGAGCGGGTGGATACAAGGCCCCTCTTATTACCCATAGTTTGGCCTTCTGGAAGCTTAACCATCTTTTTAGCTAGGGACTGAGGACTTCCAAAGAAAGGCCCGGGAGCTATTTCTATTAATCCTTCTCCCTCCTTCTTTCCTAGCCCTTTCACTAGACCCTGCTTAAATCTTGGCCAGTCCTTTCCTAGAACCAAATCAAAGGGTAGCCTAGGCACCACTGCTAACAGGACTTCCTCTTGTTCCCCCAGGCACTTAACCCTTAGCCTATAGGTGGGATATGATGTTGCAGCACCATGAATGCATCTGATGTGAACTTGGCTTTCAGGGGTTCTAGGCACAAATCCTTCTTGGGCCTCTATCCTCTTCCAAAGCCTTTTTGACATCATACTCTGGTCTGCCCCAGAGTCTAACAAAGCATTTATGGTAATTCCTTGCACATCAACCATCAAAAGAAATCCTTCTTTGGGCTGTTTTAAATCCACACCCATTAAGCTAGTGTGTGTCTGGCATCCCTTTTCTAAATGTCCCCATTTTCCACATTTGAAACATTTCTTTCTATTCCACTGTGTCATCTGGTTTGATACAGTACATTCATTTTCAGAAACATTTTTAATTATTTTCTTTTCTGATACAGCACATCTTGCCTCAGCACCAATCTTCAGAGGGCCACCCATTCTATGGCAAGCCTGCGTGGCTTCCAAGAATCTCTCTGCTAGCATGGTTGCCTCTCCAAGATTTTGGCAATTTTGCTGTATAAGGAAAGTGTGCAAATCTTTAGGGACCGCAGACATAAATTGTTCAAGCATTATAATGTCTAATAACATTTCTACCGTCTTTTGCTCAGGCTCCAACCATTTTACAGCTAAACCTCTGATTCTCTGACTCAGAGCCCTGGGTGTTTCACCCACTCTCAATGTAGTAGCTCTAAACATTCGCCTATACTCTGAAATAGACAACCCTAGGCGATCTCTAATAGCAGCCTTTACATCCTTATAATTCAAAGCCTGGGCTGCTGGCATTGCTCTATAAGCTGCAAGCGCCTCTCCAGTTAATGAGGCTGCCAGCCTTATTGCCCACTGGGTCTCTGGCCATGCTAATGCTTGTGCCACTCTTTCAAAAGACTCTAGAAAATCATCAACATTATCATCTGGAGTTAGCTTCCCAAAACTAAATGCCCCAATCCCCTGATTGAGTCCCACACTGTCCACATGTGGTGTACCAGTATTTACTGCTGGTCTTGCATCTGTTCCACTTTGGTTCTGCAGCTTAACTAGGGCTTGCACCAGATCAAGCACTGGCTTTTGCTGGTCCATTAAGGCTTTCGTAGCAGTGTCCTGAGCCTGCTGTGCTAGCTCCTGTAGCCTGCTAAACTGGGCTGCCATCCAATCAGCTAGTTCCCTTGGATCCATCTTGATCCCTGCAAGAAACAAAGGAAAAAAAAACAAAGTGCACCACCTTCCAAACAGGTGTGTTTTTTTCTACTTTTTTTTTTCAATTACCCCTGTGCCTTACTCCCATCCACCACTAAACATGCCCAGGTACTTGTTACCTTATGCCAGTGATGAATCCAGCTCTGCACAGGGTCTTTTCCTCCTGGGACAGCTTCCTGGAACATCCACTTCTCCTCCAAAGTGCAGTTGAGGGAAAATCTTTTTTTCCAGCTTTAAACTTGAACTTTAGTTGTAATCCTCAGCAAGTAAATCCCTTTGTGCAAAAGCAATCCGAAAAACTACGCCATTTGTCAGACGGCTGCCTGGGTGAGAATCTTCACAGTCTTGGCAAGTGCATATATCTATATGATTTGCAAGGGATTGTGGGCAATGCAGTTCATTCACACCAGACACAGCTGCTGAAAATAATTTAGTTGTGCTCAAGTGTAAAGCCAATAAGATATTTATTTATGGGGTTATTTCTCCCAACACAGATATGCTTGGTAGCACATAAATCAGGATACTTGCTTTCAGTGTTAAACTTGAAAAAACAAAATGAGGAAAACAACATTTGAACTTGTCAGGCAATCAAAGCAAAAGGAATAAGACCTGGTTGATAACAAACTAGTCTTTTCTGTAGGCTTAGCTAATATTTTCTTAGCATGTATCAAACAACAAACCAAAAGCCACAAAGAAGGAAAAAAACTGTTCTTCTCAGGTTAACTTCTTGTATCTTCCCACATAGATTCAGAAGTGATTCTCTCCTAGCTCACAAGCAATTAGGTAAGGCTCAATTGCTAGCAGTTATCCAGCTGAAACCCCTTAGCTGGCTTGCTTTCTACTGCGTGGCTAAAAATCCTACTCAGGATTTTTTTCTGAGTAGATTAAAGAACAAGTTTGTATTTCTTTGTGATGGTTGCTGTACTTTATAACAGAAAATCACCAAAGGAGTTTAGACAGAGAGCATTCCATGTAAACAGATTCTTCATCTGCTATCATTCCCTCTTCTTCAACAAGCATGGGTTCAATATCATGGATTGGCACAGATGAATCTCCCAATGTAGCACTTTCAGGAGAATACTTGTTTCCCTGCTGTCTTTCAAGGTTATAGCTAGGGCATAGATCAGTGTTCATACCTGAGCTTCCATTGCTGTTAGAGTTCCTCTCTATATAGCCTGGCCAGTATGTAGTCCAGTTCTTATGTCCAGCCTTCCAATCCAGATCCCTGGACACTGGATCTCTCTTCACATACCTTCTGGCACGGGTCTTAGGGTCCCTTCCACGTGCAGCCGTCTCCCTCACAGGTACCGTCTGGTGATTCCTAGCTCTGCAGCACCATTCCTCTGGCTTTCCCCAGTCCAATGGTGTATGCTGGCCCTTGGAATGCCTCCCAGTATACGTACTGCTCTGGACTCTTCTAGACCTCTCAAAGGCTTTTCTCCTCTTTCTTCCAAAGGGTTTCTTTCCCTCTCTGTCCGTCCGGTTTGGCTTCTGCTTCTGATGATCCTCCTGATGATGAAGATGATCAATCTCAAGCTCATTCTCTGTAGAATAAACTCTACCTTTATTCTGCCTAGATGAGTGCTCCCCCCTAATACAGCGCAGCTGTGCTGAATCAGGCCCTGCCCTTTGAGATGAGTGCTTAGGGATTACCTCATAGCCCTCCTGATTGAACACACGTTTCCCCACTTCAGCTCCTCTAATGGCTGCTGGAAACCTGGTGCATTCTGGGACTGGTAGTCTTTTATGGGAAAATTCTGTTTTCTTATTTCTACCAGAACTGACAGGTTGCTTGTTCAGAGTCACTTCACATTTTCTATAGCTCTTTCCTGAGCTATGATAAGCTTCCTTATCACAACACTCATGACCTTACTTTGCCATTCAGTGAGCTCAGTTGCTCCAGAAGCCACAGTCTCTTCCTCTGGGTGACATTTCAGAGCCTTGGTGTCGCACCTTATCCTGTAGCACATACAGATGGATGTGATATAGTTAGTGCTTCCCTACCCTTTCTAATGTAGATGCCATGTGGTTCTCCAACACACTGGCCCCATGCATTTGTTTCCACTTATGGCTTTCTACAACTTAGATGGCCCAGTGCTTCATCCTCATTTGTCCTCCAACCTGTTGTCATGCCATCGCGAATTATAGCCCTCCGACCTTACCACTTTGGCAACCTGTTCTCTGGAGGGATATGCTGTGCCTTCCATCATGTTACTCCTGGCTATCGCTACATGTCTTGTACATGCATTGCTGTCCAGTCTGCTCTATGTTCTGCATGAGCACACCACTGTTTACTTTCTAACTCCTTGTGTTTTGGCCAGGGATGGCCCAAGGGTGATGCGGGGCTATTTAGCGAGACCCATTATGGGGCCTCATTTGCATATTCACTGGACCTTATTTGCATAAATTAAATTAATTTTATTTTAAAATGTATATGTTGCCCATCTAAAATTGTATGCGGCTTTCAAAGGAGCCTCTTTTTTTCTCCTAGCAATGACTTAGGGGCATCTTTACTAAATATTAATATGCGTTAAGTGCCATTGTGCCAATCAAAAGAAATGGGTGTTCCTGCACCTAACACACATTAACATTTGTGAATGTGCTAAAACTTTTAGTAAACACACCTATTAATGAATGTTCAAATGCATGGACAATGAGGATAAAGAAAGACTACCAGATTTCTACATTACTATAATCCAGTGCCAACAGCCAGGCACATTAGGACATACCATAAACCCTGCCCATTCAGAACCCATAGGAAACTCACCGTATCATAACAGCACTACCAGGACTCACAAAGCACCAAATTCCACCTATAAAAAGGCAACATTGAAAATATTAAACGAGTACATCTTTGAGAATACCAATACATCTACTGGGGAAAGAGAACAAGTGGGACTGTCACATAGCAACTACATGAACAGAATACCGCAGCTCAGTTACACATACAAAACATCGACTATCTCCAAACATAGAACAAGGGATCACAATTTAGAAATATGAAGACAATAATTAAACTGGGAACCTCAAAGGCCAAACTTGGAATGTACAAAAACACTGGAAAAATAAAACTATAAATTAATTTCCTGTTTTACTAAACAATATGCAATGACATTAACGATGCACATTTCCCAGAGATGGCATATTCCAGTTAATAAATTCAAAATAAAAAAAGTATGTTTCTACCTTTTGCTGTTTAGGCATTTTATTTTTCAGTCGCTATTGCTCAAGTAGCTTTCTTCTGTTTTCTTCATGTCTTCTGCTAACTCTCCATTATCTACTGTCAATTTGTCCTTTCTTCTCCTAGTTTTTTTTCCATTCTCTCTCTACATCTGCTCTAACATACTGATCTTTCCCCTTTTGCTCTTTCCTCCATTTATTTATTCCTTTTTCATCCACTCAAATTTCACCCCTTCATCCTCAATCCCCACTTACTCTCTCAATACCTGGCCAATCGTAAATTTTTCTTCCATCCCACACAAAATATTATTTTCCCCTCACCAACCTCACTCCCCCAGCTTCTCTTTTTCTCTTGCCAGCTCCATCCTGTTCTAGTCCTCCCCCAACATCAGCTCCCTTCCAATTCCTGCCCCCCCCCCAGCATCCACTCCCTTGCAGTCCCATTCCCCCATACCCCCGCATCAGCCCATTTGCAGTCCTATCCCGCAGTCTTCTTCCAGGGCCAGCAGCTCTCTCCTCCCCTGCCCTTCCATCAGCCCATTTCTAGCCCTAGCCACCAGTTTTCTTCCAGGGTCAGCAGCACTCTCCTACTCCCCATTAGCCCATTTCTAATCCTAGCCTATTTCCAGTCCTAGCCCCCATAAGCCCATTGCCAGTCCTAACCCCCCACAATGGGGGAATTTCCTGTCATCGGGTGAGACAGGAAATGCCCACATTTAACCTCTCAGCACTCGGTGAGCTGGTGCGCTGGGTTTCAGGCCTCCCCGGCTCCCTCTGAAGCCAGTCAGTCAGGTGTCGTGCCTCCCAAGGTGCGGGGCCATGTGCGGACAACATTCTTGCACAATGGATGGGCCAGCCCTAGTCTTGGCCCTGGTCTTGCCCCCCTCATGTCCTCAAAGTTACGCCCACTGTGACCAGCTTTAGGTTTCTCAGGAATGGTGTTTCCATTCCTTGCTGGTCACCTGCACCTTCTCAATCCTCCCCCCCCCCCTTCACCATCTCTGGCCCTGCTTCCTTATGCCTACCACCTCTTCATCTGCCACTATATTTCACTGAATGCCTTTGACCTTTTGCACCCGATGATGCCCATGCCCCCGTGCCTTCTGTTGCACTTACTGATAGAGGGTCTGGCGGATCATTAACCAGATGGTATGGACCTCATGCCGACTGGCTTGTCACTCACATAGTGGAAAAAGCTGCTCCTCATTGGCAAAGACGGGGCAGTGGGAGAGGAAGACAGCAGCCACCAGGCTCCATAAAAGCGGCGACCCTCGCCTCCGGAGGGAGCCGCTACCGCCGCAGGGTCTCTCCACCCCCCTCGGTGCTCCTGCCCAATCGGGGCAGTGGGAGAGGAAGACAGCAGCCACCGGGCTCCATAAAAGCGGTGTCCCTCACGGGCACGCCCGTGCCTGAGGGCCTCGCCAGAGGGCCCTTTGGCGTGGCCCTTAGGCGCGGCACAGAGGGGCGAAAAGAAGCAACAAACAGACCCAACGCAAAAGAAGCCACACTACAGTCAGCAACGGAACTACCTCAACCACCGAACCAAAGAACAATGACAACAAACATCGCAGAGAACAAGGCCTCACCCACCAAGAACCCAGGTGCTCCCACACACCATGCCACCCTTCCTAACCCCCATCTATCTCCTAACCCCCCTCCTGACCCTCTACCCCCACTCAGCCATATCCAATAACCCCCTCCACCCAAGCACCACAACAGCTCAACCCACAAGCATCTACAACCACACACTCAACCATACCCACACCCACTCACTCACACAAAACACGCCGGCCTGTACCACCGACCCCACAAACCACCACCACCTTTCCATCTCACTCATAAACGCTCGCTCAGTCAAGAACAAATATCACATGCTCCAAGACCTGATCACAACTGAGAAGATTGACATCCTCTGTGTAACAGAAACCTGGCTA
Organism: Ichthyophis bannanicus; assembly: GCA_033557465.1. Classification (NCBI taxonomy): domain Eukaryota; kingdom Metazoa; phylum Chordata; class Amphibia; order Gymnophiona; family Ichthyophiidae; genus Ichthyophis; species Ichthyophis bannanicus. Next base: position 953,814,048 of record CM066032.1, read on the forward strand.
ACAGACCACGACACAGTAATAATGAACCAGCTAACACCAAAGGGATACAGCCTTCAACACTGCTCCCGGACACATGCAAAAGGCGGAGGCGTAGCCATCATTGCCAAAGACAACCTCCACCTGTGGACCCACACCTCGGAAACCTCCAACGAAGCGGACATCCTTACCCTTACCAACAAACACCTCTCGATATGCCTCATCTACCGTGCACCCACCACAACCACCGACCTACCACAGATACTACACCTCATCTCCGAAAGCACCAGCCCTTCGAAGGAACAAATTATCCTAGGAGACTTCAACCTCCCATCACTCCAGCAAAAGCAAGCAGAAACCTTCCTCAACGCCATGACAGCAATGGACCTGACACAGATCATACAAGAACCAACACATGAAAAAGGAAACACACTTGACCTCATATTTCTAAACTCCCAAACCGCCTCCTCATACAGAAGACCAACAATCTCACCAATACCGTGGTCAGACCACTACATCATCAACATATCCCACACCTATCAACTCAAAAATAACAGAGAAGACGAACATCACACAAGGAGATTCAAAGCATTTCACAAAGAAGACTTCCTATCGCAAATCCTGCCTAACCTACACACAAACTACAACAACCATGATGACCTGCTCCACAACTGGAATACCACAATCTCCGCAGCCGCCACCACAACTAGAAACAAGACTAATGCCAGACCCATATCCTCAAAAGCCCGATGGTTCACCCCTACCCTCCGAAAACTGAAAACTAAACTTAGAAGAACCGAAAGGAAATGGAGAAAAACCAAAAGCGACAAAGACAAAGCAAAATACCTCCACAAACTCAATGTGTACCACTCAGAAACGGACAATGCCAAAAGAACCTACCACACCAAAATCATCACAACAGCCATAAACAAACCCCGAGAACTCTTCCAAATCGTCAAAAAAATGACAAGGGCACCCAGTAATTCTGACCAGCTGCCAGATATCCCCCCGGATCTTCTAGCCAGACAATACAAACAGCTTCAGCAACCACAAACCTTACATCACCATGCTGAAACAACCAACACAAATCCATACTCCACCCCGAACAGCGACTGGAGTACATTTGACAAAACCTCGAAAGAAGAAATATCTTCCACCATCTTCTGCTTGAACACCACCACCTCCCCATTGGACCCCTGTCCTGCCGACTGGATAAAGAAAACTAAAGAAGACCTGAGCACACCATTAACCCATATCGTAAACGAATCCTTTACCCAAGGACACATGCCTGACGCCCTTAAGACCACAGTCATTCGACCAACCCTAAAAAAACACAACCTAGATCCCCTAGACCCTGCCTCTTACAAACCAGTAGCGAGCCTCCCACTCACTGCAAAGATAATCGAGAAGATAGTCCAACGTCAGCTTCAAGAACACTTGGACGTCAACAATATACTGGACCCGCAGCAACACGGATTCCGACCATTACATGGGGTCGAGACACTCATGACCACACTGATGAACACCCTCATCATTGGAACCCAAGAGAAACACTCTGGATTCATCCTAATTTTCCTGGACATATCAGCAGCCTTTGACACCATCTCCCATAATATCCTTCTCCACAGGCTCCAAGCAATTGGGATCAAAGATACTGTACTCCGATGGTTCAGGTCCTATCTAACCAACCGACAGCAACTGATCCGCACCAAAACCTCAACCTCACCCCCATTCCAGCAACATCAAGGAGTACCTCAAGGATCCACATTATCAGCCATGCTTTTCAACATTTACCTCCGTCCACTCTGTTCAGTCATACGCGCACACAACATCAACTTCCACATATACGCTGACGACATAATGCTCTACGCCCCAATTACAACCACAGACCCAAAAAACGACCAGCTATCAGCCTGCTTCATCGACGTATCCAACTGGCTACAAGAGAACAACTTATCCATTAACATAAAGAAGACCGAAGCGCTTATAGTGACAAAAGACCCAGACTTCAAACCACCCACTCACCTCACCATGGGAACCACGCAAATTCAAATACAACCACACATAAGATATCTCGGAATTATCATTGACCAAGCCCTAACCCTTAAACAGCAAATCAACAAGACTACCGGAACTGTATTCCACAAGGCAAAAACGGTACAACGTCTCCGACCTCTCCTCGAACCACAGGACTTCAGGACAGTAATGCAGGCTCTGACACTCCCTCATCTGGACTATTGCAACATAATTTACCATGGCCTACCTGCCACACAAACCAATCCCCTCCGAACTGCCTTAAACACCACGGCGAGAATAATCCACAACGCAAAGAAATGGGACCACATCACCCCAATACTAAGAGACCTTCATATTCTCCCCATCGAAGCAAGAATCAAGTACAAAGCTCTTCTACTCACCCACAAAACCATCCACCAAACACAAGGCACCCCACTCCACACCCTTCTACCTCACCCAACCCACAACAGAACAACCAGGCAATCCTCCAACAGCTCCATTGCCATCCCCCACAAAAGAACCAAAGCTACACAACGGACTTGCAACAGAGCCTTTGAACTCTATGCCCCATCCCTCTGGAACTCTCTACCAAACCACATCAAGAACAACGGTGATCTCCCTTCATTCAAAAAGCAGCTAAAAACCATCCTATTCCAAGAACATCTCTGAACAGGAACCCGACTCTCTTCAAGATCCTCAGACCATAAACTGTCTATCTTGTCGGTCTCTATGTCCATCCAAAATCATTAATGTAGACCCTAGTGATGGCCCCCCCCACACACACTTTTTGATTCCCCCCCCTGTTATATGTTCCACCGCTTTGACCCGGTGAAAAGCGGGATATAAATACAGATAAATAAATAAATAAAGACCAGGAAGCAGAGACTCTTGCTCTCTGCTCATAGAAATTGGGCAGCCTGTTTGCCATCATCCCAACTTTTCACTGAGTCCTTGTGCTTGACCCCTAAGTGCCCATACATGCTGCATATCATCACTGGCTCCTGGATGTCGAGTGGCCCTTGCTTTTGAATGGTACCCTGGATGTCTCTATTGCTGTATTCCACAGGAGATTCAGATATGGCTCCCTTGTTCAGCTTGTGTGGCCATGTTCCTGTATGTCCTGCATGGTATTTTGCTTGTGCACTGAACATCCCCAGGTCCAGTTCCAAAACTATCTGGATTTGCTGCATGTCCCCATTTGGATGTTTATCACACACCCAGTATGTTCAATATAAAATTCCCCTTCACAGGTATACTCCTAAATGATGGCAATTAATTACAAAGGCCACTGTTTTATTTAATAAGAATTAAGGTGGGGGGGGGGAGGAGGGATAAGGATAAGCTATGGGGGATTAAGGAGGATAACTCTCTTAATCCTACCTGTAAAGGGACTGGTCAAATGAACAGTTTCTAAAAACCTAATATGTTCCAAGCAGTAGTTATAAATCTCAAAATGGATAATTTTTGTTATACGCATGTGTTCCCTCTCTGAAATGGGGAATCCACCTAAGCCATGCCCTAATCATATCCGACATGCCCACTTGCAATTTCTACATATTATGGACATCCATTTGTAAATTTTGATCTTTCTACAATCGCCATTTACACGTGGATGCTATTTCCATGTATAAATGTCAGATTTTCCATGTGGAAATTGAGAATAAGTCTTCTAAAATAATTCCCTAGTCCAATACATATGGAAGTTTACTAAATTTCTGAAAAAAATAAACTACAAATCATCTCATTAATTCCTGATCAAGTGATAACCGGCACACGAAGATCTACTACTACTCCTACTACTCTACTGAGCATTTGTCTAGCGCTACAAGACGTACACAGCACTGCACAGACATGTAGGAGACAGTCCCTGCTCATTAGAGCTTACAATCTAGTCAAGACAGACAGCACAGAAGGTGTAGACAGGGAGAAAACAATTGTGAATGATAAAGAACAAGGAGATCAGGTGAGTCAAGATCCAAAAGCAGCAGCGACGAGGTGAGTTTTCAGCCTGGATTTGATAAGATCCCGCTCAATAATACCCCTTCAGATATAATAACTTTTTGTACTGTCTTCAGTTGCTCCATTTGAAATTCAAGTGAAAATGCAGTGCTCTAAAGACTAGAATATGATATTATTTAGTATTATTTAAGCTTCTTAGTGCTTTCTGATGTGGTGATAGTCACGTGATATTGATCAACAAATCCCAGTATGGGCATTTTCTCATACTGGCATCCACTGACCTAATTTTCTTTTTGTACTACGGCAGGGAAGCTTTTGGGATACAGATCCGTTGATCCCTGCTGGGCTCACTAAGGTTAATTGAAAGTGCTATTGTATGTCCTTTCCATTCCATTGCTTCCAGGAATGCACTGGATGCCACTGTGCATGTATCTGTGACATCCAAACCTGAGTGATCCTGAAAGCTCAAACACAACATTTTTGGTCTTTCTTATTCTGGCTCAATAACAGGTATTGCAACTTAAATTTTTTTTTGGGAAAAATAGGGATTTACTGAGGTAAAATGGCCTGACGGGAAACCGACATTTTCAAAAATGGCTAAAAATAAACATGGGTTACATAAGCATACCTGTGGTTATGATTAGGCTGTGGAAGAAGTGGCATATGTACATTTCATTTTCAAATACATATTCAAAATGTTGCATTATTTAGGCCTGTCTTCCTCCCACCACCAGCTATGTACACAAATAGAAGATACAAAGCAGGTAGTTTCTCTCTGAAAATGTATGTACAGTGTATGTGGCATGGTGCAGATAGCCTTTGCTGTGCATAGATGTGGTGGGCTGGAATAGCTATGCCTACCACATCTATACAGATGAAGGCTGCCCACACTAGCCTGTAACATTTCTTAATCAGCACAATGAGAAAAATATCACCTCTAGAATGCTATTCTCTCAAAGTTCAAAAGCACCTAGACTGCAGATAGCATATAAGAATGCGGAAAGATGATTCTGCCATGCCATGAGAATAACCTTGCTGCTTTGGTACCTATTTCATTTGGAGGCTTTGAATGTCTTAGTTGAAATCACTGACAGAAAAGTTTCACAGAAGATAATTATCAAAACAACAGATTTTTGCTCCCTGGACACTTAAATAATTGCTTAAAACATTGATAGTAGAATAGTACATCCCTGCCAACTACTTTTCAAAATCAGGATGCACATAGTTGACAAACCACTTACCATAGAAATAATATGAATATTAAGTTAATCAAAATGCTTTCATTGGAAAGTATTAAAAGAAGAAAAACCACCAGCTTTTAACAAGCAATTCATGTCATTTTTTTCTCTTGTATGCTCTTGCTCTGTTTCATTTGTCTAGCAGTAATCTACATTTCAAATGATTACATGGAAAGCTGAAGTGGTAGTGACAAGGATAAACGAAGCTTGTTAAACTAATAGCTGCACTAATGCCCAAATATGTGAACTTCCAGAGTCAGGCAGCATCCGAGGATGGTGGAACTGTCAGCCTTGCTCCCTCCGGACTCCTCCGCCGGCGGCTGCCACATGATGAATGGCCCTGTCGAGTAAATTCATCCGGGGCCCAATTAAACAGGCAGAAATGAACTAGAGCCGTCAACAAGGGAGAGAGAGAGCGAGCAAGAGAGAGAGAGAGAGAAAGAGAGAGAAGGGAAAAAATTCACACAAAGTCAAGGAAGCTCCAAGGCAGTGAAGTCATTCTGTCAGAAAATGGCCATTTAATGCTTTGCCGAGCTCACGACAGATATGTCATCTGAGGAAGCTTTAGCACAGTCCCAGGGCATTTCATTTATTAATTATCAGCTTCAAGTAGGGGACTGGAGATAGCCTCTTTTCCTTTCTTTTTTTTTACTTTTCTCCTTCACAGGCACTGTCAAATTCCAGCCCCCACTTGTCATAAACTACTTAGGGAAGCTGTGGAGGAGCAAGAAAGTCTTTCATACTATGAAAAAAACATTGTGAAAATCTCTAAAGTTTCTGTTTTCTTTTGCTTTACTTAAGAAGCCAATTTATTTTTAATATTGTCTGCATATCTATAAAGTCTGTGGGTACATTTCACCCATGGATTTTGTACTGACTTTACTTTGAAAATGCTTAAGAAAAAAGTACCCGCAAGCATTTTCACTTCCTTTTTGTATGCATTTTTTAAATTAAAAATCTCATACATACTTTTGAAAATACAGAAATAAACTGGTTATATTGTCCTTGCTTCAACTTTTCCCCCACGTATACCTCCAAATATAGGTGCGAAGCTTGATTTTGTATAGGGTATCTAGGGAGAAAATGGAATGTCCAGGTTATAACAGGCATAGCTTCCCAAATATTTTACAAAAGGCTTGCTGAATGTAGAGATTTTTATAAAATACGTGAAAGGATGTGTGGAAATACACATGCAGCTTACAACATGTACAGTGGGAACAACCATTTTATCAATGAACACATTAAAAAGCTGAACATAGTAACATAGCATATGATGGCAGATAAAGACCAGCATGGTCCATCTAGTCTGCCCAGCAAGGTGGCAAGAGTAGGTGCACCTGTCGTTCTGTGCAGGTTCTTTTCCCCGTGCCTTTGTTTAGGGCTGTATCCAACACTCTGTGCAGGTCACCCCTATTTGTGAGATATAAGCGATAGTTAAGTTTATTTTGATTTTATACTGCGCTATAAAGGAATCAACTGTGTTTGTCCCATGCCATTTTGAATTCTGTCACTGTATTTGCGCCCACCACTTCCATCGGCAGGGCATTGCAAGCATCCACCATCCTCTCAGTAAAAATGTATTTCCTGATGTTGCCTCTCAGTTTACCCCTTTGCTGTTTCATGTCATGCCCTCTAGCATTACAGTTTCCCCATCTTTGAAAAAGGTTTGTTTGTTCATTAATACTCTTTAACAGGGTCATTCTGACACACGAATAGAGGGGATGGACGTCCCAGTGGGACATCCATCACCGCTATCCGTGCCCCTTCCCGCCGGCAGCTAACTTCCCCACCGGTTGTACACGGAAGTTAGTAGGGGGCAGGGAAGGAAGGGGCAGATCGAGGGTGGAGTTGGGGCGGGCGGTGGGCGGTCATCGGCCCTGGATATACAGGGCTGATTCTAATGTCGTCCCTGTATGTCCGGGGCCGGCGATCTGTATGGGATAGTTATTCTCCTCCAAGGTGGAATAACTTCCCTAGACATCAGGGGTCAGTGGTCCAGGGTGCGGATGAGGCAAGGGGGGCTGAGGACATACCCAACAGCCCAGCCCTGGCCTTAGGAAGCCAGATTAGGGGTCAGGCTGCGGGGAAATCGATGCTGATACCGGCAGCCGGGGATCGTGGCTCTTCAATGCAGCCATGGTGCCATGGCAACCGGATGCCATGACGCTGCGGCTCCATTGAACTGCCCTGACTTAGTTGGGCAGGGCCTGTATGTGCATGCCAAGCTGAATCGCAGTCCCAGCCTGCATGTACAGGCCTGATCACGATTCTGATCACACGGGGCTAGACATGCCTCGTGGGATCAGAATCATGATGCCCTCTCTACATCCGGTTCAGACCAGGCGTACAGAGGGCTTGTATGTCCGGGACGGAATCGGACTTTAAGTATTTAAAGGTCTATATCATATCTCCCCTCTCCCTCCTCTCTAGAGTGTACATTTATTTATTTATTTATTTATTTAATGGTATTTATATACCGCCTTATCCTTCAATCAAAGCGGTCACAACACAAATGGGAGATACATTTAACACTTGGGGATTTTGAGACACATACACTAATACTTACAGGGAACATGGGCAATGGAGGGTTAAGTGGCTTGCCCAAGACCACAAGGAGCATCTGTGGGACTAGAAACCCCAGTCCTTCCGGCCCAAGGTTGCTGTCCTCTAGTGGGATTTGAACCGCCGACCTTCCGGCCTGAAGTACCTTGTCCCAACCACTAGGCTACTCCATATCTAGGTCTTCAAGTCTCTTCTCATACATCTTCTTGCGCAGGCTCCAAATCATTTTGGTCGCCTTCCTCTGAACCATTTCTAGTCTTTTTATATCTTTTGCGAGCTATGATCTCCAAAACTGAACACAATATTCCAAGTGAGGCCTCACCAGTGACTTGTACAGTGGCATCAGTACCTCTTCCTTTCTGCTGGTGATTCCTTTCTGTATACAACCCAGCATCCTTCTGGCTTTGGCCACTGCCTTGTCACATATCACTTCCAATCAGGCAAATTGACAGAGAAATAGAAACTGTGATGCATTTCCCCTGTATTGTGCAAAATATAAAGATAAGGGATGTAAATTCTAAAAGTTGACAGAAGAAAATCACTACATAGAAAAACATTTTTCTAACCCTTGTGTCCCCATTGCTAGAACTAAGGACAAGAGGCTACTAAACAGGTTGGAGTTAGGGACACAAATCTAAAATCTGAGACAATCCCTGAAAATCAGGGACATCTGGTAGCCTTACTTAGAAGTGATATTGTTGCAGTCATGAGACGGATGGGGTGGAAGATAAGGGCTTCTATTTCCTTCCCCAACCCTTTGTTTGCTTAATCTCAAAATTAAAGGGAGCCCCGAAGCTCCCCCCCCATCCCAGATTTGGATAGCACCTCACATAGCACACATAGCACCTCACATAGCACACATAGTTAACCTATCCCTACAACAAGGAATCATGCCCTCAGAACTAAAGAAATCAGTCATTAGACCAATCCTAAAAAACACTACACTCAACGGAGAAGACCCAGCCTCCTACCGTCCCATACCAAGTATCTCATTCCTGGCAAAGATCATAGAAAAAACGGTCCTTCTACAACTCCAAGACCATCTGACTGACAGTGCTCCTCTTGATGACCAGCAATATGGCTTCAGGCAACATCATGGAGTTGAAACCCTGTTACTAGTTCTACTTAACAACCTCCTAAAGGGCCTTGAAAACAAAAAGAAAATGTACATTCTTGTATTCATTGACATCTCAGCTGCCTTTGATACAGTTAATCATGGGACCCTCATAAATAGGATAAAATCAATAGGAATAACAGGAACCCCACTAAAATGGTTCTCATCCTACATCTCAAATCGAACACAACAGGTTCAATTCAACGGAGAAAAAGCAGAATCTTTCTCACAAACACAGGGAATCCCCCAAGGCTCTGCTCTCTCAGCACTTCTGTTTAACATATATATGCAGCCACTATGCAAAATTTTCTCACGGCACGAAATTAATTACCACATCTATGCCGATGATATCATGCTATACACACAACTAGACACTAAAAACCCAGACTACAACCCACTGGAGACATGTATCGGAGAGATGCAAGACTGGTTACAACAAAGTAGCATGTCAATTAATCACAAAAAAACCGAAGTAATGTATATCTCCAAAGAACCGAATTTTGACCCTCCCACATCAATAACACTATGTAACAACACTTACCAAACAAAAAAGAAATAAAGTATCTAGGAGTCACATTTGACTGTGACCTAAAGATGGAAAAACACCTCCGAAAGACCAACAGAGCAGTTTTCCACAAGCTTAGAGTGCTCCAACCCATTCGGAATATTATTGATCCCCAAGACTTCAGAACAGTGGCCCAAGCACTCATCATGCCACATTTTGACTACTGCAACGCCATCCTACAAGGTTTACCTAAAAAAACCCTAAACATATTACAAATGGCACAAAATGTAGCTGCCAGGGTCATAATGAAGAAAAATCTAAGTGACCACATCACACCAGTGCTAATTCAATTACACTGGCTACCCATAACAGCTCGCACAAAATACAAAATACTAACAACCACCTTCAAACTCATCCACAACTTAGCACCTTCCTTCCTCAACAACCTAGTAAGATTGCAACCTCCTACCCGAAACAGAAGAACCCACAATTCCAACATCCTTCACACTCCAACAGATATAAGATCTGCCAAAACTAACACCAGCCACAGGGCTTTCTCATATGTGGCGCCAACACTGTGGAACCAACTCCCACCAGAACTACGAGCTAGCAATGACCTTCTAGACTTCAGAAAGAAACTCAAAACGCACATTTTCCAATCACATTTCAACCTGAACTAAACCCACAGATGGAGCAGCCCCTGACCACTGTGTCCAAGAAGATTATCCTGTATATATGTATTTATGTATATCTGTAAATGAACTCCCCCATAGCTAAGAAGTGTTAACTCTGTATGATGTGCTTTTCTGACAATCTGTATGTAAGCAAAATTTGTACCTGCCTTAATTCGACAGTCCAAGAAGATTATCCTGTATATATGTATTTATGTATATCTGTAAATGAACTCCCCCATAGCTAAGAAGTGTTAACTCTGTATGATGTGCTTTTCTGACAATCTGTATGTAAACAAAATTTGTACCTGCCTTGATTCGGCAGTTTCACAATAGTAATCCTACCCGCTTCTGATCGCTGGAAGGAGCGGGCTACAAATGCTTGCTAAATAAATAAAATAAATAAATAAATAAATCCCAGATTTGCATATGAAAAATCTGTTAACCTTATCTGACCATAATTATAAAGCATGATAACAGATAACAAACAGAAAGTACTAAGATAATGGCATTAAATTATTATTGCCTACAACTTGTCTTTTGTTTTATTCCCATGTAATTTGGATATGCAGCAAATGCTCTCTCCGCAAGGCTTTCCGCTCGACTTCAGTTTACAAACCAGTTGCTCTGGGCATTCAGCATCATTCAGTGTTCTGAAAGCGTAAGCTCTAGTACTTACCATATTTTACAAACTGGATGTCCAGAAAAAGCCAATTTATAAACAAGCTAAAAATCCCTGTTTTCTAAATTTTTACTGTTTTTATACACCGGAATTTGCTGAATCCTATCCATATCTCAGGCAGGTATAAATACCCGATATCAGTATTTTTAAGCATACATGTATTGCTGTTGTTGAAAAATTGGCAATATATTCATACTTTCTGATACTGCTCCAAAACTGTACCTGCTGAGGATCTACATTTATGTACTGTAGCAGCTGTTCTAAAATAACCACTTAGACATGTAGAGCCTTTACATGTGTAAGTGCTTAACAAGCCTGCTAAAATGACCTCTTATATTATGTGTGTGGTTGCATTATGGGCATAACTTTACTTTCACACAAGGAAGACAATTTTCAAGAAGCCTATTTCTTCACATAAAACACTGTTTTGTCAATGGAAATGTTTTTAAAAATTGCCCGTTCAGAGGTAAATACTCAAACTGTACAAATTTCTGCACATTTTGATGGCAATTTCTACTCATGGAGTTTGCTTTGATTATTGTCCCCATAAAAATGCACTCACACAAATCTGCAGCTGCTTTTTGGGGCATGTTTACTAAACTGCACTACCCTGAAGTACAGGGTTTAGTGTGTAGTTTGGGCACTGCAATAAAAAGTAGCATTGACCTTCACATTAAAAACGCCACACAACTCTAATAGCACACATTGCGGTGGGGACTGAGTGGGACTGGTGAGAATATCAGATTTCTGATTGCCTGCTGGGCTTCAAGAGTGCATGAGAGGGCATGGGCATTGTGGGTGTTTGTGACCTATGCTAACTGCACTTGGCACCATTAGCATGTGTGCATTTAATGCCACCTTGAATGGGTGGTCTTAATTTCACTCCAGGTCCAGTCACCCCAGTGCTCTGTGACTTGCCTGTTCTAACTCCAGGGGGATGGATGCACATGCCCCACTGCAGTTAGTGATGAGCCTTGCACTGGTAAAGCAGCCCACAACACATTATCAGCGCAGGATTTAATAAGCATTCCACTTTGTGCAGTAAGCTGGGTTTTTTTATTAAAGCTTTTTGCTAAACTGGTTCACAGCATTTAACAAGCAAGAATAGACACATCATCATATTCATTACCACATCACAATTATCACTCACTGGTGTACCTTATCCCCTGCAAGTTCTACCACCTATCCTTTTATTTCTTCTGGCTTCTGTCCTCCTCTCCATCTCTCTCTTTTATGGCTCCTCAACACTTTCCTTTCCTATTGCTCATACTCCCTAATTATCTTCCCTCCTACCAACACCTTCAAGCCCTTCCCCCTCACCTCCCCTTTACCATCCTCACTTCCCTCACCATCTTGTCATCAACCCTATCATCAGCTCTTGAGCTTCACCACTTTCTCCCTCTTATTCAGCCATTTCCTCTCTCTCTGAAACAACCTCGCCCCTGTTACTGCCATGCTGTCTCCTCTCTGCCCCACACTCTTCTACTCCTTCTCCTTCTCTCTTCCACAGATATCAACACCAACTTTGGTACCCCTAGGCTTTTGTCACACTCCCAGAACAGATCCTCATGCAACAGCTCAAATCGTATTCATATCCCTCTCATTTCCCCTTCCTCTCTCCCTTTTTCATGTGCCTGGTGGAATGCACACTCCATCTCAAATAAACTTGCCTTTACTCATAATCTTTTTTTCTCTAATTCTCTCCATCTCCTTGCTCTAACTGAGACCTAGCTCCTCCCAGAGGATTCAGCTTCAGTCGCTGCTCGCTGTCATGGCAGTTATTAATTCTCCCATATGCCTCATCCCACTGGCCGTGGTGATGGTGTTGGGCTTCTACTCTCTCCTTCCTATCAATTTCAACCCCTCCTTCTGCCTCAGTCTCACTCCTTTCCTTCCTTTGATGTCCACTCCATCTGTTTTTTTTAATCCACTGCCTCTCCAATTAGCTGTTATTTATTGACCCCCTGACAAGTCCATCTCTACCTTTCTCTCTGACTTTGACTCATGGCTTTCCTTCTTTCTGAATTCATCTTCCCCCTCCCTTTTTCTTGGGGATTTTAACATTCATGTTGATAATCCCTCTAACCCTTATGCTTTACACAACTCTGAACACAGAACTAAAACTGTTGTCCACTCTTTAGTTACCTCTCATTTTGACTATTGCAACCTCCTCCTTGCTGGTCTTCCTCAGAGTAATCTCTCTCCTCTTCAGTCTAGTCAGAACTCTGCTGCATGGCTAATCTTCCACTAGCCCCGATACACTCATGTAACCCCTCTTATGAAATCACTTCACTGGCTCCCCTTCCGTTTCCGTATCCATTTCAAATTTCTCATTCTAACCTATAAATGCATTCACTCTACTGCCCCTCATTACCTTTCCTCTCTCCTCTCTCTCTACACCCCTCCTTGTGCACTTTGTTCCTCCTCTGGCTTCCTTCTCTTTATGCCCTTTTCTTCTACTGCCAACTCCAGACTTTGATCCTTTCATCTTGCTGCTCCTTATGCCTGTAACAAACTTCCTCTATCCTTATAACAAGTCTCATCTCTTTCCATTTTCAAATCCATGCTAAAGGCTTACCTCTTTGATGCTGCATTTGAATCCTAATCTCTTGTTCCCCTTGTGTCTTCGCTCCCTATTGAACCCTTACTTCTCTTGCTTTGTACTATCTGTCTTAACTAGATTGTAAGCTCTACAAGTAGGGTCAGTCTTCTTTATGTGATTGTACATCGCTGTGTATGCCTTGTAGCATTTTATAAATGATTAATAGTAGAGTAAAGCTTCTCTCCCTTACCTCATCATTCAACCTCCAGCTTTGCTCTACTGCTCCTACTCATCAGCAAGGCCACTGCCTCAACCTTGTATTCTTCTCTAAATGCTTACCCTCAAACTTCTGTACCTCATTTCTTCCCTTATCAGACCATCACCTGCTGAGCTTCACTCTTCATCACTCGCCACCTCAACCTCGCCCTTCTCCTCCAACCTCTTTAGAAATCTTCATGCCATTGACCCATTGGCTCTCTCTTCCACTGTCTCATCACCTCTTTCCTCCACTCTGTCATCTGAGTCTGTTGATGAGGCAGTAGCTTCCTATAACACTGTACTCTGCTCTGGATGCTCTTGCTCTGTCCATGCCACATCTGTACCTCAACCCTGACTGTCTTCCACTACCCACTATGTACATTTCTGTGCCTGTTCAGCTGAGCGTGCTTGGCTCAAATCCCACACCCTTGTGGACTTTCTACACTTCAAATCTATGCTTGTCTCTTTTCAGTCAGCCATAGCACTCACCAAACAAGACTATTATGTCCATCTGACAAACTCTCTTGCCTCTGATCCTTGCCGTCTCTTTACAACTCTCAACTCACTCCTCAAGGTGTCTTTGCCTCTGCCTCTGATCTCTCCTTCCCTTTCTGCACAAATTCTGGCTGACTACTGCCATGACAAAATCCACAAGTTCACACTCCAATTCCCCATGAGGTCAGCTACTCCCCCTACTTCCCCTCTTCACTCTCAACTTTCCCCCCTACCTCTGCTACCCTTTCTTCCTTTTCTGTGATCTCTGAGGAGGAAACCACTTGCCTTCTTTTCTCATCCAACCTCACTACCTGCTCCTCTGATCCTATTCCCACCTATCTCTATAGCTCTGTCTCCTCCACTGTAGTCCCTTTCATCTCTCATATTCTCAACCTATCGCTCTCTACTGCAATTTTCCCTGCAGCCTTCAAGCATGCTGTGGTCACTTCTCTACTCAAGAAACCCTCACTAGACCCTACCTGAACTTCTAACTATAGACCCATCTCCTTCCTCCCCTTCATTTCTAAACTACTTGAATGTGCAGTTCACCACCATTGACTTTCTCTCCTCTCAAGGCCTTCTGGATTCTCTACAATCTGGCTTTTGTCCTTTAAAATGGCTCTTGCCAAAGTCTCCAGTGACCTGTTCCTGGCAAAATCCAAGGGCTTTTACTCAATCCTCATCCTTCTTGACCTTTTTGCTGCTTTTAATACTGTTGACCACGACATTCTCCATGATACCTTGTCCTTGCTTGGTTTTAAGGGCTCTGTGCTATCCTAGTTCTCTTCTTATCTCTCCCATCACTCCTTCAGTGTTTGTTCTGGTGGATCCTATTCTACTGCTATCCCACTCTCAGTTGGTGTACCCCAAGGGTCTGTCTTGGGTCCACTCCTTTTCTCCCTCTATACTCAGTACCTTGGTGCATTCATTTCTTACCATGGCTTTCAATACCATCTTTACACTGATGATCTACCTCTCTACACCTGAAATCTCTCCGACAGTCCAGGCCAGGATCTCTGCCTGCCTTTCTAACACTGCTGCTTGGATGTCTCGCCGCCACTTGAAATTGAACATGGCCAAAACTGAGCATCTTATTTTTCCCCCTAAAACCTCCCCTCCCCTTCCTCCTTTCTCAGTGGATAAATTTCTACTCCTCCCTGTTTCCTCAGCTTGCATCCTTGGGATTGTCTTCAACTCCTCTTTCTCCTTCTCCACACACATACAACTGATAGCTAAAACCTGCCATTTCCTTCTCTACAACAAAATTCACTCATTCTTTTCTGAACACACTACTAAGACATTTATCCTCTCCTTAGTCACCTCTTGTCTAGACTATTCTAAGCTACTCCTTGCTGGTCTCCCTCTGAATCATCTCTCTCCCCTTCAGTCTGTTCTAGATTTTGCTGCATGGCTAATCCTCCACCATCATCATCATTTTCATATAACCCCTCTTTTCAAGTCACTTCATTGGCTCCCTATCCATTTCTGCATCCAATTCAAACTTCTCCTGCTGACCTATAAGCACATTCACTCTGCAGCTCCTGACTATCTTTCCTCTCTTATCTCTCCCTACACCCCTCCTTGGGAACTCCGCTGTTCTGGCAAATTGCTTCTATCTGTGCCCTTCTCTTCTATTGCTAACTGTAGACTTCACTCCTTTCACCTTGCTGCTCCTTAGACCTGGAACAAACTACCCGAGTCTGTACATCAGGCATCTTCTCTGATCCTTTTCAAATCCAGGCTGAAAACTCACCTCTTTGCTGCTGCTTTCAGATCTTGATTTGCATAATCTCCTTCGTGTTTCCTTACCATTCCCCTTAGACATATTTTATGTCTACAGCTACTGTGTTGACTGTCTTGACTAGATCGTAAGCTCTGGACTGTCTTTTACATGTGTCTGTGCAGTGCTGCGTTTGTCTTATAGCAGGAATTTTTGATAGGGATGCCAAATAAGTAAGACAGATGGCAACCACTGAGCTGCCCCAGACAGATGGCAACCACTGAGCTCTCTTGTGGGAGCATTGCAATAGTGTTTTGCACAGCTGCAAATAAAATACTTACTTGTGCTTGTGAAGGGCTAACTTCTCACAAAAGCAAGTGAAGGAGCACAATGCATTATCATCCCACATCTAATTCATGAATCTTAACACACATTTATCCCAGGAGCCAGATTGCAATAGTGCAGAGTTAAGCACAATCAATAACCTCTCTAGAGAAATCCAAAAGATCTTACACACCCTAGTCCAGATGTGTACAGCATGAGTCAGAATGGAATGTGATCGACATATTCTCCTCAAACCCGCATTACTAGAGCGAGTACTCAGTAAAGCCGTCAAATGGTAGTCTTGAACACCTTCCACCTCTAGGGCCACTGAGACCTGTGGGGCCAAGCTAGATAACCATCCTTTACAACAAGACAATCAAGCTGAGTAATAATAAAATTGTAAATTGGGCAGATTAAGGTCTCCAATATCATTGGAAGACCATGGAGTAGATATTTGGACTGTAGAGGATCTTCCCTGCCAGATGAAACTTAAGCACACTCCTGCCAATGCTGAAAAGAGAGACTGTGTAACATTACACGTGAAATGCTGGAACAGATATGACAGACATGACAGAACTCTCATTTTCAGTAGGCCAACTTGACCCAACCACGAGTTGAGAAGGTACATCCACTCTGCCAATTTTTTTCTTAACTTCCAAAAAAACGGGGCAGGTTAGTCTGATAAAGCTGAATCAGATTCGGAACCAACTGCATCTCTAGGTACTTGAACCCTCCCATGCTTTCTTGAAGCCCAGCAAGCAATCAGAAATCTGATATTTGGACCCTATTGTAAAGATTTCTGACTTAAGGTTGACCAAAGAGCCTGAAACAGAACTGTATCATTGTAGACACATGAAGAGAACTGGTGAAGATTTAGAAACATTAGTGGGATATAGTAGAACATCGACATAAAAAGCTAGGGGCATCAGAGTTAAGTCAAAAAAAGAGTGGACAGAGAACATCCCTGTCTAGTGCCCCTCCGGATAAAAAGCAAGGCAGAAAAAGTCCCATTCACTGCAACCTGCACTTGGAGTGCTTGATACATGACCACCATGATAGCTTTTATGAGACCATTATTGATTAAGCTTGTTGTCACTGGAATGCATACCATGCTCCCTGGAAGTAAGCTCCGAAGCCTGTGGCACCTGCTGCATTCATGAGTAAGTTCCTGTTCACCACCAGTTTGAACTGCCAAGTTGAAAGCATTTAAATAACACAGGAAATTCTATGATAGGATTCAAGCTTATCTTATCATGCAGCTGATCCTGATTTGATGATGGTTCTAATGAATACCAAGCTATTCAAGAGAACTTTGCATCAGGCTAGATTAGTTTAGTTTGTTGCTTGATATACTGACCTTCATAGTAAATGCATCAAAATGGCTTACAATAGCAAAAAAGAACAGGAAAACACAAGCAGGGCAAATAGTGGTATAGAATAGTCTAAAAACAAAGAATGAGAGATAATTGAGGAAGATAAAAAGAACTTTTCTCATAGACATAAAGTTAAGTTCAAGAAAAGTAGGATGAAGGGAAAGTATGGGTTACACAACAAGCAAGTTATGGGATCCCACAAGAGACTGCATCTATTAAAAAGTGACCTCTTGAGATGCTAGCATAGAGTTGACCAAGTACTTTAAGATAGTCAGCTTATCTTGCAGCACCTAGGTCACCATTTTTTGAGTATCAATCAGTCCCCAGCAATGTGCACTTATTTTGTCATGAATGGTATTTTAATAGACTGAAGAGTAGGAAATCACCTGAAATGGATGGTATACATACATCCAAGGGTGCTGAAAGAACTAAAATATGAGATTACAGACCTGCTATTAGTAATCTGTGAACTATCATTAAAATCATCTGTAATACCTGAAGATTGGAGGATCGCCAGTGTAACGCCAATTTTTAAAAAGGGTTCCAGGGGTGATCTGGGAAACTACAGACTGGTGAGCCTGAAGTCAATACCGGGAAAAATGGTAGAAACCATCATAAAGAACAAAATTACTGAACATGTAGATAGTCATGGCTTAATGGAAGACAGCCAACATGGCTTTAGAAAAGGAAGATCTTGTCTTACTAATCTGTTGTTTTTTGAAGGTGTGAATAAACAGGTAGGTAGACAAAGGTGAGTCGGTTGATATAGTGTATCTGGACTTTCAGAAAGCCTTTAACAAGGTCCCTCATCAGAGACTTTTGGCTAAACTAAAAAGTCATGGGATAGGAGGCAGTGTACTATTGTGGGTCAAGAACTGCTTAGAAGATAGAAAGCAGAGGGTAGGGCTAAATGGTCAATTTTCCCAATAGAAAAAGGTGAATAGTGGAGTACCCCAGGGATATGTGCTGGGCCCGCTGCTTTTTGACATATTCATAAATGACCTGGAAAAGGGAATAAAGAGTGTGGTTATCAAATTTGCAGATGACACAAAACTATTTAAAGTTGTTAAAACCCAAGAGGATTGTGAAAAATTGCAAGAGGATCTTGATAAATTGGAAGACTGGGCATCCAAATGGCAGATGAAATTTAATGTGGACAAGTGCAAAGTTATGCACCTAGGAAAGAACAACCCAAACTATAGTTACACGATGCAAGGTTCCATATTGGGAACCACCACCCAGGAAAAAGATTTAGGCGTCATCGTGGATAACATGTTAAAACCCTCTGCCCAGTGTGCAGCGGCAGCCAAGAGAGCAAATAGAATGCTAGGTATCATAAGGAAAGGAATACAAAATAAAACAAAGAATATTATAATGCCCTTGTATCATTCCATGGTGCGACCGCACCTTGAATATTGTGTGCAATTCTGATCGCCGTATCTTAAAAAGGATATAGTGTTACACTGATCAACATTGAAATCATTACTGACTTTAAAAGGCCCTAATCTGTAGTATCTTGGTGAGCTGAACACGAATATAACATTAAAAAAATGTTATTGGCTCTCGTTTTGAAGATATTGCATGTAGTTTATTTTTGACATTTCACCGTGTAAATTTATCCAGTAGGATATATACAACATCATAAATAAGCCTTGAATGATGTAATATTGCATCACATTGCATAATACCAGCATGCACACATCATCCAGAGTTGATTGCATAATTTTCTGATTCAATGCAATACTACTGCCAGACGGCTGCTGAAGCCATCTGACGTCAGCAGTGTACTATACGCAGTCGGAAAGGTTGAGCATTTAAAATATTTCAGACTGTGTGCGAGACAGTTTAAGCTACTGTTACATGTAACTTTTATTAATCTTATAATTTTAGCCATTTAGGTACAATACAGTACAGTAATGCCACGAAAGTGCGTTAATACCATTGACAATTTCTGCTACATTTGTGAGGAAGTGACATTTGCCAACCAGAAGAAAAGTATCACTTCTCAAATGAAAAAGGTATATCATCTTTACTTCAGATGCAAGATTGGTGACCAAGACAAGCCTTGGGCCCCGCATATATGCTGTGCTACATGTACAAGACAGCTTTCACAGTGGTTGAATTGCAAAAGGCCATCAATGCCATTTGCAGTCCCCATGGTGTGGCGAGAGCCAAGCAACCACATAAATGATTGTAACTTCTGCTTGGTTCCTTCTCTTTCCAGTGGAATAATGAAGCAAAAGAAGTCGAGCATAGTCTACCCAAACATTCCATCTGCATTGAGACTAGTTCCACATGGTGAGGGACTTCCTATTCCAGAACCTCCATCAGAATATTCTCTTGATTCATCTGATGAGGACAAGGGTGAGCCGACCTGTTCTTCTGCTGGTCTGTCAGCATGCAGTGACCCAGATTTTCACTGAGATGCATTATCAACTCCACATAGAATAACACAGGAAGAACTAAATGACCTGGTTCGTGATTTGGACTTATCCAAGAACAAGGCAGAATTGCTAGGATCAAGACTCCAACAATGGAATCTTCTAGAAGAAGATGTCAACATTACTCCATATCGAAAGCGCCACCAGCAGTTAGAGCCTTTCTTCAGAAAGGAAAGTAATCTGGTATTATGTTCTGATATTGAAAGCCTCATGAATGCCTTAAAAATCACTCATGACCCACAAGACTGGAGACTATTTATAGACTCTTCGAAACTGAGTCTGAAGGCTGTGCTTTTGAACAATGGAAACTGTCTTCCATCTGTTCCAGTAGCGCATGCCATCCACATGAAAGAGACATATGATAACTTAAAGCATTAACTATAACAAGTACAGCTGGCACCTCTGTGGTGACTTGAAGGTAGTTACCCTTTTAATGGGACTGCTGCAGGGATATATAAAATACATGTATTTCTTATGTGAGTGGGATGGCCGAGCAAGGGATTGGCACTACTTGTGAAGGGATAATTAGTCTAAGTGTGGATTTCAGGCCTACTCTATAGGTTTGCTTTGTATGGTTGCATTCTTACCTGCCTGAAAATATATACAGTAACATATGATGGGCACAAGAAGACACGCATGTGGGCTAGTGAAGCAGAGTATTTTGCGGCCTTGTATGTGAGAGCCTGGGGAACTAGACACTTTGGACGGGAACGTGCAAAGTGTATAGGCCCAGAGAAATACAGGAGAAATACAGGGCAACCAAATACAGGCCAACCAGGAAGCATACTCTGAGCCCTGAAGATAACAGACAGTGCCAGGAAATGGAAAGGCATGAACACAGTACAGGCAGGGGGGGCTGTGACCAGCTGATAAGCGGACCCTGAGCAGAATTTGAAATACAGACCCTGTTGAAATACCAACTGTTGTTTGGTGATAAATAATGGGAAGGTCGTGAGAGAAGAGCATTCGCAGAAGTTCTTCTGACCTTCTGAACCTGCAGGTTTTTTGGAATTTTTTTTTCATTTTCAAATGACATCAGTAATTCAAGCAGAATTCACTGAAACTTTGGGACAGAGAATGTGACAGAGAACATATATAAGAGAGTGCCTATAGAGCAATGGTTCTCAACCCAGTCCTCTAGGACCCCTAGTCCAGTCAGGCTTTCAGGTTATCCACAATGAATATGCATGAGATAGATCTGCATACAATGGAAGCAGTGCATGCAGATCTATCCCATGCATATTCATTGTGGATATCCTGAAAACCTGACTGGCCTGGGGGTCCCAGAGGACTGGATTGAGAACCACTGCTATAGAGCTTCAGCGGGCAGCCTTCGTTCCCCCACTGTACCGGAGGTTAAGAACGATGCCTGCACCTGGGTCCCTCAGACAGACACTTGTGTATCTGTGCTTGCAGTTTTTGCTTGTACTGAATAAAGGAATTTTGCTGACAAGTGACTGTGATCTAAGTTCTTTTATTTTCCTGGTGTACGACTCCCATGTACCCAGGCAATCTTGGTGATTATTAGGGATGCTTTGTAGATAAGAACCTGCCTACAATTGGTGCCCAAACAGGGACCTGAGGGGCCCTAGAGGGACCCACGGGCCCGAGCAATAGGCTCCTAAATTCTTTTAATCCAAATTGTCCAAAGATACCTCTGGCTGATGTGGTCGATCAGCCAGGGATGAGCGCTTCCCACTGTCCTTCAAATTAGACACAGTGGATGAGAGTTTCCCTTGGGGTTATAGGACTCCGAGGACGGGATACCGTCTGGGGACGAGAGAAAAAGGATACTGTTCCAGCGCAAACGAGAGATTTGTATTTCCCTAGGAAGACTCCGGTGGTGAGTATTTTGTTTCCTGTCTACCCAACTCGGACAGAAGACTTACCTGATGCGTCTGGTGGGTGAGTAATGACCTTATACCTGTGCACATGTATTTAATGTAAATAATGTTTTGATATCTAGGAAAGTAGGTTGTTTTATATGTTAGGTTGTTTAAGTTAGGTGAAAGAGAAAAAGAAAATTTTTCCCAGATATTAGGTCTTTGTAATTCCAGGATTGTTTGGTGTATGCGTGAGACTGTACGTGCCCTTTTGGTGCGAAGCGACTGTGTGTCCCTATCCACGTTTTCATACCCCCATCACTGCGAGGGGATTGGCTGGGTTTGGACGAAGCATAAAGATTGCATGTCTGTGTGTATCCTGGATTTGTAGCTTCGCGCCTCGGTAGGTAAAGAGGTTTGAATCTGTAAAAGCGAAGTTACGCGCACCTCTGTAGATAAAGAGGTTCGATTTGTTATCGGTAAAAGACGAAGTAAATTGCCCCTGTCCCTGAACAGTGAAAACACCAGGTCTACATAGACTATAGAAGGAGGGACAGCTTAGAAGATGTTTAAAAAGAAATCCAAACAGGGGGCAGATAATGACGAGCTGAGCACGGCCCTAACCCCATAGATTGCCTTGTTAAACAGAACCCCCTATTGGAAGTCTTGATAAAAAATTGTTCTAGACAGTGGGAAAAATGGACGAAGAAGACACCCTCACTTGCCTGACCAGCAGGGGGGTCATTTGATCCGCTCATTTTGACTAAAATTAGGGATCATATTTTATTCAACAAATGTGGAAAAGCCCAATTGGAACATTTGAGACACATTTCTCTGTGGATGCAAGCAGGTCCAGAGCCTTTGCCGTCTGCGTCTGCCCCTTCACCTCCCTTTTGGGCGACCGAAAGTAAGACCCTGGCAGCCATAGGGTATTCCAACCTGCAGCCTCCCAAATCAGAACCGACCCCTCACTCAGCTTCCCCACTCCCGGAACAGGTCCTGCATCAGCTCTTGGACACTGAAGGAGCCTTGGCAAAGATTGAGGGTCATGTCAACTTAAAAGCTACCCCTGTCCCAGATGCACATGCTGAGGCACAGGCAAAATTAGAAGAGGTAGAACAACAACTGACAGCAGAACAGGAAGATTTAGCAAATCAGGCTCAAGCTTTAAAACAGGAAGAAATTACCAAGAATCTTAGAAAATGGGAGTTAGAACTGGAAGAGAAGGAAAAACGTCTTAAGACGATTATAGAAGAGAAAGAAGAAGGGGAGGTAGATGAGGACTCTGAAGATGAAGGAGGAAAAAGTAAACCTGCAGAGGTTTGTGGAGTTTCGCAACGTGGTAAAACTCCTCGAGCTCCAAAACCATGTATCCTTAATTTTATTACAGAGTAGGAAGATGGAAATGGTTGCTATGTTTACCAATGGTCCTCTAATATGTATGGCTGGACAAGAGCAAATCAGCCCCAGATGTTGCAGTGGCCCCCTTATGGTTCTCTTGACACTGCGCATCTCAATACGGCCCGACTCTGCATTCGCGGAGGAGCTGGAGACCCTAGCTGGGACTCTTCCTACATGGAAGCTGGGTTAAGGGTATGGGAAAAATATGAGGGTCAGGAACCCCGACAAAATCTGATGTTTCCTATTCTACATACTCATGCTGGATCTTCAAGATATGTACCATGGAACTTTACTGATATGATAAATATTGCCTCTAGCCTACCCCCACTATGTCGTGGCGGTGGAGCTTGTATTCAGAAATTTGAACGAGCAACTGCAGGTTATAGTTTAGCGTTAGGAGATGTAAAAGCTCTATTGGCAAAGGTTCTTGGAAATAATGCCACCAACCAAATCTTTGCTGCGGCAGGATTAACTAGCGTTACTGTAACAGTAAATACTTTTGATGGGGCATCCTTTAATGATTACCAGCCCAGTATCTGGGGAGCCATACGGGAAATGTATCCGACCCAGCATAGCATGACACCTCTGATCACTATGAGGTTTCAGCTGGGAGAGGACATAAGTGCATACCTTGCAAAATTTCAGGATCTATGGGAAGCCCAGCTGGGCACACCCTATGATGACCCATGCACAGCCCCAGTGTTTTTCCAGACTTTGTATAACACCTTGCCACCCTCAGTGGTGTTAAAATTAAAGTCCGTAGTAGGTTTAGAGGCTGAGCCATGTCAAAAACAACAAACACACATTTTTCATTATATACGGTCTCTTGAAGAAGATACTTTGAAACCAGAAAAAGATTTAAAGCAAGCTCAAGCCCGACTGCTTAGCCTCCAACTCAAAAGCTTGCAAGAAACTAAAGAACCGCAAGCTTCAACTAAACGACCCAGTGATGCCGTTGATGCTGATAAATTTACTAATGAAGAACTTATTAAACAACTTAAAAGAAAAATTAAGGAGCAGCAGAATATAATAGATGACATGGAATACATAGATCCCTATGAAGATGATGTCCCTGATCCACGGGATTGGGACCCCTATTTAACTTGTTACAATAATGGGGGATATGGCCGACCACCACATCCTCAGAACTTTCAGACCAGACGGAACCCTGCGGGTCCTTATGCCAATAATCATTATCCCAATTACAATGAGTCACCTAAATGCTGGAATTGTGGAGAGTATGGTCATTTCCAACGCTCATGCAGGACTCCTCATCGAGGGGGAACTGTTCAGGACCGGAAGCGGTTCCCGATGTGGGCACCACCCCATAATTCTGGTCCCCCAAAACAATGACTGGGCATTTATCTTTTGCGAGCACGGCTCACTTATCAGGAACCCATGATCACGGTGTTTCTTAACAATGAGCCCACAGAAATGTTACTTGATACAGGGGCCACTACCTCTGTATTAACCATTTTACCACAGGGATGACAGCTAAGTAACAAGAAAATGACTACCACTGGTTTTGATGGCAGACCCCTTACTTCTTGCATGACCTTCCCTGTTTGTTTAAAAATAGGAGATCAGCAAATTTCTCATTCTTTTCTGTTTGCCCCTCATTGTCCAGTAAATTTGATGGGAAGGGACTTATTGGTGAAATTACAGGTTGAATTCACCTATGGTCCATTAGGAGAGAAAGGCCCCGAATGGTCATTGCCCCTTAGCCCCTATGGCCGGGTTAAATTGCATCAGCCTGTTACCATTCGCATTAAGCCTGGCTGTAAACCACCAAAGATTCCACAGTATCCTCTCCAACCAGAGGCCCTACAGGGATCTCGCCAGGGGGTTCAGGAACTGTTACAACATGGTATCATTGAACTTGGTGATTCCCCGTACAACACCCCGCTGTTCCCTGTACAAAAGCCTAATGGAAAGTGGCGCATAGTTCATGATTTACGAGCACTCAACAGTGTTGTTGAACCCCAGTTCCCAGTTGTTTCAAACCCTGCTACTTTGTTAACAACAACTACTTTGTACAGGTTTCACACTGTTTTGGATCTTTCCCATGCTTTCTTTGGGATTGTTGTAGAGCCTGCATCTAGATGCTTTCTGGCATTTATTTTTGAGGGTCAACATTATCAGTGGACCAGACTACCCCAGGGATATGTGGAGAGCCCCTCCATCTTCTCTCAAGCACTGGCAGCAGATTTGCAAGAATTTCAAGCAGACCTGCCCACTGAAGCATCTCTCTTACAGTATGTGGATGATTTGTTGATTTACACTGCTGAAGCTGAGCTAAATTTAGCTCTCACAGATAAACTTGTGTGTAAGCTCAGTGAATGTGGTTATCAAATTAACATGTACAAGGCACAAATATGCCAGACTGAAGTCACATTCCTGGGATTCCTAGTAGGCCAGGGAACACTATCCCTTACTGAAAAAATCAAACAACACTGTTTGGAGCTACAGATGCCTACAACTGTTAAGGAGTTATGCTCACTTCTCGGCATGATAAACTTCTGCCGTAATTGGATCCCAGGTCACAGTCAACGCACACATCCCTTTCGCAAGTATTTGAAAGGGGGGGGTGTTAAGGGGTCCACTGCCATCAGCCTGTCAGCCCCTGACCAGATTTTGCTTCAGTCTCTTCTGTCTGATGTATCAAACACACCAAGTCTCTGTCTCCCTGACTATTCAAAGGAAATGTTTCTCATTAGCTTCCACGGACATCACACGTGGGCAGCTGTTGTTTACCAAGATGATAGTAAGATTGTGTCTTACTTGTCTGGAACTTTCTCTGTTACCGAAATGGTCTTACCAGAAATTGAGAAGGGCTTAGTAGCTCTCAGTGAGGCTGACCGAAAAGCCTATAACACCTTTCATCCCTTGTGTCTCACAGTGTATTGCACTGGTGACGTGGAGGCATTGTTAAACAGTAACACCCTTCACTTTACCCCACATCGTGTACATCAGGTCTGTGCTGTTCTTTTGCAAAGCCACATCCTTCTAAAACCATTCCCTGCCAGTCATCCTTTTGCCTATTTACAGAACCTCGTTTCTGTTACTGTTGGTGAGGAAGGAGACAAGGTCCCCACATTTGCTTTTAAAAATAATACTTTGTCATATCAAGAAATGCCTTCTGACTCTGCCGTTTGGTTTACCGATAGTTCTGAAACGTCACTCTGTTTATAGAAGAAATTGTGTTCGTGCATCCTGGGACTGCCCTACCTTTTCAGGACCCCACATTGTCACCACTGCTTCCCCTTTTGCTGCTAGACTGAATGATACTGACACTTGGGTACATATCAGCCATCTAAAAGCAGCTCCAGCTGTCTCATCTGATTAATCAGCTTCACCGCTGCCTCAGTACTACAAGAATGATCGCTGCTAAGCCTGCTCCGTGGGCATCCCTGTGTTTCCTGTTGGGAATTTCTATTCTCACCGTTCTGCTCATTGAATTTCTGCACCCTGATGGACAGCTAGCCCAACTCCTATAAGGTTCCTGCAATCGGTCTTGTCGCTGCCTACCCCCATATAACACTTGGAAATCAACCGTTTTGGATGTTGTGAACTTTATGAACATTAGCGATTGCATTATTTGTACTCCTTTACCACAGGGTGGCACCTACGCTCCGGTAGTCGTTCTCCCTGTTCCCTTTGAGAAATTTGTTGGTGCTGTTCCCTGCTGGGATAATCCCCACATGATACGAAAATGCAGTGAGGACGGCCCAGTACGCTGCGACGATACCTGGTCCACCCAAAATGCTACAGATGGCCCGGTACGTGTCTCTGTTCCCCCTATGCTTTTCTACTACTGTCTAATCACTAATGCTTCTGTTTCCTTTTCTCATTCTTGCAATGTCTCTTGGAATGTGCAGAATAACTCCTTTCATTTTCTACATGGCACTATGCGCCCTTTCTGGTACGGTCCTAATGTAACCAGAGAACCTTGGTATAGGGACCAGGTCCGTCTGAAGCTTATTAATGCTACCCAATGGGGCCCCCGAGTGAATACTCAGCAGAAAGGTGGTACCCGAATCTGGGGACCTGATTATTGGATGTCAGCTTTCACTGTTGGCCCCTTATTCGCTAATTATTCTATGTTCTTTCGCACTGGCAAGCACATTGGTGCCCCTTTCCAGTCCTGTTATACTCCTACCTTCTCCCAGTATTGTAATGGTAGAGCTTGTGGTGGAATAAATGCCTCACCCCAATATCAGGGCCATCAAATGACCGGCCAAATTCAATACCAACGATGTAATTCTCGTGTCCAATCTCCTTCTTGCAAGACCCCCTGCACTTATGATGCTAAGACCGGTAATCTCATTTCATGTGATGACCACACTCTCATAGAATACCCCACTTTCCACTTTTTTAAGTGGACTTCCACCTTTCAATTATTTGCTATGGCCGGCCATTACTGGCTTTGTGGTGATGTCCTACTCCAACAGGTAACATTGTCTGACCTACCCTGTGCGTTAGTAAAGGTTTCTCCTTATTCTGTCTTAATCCCTTTTAACGTTATCCATCATTCTGCTCCTCGCTCTTTTTTACACAGAATAAAATGTAGCTTCTCAGCTGATGCTAATCCTTGGGATTCCTCTATCACTGCAGATGATGCCATTCAGGCCTCCTTTGAATATATCAGTTCTACTTATCCTATGACTAAAACTCGTTTAGATGCCCTTAGTGCTACTGCTTGGATTCCCTTTGCAACCCCCGCCCTTACTGCTGAGCTTGGTATGGCTGTACGCCATTTGCAATGTTTGCTACATATTCAGATGAAAGCTATTACTGAATCCATATCTCGCTTAGCTGAATCCCTAAAACAAAATAACCAAATGACTTTGCAGAATAGACAGGCTCTTGATTTGCTCCTCGCTGCTGAAGGCGGAGCTTGTACTTTTATTAATGCTACTAATTGCTGTACTGTCATCGCTAACCATACGGTATTTGTGCTAGATGCTATGAACAAGATAAAGCGTCTCTCAGAATTACATATTGATGATTTTAAGGGAGGTCTTCAGCTTGATAATATTTGGGGAAGTATTACTTCATGGTTCTCCAGCTTGGGAGGCGGACTTAAAGCCTTCTTTATTACTCTTTTAAGTATTGCATGTTTTGGAATAATTGCCTGTTGCGTATTATCCATTTTGCTTGCTTGCTGTAATCTCCTCGTGATGCAAACTACTAAAACCATGTATGTTATTTCTAGGGATCAATATGAACAGTTGCCTCTTGACGATCCTTCTCTGTCACAAATGATAGTCATTCATGCCCCTTAGTGGGATTATTCTGATTTCCCTCCACAATAAAAAAAAAATAAAAAAAAGTGGGGAATGAAGGGATAATTAGTCTAAGTGTGGTTTTCAGGCCTGCTCTATAGGTTTGCTTTGTATGGTTGCACCCTTACCTGCCTGAAAATATACACAGTAACATATGATTGGCACAAGAAGACACGCATGTGGGCTAGTGAAGCAGAGTATTTTGCGGCCTTGTATGGGAGAGCCTGGGGAACTAGACACTTTGGACGGGAATGTGCAAAGTGTATAGGTCCAGAGAAATACAGGAGAAATACAGGCCAACCAAATACAGGCCAACCAGGAAGCATACTCTGAGCCCTGAAGATAACAGACAGTGCCAGGAGATAGAGTTCCAGGAAATGGAAAGGTATGAACACAGTACAGGCAGGGGGGGCTGTGACCAGCTGATAAGCGGACCCTGAGCAGACTTTGAAATACAGACCCTGTTGAAATACCAACTGTTGTTTGGTGATAAACAATGGGAGGGTCCTGAGGGAAGAGCATTTGCAGAAGTTCTTCTGACCTTCTGAACCTGCAGGTTTTTTGCAAGTTTTTTTCATTTTCAAATGACGTCAGTAATTCAAGCAGAATTCACTGGAACTTTGGGACAGAGAATGTGACAGAGAACATATATAAGAGAGTGCCTATAGAGCTTCAGCGGGCAGCCTTCTTTCCCCCACTGTACCGGAGGTTAAGAATGATGCCTGCACCTGGGTCCCTCAGACAGACACTTGTGTATCTGTGCTTGCAGTTTTGCTTGTACTGAATAAAAGAATTTTGCTGACAGGTGACTGTGATCTAAGTTCTTTTATTTTCCTGGTGTACGGCTCCCTTGTACCCAGGCAATCTTGGTGATTATTAGGGATGCTCTTTGTAGGTAAGAACCTGCCTACACTTGTGGAAGCAATGGAATCGCAGACAAAATGTAACAGTTGGAGAGAAGAATATCCAGCACCCAGCTCTGGTTGAGGCTCACAAAATCCTGCTACCACCCTTTCACATCAAACTAGGTTTGATGAAAAACTTTGTGAAAGCCATGGACCGCACTTCGCCAGCTTTCCGATCCCTGCATTAAAAATTCCCTCGACTCAGCGAAGTAAAGATTAAAGAGGGAGTTTTTGTGGATCCTCAGATTCAAGAGCTCTTCAAAGATGACTGGTTCAACAACATGCTGCAGGGTGATGCGAAACAAGCATGGAATGCTTTTCGCCTTGTCTCAACAAACTTTCTCGGGAATGTTAGGGCAGAAAACTACAAGGAACTAGTAGAAGACATGCTGATGCAGTATCAGAAACTTGGCTGCAATATGTCTCTAAAGATCCATTTCCTTGATTCCCATCTCGATTTATTTCCTGACAACTGTGGTATGGTTAGTGATGAACAGGGCAAACGTTTTCACCAGGATATCGCAACGATGGAGCAAAGATACCAGGGAAAATGGTCCACTACAATGCTAGCTGACTACTGCTGGACACTCCCCAGAGAAGATCACGAACAGCTGTACAAGAGACAGGCGAAAAAATCTAAGAAGTAGTCTATGACTTGTTTTTTTACAAGTATTAACTGAAGGCCTATTATATTTACTATCGACATGCATTTCGTGATGTAAACATTAATTCTTGTAGATTACAAAAAAACTAGAGGCAACTTTGCAATTTCACTGTCATATTCATGTTCAGCATATAAAAATTGATAAGAAATGACTATTTTTATTTCAGTAACATGACTTTTGTAAAACCTGTTGACCAGTGGAAAGGTACAGAGAATAGCCACCAAAATGGTAAAGGGGATGGAAGGATACTCCTATGAAGAGAGGCTAAAAAGGTTAGTGCTCTTCAACCTGGAAAAGAGATGGCTGAATGGAGATATGATAGAGGTCTATAAATTAATGAATGGAGTGGAACGGGTAAACGTAGATCGATTGTTTATGTCATCAGAATATAAAAAGACTAGGGGACATGCAATGAAGCTACAGGGTAACCTATATAAGAGTAATATGAGAAAATATTTTTTCACTCAACGTGCAATCAAACTCTGGAATTTGTTACCGGAGGAAGTAGTAAAAGCTGTTAGTGTACCTGGGTTTAAAAAAGGTTTGGACAAGTTCCTGGAAGAAAGGTCCATAAATCATTATTAAAAGGGACCCAGGATATCACTGCTTGACCCAATACAAGCATTGAGGAACCTGTGTCTTTTGGGGAGACTGTTAGATTGGCCACTGTTGGAAACAGGATACTGGGCTTGATGGACCTTGGTCTGACCTAGTATGGCATATCTTATGTTCTTATGGTACAATGCAATGAATGATCCAAAAAAGATCACTTGATTAGTGTGAGACTTACTCAGAATCAAATCCTTGACCCCGAGGAGTGGAGGCAAAAGGATTATAGCTTAAACCATAGGTAAGTAAAAAGACAGGGAATAGTAATCCTCTGGGCAGAAGACGTTCCTAGAGGAGCCCATTGAATCAGCATCTGGTCCCTACTGAAAAACACACCCCATTCTAGTGCAATGGGCTACTTTGAGATTGTTTACAGAGAATGACTTCTGCCTTTCCTGTGAAGCCCTGTGACTTCGGCTGTTATTTTCTACACTCTGTGCCTGAAAATCATGGGCTTTTCACTGGAGATCCTACCAGTCAGGTAGAGTACAGTCATCTTAGCAAGGACTAAAAAAGAAGCAGGAGTTACTTGGCCTACTGTTTTGAAAAATTTGATAAGCAGCCAGACAAGCCTTTTCCAGCCTCACTTCCAAATCCCATGGCTATTGATGCCATCATGAATTTGAGACCAGCACCATTGCCTTGCTATTTTTCTGTTGGATTTCAGAGGGAGAGGAGTTTGTGTTAGGAATGCATAGGTTTTAGAAAGAAGAATGGTGAAAATTATCAAGTTTAGAGATAGAAAGAAAGCAAAGAGCAAACATAGGATTCAGATATAGAGGGGTTAGCCACTGATTCAGTTTATATATCAAGGAAAAGTCAGGCTTTATGGTAGAAAGTGAAAGACTATTGTAAAAAGCTTTATAGAAACTAACCTAAAAGAGCACTGATTAAATTGCTGCCACTTTACCTCTTTTCTAGTACTTTAGAGTCTTCCTGTCAATGATTTTACTGTTTTGTCCATCTACTGGTGCCTTGGGTCTTCTCACCAATTGGGTCTTCTCTCCCATTAGCTAGGGGTCTTCTTAACAAACATATTTTATTTATTTATTTAATAAGGGTTTTTTTTATACCGCCTTTAGACCAAAGTGGTTTACAGAGAACAAAAAACAAACAAACTCAATTGTGTTGTAGTTACATAGAACTTAGGGGTGATACTAACTTGGAGTTAACAAAAATGAGGGCTTTACTTATTTCAGCAGGAGGTGGTAGATTATCTTGTATGGAGTTGTGTGATTTCATTAGAACCAAAGTATTCAACGAAAAGATGAGTCTTTAATAATTTTTTCAGGTCCTATGTAGACTGTGCAGATATTATGGGTTCCGGGAGTGAGTTCCAAATTGTGGGGGGTGAACAGAGTGAAAGCTCTATTGTTTGTTTGCTGGGTGTATCTAGTTTTGAGGGGTGGGATGACTAGTAGGTTCTGGTTCACTGATCTCTTTGTCCTTATTGTAGGCACTCTTCTGATTAGTGCATTAAGGCAGGGGACTGATAATTTGCGTAGGATTTTGTAAATGGTAGTTACGACTTTGGGCTATTGGAAGCCAGTGTAAGCTCTTGAGTATTGGTGTAATATGTTGATGTCTTGAGGTGCCTAAGATTCTAGCAGTGGTGTTTTGCACTAGTTGAAGCGGCTATATTGGTTGGTTTGATAAAGTATGTCATTTTGGTGGAATAGTGGTCGTAGGTTTTGGAGTGGTTTCAATTTTATGCAGTGTTGGCTGACTTCTTGATATGGGCATACATGTTGAGGTTCCTATCAAGGGTTATACCCAGGTATGTGACCTTGTCTTTTAATGTGATGTCTATGTGATGCTTTGCTGGTGGAATGAAGGTTGGGTCTCTTTTGACCAGTAGTGCTTTGGCTTGCTGCTGTTCACTGTTAGGTTTAGTCCTGCGAGGAAGTCTGTGGTGGCTGTGAAGCAGTCTGAAATGGCTGAGAAGTCTGGCGTTAGAGTGTGGAAGGGCATGTAGAACATGAAATCATCGGCTGTGATGAGGAGAGCCCTGCTGAACCGATGGAAATAGGAAAAGACAGTGAATATACCTTTAAGGAAAGAGACATTCCTGAAATTCACAGGTTCCAGACTGCAGTCAAAGAAAGAAAGCACGGAGTTGATAGAGCCAGTCTGCCACACCCAAGCTCTGCTGACGTAAGTGCAAGCTTAAGGAGTAATGGCAAACACCTGTGCAGAGACAGAGAAAGGCTAGCTAAGAAGCAGCCTTATAAAACCTGCTCAGAAGGGGAGAAGGGAGTTGGGTTTCAGGATCAGGTTGCGGTTCAAACTGTTTGTGTTCCAGTTCCAGTCCGGAATCATGGGCAAGTTCAGAGAGTTCAGCGTGTTTCAGTTATTCCAGGAGTTCAGAGAGAGGAACTCAGAGGAGGAAACATCAGGGGAAGGAGAAGGGCGTGGAAGGAGCCTGAGAGCCAAGAAACCACGTGTGCTTTGCTTAGAGAAAGAAAGCAGGGAAGTCTTCTACCTCGGGTCTCAGACCGAAGGTTTCCAGCTGCTCAAAGGTGGGTGAACAAGGCTATAGCTAGAAGTAATCAGAACCCAGCCTGGAGCAAGGAACCGTGGCTGAACAGCGGAGAGGAACCAAGGCAACTGAACCAGGGAGAGATATCCCATACTACGGTACAGACATTCCTTACCGGGGAAAACAGTGCTGGAGGGAGGTCCAGGGATTTCCCCAGAGCATTCACCGAGGAGCAGATTGTGGGAGTTCAGAGCCAGACATATATGCTTTAGAACAAGAGGATATGCAAGTGGGCTGTGCGGAGCAAAACTCCATATCAGGTGAATTGCCAATGGATTGTACATTATGCCAGACAGAAGCTATGAAAGTCTGTTGATATGCTTGATAAAGAAAGGTCTTGAGAAGCAGGGTGAATGAACCTAGTTTTGTTTTGCTAAGAAATACCTACTAACACAAGAGAACATTGCCAGCTTCTACATTTTGGGTTTAAAGAAGCAGAAGGTAAATGAGGACATTTAACTTTGCTTAAACAGAGAAGCTGTATTTTCTTTTGGCTGATTACCTTATGAAAACAACTGCACATGTTTTAAAAGCTTATGAAGCTTCCTCAGTTCCAGCTTATGTATAATTTCTGAAGTATTGTTTGCAGAAGAATATCCTGACGTTGTGTGTTTGAACCTTAGTGCTTTTTGGGGAAAAATAAACTTTTGTCTTTGCCTTTAACCCTTGGCTTACATGACTATCCTTGAATGAGGAAAACTACAAGTCCCAGAATGCCTCACTGTGGACAAGAATAGTGTTTAATTCCTTTATTAGAAGACTAAAATTGGCAGCCCTATGCCTCTAGGCCCTCGGCCGGGGCTGGGGTCACGACACGGCGTATAGGTGAAAGTGGATGTTGAATTTTCTGAGCAAGTTGCAAATGGGGTGAATGTAAATATTAAATAGCAGAACCAATAAGGCTGATCCTTGTGGTATGCCTTGCCTTAGGCTGAAATGGTTGGATTTGAGGGGACCGATTTTTACTTGCATCTGTCTGATGGAGAGGTATGAGGTAAACCAGTCTATCATACTATTGTGGAGGCCTATGTCATTGAGTCTTGTAAGTAGGGTGTGGTGCGAGATGGAATCAAAAGCAGTGCTGATGTCTAGGAATATCATTGTGAAACCTTGATGTGGTTTACCAAGACCCCTGATTAAGGTGAAGAGGGTATTTATACAATGCTGATAATCTGGGTCCCTGAGAGCAGAAACTGTGTTACTGGGGATCTAGGGGTGCGTGAGTGTCGACATGATCTTGGAGCTGATGTTTTACTGCTTTTTCTATTACCTTGGCTAGGAAGGGGGTGCTTGTGATAGGGCGATATGAGTTTGGGACAAACTGGTCCATTGATAGTTTCTTTAAGATGGGTCTTATTGATGCGTGTTTCAGGACGGGTAGTAAATATCCTTGAGAGATGATCTTTTGTATTGGTGAGGAGAATTCAGTTCATTTTATCCAGGAAATTGGGCATGGGTCAATTGGGGAAGTAGTGGTATTGATACCTCTGATAATGTCTGAGAGCTCCTGTAGTGAGATCAGTCTGAAGACATCCCAGTTGTGTACTTGGGTAGGCTTATCCATTGTGTGTAGTGGGGCTTTGGAGTGGAGTGCTGTGGAGGTGTGTTTGTTGCATAGGTAGTATGCCATGGTCTGTAGATCGAGCTGTGATTTTGTGTTTGCGGGAGATGCTGATGTGGGATTTTTAGTGAGGGAGGACACAATGAAGATTAGTTCTCTGGGGCGGTTAAGGAGCTTCATAATGATATTAGAGTAGTATTCTTTTCTACAGCTGTTGGTGAAGTTGTAGTATTCAATTTGTTTAGCGATGAATTGCTCCTTAATGGATTTATCCTGTGTTTGTTTCCATCTTCCTTCATTGTACCTGAGCTGTCATCTGATAACTCTGAATTTGTGGGAGTTGTGCAAAGTTAGGGGAGGCAATGGAGCATCATGGAGTAAAGGTAGCGGCATTGGCAATCACTGTGTTCCATAAGAGGATTAGGCTGTCCAGGTTGTACATGTCAGAAACCAGGTGTGGGGAGATATCATGTAGGAAGGATTGCTTGTTGACTGCTTTGAATCAGCATATGTTGGGCTGCTGCTGGGGAAGTGTGGAGTCTGGGATCCAGATGGAAAGATGAGGGAGATCATGGCATGGTCAGACCATGGCACAGGGTTGATCTGGGTGTGAAATTCTCTTGCAGGGAGATGTCTAAGTTCAAAAACAAGCTCCTTTAGAATGAGTAAGCTCTTTGATTATCTGGTATAGTTGAAGTTCTTCCATGGCATTGGTGAATGCACAGGCTTGCTTAGTGGAGGTGGATGTGAGGTTTAAATCCCCAAGGAGGAAGAAGTGTTTGTTGGATGCTGTGTGTGTGTGTGCATGCTTCTTCTAGCAGGCCTGATAGATCTTCTGTCTTCGAGGAAGGTGTTTGGTATGTTAGGCAGATAGTGTGGTCACTATTGGAGATTCTGAAGAAGTCCAGCGTTTCTAAGGAGTGAGAATTGAGCATGGTAAAATTTAGATGCTCTTTTACCATGATTAGGACACCTCCTCCTCTTGTGCCCATTCTGGGGCAATTGAAGAGCTTATAATGTGGGGGGGGGGGGGCAACAACTGGTTAAGTAGTACATTGTCAGTGGTAGAAATCCAGGATTCAGTGATGCACATAAGGTCAGTGTCGCTGAGGTGCATGAAATCTGCTATAATGGGAATCTTGTTGTGTATTGAGTGGGCGTTGATTAGTGAGTATTTGATAGGTTAATTCTGTCTAGTGTGGGCTTTCGGTTGTTGGGTGGTATTAATTTCCAGTAATCTGCGTAGGGGTTTTATGTCTGGTGCTTTGTGGCGGGTGACTGGAGTGGGGAGCCTTGGTCAGTACAGAATTGGAATGTTATCATTGTATGTTGCTACCACTTGTAGGGGTATTAGAAGGAAAAGGAGAATCAGTATCATCATGTAGGTTGAGAGCTTGTGGAGCATCGTGTAATGCTGAGGAGTTGGAGACTCACCAGATGAATCTTGGCTGGCTGTTGTGGCGATTCCTTAGAGTAAGATGTTTGTTCTCTTCCAGCACTGTTATGGAATTGCTGAATTCTGAAAATGCTGTTTGGGAAAGGGATCAAGTGTTCACTCATGAGGCTGAGCCCCGCTATAGTCTTTTTTTTGTTGTTCTGGTAATGGGAGGGGCTGGAGCAAAGAGGATCTGTTTAATTGATTCCCCGCTGTTGGAGTTGGTTGTTTCAGAGCTGGTTCTGCATTGTCCTGGGATGCAGGAGCATTTTCCATTTGTCATG
Organism: Ichthyophis bannanicus; assembly: GCA_033557465.1. NCBI lineage: Eukaryota > Metazoa > Chordata > Amphibia > Gymnophiona > Ichthyophiidae > Ichthyophis > Ichthyophis bannanicus. The sequence continues at coordinate 953,850,431 of CM066032.1, forward strand.
ATGTCCCTCTGCCATGTTCCATGCCTAATGGCCAAGCCAAAGGGCCCTTTGGTGAGGTCCTCAGGTATAGACCCACCAGGCACCCAGCATTCCATATTACTGTCCTGTTTGAATGTCTTGGCGACGGGCCTGATTGGCCTTGGTGGTAGGGAGTGGGGAGGAGTTTACCTGCCCGCTCCCTGCTGCTGATACCGATTGGGTTCCTGTGAAGGTGGCTGGCAGCAGATTGGGATCCTATTTGAATGTTCAGGCATCAAGTCTGATTGGCCTTGGCAGTGGATAGAGGGAAGGAGTTTACCTGCTCGCTTTCTGCTGATGATGCTGATCAGGTCCCTGTGAAGGTGGCTGGTGGCAGATCATGGTCCTTTTGAATTTCCCAGCATCAGGCCTGATTGGCCCTGGTGTGGTGGGGAGTGGGGAAGAGTTTACCTGCCCATTCCCTGCTGCTGATGCCATTCATGCCTCTATCAAGGTGAGTGGCGGCAGAACGCTGTCCTTTTGAATGTCCTGGTGTCGGGCCTTATTGGCCTTGGTGCGATGGGGAGAGAGGAGAAGTTTACCTGCCTGCTCCCTGGTGCTGATGCTGATTGGGTCCCTGTGAATACCAAGTCCCCATTGGCATCAGCCAGGAATACAAAGCCACTCTACTGGAAAAACAGGTATACTTTTTCACCCTCTGGTGTTTCACCCTCAAAACATCCACCTAGCCAAACTCATCCAAATTCTTGTGGAGCTCAAGCCCTTCCATCTCACTGCCCCACTTCCAACTCAATGGCCTGTCCCCTGAGCACATCTATGGGCATGCCTCCCCCCCCCCCCATGGCTTTTCTTCAAAATCTAACAACACTCAATGGAAAACACCTCGTTAGGGCCATTTGGTCCGATATTAAAAGGTATTTACATGGTTTACAGACATATAAACTGTGTAAATTGCACTGAGAGGGATATTCAGTGGCACTAACATGGTTAGTGCCACTGAATTTCCCCGATTAATGCCGCTACACACCCTGATACTACCTGTGTAGCATTGGGGCATGTTGTGAGCATTCCAGGGTGTTCCAGGGGGCAGCACCAGTTGCAGCGGCGATATTGGCACTGCTGCCCAGTTAGTGACCTGTGGGTAAAGATAGATGCAGCTAAAACTGGCCTATCTTTACTCATGGGAGCTAAACGGGCAGTAGCTCAATATCGCCACTGCCCAGTTAGCTTCTGTGGCATCTTTGGCTGTGCAGCAATCCCAGATATTCAATACAGGGGCCGCATATGATCCTGGTATTGAATATATGGGGTTAAAGATCAACGGCGACAGCTATGCACCATAGACGCGCATAGCCATCACAAATGAATATTGGACCCATTGAGCACATACAAATTTAAAATGGAAATCTCGTGTTATCTATCAGCCCAACTACCCACACCACCCATACCTGTGTATCCTTTCAGATGTCGTATAACGCAAAAGAAATCTTTTTGCTGACTGAAATTTCCACCCCACACTTTCTAGAATTACAGGCTGAATAAAACACTTGCCCTACAAACTCCCTCTTTAACTTCTTCATTTCCAAATTTGTTAGTTTAGCCTCCTGTAAAATAGTAGCCTTCACTTTTTCCTTTGCAAGGTAAACAGAAACTCATTTCTTTATCACACCTGACTCCTATCACTCCAAAATCCATCCCCGCATCTCAGCACACAAACACTCTGCAATCAGCATAACCCTCCAAAACAACCCCGACCTCCTGCATAGCCCACACATCCACCCACCATCCCCTACTTCATCAGTGCCATACCACTTTCAAGTCTAAAAGAACATGCCTCTCATGCTACTCCCAAACTTGAAAATCTATGGCAGGCTTCCTGCCACCTTCTCCCTACTAACCAGCCCCCATCATTCCACACCCTACCCTGCACTCCCCCTCATCTTCCTCTTACACCCTCTCTTGCCCCCTCCAATTGTTTCCCTTTAAACCCAACTATGACCTTAACTCCTCCTTCACCATCAAAGACAGCCATTCTCACTCCTACTCCAGCCTCACATCCAGACCTCAACACATTACTCCCTATCAAAGATCAATATATCTCATTTAAACATCTCCTTCTCCCTCTCCTAAACTGCATCACTTCCCACTATTCCAGGCTCTTAGAGAAAGAAAGAGAGAAAGAACAAGATAAGCACAACAGTCTTAATCTAAAGAGTTTCAAGGATTTCCACCTCAGGGCCATTGTGGCTGAGGGTCTCACTCTGGATACAAGTCTACCACTACCTCAAACACTGCATCTCCCATGCTTGTCACTTTTTCCCCCTTCAGGGCCAAATGGGATGGTTCTGGGTGATTGCCTGTCAAAGCATTCTTTGAACCTTGTCCTTCACCATCTTGGAAAGAGCCTGTTCCAGTCTCAGAGGCTACAGATAGGGCTAGTAGGGCCCATGCTATTCCTAGCCCTTTCCCCAGCTGAGCTCAGCATGGAAGGACCTTTTGATGGATTGTCCTTAACATGCGGGTTCTTCCACATCTCTCCCATTGGTCACCTCCTGTTCTACAGAAGTTGATCAACTTCTTTTGGGGCATGCAGAAATCAGCAGGCACCTTGGTCCACAACTGTAAGCCTTGCAGGAAACCCTATACTCGTACAGTTCCCTGCTTTCACCAATGCATCGAAGCACTTAAGCAGTGCCTTTCATTTCTGAACAGTTTCAATACTCAAGTATGGAGATATTTAAAGCTTTCAATTATTTTAACTGACACTCTGGGATGTACAGGCTTTTTGAATAAAAAGCTCCTGGCTTTGAAAGCAGACCAACCAATTGTAATAGCCCTAGACTGTTTGTTGCTTGCTAAAGGCAGTATATTAAATGTAATAAAACCACAAAATCATTTATAGTACCTGAAGATTGGAGAGTGGGCATCTTAATACCAATTTTTAAAAAGGTTCCAGGGATGAGCAAGGAAACTACAGACCGGTGGGCCTGACATCAGTGCCAGGCAAAATGGTAAAATTACTAAGCATATAGGTAGTCATGGTTTAATGGGACAAAGCCATCATGGATTTAGCAAAGGCCTTCCCAATCTGCCACATTTTTTAAAGGTGTGAATAAAAAGGTAGATAAAGGTGAGTCGATGGATATAGTGTATTTGGATTTTCAGAAAGTCTTTGACAGGGTCTCGCATGAGATACTCTTGAGGATATTAAAAAGTTATGGGATAGAAGGCAGTGTCCTATTGTGGATTGAGAACTGGTTAAAAGACAAAATAGAGAATAGGGCTAAATGGCTAATTTTTTCAATGGAGAAAGGTGAATAATGGAATACCCCACCAATCTGCTGAGTCCACTGCTTTTTAACATATTCTTAAATTACCTGGAAATGAGAACAACAATTTTACAGATGAGACAAAATTATTCAGAGTTGTTAAAACCGAAGTGGATTGTGAAAAATTGCAAGAGGACCTTGAGAAACTGGGAAACAGGATGTCCAAATGGTAAATGAAATTTGATGTGGACAAGTACAAAGTTATGCACTAAGAGCCTGATTCCGAAAGGGGCATGTCCAGGCCATCCAGATGGACCCATTTGAACCCGATTCTGAAACACGGGAGCAAAATGTTCCCGTGACTGTCAGAATCAGGTCCAAGGACAGCCTGGTGTGCCCCTCCTGCAGCTACGGGGACATCCTCCCTGTGGCCCCATCTGCCTGCAGCCCAGGACCCCCAAGTTCCCCACTGCCCGACCCCAATTGGGGACGCTGGGGCCCGGATCGGGCAGCAGGAACTCACTCTCTGTGTCCCAGTGCTCCTGTAGGGGGGCTCCTAGTCATGTTTGGGGGAAGCCTTTCTCTTGTTCCATCTCAGAGGTGGTATAAGCAGGGCATCACCCCGTGACCCCCAGACGTACGGGGCCATGAGCGGAATTGACCCTGAACGTCTGGGGGGGTCAGTCCCTCCCACACCCCCCAACTCTCTAGCCCCATCACGCCCCCATCCCCTGCAGCATACACAGCATGCAGCTGGGGACGGAGGCAGAATACCAGCAAGGCAAATAGGGGGGGCTGCACGTGCAACCCCATTGTTCCCCTCATAGAATCAGGCCCTTAGTGAATCACAACCCAAACTACTGTTACATGATGCAAAGTTTCACATTAGAAATTAACACCAAGAAAAATATGATGTAGGCTTCATCATGGATAATACATGGAATCCCTGTGCTCAGTCTACAGCAGCAGCAAAGAAAGAAAATATAATGCTAGGAATCATAAGGAAGGAAATGGAGAATAAAACTAGGGATATTATAATACCTTCTTATCGCTCCATGGTGCGACCACACTTTCAATATTGTGTGCAATTCTGGTTGTCATATCTTAAAAAGGATCTAGGGTAATTAGAAAAGGCAACCAGTACCATAAAGTGATGGAAGGATACCCCTATGAGGAAAGGCTTAAAAAGTTACAACACTTCAGCTTGGAAAAGAGATGGCTGTGGAGAGATATGATAGAGATCTATAAAATAAGCAATGGAGTGGAACAGGTAAATGCCGATTGGTTGTTTATACCTTCAAAAGTATAAAGACTAGGGGACACACAATGAAGCTCACTCATCATGTAATGAAACTCTGGAATTTGTTGCTGGAGGATATAGTAAAAGCTGTTAGTGTAGCTGGGTTTAAAAGAAGATTGGGCAAGTTCCTGAGAGGAAAAGTCCATAAACTATTATTAAAGTGGATTGGGAAATGTACTACTTACCCCTGGGATAAGAAACATGGAATCTGTCTACCTTTTGGGAATCTGCCAGGTCCTTGTGACCTGGATTGGCTACTGTTGGAAACAGGATACTGGACTCGATGGACCTTTGGTCTGAAGAAGTATGGCATATCTTATTTTTTATTTTGTATTTTATTTGCTCTTGAAAACAGAAGAACCACATTATAATAGCCCTATGCCATTTCCACAGTATCGGCTTAGGTTGAATCTCTCAATGCACCCACTCAATTTAGTAACTTGGAGAAGGAATGTTCAAGGGAAAACAGGAGTCCAGCAGTTTCTTAACAAATCCCTTCAGGTTGGAAAGCACTGCCCCCTTCGAAATATCAAAAATCCAGAGATTGTCTCAGTGGTCCCTGTTATCTTGGTCCTCCAACTTCTTCTTTAACCAATCCACCATTTTCTTCTCTCTTCATTTCCTCTTTGCCTCCCCAAACCCCATTTTCAAGCAAACCAACATGCACCCCCATCTACCCCAGTCTCTCTCAATCACCCTAAAATTTCTCATCCAGTTTTGCAAACATTAGGGCCATAATTTCATTGGGAAGCAAGCAAAAAATAAAAGTATAAATTATATCAAATAATCCTAAAGGCCTTTATATTAGTTTAGGTATCCCTACTCCCTTAGCAACTCTAAACAAACTTATCAATGCAAAGATGCAGACAGCAGTGTGGCAGTAAAATGGGGTTATCCAGTCTTTTGCCATGAATGCCACATATAGGATTATCTTCCAGTTGGTGAGAGGTTGTATGTGTGCACTCAGTGAAAAGAGCTCATTTTCTGGAGGCTAGAGTTGCCTCTAAAAGGAGAGGCAGTGATGTTCTGGCATCCTTCATGTAAGTAAGTGTGTTATCAGCATATAATGAAATGACATGGGTCTGATCTCTAACTTTAATACCAAAATCATTTATCCTTTCACAAAGCAGGCATGCAAAGGGCCCAATGGTCAGTGCAAATAGAGTGGGAATGTGCAACAGTCCTGTCTCTTTCCTCTCCCTAACTAGAATTGTGAGAAAAGATGGTCATTAATGAGTATAGCAGCTGTGGGAGCACTATGGATGATGCATATCCATCCCAAAACCAAAACCATTTAGAACTGCAAACAAGTAGAGCCAGTGGCGTAGCGTGAGTTGTCAGTACCCGGGGCAAGGCAAGTAATTTGCGCCCCCTAACCCGTGGATTTTAGCCGCCGGGGAGCTTCTTTGCGCGGGGGAGCCGACCGTGATCCTACCCCGGGAGGGAGCGATCGTCAGCACTGACCTCGCTGAGCCGGAGTCCAGGGAAACGAACAGCACAGCAGCAAGAGCCCGACAAGCATGGTTAAACGCCCAACAGCAGGGAAGAGGAGGAGATCCGGAACCAGAAACTCGCAATGCCGCCCTGCAGCTCCGCCTTCTCGAGCGCACAGGGCGATCCGACCCCAACCCCAGCTTTACATTGAGATCGAGGGGTGACGACGCGATAAACAGTCCCCCTCCCACCCCGCCCCGGCAGCTTGTGTGAAATAGCTACCTAGAGGGGGTCAATCGCATCGCCTGCGCTTTGTTGCCGAGGGTTTGCCAAGAACAATGCGACTCCCAGGACTGCGGGCTCGAGGGCTATAGCGCAAACCTCTTTGCAGTGCCACCACCAGATGGCGTACGCGCCAACATGTATCATAGGGACCTGCCTTTCCCCCTCATCGGCAACAGAGAGCTGCGAGTGCGAGCACCCCCCCCCCATGTTGCGCCCGGTGCGGCCGGCCCCCCCTGCACCCCACACGCTACGCCTCTGAGTAGAGCCATTCTATTTTATCTGAGGTTTTCTCTGCATTCACTGAGAAAACCACATAACCAGCCTCTTCTTGCTGCAAGTCTGGAGAATATTCACTAGGCGCATATTATATTCCCCACATCTACCTTTAATAAACCTAGTTTGAGCCGAGTGAATAACCCCTTCTATCCTAGAATTCAGAATTTTTGTTAATATCTTATAATCTATATTCAACAAAGATACGGGTCTGTACTACTGCAGAGCAATTGGTCCTTCCCTTCTTTGGGAATGTCAGTGATAGTAACCTCATAAAAGTCTAAGATATTGCAGTAAACCTCAATAAGTGTTGCTGTAATTTGGTTCTGAAAGTGTTTATATTACTCAGTTGACAAGTGGTCTGGGCCAGTCGCTTTGTTATTTTTAAGGCTGTTAACAGGGCCAGCCCATCCATTAGGCAAGCTAGGAGATCACCTAATGTGGCAGGCACTGGTGGGCAATATCGCTATCCTCCCCCCCTGTGAAGCAGCAGTCCAGAGACACAGCAGGTTTTAAAATGAGAATCGTGGCACCCCTCCCCCTGGCATCCATCTTCTCAACTGGAGGAGGGGTGGCATGGCAATCCCTCTGCTGCATCAGGCATTAAAGTGCCTGTACTGGCGAGCTCACAGCCTGCTGCTCCAGTCACCTCCAACAAGAAGTTGCATCGGAGAGGGGCAGGAGTGGCAGGCCTTAAGCGCACCAGCCCGGGCACTTTAAGGCCCAGTGCAATAGAGGGATCGCTGTTCTGCTCCCTCCCCAGGTGAGAAGATGGATGCTGGGGGTATAGGGCGACATGGAGGGGCAGGCGGCACCACAAATTTCAGGGGGCAGCATGGAGGGTCTGCATAGGGCGGCAGAAATCCTTGAGCCAGTCCTTGATGTTAATAGCTCTGATAATTTCCCCTTCAATGAATGGTCTATCTAGTATTGAGCAAGGGATTCAGTCAGATGTGGAAACCTTCTCTTTTTGTGGCACAGAGAGCAAAGGTTGAGAGTATACATCTGCTTATAAAATTCAGTGAAGCAGGCTGCCATCTTATCGGATAATAGGTTAACATCATCATTCTCATTTCTAATGTGATGAATTCATTTTTTAAGATCTATTTTGTTCAGCAGCCACAATAGTGTATTAGCTCTATAGGAGTGTTCATAAAATGATTATTTGGTCAGCTGCATACCTTTTGCTGTCCTTTATACATTTAAAGTATTTGTTTCCCTGCTTACTTGAAACAGTTTATCTAGCACCTTCTCCCTTATCCTTATAAAGTCTCTCCAACCACACTGTCTCTGTGTAAAACACATCATACTTTGCCATTCTTTACCTCTTAAGAGCCATCTGACTGTCTAATTTGAAATTATTACTCTCCACAATAAGAATAGCCATCCCTTGCTTCTGGGCTTTAAAATGAGCAAACTTGATTGTGACTCCCCCCTTTTAACTTCAAATGCTCTTCTGCTGTAGGAAGACAAGTTCTATCTTTGATTTTTGTAATTGAGCCAACACTTTCTTTCTCTTAATGGGAGAGGCTAAACCCCAGACATTTCATAACAATAATTTCACCATATCCAATTTCCCTCTCACGTTTAGGAGTGGAAAACTACAAGTGATGTTTTGTCTTTTTCTCCACCAAGCAGCAGACAAATCCTCCCCTCTCAAATCCTCTCCAATTGCCCTCCTTGTGCCTTCCGTCCTCCCTTTTCGCACCCTCCCCTCCTTCCCTAAGATGGCAAAACCAATCCCACACTCCCTCCTCTTCCCCTCTCCTCTAAACATACTAGCTACTTAAGATAACCACATCCCTATAAACCACCTTACAGTTGTAAAGTGTAATAATAGAGACACAGCAAACCACTTGGTGAGAGGCAATGTCGACAGATGACTTATACCCCCCAAGAACCCCTTCCTGTACATAAGGTTTCCTAGCCATGCCCCCTACTTGGGTCCAAACTAGGAGCCAACCTCTCCATCAAAGGTGAGAGAGCATGAGGAAAAGAAAAGAGGAGAACGAAGAAAGGAAAAAAATCCTTCTCATCGAGCAAAGTCAGACCAAACAAGAGCAGCAAAAAAGTCCTTCTGTGAGATCTTCAGGGCAGTTCGACAGTATCCATCTCTTTATACTCTACAATAGCTGTCCACTCCACAGTTGACTCCAGGGGTCATCTGCCTTTTACTGATTTTCTTCTACTCCAGGCTCTGTCCATCTTGGATCTTGAAGTAACAGAGAGCTCTTCCACCAAATGTCTTGAACTGTCTTGAAGGACTACAAAAGGGACTGCTACTTCTGGAGAGAGATCTGTAATAGTGAGTATATACTTCTGGGAATTTTTCTGAAGGAAATTCTTTGGATTAAAGCTGATTAATCTGTGAACCCAGTGCATTTGTTAAATAAGTCAGGGCCTAGTAGCAGCAGTTTAAGTTTAAATTTATAACACAGAAGAGAGCTTTCTGATTACATTTAGAACCCAGCAGAGAGCTTCTAGTTTAAATTTCATACTAGGTCAGAGCCTAGCAGCAGCAAAGAGCTTTAATTTAAATCAAATCAGACTATAACTTAGCATAAAAGGAAAAACAAGGTAACTATTCTTTGAGCAACAAATAAAGTCTTTTAGAGACCTTTACAAAGAAGCATTCTACCTAGGGGGCAAGAGACCTGTGAAACTTTTTAAATAGGTGTTAAAGGCAGGTGGCAGGTCAAAAGGCTATTTTGAAAGACTCCTTCTATCCAAGCAAGGACTGTTAATCACCCAGGAGGTTGGTCACAGCTTACCTCAGAAGCACAGGCATCAATAGTTCAACCAGAGTTCTGTGATACTCAGTCTTCAAGGACTACAAAAGGGGACTGCTACTTCTCGAGAGAGATCTGCAATAGTGAATATATACTTCTGGGAATTTTTCTGAAGGGAATTCTTTGGAATAAAGCTGATTAATCTGTGAACCCAGTGCATTTGTTAAATCAGTCATGGCCTAGTAGCAGCAGTTTAAGTTTAAATTTAAAACACAGAAGAGAGCTTTCTGGTTAAATTTAGAACCCAATAGAGAGCTTGTAGTTTAAATTTAATATTCACTCAGGGCCTAGTAGCAGCAAAGTGCTTTTAGTTTAAATTTAGAACCCAGCAGAGAGCTTTCTGGTTAAATTTAGAACCCAGCAGAGAGCTTCTAGTTTAAATTTCATACTAGGTCAGAGCCTAGCAGCAGCAAAGAGCTTTAATTTAAATCAAATCAGACTATAACTTAGCATAAAAGACAAAACAGGGTCAATATTCTTTGAGCAATAAATAAAGTCTTCTAGAGACCTTTACAAAGAGGCATTCTACCTATGGGGCAAGAGACCTGCAAAACGTTTTAAATAGGTGTTAAAGCCAGGTGGCAGGTCAAAAGTCCATTTTGAAAGACTCCTTCTATCCAAGCAAGGACTGTTAATCACCCAGGAAGTTGGTCACAGCTTACCTTAGAAGCACAGGACAGGGTACTGTGTTGCAGCCCTCTTTTATTAAGTCTTAATTCCCTCCCTCCCTCCACAACACTCAGACACCCCTGGGATAATCATAGCTTTATAGGTACTGTGACGATGAGAGTGGTGTTGAACAGATGGAAACTGAGGAAAATAAGGAATACGCCTTTAAGACCAGAGACAGGCAAGGTTTCCACAGGGTTCAAGCTTCAGGTAAACTAAAGAAACACATACTAGCTGAGGCTGAGCCACGCCCAAGTCCTAATGTAGGTGCAGGTTTGAGCTCTAATCACAGGCACATGTGCAGGGAGCAGGGAGTGGTGGCAGGAAAGCGGCTTTTTAAGCTGGCCTCAGTGAGAGCAGAGGCAGGAGAAGGAGAAGGAGCAGCTGAGAGTCCAGCAGCTGTGAAGCCAGAGGTTCAGGAGCAGTGAAGCCTGGTTCAAGGAAGCCTAGAGAAGGCAGACGTGGAAAGCTTTACTCCACGTGAGAAAAAGGTTCTAGCAACCAAAGAAGCAGTTCTAAGGTGAAAGGTACGCCTGCTTCAGAGTCCAGCAGATGGATAATTGGGGACGTTGCTAATGAGCTGAGCCAGACTGCAGAGCAGAGTGTGCTAAACCCGGTTCCAGGAACCCAAGCTGAGAGAAGGTGGGTGCAAGCAGTTATAGACAGAGATAACCAGAACCCAGCCTCGAGCAGAGAGATAGACCTGAATACAATTAAAGTATTAAAGAAACTGTTCCAAGACAGAAAAGCCTACTGAAGGTACAACCAGTTCTTATCCAGGAGAGCAGCTTTTAGAGGAACTCCAGAAGTTTTTACAAAACAGTAAGTTTGAACGTGTTGTTGGAAACCCAGGGGAAGATAAGCAATGTATGGTGCAAGAAGACATGCAGGTTGATCCTTGTGAGGAAGATTCTGGGTGTAATGAAGCACCAACGATGGATTGTTCTCTATGTAGAAGGGAAGTTTAATTATTGCTAAGAAAAGGACTGAGACAGGAAGTCTTTGAAGAGCAATATTGTACTTAGCTAGGAGAAAGCTAAGACCTTCTGTTAAACTAAAGAACATTCACTGAACCCTGAGTTTATTAACTAAAGCTCCATTGGATATAAATGGAATGAATTTACCTGGTTTGAATGACAAGAGGTAGCTGTGAATTAACAAGCTGAAGAATTAGCTGGGAACAGCTGTGATGTGAAAAGGTGTTTTCAGTTCTGACGTTCCCGATGCAATTTCTGTTCCTGTTATCTTTGGAGAATAATCCTATTTTGCCTTGTGTTTGAATATGATGCAAAAGGGGAACCCAAAATAAATTCTCTTGTTTTGCCTGAACAAACCCGAGTGGTCATAGAATTCCCTGGTGGAGAAAATCAGTGACTCTTTATTTAAGGACAAATAAGGCAGCCCTTTTTGCCCTAAGCCTCTGGCCTAGGCAAGGGGGTACGACAGTACTTACACATCTTAAAGGAAAGGATCTGCTCTCAGGTGCAGCTCTTTATCGAAATCAGTCATACATTAAGGACCTGAGATTAATTAAGCTTTAGTGAACAAGTAGGGTTACCAACTTTTTCACCGAGAAAAACCCGACACCTGTGGCTCGCCATGCTCCACCCATTCTCCGCCCCTAGTCCCACCCCTGCCCCGCCCCCAGCCCCACCCACAAAAATTACCGAGGATACGTGTAGGCTAACTTCCTTGGTCAGATAATAATTAAACTGGGAACCCCAAAATCCAAACATGAAATGTACAACACTGGAGAAATAAAACTATAAAGTCATTTCCTCTTGCACTAAAGAAAAACGCAAAGATGTTAGCAATACACACTTCCCAGACCAGACATATTCCAGTTAATAAATTCAAAATAAAAAGTATTTTTCTATCTTCTGTTTGGGCATTTTATTTTTCAGTTGCAATTGCTCCAGTCACTTTCTTCTGGTTTCTTTGTGTCTTCTGCGAGCTATCCATTTGTCCTTCCTTCTCTTTTCCATTCTCTCTCTATTTCTGCTTTAACATACTGATTGTTTCCCTTTTGCTCTTTCCCCCAATTCTTTCCTTATTCCTTTATCATCCATTTAAATTTCACCCTTCCATTCTCAAGCCCCTCTTACTCTCCCAATACCCAGCCCATCATAGACTTTTCTTCCACAAAATATTTTTTCCCCTCTCCATTCTCATTCCCCATCTATTCTAGTCCTCCCCCAAAATCAGTTCCCTTATAGTTCTAGACCCACCCAGCATCCACTCCCTTCTAGTCCCATTCTCCCATGCGCCACATCAGCCCATTTCCAGTCCTATTCCAGCTCTTCATCAGCCCATTTCCAGTGCTAGCCCTCACATCACAGGCCATTTCCAGTCCTAGCCCCCGCCCCCCAATCACAGCCCATTTACAGTCCAAGTCCCCCATCACAGCCTATTTCCAGTCCTAGGCCCCCCCCCACCATCACATCCCATTTGCAGTCCGAGTCCCCCCGCACCATCACAGCCCATTTGCAGTCCTAGCCCCCCCCCCACCATCAAAGTCCATTTGCCGTCCTAGCCCCCCTAATCAAAGCCTATTTCCAGTCCAAGTTCCCCCTCCCTCCACCATAGCCCATTTCCAGTCCAAGTTCCCCCCCCCCCATAGCCCTTTTCCAGTCCAGGTCCCCCTCCCCATCACAACCAATTTCCAGTCCATGTCCCCCCCCCCCATAGCCCTTTTACAGTCCAGGTCCCCCTCCCTATCAAAACCCATTTCCAGTCCATGTCTCCCCCCCACATAGCCCTTTTACAGTCCAGGTCCCCCTCCCTATCACAGCCCATTTCTTTATTGTCCAATGCCCCCCATAGCCCTTTTCCAGTCCAGGTCCCCCCCCCCTTCACAACCCATTTCCAGTCCAAGTCCCCCTAATCACAGCATATTTCCATTCCACGTTCCCCCTCCCTCCACCATAGCACATTTCCAGTCCTAGGTCCCCCCCCCCATAGCCCTTTTCCAGTCCAGGTCCCCCTCCCCATCACAACCCATTTCCAGTCCATGTCTCCCCCCCCATAGCCCTTTTTCCAGTCCAGGTCCCCCTCCCAATCACAAACCATTTCCAATCCATGTCCCCTCCACCCCCATAGCCCTTTTAGAGTCCAGGTCCCACCCCATCACAGCCCATTTCTTTCCAGTCCAAGGCCCCCCATAGCCCTTTTCCGGTCCAGGTCGCCCCCCCATCACAACCCATTTCCAGTCCAAGTCCCCCCCCCCCTAGCCCTTTTCCAGTCCAGGTCCCCTCCCCCATCCCAGCCCATGTAGTCCTTGGCCACCCCCCCCCCCAAACCGCGGCTGTCTGAGGCTTTAGAGGGAGCCAGGGAAGCCCGCGCGAGGCCCCGGCTCCCTCTGTACAGCCGCCAGCGTGAAGAGCCTTTTCCTTCACGCTGGCGGCTGTTTCTGTGAAGCCGCGAATGCTGGGAAAGGTTAAAGGGCATTGCCTTTAACCTTTCCCAGCATTTGCGGCTTTACAGAAACAGCCGCCAGCGTGAAGGAAAAGGCTCTTCACGCTGGCGGCTGTACAGAGGGAGCCGGGGCCTCGTGCGGGCTTCCCCGGCTCCCTCTGAAGCCCTCCGGTGTGTGGGCCGCCCCAGGGAAGGTTTTTTTTCACTTTGGGTTGGAAGAAAAGCCGGTTTTTTGCTCTGGCCGCTCCCGATCTTGCGGCCAGAGCAAAAAAACGGCTTTTCAAGGGTCGGTTTTACCTCTGCGCCGGCAGCCGGCCTGACCATGGAAAAACCGGCCAGTTGGCAAACCTATGAACAAGGTATGTTAAACGTATTAGATACACTTTTATTAGTATAAGCATCCACAGCAACCCTTAGTAAGTAAAGAACTTAAGATCTAAACACAAGCTTAAAACTAAGATGCAGACAGCAGTCCAGCAGCGAGATGGGGGCTTTCCAGCATTGAGTGTCACATGTATGATTTTCTCCCAGTTGGTGAGAAGTCTTACATGTGCACTAGGTGCAAGGAGCTCTTTGCTCTCAGGGAATGAGACCGTTCTCTAGACCCTAGAGTAGCAGACTTGGAAGACATAAGAAAGACAGAGAGGTACATAGATGAGACCTACAGGGATATAGTCCTGAAGTCCCACCCCCAGTCTGGCAGCATCCCTGTTGCCATGGAGGAGAGAGTCACGTGACAGGAGAGCATCACCCTGGTGAGGCAGGAAGTGATCCTGTAACTAGGACCTGTACTCCAGGCAATGTAAAGCCCTCTTGCACTGAGGAAATCTCTCCAGGGCCATGTGCCCATGAGGAAAGGGTTAGGACAGCCTTTATAGCTGGTGATTCAGTCATTAGGCATGTAGATAGCTGGGTGGCTGGTGGATATGAGGATCGCCTGGTAACATGCCTGCCTAGTGCGAAGGTAGCAGACCTCACGCGCCACCTAGATAACATCTTAGATAGTGCTAGGGGGGAGTCTGCTGTCTTGGTACATGTCGGTACCAATGACATAGGAAAATGTGGTAGGGAGGTTCTGGAGGCTAAATTTAGGCTTTTAAGTAGGAAGTTGCAATCCAAAACTTCCAGGGTAGCATTCTCTGAAATGTTTCCCGTTCCACATTTAGGACCCAAAAGGCAGGCAGAGCTCCAGAGTCTTAATGCGTGAATGAGACGATGGTGCAAGGATGAGGGTTTTGGATTTGTTAGGAACTGGGAAACATTCTGGGGGAAAGGAGGGGCTCTTCCGAAGGGATGGACTTTACCTTAACCGGGATGGAACCAGGCTGCTGGCATTAACCTTTAAAATGGAGATAGAGCAGCTTTTAAATTAGATAATAGGGGAAAGCCGACAGTCACCCAAGAGCGCATGGTTCGGAAGAATGTATCCTTGAAGGATACTACCAAAAGCAGAGAGGTTCCAAAAAAGAGTAAAGTAGCCCAAATGCCCTTGAGTATGGTGCAGACAGAGCTTAAAGATTCCAAATTACCCATGCCTACCAATAGCCAGATTAATATGAATAAAACATAGTCTCTAAAATGCTTGTATGCAAATGTTAGAAGTCTAAAACTTAAGATGGAAGCGTTAGAATATATAGCACTAAATGAGAGGTTAGATATGATTGGAATCTCAGAGACATAGTGGAAGGAGGACAACCAGTGGGACACTGTGATACCTGGGTACAAACTATAACTTAATGATAGAGCTCATCTAATTGGTGGAGGGGTTGCGCTCTAGGTTAGAGAAGGCATTGAGTCAGAAAGCATTAAAGTTTTGCAGGAAACAAAATTTGCTGTAGAATCTCTATGGATTGAAATTCCATGTAAGATGGGGAAAGTGATGGCAGTGGGGGTGTATTATCGACCACCTGGCCAGAATGAACAAATGGATGATGAAATGCTCAAAGAAATCAGGAAGCTAATGGAAGTTACAGCACAGTAATAATAATGGGTGATTTCAATTACCCCGTTATCGACTGGGTCAGTGTCACGGCAGGACATGCTAGGGAGATAAAGTTCCTAGATGAAATAAATGACTGCTTCTTGGAGCAGCTGGTTCATGAACTGACCAGAGGGGAAGCCATATTGGACCTAGTCCTTAGTGGAAGGCCAGATATGTTGCAAGAGATAAGGTTGTTGGGGCGACTTGGCAGTAGTGATCATAGCATGATCGCGTTTGATTTAATTAGTGGAGGAGGGATGGTAAGGAAATCCACAGTACTACCTTTTAACTTTCGAAAGGGAGACTATGATAAAATGAGGAAAATAGTTAAGAAAAAACTAATAGGAGCAGTTGCAAAGGTTAAAGGCTTATATCAAGCTTGGGTGTTGTTGAAAAATACTATCTTGGAAGCCAGACCAGCTGTATTCCACGCTTTAAGAAAAGTGGAAGGAAGTCCAATAAACTGCCAGCATGGTTTAAAGGTGAGGTCAGAGAGGCTGTTGTTGCCAAAAAAATCATCTTTCAGGAAATGGAAAAAAGAGCCAAATGATGAAAAGTGGAAACAGCACAAGCACTGGCAAGTTAAGTGCAAGGCATTGATAAGGCAGGCAAAGAGAGAATTTGAGAAGAAACTTGCTGCGGAAGCAAAAACGCATAATAAAGACTTTTTCAAGTACATTCGTAGTAAAAAACCTGTGAGAGAGTCAGTTGGACCATTAGATGATAGAGGGGTAAAAGGGGCAGTAAGAGGGGACACGGCTATAGCGGAGAGACTGAATTAATTCTTTGCTTCGGTCTTTACTGAGGAAGATCTAGGGATGTTACCCATGACTGAAGTGGTATTTAAAGGTGATACTGCAGAAGAATGAAAGAAATATCGCTATACCGGGAAGATGTATTACAACTATTTGATAACCTGAAGAGCAGCAAATCACCTGGACTGGATGATATACATCCAAGGGTGTTGAAAGTACTGAAATATGAGTTTGCAGACCTGCTATTAGTAATCTGTGAACTATCATTAAAATCATCTGTAGTAACTGAAGATTGTAAAATTGCTAATGTAACAACAATTTTTAAAAAGGGTTCCAGGGGTGATTCGGGAAACTACAGACCGGTAATCCTGATGTCAATACTGGGCAAAATGATAGAAACTATTAGAACATAAGAACATAAGATATGCCATACTGGGTCAGAACAAGGTCCATCAAGCCCAGTATCCTGTTTCCAACAGTGGCCATTCTAGGCCATACGTACCTAGCAGTTTACCCAAAAGACACAGGTTCCACAATGCTTGTACTGGGTCAAGCATTGATATCCTGGGTCCCTTCTTAATAATGTTATGGACCTTTCCTCCAGGAACTTGTCCAAACCTTTTTTAAACCCAGCTACACTAACAGCCTTTACTACATCCTCCGGTAACAAATTCCAGAGTTTGATTACACGTTGAGGAAAAAAATATTTTCTTTCATTAGTCTTAAATAGTTTGCCCTATAGCTTCATTGCATGTCCCCTAGTTTTTCTATATTCTGATAATGTAAACAATCGATATACGTTTACCCGTTCCACTCCGTTGATTAATTTATAGACTTCTATCATATCTCCCCTCAGCCTTCTCTTTTCCAGGTTAAAGAGCCCTAACCTTTTTAGTGTTTCTTCATAGGAGTATCCCCTTTACCATTTTGGTGGCTCTTCTCTGAACGTTTTCTAATAACGCTATATCCTTTTTAAGATACGGCGACCAGAACTGCACACAATATTCAAGGTGCGGTCTCACCATGGAATGATATAGAGGCATTATAATATCTTTTGTTTTATTTTCCATTCCTTTCCTTATGATACCTAGCATTCTATTTGCTCTCTTGGCCGCCTCTGCACACTGAGTCATGGTTTAATGGAAGAAAGGTAACATTTATTTAGCCAAGGAAAGTCTTCTTTTACTAATCTGTTATATTTTTTTGAATGTGTGAATAAACAGGTAGATGAAGATGAGCTTGTCGATACAGTGTATCTAGATTTTCAGAAAGCCTTTGAGAAGGTTTCTCATGAGAGACTCTTGGCGAAATTAAAAAGTCATGGGATAACAGGCAGTGTACTATTGTGGATCAGGAAATGATTTAAAGATAAAAAACAGAGAGTAGGGCTAAATGGCCAATTTTCTTAATGGAGAAAGATGAATAGTGGAGTACCCCAGGGATCTGTGCTGGGCCCGCTGCTTTTTAACATATAAATAAATGACCAGGAAATGGGGATAACAAGTGAGGTGAACAAATTTGCAGATGATACAAAATTATTCAAAGTTGTTAAAATGAAAGAGGATTGTGGAAAATTGCTCGAGGACCTTTAAAATTGGAAGACTGGACGCTCAAATGGCAGATGAAATTTAATGTGGACAAGTGCAAAGTTTTGCATCTAGGAAAGAAGAACCCAAACTACCATTACACGATGCAAAGTTCCACATTAGGAACTACCACCCAGCAAAAAGATTTAGGCATCATCATGGATAAAGCATAGTTATCACCTGTAACAGGTGATCTCTGGGAACAGAAGAATTTAGTCTTCACATATTTTATTTTATTAATTTATATGGGTGACATCATTACTGATTTAGCCCACATGGATATGCTCCCCAGCATCCAATAGGAAAGCTTTTGGGGGCATCTCACTACACCTGCACCTTTCCACCTTCCCATCTCTCCCTCCTCAGTTGAGTTTGTAGCTGAGAGAAAAAGGAGAATAAAAAGAAAACCTACAACTCCTAATGGAGGAGGGTGGGTTGAGAAGACTAAATTCCTGCTGTTCCTGGAGATCACCTGTTACAGGTGAGTAACTACGCTATCTCCAGGAACAAGCAGGATTGTAATCTTTAAACATGGGACTCCCTAGCTCCCAGATGCCAGAGAAGTGGCCTCAGAACCGGTGAAGGTTTGCCTCAGGGTAGACTTCAAGAGATCATGGATTCTTCATTGATGTTTGGTATTGTTAAGGTCCAGGACAGATGGTTGGAGTTGTCCTTAAGTCTGAAAGAGATGCTGGAGAACAGCGTGACCAAACATGGCATCCCGGATGGAGTCCTTGTCTAGACATTAATGAGCAGCAAAGGTATGGACAGAAGACCAAGTTGCTGCCTTGCAGATTTTGTCAATGGCCACAGAGCATAGATTTGTCATTGAGGTAGCCATGGCACAAACATTATGAGCAGTGACATGACCTTCTAGTGAGAGTCCTGCTTTATCATAAGTAAATGAGATGCAATCTTCTATCCATTTGGAGAGGATATGTTTAGATACTGGCAGACCCAGGTGACTAGGGTCAAAGGAAACGAACAACTGCAAGGATTTATGTTGATCTCCTCTGGAGATAAAAAGCCAAGGCATGCTTGCAGTCTAGTATGCAGGGTTGCCTCTGCTCTAGACGCATGTGGTCTAGAAAAGAATACAGGAAGGTAAATTGACTGATTCAAATGGAAAGGAGACACTACCTTTGGCATGAAATGTGGGTGAGTCCTAAGGATGACCTTGTCATGGTGGAACCGGATGTAAGGTTGTCTGCCACCAAAGCCTGAAGCTCACTGATGTGTCTAGCTGAAGTGAGGACAATAAGGAAGATGACCTTCCATGAAAGAAACTTTAGTGGGGTCATATCCAAGGGTTCAAAGTGTGGCTTGAGAAGCTGCACTAGAATGACATTGAGATCCCAAGCCACCAGGGGTGGTCTGATGGGAGGCTTGGTCAGAAAAAGACCCCTCATGAAGCATGTTACAAGTAGTTTTGAGGAGATGGGCTGTCCATTCATGAGATGATGAGAAGTGGCAATTGAACTAAGGTGAACTCTCATCGAGTTGGTCTTGAATCAGTTGAGGAAAGGTGGAGGAGATATTGGAAGAGTGCCTTCATGGGAGCATAGAAGGGATTGAGATCCTTCTGGGAACACCACATAGAGAATCTTATGCCACTTGAAAGCATATGAACGTCTGGTGGATAGCTTCCTGGAAGCTAACAGGATCTCCTTTACCTCTTGTGTAAGGTTAAAGTCTTGTAATGCTATGCTTTCAGCAGCCAAACTGTGAGATGGAGAGACTATGGATTGGGATGGAGCAGTGTCCCTTCTTCCTGGGAGAGGAGATTGGGTGCAGAACCCAGTCGTAGAGTCTGAGTCTGAGTCAAACGCAGCAGTAGAGGGAACCATGGTTGACGTGGCCAGTGTGGTTTTATGAGAATCATGTAGTCCCTGTCTGCTTGAAGTTTGAAGAGCATCTTGGGAATGAGGGGAATGGAAGGGAAAGCATAAAGGAGACCCTGACTCCAGTGGAGGTGAAAAGCATTCACCTCCACTGGAGGTGAATGCTGGACACAGGGGTCCTGGTGCAGAAGCGGGGAATCTTGGCATTCTATGGAATGGCAAACAGATCTATGTCCGGAGTTCCCGAGGTCTGAAAGATGTAGGGCATTGTGTCCAGATGGAGAAAAGGATCTGACTCAGCTTGTCTGCCAAGACATTGAGCTCCCCTGGGAGATACAATGCTTGGAGGTGTATTTGATGAGCAATGGTAAAAGACCAGAGATGGAGAGCCTCCTTGCAAAGGGGCCAAGAGCCGGTTCCACCCTGCTTGTTCACATAGAACATGGCTACTTGATTGTCTGTCTTGACCAGGGCCCTTTGGGTCCTTAGGTGATCTGGAGCTCTGTGAAAATTCCTACCTGGAATGTTTGCCTTGCGAATCGTTTAACTCCTGCTCAAGATACTTACTCCAAAGACTTCTTTTTCCATGTTCTCATGCCAGAAATTTTGTGAAACTGTCTATGTATATTATCAAATCCTTTTGACTATTTTCCAGTGCTAACTATGTTCCAATTAGTGTCCCATATCATGAATTATTTCATAATTAGTTTGGGTGTACTGAGATGATATTGAGTTTACCTGTGCTAACTGCAGAACTGACAACCATGAGTCAACATACTCAACAGCACTTAACAACAACAATTACTGTTTGCAGTTCATACCCTTCTCCACCTATAACCTGCCCAGGCCCCACTGCTCCCCATATTAAGCAGTTAACATGGGACTTTTGCCACATGGTAACCATTACCACAGTGATAACTGCATGGTAAAACATACATTCACTTCTTAAATTTCTTTAGTAAAAGGTGCCTATGGAGGTCATTTTAGAAGCATCTTCATGTGTGAATTGCATAAATTTTTAAATGTTATTTCAGAAAGGCCCTATTTATCCATGGAGTTCCATACCACTCAGAGATTTCAAGAATATATAGTGGAGGTGTGATGTAGGCATGGTTTGGGCATATCTCCAAACTTGATCTACACTTCCCATTTTACAATAGGATGTCATGTCTACATTAAAAATTTTGCATATCAGCTTTTGCACCTTCTTAAAATGCCTTTCACAAATTAGATCTGGAGTCTGAGGCAAGAGACAGGTACAAAGGCCAACAGACAACCCCCTCCCCTGATATCTTGACCCTCTCAATGAAAGCCCCAATCCTGACATTTCATGACCACCTCCTACTCCCTGATATCTCCCAGTCATGATCACTGCTCCTCCTACCCCCAACATTCCTTGACACCATAATAACTCCTCCTACTCCACTCCTCTGACATGATCACATCCAACCCCCCACTTCCTGACACCCCTGACTATTACCAGGTTTCCCTGGTGGTCTATCAAGGAGCAGGAGCAGACCCCAGCTATTGCTTCTCCATTGGGTGCCCAGATTCAAAATTATGTTTCTGACCCATAGTGTCAGTCTCATGGTACTACCACTAGGGATCAAGCTGCCACATCATGACATACAATTAGGAGGAGGGAGCATAGCACGTCAGTTCAAGAGGACATAAGGAGTAGAGATGTTTAATATGGAGGATTGATCAGGTAGAGAATATTAAGCACTCTGTCCCCAAACATATATCAAACTATGCATAAGGCGTAAAAAGCAAGGGGAAAACAGGATAAGAAGGTGAGAGGAAGAAGAAAGATTAAGAAAAGGGGAGTTGAAAAAGAAGTGGGAGCAGTATGGGTGGTATTGATAGGCTTGATAGGGAAAAGACTATTGAAAACCATCTGGGAGGTGGAGAGTGTGAATAGTATGTATGAGCCAGGCTAGACTAGAAGGAAAGAAAGAGTATAGATGAGCTGTGGGAGAAAGAAGAGTGAGGTGGTGGTTAAGTCATAGGGATGAGCTAGGGTTGGGAAGGGAAGCAAGACCAGGACTTTCAGTGCTTTCCTAGCTCGTTTTTGGTCATGTGAGTTCTCCCTGTCACCTGTTGTGCTCTGCATTTAAATGTGGTATAGCCAGTTGTGCCTATGGCTCACCATCCTTTGGTATTCTTTTCATTTCTTTTAATTTTTTTTTTAATTACTAACAGCAATATAAACTTCACAAGACAAAGATCCTGACAACTGGCGGAATCAATAAGTTCATTGTTGATGGAGAAGAAATTGAAATAGTGGACAACTTTAATCTACTTGGATCAACTATGAATAAAGAAGCAACAAGCAGTCAAGAAATCAGATGACACATTGCTCTTAGCAGAATGGCTATAAAGGACCTAGACAAGATTCTCAAGAGCAGAGATGTCTCTCTCCATACAAAGATTCAACTTGTTCAAGCCATGGTATTTTCATTAACATCATACGAATGCGAAAGCTGGACAGTGAAAAAGATAGACAGGAAGAAAATTGATGCCTTTGAATTATGGTGCTGGGGACGAATACTATGTATACTGTGGTGAGGAGGAGGCAGCCCAGCATGAAAATAAAGGAGAAAGAAGAACTTTTTCTTCTGCTCGGGGGATGGGTTCACTAGAACACATACATCACAGCAGAATCCCTGAGAGAAACCAAGAGGGTAGTGCTAGGCTTAAGCCACTCACAGACCTCATGACAACCTCAGGCAAGAGTAGGTGGTACAAGTGGGTGGAGTCAGGAAGGGAGTTGCCCTGCTCAGCGTTTAAGTTTGAGAGAACAAACAAAGTGAGCAGAAGGACCAGGGAGGCAAGGAACTCCAGAAAGGCCTGGAAAGCCAGAAAGGCCAGGAACTCCAGAGAGCCAAGGAACTGCAGAGATGCAGGAGAAAGCAAACACAGCAGAACCAGCAACCATGAAAGAAACAGATACAAAGTGAGTAGCAGCAGAGACAAGAGCAGCCAGCACTGCAGCCCAGGAAGCTACAGGGAAGGTTCCAGGCAAAGGACCAAACAGACTGGCTACAGGGAGAAAGAGAAAAGGTTGGCTTTAAGGAAGCTAAGGCAAGAGTGCTTAGACTCACCGGAGGAAGGGTCTATCTGCAGGCAGCAGAAGCCCCAGGAAGGGAAGTGGAGAGCTTACCCTGAGTCACTGTCTAGTTCAGAGACAGAGGGAGTGCCAAGCCGGAGAAGCCTCAGCCAGGAAGGTGATGCAACCAGACTCCAAGGTAGGAGAGATAAAGCCATAAAGCCTAAACCCTGTGATACTTGCTCTGACTCAGAAGAAAGGTTAAAGCCTAGGAAAACCCGGAATAGGAGTAAGGGTTTTGCCAGGGACACTGAACAGGAAGAGCCCAGTGAAATCCTACCAAAAGGAGAAAGGGTCATTCAGTGGCATAGGCTATTTAATCTGCTAAAGAATATTAAGGATAAACTGCCAGAACGATTACAAGCATTGCCAAGTTACAGCTCAGTTGAAAGCATGGAAGTAGCAGGCCAAGAAAGTGACCTTACTTCGGTTTGTTCTGAGATGGACTGTAATGTGTGCATGAAGGCTGAGTAATGGAAGCCTGAGAAAGGAAAGAAGTGAGGCTTGTGTAAATATCTTTATTGCATCACTGGTTACAAGTGTTACCTTAAGAGGAGAAGAATAATCCTGTATTTTGCTTTGACCTGAATGTGTACATTTGCTTTGAAGATTTTGTCAACCATTTTGACACAGATGCTAATAAAATTCCTGTGTGCTTTAAAACAACCACTCGGTTCATAGTCTCTTTGGCACAACTACAATCCTTGGGAAAGAGGAATTGAGATGGCTTCCCGTCCCTACTAGGCAACCGCCTGGTAGGGGCGCGACCGCCACAGGTGGCGTAGTTTTTCGGATACAGCATTCCAGTGGTCAAGTGGTGCGTCTACAAGCTGGTACCTCAGGACGAGGAAGATCCAGGAAGGACGGAGTGACCGGACCGGGAGAAAACACGGAGGAGAAATTCCGGAGTGGAGTCGGATCCGGAGCGCTGTTTTCTGGTGGTAAAGCGAAGACCTGCATCAGAATCAGGTAACCCGTAGGCTAGAGGGGGATAAGCCTAGGATTCTGATGTAAGGGGCCACCAGGTACTCACTAGGAGAGAGTGAGGGGGGAAAAAAAAAAAAGTGCTGCACTTTGTGTGGTTTTTTTTCTGTGTTTGTGTTCCAGAAACCGCAGTCCAAGATGGAGACAGCGGACATATTGGCCTGGATGGCAGACCAGTTCGCCAAGCAGAGGGAGATGGCAGCAGTGAGCCAGGAGCAAGCGGCGTCCATGCTTTGCGCTCAACAGCAACCCCTACTGGAGGCGATGGCGAAATGGATTCGGGCCCAGGAAGAAGCGACCAAAATGGCACAGTCTGTACATAAGGCACAGGCCTTACCAGGTGCACCGGTTGTTTTTCCAGGAGGGGAAAGCCCTGGGACTGGAACTTTCTCATGTGGCCGCCTTTCTAAAGAGGACGATATTGATGTCTTTATTGAGTCCTTTGAAAGAATAGCTGTTTTAGCTCAATGGCCAAAGGAACAATGGGCCATGAGATTTGCTATTACCCTAAGTGGGGAGGCTTTAGCAGCCTACAGGGAAATGCCAGTTGCATTAGTAGCCGAGTATGAGCATGTAAAGAAAGCAGTAAGAGATCGGATGGGGTTAAGTCCCTCGGTCTATAGGAGACTTCTGAGAGCATGTGTACTGAAGGAAGGTGAAACACCCCAAGCTTTATACCATAGAATTAAAAGCTTAGTGTATAAATGGCTTGTACCTGAGAATGGCAATATAGATTCTGTTATTGATACTGTGATATTGGAACAGTTTACAGAAGCTGTACCCAAAGAGTTACAGAGTTTTCTGGTAATGCAGAGCTGTAAAAACACCCAGGAAGCCATTGCGTTGGCTGAGTGCTTTCTAGAGGCCAAAATGTTAAGCCTCAAGAAAGAGGGCGTTTTTCAGAGGGCAGGTACAGAATTGCAGGAAAGGAAGGCAACCTTTACTAGCCATAAGATGGGTAGGAATAAATCCATAGAAGGCAGATATAACCTGCAGAGAAAATGTTTTTCCTGTGGTGAGCCAGGTCACCTTAAGAGAAAATGTCCAGTAAGGAAAGCGTTTGTAATCACACGTCCCAAAGAGATAGGTGAGGGATTTCTCTTTTCAGTAGAAGTAGAAGGAATACCCATAGAAGCTCTACTAGATTCAGGGGCCAGCCAGTCTATGATTTCCAGCAGGTTGTGGAAAAAGATAGAGGCCCAGAGACAGTGCTTACAAGAATCCTCAAGGGGGCAGGTTAAGATCAAATGTGTCCATGGAGCAGCTTCCACCTATCCTCTCCAGAGTGTTAGGATCAAGGGGTTAGGTAGTGGAAGGCAGGTGGCAGTGGCAGTGATACCTAGACTCCCACACGATATGATATTGGGCCGTGATTGGTCCCAGTTCAGAAAGGGGGTGGAGAAACAGTTGCAGGAAGAAACAGGCATGATAACCACATGCACAGACACTAACCTTTCAGGGGAGAATAAGAAGGAAAGGGTTGTGTGCCCCAGGGTTGATACAGGGGGAATAATACCCGCTCCGTTGTTTGGTAAGAGAGTAAACCCAGGGAAGTCAGTAGATACTCAGAGGGAAAAGCAGGTGCCAAAACAGAAATTTGTGATAAAGTTCTGTAGGACTACCCCTGAGGCAAGAATTCCCAAGCGGGCTACCGAACAAGCTGCTGGTATGGATCTCTGTAGCGCAGTAGCGGTGGTCATTCCAAAACAGGGGAGGGCCATAGTAAACACGGGACTTAGAGTAGAAATACCGCCCGGTTGTTACGGACGGATTGCGCCCAGATCTGACCTCGCCTTTAAAAAGTTTATAGATGTAGGCGCGGGCGTTGTAGATCCGGATTATAGGGGAGAATTGAAAGTCCTCTTGTTTAATTTTTCGCAAGAAAACTTTAGAGTGGATGTAGGAGATAAGGTGGCACAATTAATTTGTGAAAGAGTTGGTTTTCCGCCCATAGAGGAGGTGGATGAACTATCCTCTACCACCAGGGACTCTAGAGGATTTGGTTCCACAGGCATAGCCGAAATAGAGGGGCTAACAGCCTGTTGCATAGAAAAAGAGGAAGGCAATCTGGGACCCCAAATTGAAAAAGGTACTGTAGATCCTGTTTATAGGATTAAGAAAAATTTGAAAAGAAGGCAGAGTAAACAGAATTCTTATCATGACCGGCGTGCAAGGCCACGTTTTTTAAAGGTCGGGGATAAGGTTATGGTAATGGTAACTGTAGGAAACTCTAGGTTTGAGAATTCCTGGAAAGGCCCTTACAAAATAGCAAAACGGCTTGGACCAGTGTCTTATGCTGTGGATACTGGATGGGGAAAGCAACAGGTATACCATGTTAATCTGTTGAGGCTATGGAAGGAGCGTATAGGGAATGCACAGCTAGCCTTAAGAGTTAGTGACACTTAGCAACCCACACCTTGTATTACGTGCTGTTCGCTGGTTAATGCGCCAGCCCGTAATAGTCTAAGGAGGGGGATATGTGGTGAGGAGGAGGCAGCCCAGCATGAAAATAAAGGAGAAAGAAGAACTTTTTCTTCTGCTCGGGGGATGGGTTCACTAGAACACATACATCACAGCAGAATCCCTGAGAGAAACCAAGAGGGTAGTGCTAGGCTTAAGTCACTCACAGACCTCATGACAACCTCAGGCAAGAGTAGGTGGTACAAGTGGGTGGACTCAGGAAGGGAGTTGCCCTGCTCAGCGTTTAAGTTTGAGAGAACAAACAAAGTGAGCAGAAGGACCAGGGAGGCAAGGAACTCCAGAAAGGCCTGGAAAGCCAGAAAGGCCAGGAACTCCAGAGAGCCAAGGAACTGCAGAGATGCAGGAGAAAGCAAACACAGCAGAACCAGCAACCATGAAAGAAACAGATACAAAGTGAGTAGCAGCAGAGACAAGAGCAGCCAGCACTGCAGCCCAGGAAGCTACAGGGAAGGTTCCAGGCAAAGGACCAAACAGACTGGCTACAGGGAGAAAGAGAAAAGGTTGGCTTTAAGGAAGCTAAGGCAAGAGTGCTTAGACTCACCGGAGGAAGGGTCTATCTGCAGGCAGCAGAAGCCCCAGGAAGGGAAGTGGAGAGCTTACCCTGAGTCACTGTCTAGTTCAGAGACAGAGGGAGTGCCAAGCCGGAGAAGCCTCAGCCAGGAAGGTGATGCAACCAGACTCCAAGGTAGGAGAGATAAAGCCATAAAGCCTAAACCCTGTGATACTTGCTCTGACTCAGAAGAAAGGTTAAAGCCTAGGAAAACCCGGAATAGGAGTAAGGGTTTTGCCAGGGACACTGAACAGGAAGAGCCCAGTGAAATCCTACCAAAAGGAGAAAGGGTCATTCAGTGGCATAGGCTATTTAATCTGCTAAAGAATATTAAGGATAAACTGCCAGAACGATTACAAGCATTGCCAAGTTACAGCTCAGTTGAAAGCATGGAAGTAGCAGGCCAAGAAAGTGACCTTACTTCAGTTTGTTCTGAGATGGACTGTAATGTGTCCATGAAGGCTGAGTAATGGAAGCCTGAGAAAGGAAAGAAGTGAGGCTTGTGTAAATATCTTTATTGCAACACTGGTTACAAGTGTTACCTTAAGAGGAGAAGAATAATCCTGTATTTTGCTTTGACCTGAATGTGTACATTTGCTTTGAAGATTTTGTCAACCATTTTGACACGGATGCTAATAAAATTCCTGTGTGCTTTAAAACAATCCTCGGTTCATAGTCTCCTTGGCACAACTACAATCCTTGGGAAAGAGGAATTGAAATGGCTTCCCGTCCCTACTAGGCAACCGCCTGGTAGGGGCGCGACCGCCACAATACCATGGACTCCCCGAAGAACAAATCAGTCAGTACTAGAGCAGATCAAACCTAAGCTTTCTTTAGAATTTCAGATGACAAGACTTTGACTTTCAGACTTTGACACATCATGCGGAGAGAGAGATCATTAGAGAAAGACATCATGCTTAGCAAGGTAGAAGATGAAAGAGGAAGGCTAGTAATAGGATGGATCAATACAATAACAGCAGCTATGGGTGCCAGTCTGTCAACAATGAGCCGCCTGACTGAAGGCTGAACACTGTTTAGGACAACTATCCATAGCGTCGCTATGAGTTAATACCGACTCAATGGCACTTAACAACAAAGATGTTCTTTTGCACAGTATCCATATTAGAAGAGTGGCTTTCAATACCTCTATGTCCTCTGACAGTTCCTCCAATCTAGCTTCTGAGACCTCTACAAGGTGCCCCAACTCCAGGTTGCCAATCATCTCACCCATATCTGCCAAGCTGCCAAAATCTCTTGTTTAACTTCATTGATCAATTCTTTTTTTAAAAAGGCCAATCATTCTTTAAGCTCTTTGTGGGAGATCTGCTGCACTTTGCTACTCTCCTGATTCCTGCTCTTACTTTCCTCCCTGCTGTCATTCTCATCAGCACCCATATGTAGATTCTTCACTGCCATACTGGCTGCACTTTTCTAACTTCCACCTTAGCGCTCTGATACACAAACTCATTTAAATCAGCTTCTTTTTGCTTCGTTGACATCATCACTTTCCTCAGGGCTGACACAGGCACCACCACTGTCAACTAACCCCAATATCCACACTCAGGGGAAGGCAAATTTTTGCTAAATTAGTGGCTGCATGGTGGAACAATGCTCTCAGCCATCCATTTAATTAGATGATGTCACTTTCTCCTGTTGTTCTTTTTATAGCCACATGTGTCAAGTTGAGCACCCACAATCATTTTGAAGAGTTGGCTCTTTTTTTAAAATTTAATATTTATTAAGTTTATATATAACCATCAAGACAAATCTTGAACAGAAAAAGAGATACAAAGGAGAAATATAACACCAAAAACTAGATATTAGACAAAGGAAACAAAATCCCAATTAATATCTTGTAGTCCACATGTTGGAGGTAGAAAGGCCTAACAAAGCCCAAGGCAGGAGAACCTCAGGCATACCAAGAGGAAAAAAAAAACATAATAAGATTCAATAAATTCCAAGATGGACGCTGAGAACATAGGCTATAAACTAAACTATATTACTCTGGCACTAATCAGTCAGTAACTTAGCATTGATAAAGGCAGCAAGATCAGTAGGTTGAAAAAGACATATCTTAAAGATTTATATACCACCAAACATTTACAGGGAAATCTTAAATAAAAGGACCCCGCAATCTGTAAAACTCCAGCTTTATGTAATAGGAATTGTTTCCTCCTCTTCTGCGTCTCTTTAGCTATATCAGGGAACATAGAAATTGTAAGACCACAAAAAGTCTGCAATCTTTTCTTAAAGAACATTTTCAGCAACCATTCTTTATCCATAACCAATGCACAGGAAACCAACAATGTAGATGGAACATATGCCTCGCCTCAGGACCCTTCAAGTAACTCAGACATGTTCAAAGTTTCTATATTAGAGTCTTCTCCAGAAGCTGCTGGTTCTTTCTTTCATTTTGAAAGATAATAAACCTTTGTCAAAGGTAGAATTAAGTCTGGAGACACTTTTAAGACCTCTTGCAAATATCTCTTAAACATATCCAGGGCTATGACACCTCTCAGCTTAGGAAAATTCAGAACCCTCAGGTTCATAGCTCTCGCTGCATTTTCCAAAACCTCCATTTTATATCAGAGAGCCACGTTATCTTTAAACAAAGATGAAGTAGATTCAGACAATGTTACCAATTGACTTCCATGATCTTCCACTTGCATTTTAAGATTTTTAATACTAGTCACAGCAGAATCAATTCAGGCCGAGTTTTCCAGGATCCTGGAGGAGAGAGCCAAAGTCTGTATATTCACTGCATCCGCTAAAGAAACAATTGTCTCCCAAATTACCTCCAAAGTGAAGACTTTTGTTCTAGAAAGGAGAGTAAGCGCAGGAGTGGAAGTCAGCAAAGAAGAAGACTGAGATGGGGTACCTTCAACCTTCAAGCCGCTGACCGCCAGAGCTTCTGCCTGCCGCAGTGAACGCAAAACCTCCCCAGAAGCACCGGGAGACAACTAAGCTGAGACCCAAATACTCTCCCTCCGATCAGCGTCTTTCCTTCACTCCACTGAGGGAGGAAGCGCCAAAGCTGCAGGAGTCAGGCTCAGAACAGCAGGGCACTGTGGCGGCATTCTTTCCGCAGGAGAAAGTGAGGTCTCCAGGTCCGAAAGCAGCAAAGAACTCTCCTCTGTCGTCACCGCTAAGCCAGAATGTATCTCCTGCTTCTGTGCCTGGGTAAGTTCAATATAATGATCCATCAGGCCGCTGACTGGAGGCTGGGGCTCTGAGGGTAAAACCCTCAGCTTCCCTTTACACTTAGGCATTTGTCACGGGGAAAACCTCAGCAGCCATCTTGGTTTCTCTTTCTCCCCCAACCCTTGTTTTAATAGGAGGGAATGTGAGTTGGCTCTTATTGACCTAACTAAAGTGGTACAAGTAGGTGACTACTCAGATTGAACACATTTTGCTGCATTTCACAGATTGACTAATTATTATGGGCCTGATATTCATTTGCAATAGCTATACACCGTTAAAGCGCAAAGCCATTGCCACTGAACTTTAACCCTAGATATTCAATCCAGGGCCAAATCTTCCCAATGTCATGGAATATTCAGGGTCGCCAAACATCCGCTCATCTGCACATGGCGCAGAAGCTAACAGTGCAATTGCGATATTCAGCCACTGCTCGGTTAGCTCCAGCAGCAAAAGTTAGGGATGGCTTTTGCTGTGCCTAACTTTTGCCACTGAGGGATAACCGAGGAGCCGCTGAATATCACCGCTGCATGGCTATCCCCAGGTATTGCCTCCGGTTAACACTGGGTTAGTGGTTAGCATTGGACCATATAGCAGCATTATTAGGAGATAATCAGCTGCATTAACCATGTTAGTGCCATTGAGTATCCCGCTTAGGGGCATTTACATGGTTTACAGCTCTGGACTTGGACATGGTTTAAGGCTATGGCATTTCTTATGTTCTTATGTACTACCATTGGTCTATCTGCATCTTCAGCAGTGGGACCAGGGCTTCTTGACATGCATCTGCAAACAGTTAAATGTCAAATTATCACAAGCTGGCACGAACCAACTAATCTCAATAGCTTCTATGTCCTTGCTGAAATGGTGTGTCATGGCCAACCAGAGGGAAAGCAGCAGACAAAAGATAATCAACACCTTTTGTATAATCACAAAAAATGCAATGTGTGCCTTTGAGTCAATGCTGACTCCTGGAGACCCAGAAGCTCATGGGTTTTCTTGGCAGTGTGACATAATCACACATTACAATAAAATGTCTGACGTTATTTGGGAATGTCCTCTGGATCCCAGGTTCTCAACCCTGTCTTTGTATACCCCTGGGATCACAGTGTTAATTACTTCTTTTATTAAAAGCAGTGGTTCCCAACCCTGTTCTGCTATACCCACTAGCCACTCTGGTTTTCAGGGTATTCCTAATGAATATGCAGAAGATAGATATGCATGGAGGCACTGCAAGCAAAACTGTCTCATGCATATTCATTGTGGATATCCAGAGTGGCTAGGAGATATACCAAGACAGGGTTGTGAATCACTGCTTTATACAAAGAACTAATTAACACTGGGACTGCACATGAAGAGATGTAGCAGGTACAACTTAGAGATTTTCATGCTGGAATTAGCATTTTATATCAGAGCAGTTTACCAGCTTTGTGCAGAGGCAGAGGAGGAATGAATAACCTAGAAGGCCTAAATCACCTCCATATCCAAGCTGGTAAGTAATGAGCTGACATAGCAAAGTAAATGGGGATACCCTATCAGTATTGAGACCTGCAATTGTGGTGGTAAACAGACCATGCAACACCATTTCATCTACCACTACTACTATTAATCATTTATATAGTGCTACAAGGCATATGCAGTGCTGTACAAACATGTATAGAAGACAGTCCCTGCTCATAGAACTTACGATCTAATTAAGACAGACAGCACAATGCAAGAGAAAATAAGGGGTTCAATAGGAAGAGGAAACACAAGGGGAACAAGAGATTAGGATCCAAAAGCGGCCTCAAAGAAGTAAGCCTTTAGCATGGATATGAAGAGGGAAAGAGATAAGACTTGACATAAAGATACAGGAAGTCTGTTCCAAGAATAAGGAGCAGCAAAGTGAAAAGATCAAAATCTGGAGTTGGCAATAGAAGAAAAGAGCATAGAGAAGAAGGCCAGAAGAGGAGTGGAGTTCACGAGGAGGGGTGTAGGGAGAGAGGAAAGGTAATAAGGGGCAGTAGAGTGAATGCCTTTATAGGCTAGAACAGGAAGTTTGAAATGGATACGGAAATAGAAGGGGAGCCAGTGAAGAGATTTAAGAAGAGGAGTTATGTGAGTGTATTAGGGCTGGTGGAAGATTAGCCACGCAACAGAGTTCTAAATAGATTGATGAAGAGAGAGATGACTCTGAATGAGACCAGCAAGGAGGAGGTTACAGTAGTCAAGATGGGAGGTAGCTAAAGAGTGGACAAGAGTTTTAGTTGTGTGTTCAGAGAGGAAGGAGAGATGTTTGTTAATGTTATAGAGAAAGAAACAACAGGTTTTAGCAATGTGTTGAATATGTGTGGAGAAGGAAATGGAGGAGTCAAAGATGACCCCAAGGTTGCGGGCTGAGGAAACAGGAAGAAGAAGAGTATTGTCAACAGTGATAGAGAAAGGAGGAAGGAGGGCATAGGGGGAAAGATAAGAAGTTTGGTTTTAGCCATGTTCAATTTCAGATGGTGGTGAGACATCCAGGCAGTGATGTCAGATAAGGAGGCAGAGAAACTAGCTTGGAGTGTAAGAGAAATGTCAGATGAAGACAGATAGATTTGAGAGTCATCAGCATAAAAATGATAGTGAAAGCCATGGGAAGAGATAAGGGTACCAAGGGACTGGGTGTAGGGAGAGAAAACGAGAGGGCCTAGAACAGACACTTTTTGGAACCTGACATGTACTTGTGACCTCTATTGGCCTGGATTGAATCAGCAAAATGTGTCCCTTCCTTTCTGAACATACTACTAAGACCCTTATTCACTCTCTAGTCACCTCCTGTGTTGCCTATTGTAACCTACTCCTCACAGGTCTTCCTCTGAATCTCTCTCCCCTTCAATATGTTCAAAACTCAGCTGCACGGTTTATCTTCCACCAGTGTCGCTATGCTCATGTTACCCCTCTTCTCAAGTCACTTCATTGGCTCTCTATCTGTTTCTGCATCCAGTTCAAACTTCTCCTACTGACCTACAAGTGCATTCATTCTGAAGTTCCTCACTACTTTTCCTCTCTTATCTCATCCTACACCTCCTCAGGAACTCCGCTCCTCTAGCAGATCCCTTTTATCTGTGATCTTCTGTGTCACTGCTAACTCCAGACTCTATTCACCTTGCTGCTCCATATGCCTGGGACAAATTACCTGAGTCAGGACGTCATGCTCCTTTTCTAACCATATTCAAATCCAGGCTACAAACCCTCCTCTTTGAGGCTACTTTTGTAATCTGATGCCCCTCACTCTCTTGTTCACCACTTATGTGTATCTTACCATACTCTAGTACCTAGTTTTGTGTTGTTTTTCATCTTGTTTCAATTGTGAGCTCTGATGAGCAGGGACTGTCTTATATGTATATGTACAATGCTGCATACACCTTATAGCACTATGCAAATGATAAGTAGTAGTAGTAGTAATTGGCCACTGTTGGAGACAGGATAATGGGTTTGACGAACCTTTGATCTGACCCAGAATGGCATATCTTATGTTCTTATACTCATCTACTGAGCCTGCACTTCAAGGCAGTTTTTTTTTAGGCCAACTCATGACCTCTGGCATGTGCTCAATAATAGAAAGAAATACAACTTTTTTAGGTAGACACAGAAAGGAGAGGAAGTGCTGTATGCTACAGTGTAGAAGTACAAGTAGAAACTTGGGAGGAGGAGGTATATTCAGCAGTGGCGGCCAGCACTGTTAAAATGTCTGGCCATCACCACTTTAACTTAAAGCAAAATATTCAGTGCCAGACCATATCCAGTGATCAACACCGAATATCTGGTTTGTTCAATTAACACTTTTTCTATCCAATCAATGGCGATATTGAGACGCAGGCTAGATAGCAAAAGCGCCTGAACTTAGGACAGCCTTTTATCTGTCCTAGTTTTAGAAATTGTAGCTAGTTACTTAGGAGCTTAGTATTGCTGCTGATAGGCTGGCTAAAAATTCCTTCCTTGTTCTACACCCAGAACACCGTCACTACCTGGTTAGTGATAGAGGGGGGTCATTCCATCTGGGACGTACAGGCCCTCTGTGCACCCGGTCGTAACTGGATGCACAGAGGGAGTCGCAATTCTGATGCGTGGGGCACAACTAACCCCACGGGATCAGAGTCATGAACAGGGCTGTACATGCAGGCCAGGACCACAATTCAGCCTGGTCTGCACGTACAGGCCTTGCCTGGCTAACTCAGTCAGGGCTTTTAAATGAAGCCATGGTGCCTGGTTGCCATGGCACCGCAGCTCCATTTAAAAGCTGTAATCCTCAGCTGCCGATACCCAAAGTGCTTTCCCTGCAGCCTGACCCCCGATCTGGCCTCCCAGGGCCAGGGTCTGGCTGCGTGGATTGCCCTCTGCCTCCTGCTACCCATTCCCAGCCTCCATCCTGCCATTTTCTCCACATCTGGAAAGTTATTCCACCTCGGAAGTGGAATAACTTCCCCGTTCAATTTGCTGGCTCCGGACATAAAGGGCCAACATTAGAATTAGCCTTGTAGGGGGGGCGGAGCCTGATGTCCAGCGGGTAAGACGCTTCGCGCTGAAGCTCCCGAGAGGCCTACTTAGAATCCTGACTTAATACCTATACAAACTTACTATTTCGCTCCGGGCTGACCGGGGTACCTCGGGGGGGATGGCGGCCCATAAACCAGCGCGCTTGGACTTCGGGTCTCCTTCTTCTTCTCACGGAAAACGCTCCAAAACAGAGGTGTCCTCCCCGCAGAAGATGGTTCCATTTCGGGAAAACCCCGAAATGCACCTGGAGATTTTAGAGGAAATACGCGGCGTGAAGGAATTGGTGCAGTCCAATGGAGAAGCGCTTAGAGCCATGCGAGAAGACTTTGGAGTGCTCCAGGACCGACTTGAAAGTCTCTCATTACGGCAGGACAATATGGCGGGGATCCTCGACTCGCACGTGGTGCGCTTGGGCACACTGGACAAGGCTGAGCGCCAGATACAGAATCTTCAAAAGGAGTTAGAAGATAGCAATAATCGAGCCCGTCGCAACAATGTGAGGCTCATTGGAATACCGGAGGGGGTGGAAGCGGGAGATATGAGAGAATTCCTGCTCAAAACTCTTCCCTCCTTGCTGAAGATCACCTTTCATAAAGAACTGGAAATCGATCGTGCACACCGTGTTCCTACCCACATGGCGCTCAACCGAACGACCCCCCGGCCTATTATCTTTCGCTTGCTACGATATCAACAAGTGGAACAAATTTTAAATGCTGCCCGGGCGAACCATCATTTGGAATATGAAGGTCACAAAGTCTCCTTCTTCCCTGATTTGGCAAAGCCTACCGTTGACCGACGGAAGAAACTCCTTGCTTTTCGCCCTCGACTTCAACAGTTACAGGCTCGCTTTGGCCTGTTGTATCCCGCGAAGCTCCGAGTGACTCTCCACAACCAAACCAGGACATTCGAAGATCCTGATCTACTATCAACATTTTTAGACTCCAAAGAAGCAGAGCAGATGCGCTAATCCAACGACTTGGACTTTTATTTGCCGGCTCTGTCCGCCATTTTGAAGGGCCCGATGCGGCGGTCATAGTCAAGCACAGAGACTACCTGGACTTTCTTTCTTTCTTTCTATGACTTTTTTGTTATGTGGTCTCCTATCCCTCCATGATGTGTGCCTCGGTCGGATTCGGAGCACGCACAGTCCTACAGGTTATGTGTTTTTTCAATTTCGGCCTTCTCTGGGGCTTCTCCCCGCAGACACATGGTCGCCAGCAATTTTTGGGGTTTTGCTTCTTCTCTACCGCGCTGCGGTTTTTCTTTTTTAATGTGGGGCGCTTCATTGTATTATCTAAGCTTATTTTCTTTTATGCCATATGTACAGCCAGATACAGTCAATATGAGGGACATTGTGAAATTATGTGCGCTATCATGCTCAGAATTTTTAACTTGTCTGAATGGCCTTATGTAAAATCTTATCACTCAACGTAAAGGGCATTAATAGTCCAATCAAAAGAAAGAAAATCCTTAGCTATCTTAGCCATGAGCATGCTGATTTAGCGTTTCTTCAGGAAACGCACTTAAATTCTGCTGAAACACTGAAACTCAATGTTAAGCCTTACATGGTGGCTGCCTATTCTCCCGCCGTTTCCAAACGGTGCGGGGTAGCCATTCTGGTTAAGAAATCTTTGCAAGCTACTGTACTTGATACTAGCGCTGACAAGGAGGGTAGATGGGCCCGTGTACATCTTAAGGTTGGAGATAGTGAATTTACATGTATTTGCATTTATGCCCCGAATGTGGACAACCCTGCTTACTATGCAAGTATTGCGCAGTTGGCACAGGCCTCTGCCAATATTCCATTAATACTTGGTGGTGATTTTAATCAAGTGTTAGACCCTCTGATAGATAGACAGCCGCCTAGAACGAGTAGTCCACCAAAGAGTCTTGCTACCCTTACAGCTCTGATGCAAGATCTTGCGCTGGTAGATATATGGAGGCTGCTTCACCCCTCCGACTTAGAGTTCACTTTCTTTTCTGCCCCCCATCACTCCCAATCTAGAATAGATTTCTTTCTCATTTCCAAAGCACTGATTTCTCAAGTAGACACGACTAGGACTCATCCTCTCCATATTTCAGATCATGCTGCCATATCTTTATCATTACATGTTACTGCGCGGGACGATTCTCCCCGAGCTTGGTTTTTTGATAGATCCTTACTGGGTCAAAAAGATTTTCAGGTTGATATAAAGGCCGCTATCCAAGATTATTTTCATTTTAACTCACCCCATGACACAGCGAGCTGGGCTTGGTGGGAGGGTTTTAAAGCATCTATCCGCGCAACTATAACTAGCTATCAAATTCGGCAGGGGAAACAAAGAAAGCAGCATTTACTGATTCTAGAGCAGCAGATACAAGCTGGGGAGCGTCTCCTCACGTCCCGTACTGACCCATGTATTTTACTCCGTTTACAACGCTTGCGTTTTCAATACAATCAGCTTTTGTACACTGCTGCTGTTAAAAATATTGAATCACAACAAGGGCTATATTATCGGGAAAATAACCGTGCTGGCAAATTATTAGCAAATGCCCTAAAAGGTCAAAAAGAAGCCAAGCGTGTTACCGCCCTCCGTAATCCGTCGGGGGGGGCTTAGTCACTAAAGATACCGAAATCTTAGAACTCTTTCGTGATTTTTATACTCGGCTTTATCAATCTGAATGTGATTTTGAGCCAGATGTATTTGAACGCTTACTTTCAGGGGTACAAAGACCGACCCTATCTGACGAAGATAGAGTGGCCTTGGACACACCATTTACTGTCTCAGAAATTCATTCTGCTATTAAGAAATGTGCCTCAGGTCGAGCCGCAGGCCCAGACGGTCTCCCTGCTGAATTCTACAAAACCTTTCACGCTGACTTAGCTCCAGTTTTGAAACTTTATTTTTCTGCTCTGGCCGAGGAGGGTTCTCCTCCTGGGTCCTTTTCAATGGCAAATGTAGTAGTTTTTGAGAAAGAGGGGAGAGACCCGCAACTAACAGCTAATTATCGTCCAATTTCCCTCCTAAACGCGGACTATAAAATATTTGCCACCATTCTCTCTACCCGGCTCTCTGATAGGA
Organism: Ichthyophis bannanicus; assembly: GCA_033557465.1. Taxonomy (NCBI): domain Eukaryota; kingdom Metazoa; phylum Chordata; class Amphibia; order Gymnophiona; family Ichthyophiidae; genus Ichthyophis; species Ichthyophis bannanicus. The sequence goes on from CM066032.1 coordinate 953,887,908, forward strand.
TGCCTACCTTAATACACCCAGATCAATGCGGTTTCATTCCTGGTAGATCAACTGCTGACAATGCTCGGACTCTATGCCATGTACTGACTACCGCAGTTAATCTTGAGCGCCCATTTGTCAGCCTCTCACTTGATGCTGAGAAGGCCTTTGATCGTTTAGAGTGGCCCTTCCTGTTTGCAGTCCTCCGCTGGTACGGATTCGGGGAAGGTTTTCTCCGTTGTCTTCGCACCATGTACGCACAGCCTACAGCCAGTATATGTGCCAATGCTTTAAAGTCTCAGCCTTTTCCCCTTCAACGCGGCACTCGCCAGGGATGTCCACTGTCTCCACTTCTCTTCGATCTTGCACTCGAACCCTTGGCTTTACTAATCCGGCAATCGGAGGAGATTCATGGAGTCCCCTTCACCCATAGGGAAATCAAAATTTCAGCGTATGCTGATGACCTTATGCTTTTTGTCTCTATAGACTCAGTACCGGCTGTCCTAGAGCAAATTGGTAAATACTCACAACTGTCCGGTTATAAGATAAATTGGACCAAATCGGTAGCCTTTCCATTAAATCCTTTGCTTCATCAGGCAGATATGCAACCCTTCCCCTTTTTATGGCAACCTCGCATGGTCAAATACCTTGGGGTTCACTATTGTTCTCCTTTGGAAGACACTATCTCCTTCAATGCCAAAGACTTAACCTCTAAAGTCCGGGCGCTTACTCACCGCTGGACTCCTTTAACACTTACCTGGTGGGGTCGATTAGAAACTATAAAAATGATGATTGTTCCGAAAGTGAATTATATCTTAGAAATGTTGCCCTGTCTCTTACCTCGACGTCTATATAAAGATATAGAGGGCCTTCTGACTAGATACTTGTGGCAAAACAAGACACCTAGGATAGCGAAACATAAGCTGCAAGCAGATAAGGAAAATGGGGGTGTCAGATTCCCTGATTTCCTGAAGTATCATCAATCTTTTCTTCTCAAACAAGGCGCTCGTTGGCTGGAAGATCCAGTACCGAGTAGACCTGTGTGGCTAGACATAGAAGAGGACCTTTGCAAACCGATTCCTCTTACTTTTCTCCCTGGTATGACTCTCCCATCAGACTCCCACTATCCACCAATGCTTTTAGATACCTTAGGTGCCTTTAATACTCTTATGCAATCTTTAGACTCCCGACTCTGTCTGTTAGACAAGCTCCCACTTTGGTACAATACTCGATTTCGAATACAAAATAAGCCGATGGCGTGGAGCCCCTGGTACACTAGGGGCATTTGGATTCCTAGTCAGTTGTTCCATGACGGTCGCTGGAAAACTTTTAGTGAATTGCAAATTGAATTTGGTCTCCCAGCGAAACACTACTTTCAGTTGGTGCAACTTCAGCATTGCCTTCGCAGTGCTAAGGTGCTCCCGCCATCGGCCTCCCCTACACCAGGTTGGTCGGAGACTATCCGATCTATCGGTAGTTCACCGGGTGTAGCATCCAATTTTTACAAAACCTTATGTAATGCTATAACTAGAGATACCCCTATAGCGCAGAAAGCATGGGAGAGAGAATTGCATGTGACTCTGACCCCAGAGCAATGGAGCCTTGTCTGGAGTAGAGTGACACGGGTCTCCCGATCCGCCTCACTCACTCAGACACTCTTCTTTCTAGCCCACCGGTGTTTTTACACTCCTGACAGATTAGCCAAATGGAACACTACTCAGGGCAATAGTTGTTGGACTTGTCATGCGGCCATTGGTTCACTACCTCATGTTATGTATGAATGTCCCGCACTACAGTTTTACTGGCGTCGGGTCTGGGGTCGTATCCAGTCTATTTTGCACTTTCAAGAGCCCCTTTCTTGGAGGATAGTGGGACTTCGCTCAGCTGCGGGGATCCCCTCTCTTCCAAAAACGGCTTACTTCCTTTTGGACTTTATGCTTGGCATTGCTATTTCCCTAATTACGAAATACTGGAAAAATAGCTCCCATCTGAGCCCCAATGAATGGTGGAATCATGTCTGTCTCTACAGTAAATATGAACAAATACCTCGTATGTTTGCTTCCCCCATTCAGACTCCTCATCATCGGTCTAAATGGAAGATGCTCAATGACTATGTACATTCTGCTCAATGCTCTCATCTGACTGTCTGAATTTGTATATATCTTTGTCCCATGATTATCCTGTATCGTAGATACTCTTTTGCTTGTTTTGATGTATACTCACTGTTGTTTGGAAGCGCTCACATGCTGACATAATCAGCTAGAGAAGAAGCGTGGGGGTGGGGGGTAATTGGGTTTACTTTTCCTTATTGTATACTTGTTTTGTCTCTTTTGGTGTGTTGTTTCTTTTGTATGTTGCAAAATGAAAATAAAAGTTTTAAAAAAAAAGAATTAGCCTTGTAGGTCTGGCACTGATGACCGCCCACTGCCCTCCCTAACGCCGCTCCTAATCTGCCCCTTTCCCTCTCCCCTCCAACTTCCCCGTCCCCAACGTGTCATCCATCCCCGCTATTTGTGGCTCAGAATGACACCCAGAGTGTTTAGTTGGCTTAAGAGGGGATATTCAGCAACACTAACTAGGTAAGCAGGATTGGTGAGCAGGATTTACCGCGTTTTCAGGTCTGCAAACCACATAAATCCCTTTGAATATCCCCTTCCCACCCATTCCAATACCTACTGTGCTACGCAGTGCTAAAAACATGATTGAAAAAAAAAACATCTCTGGGTTTTTGAATGGCAGGGTTTTTTTTTTGCTTTTCTTATCAAAAAGTACATCCACTGAAATGCTAATGATATTCAGTAATTAGAAACTGCTGTTCAGGTTTTCAAAGCCCCCTGTGAGCTTTACAGACATGGCTTGTAACTTGTCAATTTGAGAAATGCTCTCAACGAATCAAACCTTACTGTATGCATTTTAAAAGATAACATGAATTTCATTTCCTTAATGCTTGACTGTGTTAAATCCAATAGGGACTTCCAAGCTTAGTGACAGAGACCACATTATTAGTTGCAAAGTCAGTGTTAACAGACGTTTGTAATGGGAAGATGTTCTGAAATCTGCTGAGAAGAAAAAATGCTAACAAAAATGTTACCTTTGTTCATAATTAAAATAAACAATTATTTGGCCAAAATGAAATTTGTTGGTTCTGTTTTTTAACAAAATGAAACATTTGCCAAAAACGTTGCCAAAGACATGTCCCCCTGCAGAGCCAGATTCGCCATGATGTGTGCATCAAAAGTATGACGGAGCAGGAGTTGTGACGTGCAGATCAGTCACAGGAGAGGCGTGAATACATCAAAATGGTTCCTGTGGGCCATGGTGTAGCAGCTGGCAGGAGAATACATGACTGCGCATAATCGGCAGAGGCTGATGGATGGGCTGAAGGAAGTATGGCGAAAGATGGGAGTGTGGTATGGGCTTGCAGAATTGATGTTCCTGATGTGACATCACCAATGCAGTTGTAGTATGTCCAAAACGTATGCCAGTGCCACGGGGAAGCCCCATACCACCTATGTGGGTCTCACAGCTGTCCCACCCACCATAAACTCTTCAGACAAATGTGCATACAACAACTGGACAAGAGTCACTCATATGGCCATATGGAGCAAGTAAGGAAGTATGATGATCCCTGCAGTTGGCCATCCCAGGGGTAGGATGTGGCTGCATGTAATGTATAGATGTGATGGAGCCAAAGATGTACAGTCACAGTGATGATGAAATAGTCAAATCATGTTTGTTATGTATGTTATATATGTATTTATAGAACTGGTTTTTTTACCACTTTATTATTGCAGTCAAAGCAGTTCACATTGTAGCCTAAACTTGGTAGTGTATATTAAGAACAGGGACATTGAGAACTTGGATTATTCCGAGGCAATGGAGGGTTAAGTGACTTGGCCAAGGCCACAAGGATTAGAGGTCATGAAGGATTTTACATACATAAAAAGCCTCTGTAAAATGCTCTTACCAATCACACAAGGTGTGTAGTGGGAATCAAACGCTGGTCTCTTGGCTCCCAAGTCAGTGCTCTTAACCATTAGGCTACTCCCGCACTCAGGTGCAATGCATCTATAGGGTGAACATGTCTGACTCTTAGCAATGGCCTTCAGCAGAGCCAATAAAGTCATGATTTCAGAAGGGCATGATCGCAAATAGCATGTCTACAGACCTGATGTGCTTTTGAACACTTAAAAAAGCATAAGAATGTGTGTCTGCCAGTCAAAGCAGACCCTGGACTGTTCCTGGCATCACAATGAACTGACTATCCCACAGTCACAAAGAGAGCAAGTAGGAATCAAACCTACAGCAATTGATTACTGAATAAAGTGCTCCAACCAGCATGCTATGCCTCCAAAACATCTAGCACAGTAATGCCTTGAATTGAAGAGAATGCTGTTGGTGCTAATCAAGCACTACTATCACCTTCTTGGGATCCCCTGTGTGTGGAGTACATTGCAGACATTTAAATAGGCTCTCTCCCCTCAAAAATGCCCCTTTTCGCAAGGTTTTAGTTGGTGTTAGGGTTCCCAGTGCTGAGGGATCTAATGTGAGATTGCACAAGCTGGCAGTAAGGGAGCACACACTGTTAACACCCACTTTCCACCCCATTAATATCCACTCTCCATCTCCTTTTCACGTAACGCTGCGGACCCCTCTAACGCTTGTTAATGCAGCATTATTGACACTTTCCATGGCGTTAACCGCTCATGGGCACCGATAACATGCATTAACAGCACACTTGCTGCCTTATTGCTCTTTAGTAAACATACCCCATAGTGTGGAGAATGAAGAAATTACTGAAGAACATGCAGTTAAGTCATTAAGGGCTATAAATTCATTTTTGAGCAAATGGTAAAATCAAGGAATGAGTGCAGTTTTGATTCGCATACATTTAAATGAATCAACTAGGTGAGAGGCTGATTTGAACCTAATTCTAATTTGTTACATTAATTTTCAGCTAAGGGAACACAAAAAGAAGGGAGGTCCTCCGCAGAAAAGGAGTCCACAAACCAGCGGAAGGAAGACACAACCACACCACTGAAGTAGTAAAAGCCTTTATTTCAAAAACCTTCAAGGTTCAAGACCCCAACAAACTAATACATATGCAAAAGGGGAATGGAGTGTATAAGCCAAATACTATCCTTTCTGTAAAAAAATAAAAAATAACATCATATGCTAAAAAATAAGAAACACAGAATATTTGCTTGATAAATACTGTAGATACCAACTTAAAAAACAACAAAACATGATGTAATGCACATATATAAACCTTCCAGAAAGACAAAATCCATACAAAATAAACAAAGAGACCAATTGTATTCCTTGCAACAAAGAAAGTAGTATGGAGTAGGGAAGGCTCATATCTGTGGCGTCTCAGTGAGAAAGTGAAACCAAAATACGCCAGGGCATATGTATGCCCTTTAAATAATACACTAAAAACAACAAACTAATACTAAAATAATGAGGAGGGGAATGTATTGACCAACTGGTATCCTTTCAAAAGTTCAAACTAGTGCCATATGTTAAAAAGTAAGTGAAGAAAAGCGGCATATTTGCTTCATAAAAAGATACCAGTTTAAAAAAGGAAACCGACAAAGCATATTCTAATGCACATATATAAAGAATTCCCAAGAGAACACCAATATGATACAAGTGAAGGAGTCCATATGAAGTAACAGGGATAGCCCGGACCTGGTGCGCCCCCTTTACCCGATCAAGAACGCCCCCCCCCCTCCCAATCCTGACCCTTCCCCACCCTCTCCTTTGGTTTTCTCAATTCTGCCACAATGCCACAAGAACACCAGACAGGCAAATTGGGAATAAACTGGTCGCAGCTTTATTAAACAACGATAACTTTCCAACCAAATACAATCCACGAATAACCATTCTAACAACCGATACTTCACCAGCCATGCTATTAGCAAGGTGAAATTGACTCCATCTTCCGCCGCGGACAGGCCAGTGGCAAGTTTGTATACCCCTTCCAAAGCCGACCTCGCCATGTAATTAGCAAAGGCCAGCCCAGGGTTATCCGGGTCGGGGACACCCAACCCCCAACCAAAGTAATGGCCAAAGTCTCCGGACCCCAGAAATCTCTGAGATCCCGGCCCTAACAGCTGCAACACCCCAAAAATGAACCGCAGGCACCAAAGCCCACGCATAGGGAGGGAGTGTGGGAAGCCATGAGCCGAGAGGCCTCCGGTGCACCGGTAAGCAGGTAGATGGCCGACGCAACAAACAAGAAGAGGTCACTCGGCCCCTCCCTTGCCTCCCAGCAGCCATTCTTGCCCTCCCATTGGCTCCATCCAAAAAATGGGAGGGGAACCAATGAATTCAAAAGATGCCCTCTCAGCCTCCAGAGTGCCATGGGGGCCGTGGCCCACCATGCCTCATCCCCCATCCACCCCACCCACCGAGGTAAGCCGAGCCACAGGCTGAGCACCTGGCTATGGGTGGCCGACCGGGGACCCTGCCCCGCTGCCTAAAAACTAACCAGGGTAGCCCAGATCCGGTGTGCCTCCTTTACTCAATCACTCCAAGAACGCTGCCTCCCCCCCCAAATCCTGACCTTTTCCCACCCCCTCCTTTGGTTTTCTCAATTCTGCCACAAAAACACCAGACAGGCAAATTTGGAATAAACTGGTCACAGCTTTATTAAACAACGATAACTTTCCAACCAAATACAATCCATAAGTAACCATTCTAACAACCACTGGTGGAGCAGATACCTCACCAGCCATGCTATTAGCAAGGTGAAATTGACTCTGCCTTCTGCTGCGGCTGGGCCAGTGGCAAGCTTGCATACCCCTCCCAAAGCCGACCTTGCCATGTAAAGACCGGCTTGGGGTTATCCGGGTCGGGGACACCTTACCCCCATCCAAAGTAATGCCCAAAGTCTCCAGAACCCCAAAAACTTCGGGATCCTGCCACCGGCACAGGGCGATGGTTAGCGACTCTGTTCTGCCCCCTTAAAGCTGCGACCAGCGAGCATCCTGTCAAACCATCAATTCCAAGGCCTCCTGCCAGTCATCGAGCAACAGATCTAAACCCACTGAGGACAAATGCATGCCATCCTGCTGAAACAAGCCTGTACATTCTCCATCCAGGAATGCATGATCTGATAGCCACCCTGCTCACAAACCCAGCGCCAAATCTGGCGATTGATCTTCGCCAACCCTCTTGACCAGCACCGCTGATCCATGCAGGGAGGCCTCAGAATGATAGACCAGTGCGGTGGCTGCCGGATTGGCTGAGCACGTTATAAGACAAATCAGCAGATGGCGTTCCCAGGCTTTTAGGGGCTATGTGCACTTATAAATCTGGAGTGGGGGGTAGCTATCTCTGTTTGTTCCTAAATATCTTCTCTTTTGCAGATGTTAGGCAGAGTCACTGATGCTGTTGGCTGATTGATCATTCCTTCATTCACTGGGCTGGCCAGCAAGCAGCAATGTGACATTTGGGTACAATATGGGCCTTGATCCGGTTGTTGTATCTGTTTTATGGCTAGGTGAGCGCAGCCTACATTTGAGCCAGCTCCTGCCTTTGCTGCAGCATCACTATTGGGTGCGGAGTCAGTCGGCGGTGATTCTACTCCATTTAGGAGGAAATGACCTTTGTTCATGGACATGCAAGCAGATCATCAGAGCGGCAAAAAGGAATTTAACAGAGGTGCTGCAAATGTTCCATGAAGTGGTGTTGTTATGGTCAGACAACACCAATTCATGCAACATACCTTACCTGACAGACCATCCGCTATATCACTAACAAAGTTGTTAAAAAGAATCGGACCAAGAACAGATCCCTGGGGCACACCACTGGTAACCTCCTTCTCCTCAGAGTGAGCTCCATTTACCTGTACCCTTTGTCGCCTCCCACTCAACCAATATCCAACCCAAACAGTAACTTTAGGGTCCATCCCTAGGGTGCTCAGTTTGTTTATAAGTTGCCTGTGAGGAACGGTGTCAAAGGCTTTACTGAAATCTAAATACACCACATCTAGCACTCTCCTTCAGTCCAACTCCCTGGTAACCCAGACAAAGAAATCAATCAGATTTGTTTGACAAGTCCTGTCTCTGGTGAATCCACGCTGCGTCAGATCCTGTAATCTGCTGGACTCCAGAAACCTCACTATTTTCTCTTTCAGCAGAGTTTCCAATAATTTACTCACCACCAAAGTTAAACTAACTGGCCTGTAGTTTTCAACCACATCCGCTTTTGTGTAAAGGCACCACATGAGCCTCTCTCCAGTCCTTTGGCACCACTCCCGACTCCAACGAGGCATTGAAAAGGTCAGTCTGTGGAGCTGCTAGAATGTCCCCAAGTTCCCTCAGTATTCTAGGGTGTATCCCATCTGGTCCCATCGCTTTGTTTTACTTTACGTTTAGCTAGTTTCTCATGAACACAGTCTTCTGAAAATTGTTCAAAATGCCCCTCACTTCTGTTCCTTTTTGTGGGTGTTTTATGAGGTCCTGCTCCTGGTTCTTCATCTGTGAACACAGAACAGAAATATTTGTTAAGCAATTCCACTTTATCCTCATCAGCTTCTACATATTCCTCCCCTTCACCCTTGAGTCTGAAAATACCACTTTTGCCCTTCCTCTTCTCACTAACATATCTAAAAAATGTCTTATCCCCCCCCCATTTGAATGCATTGGCTATTTCCTCCTCTTTTTGAATCTGCTTTCCTGACTACTTTGCTAGCTTCTCTAGGTTTTTCCAAATATAGATGCCTTTCTTCCTCTCTCTGTGATCTCTTGTATTTCATGAAGACCTCCCTCTTTTTCTTTACCTTTTCAGCTACTTCTTTCGAAAACCATAGCGGTCTCCTTTTCTTTTTACCTTTACTGTATTTACCATTTTAACAAAAAGGTTGGTTGCCCTTAAAATATCCCCTTTCAGTTTTGCCCACTGTTTTTCTACATCCCCCAGCTGTTCCCATCCCGCTAGTGACTCCCTGAGGTATTGGCCTATCTTTGCAAAGTTAGTTTTCCTATAGTCTAAGACCCTCGCTTTTGAATGGATTCTAACAGCCCTAGTCCTAATACTGAATCACACCATCTGGTGATCACTGGATGCAAAATGATCTCCCACTATAACATCAGAAACACTTTCACCATTGGTAAGCACCAAATCCAGTATGGCCCCTTCATATGTGAGTTCTGTTACCAATTGCCTGGAGAGTTCTCCCTGTAGAGAATCCAGGATCTCCTTACTTCTAGATAATACTGCAGCTGGAATGTGCCAATCAACATCTGGCTTATTGAAATCCCCTCTCAGTATCACTCCCCCTTTCCTAGCAATGCTGCATATGTCTTCAATTAATTCTCTGTCCACTTCTTCCTCCTGTGAGGGAGGTCTGTATATCACGCTGATGCAAATAGATTTCTCTTTCCCTCTTTCTAGTTTAACCCTCAGTGCCTCCTCTCTCCCTTTTAAGCTCTGTAGTTCCAAAGCTTTAATATTATATTTTACATATAGTGCCACTCCTCCTCCCTTTCTTCCTACCCTGTCCTTTCTGAAGAAAGAATAGTCTGGTATAGTTACATCCCAGTCATGGTTTTCTATGAATCATATTTCTGTAACTGCCACTAAATCCAAGTCTGCCTCTCCCATTAAAGCTTCCACATCTGGGATCTTATTTCCCATGCTACGGGCATTTATACACACTGCTTTCCATATGTTGTTCCTTTTACCCATTTTCATAAAGGTATCTAATGTTTCACTTACCTAGGGGCTTTCACTTACCTGGGGGCTTTCTTCACCCATCCCTAATGAAACAAGTTGAAAGCCCTCTGCAGTAGATTAGCAAGTCTGCTACTGAAGACACGTCAACCTTTCTTGGACAGATGAACGCCATCCCTGCTCTGCAACCCTTGGAACAGCATCCCATGGTGCAGGAAACCAAAATGCTCTCAATGACACCATCCATGCATTCATCTCCAGGATATGAGCTTCTCTGCCTTGGCCTTTACTCTCAACAGAGAGTATTGAAGAGAACACCACCTGCGCCCCTATCTGCTTCACCCTCTGTCCCTGAGCCATAAAGTCACTTTTGATATGCTCAAAGGGATACCTGGCAGTATCACTTGTGCCGACATGGATTAGCAACATTGGGTAATAGTCAGTTGGCTTGATGAGTCTCAGCAAACTCTTCGTAACATCTCGGAGTTTGGCATCTGGCAGACAGCATATCTCTCTGGACATCAAGTCTGGTCAGCAGATGTATGCCTCAGTACCCCTCAGAAGAGAGTCACCAATCACCACTACCCTTCGCTTCCTTGTGGTCACTGATTCTGCAACTTTGGGGCACTTGAGCTTTGGTTCTTCCCTTTCCAGGGATGCTTTCACTTCCTCCACTTCCAGGGCTGCATTATGGTTCTTCAGTTCAAGGGCTAGAGAAGTTGGAT